>JAAWXA010000003.1:5212180-5587893 GCA_038090715.1 Florisuga fusca
GGGGCGTAAGATGAAGGAATGGGAGAAATGGGGTTATCAATTTGTACAGCAGTTCATAGAAGAGAATTCTCAGCAGTCTCAGACTGTTCAGTTAACCAACCAACCAACCAAAACCAAACCAAAACAAAACAACCAAACCAAAAAACAACGAGGAAAAAAAATTAAACCAAACCAGATAAGAAATATTTGTCTCCTGGACAGACTGAAATCCAGTGCAATATTTTTATTTATTTATTTTTAAATTACCAGATGCATTCCCAAGCTTTGGCAGTGATAGAGAACATTTTACTGTTACGTGATGTGTATTGTTGGCAAAATCAAAGGCCCAACATTCCAGACTGCTTGCCTGCTTCTCACTTATGGAATAAAACAGCCTTCCGTCCTGAAAGACCATGTTTTGGTTCACTGCATCTATCAAATTAACAAGGAATGCTGGAAGTATGACAACTTTTAAGATCACCTCTGTCATGGTTTAAATTTGGGCTGGCTACTAAAGGAATGAGAGATGCTCTCTATTAACCCCTCCCCCTTTGCAGAAAGTGAAAGGAAAAAGAAAAAAAGGAGAACTATGGAGCTGGAAACTAAACTGCACAGCTTTAATGAAACAATAATGACAAAGAAAACAACTGAATATGCACAAAGATATAAAAAACCCAATATCATGCCCCCCTTCAATAACACTCACGTCACCATGGAGACTGCAGGGCAGGCCCAAGGGAAGTCCATACTGGGCTTCTGGACTCAGTGGCAGGTAGAAGCTGAATTTAGGAATGAATGGATTGGGATCAAAAGCAGACATATGGATGGAGTCCTCCCAGAACACCAACCACCAACAAAGAGAGCTTGACCCTCATGATACCTCAGCTTTATACCAAGTATGGTGCTCACAGGATGGAATGTTTTGTCTGGTTCATTTTGAGTCACCTGTCACTCCTCCCCACAGAAGGGTCTGCAGGTGGTGACCCCTTTCCTCCTTTTCATTTCTGGTGCATACGAAGTTTAGCAGAACCAAGCTGTGACCTTGGTTTCTGTTGCAATAAGTATAAGCAAGAGCCTTTCTGCATACCAGTCTCCAACAACGACTATATCAGTCCCAGAAGCAGACACTGACTGAAAAACATGCTTTTAATTTCAGAAAGAGCAGCTACTTAGGAGAAACATAACTGAGAAGTAAAATTACTAGAAAGAAAATTGGTTCTGTCCTGGTTTAAACTTCCATATTTCAAGGCAGTTCAGAGGGACAGGGCTTCGATGGAGAATTTATGAGAGGACTCATGAGTACCCCACACCCTTCCTGCCTCTCAGCTTCTTCTGTTGCAAAATATGGCTTGAGCTGGTTTCTTTTGTAAAGCACTTTGTGGACAGGGGAAACATGTAGTCTGAGTGGATATTGTTCTGACAGAAATAACTGCAAAGAGAAAAGTCCTGCCCCAGAGTGTCTATAGCCTCAGGCTGCAATCATGCAATGTATTCAGCATGCACTGCACTTTGTGCTCTGTGAGGAGTTCAGCTGACTTAAGTATTGCCCAAAATGTGTCTTCAGAGTACCAAAAGTTAAATATATACCGGTAAGCCTTTGACAAGTCTTATGACCCAGCCTTATGACATTCCCTTTGCTATGGATCTCTAGATCTGTGGGGAGTCCTCCTGAAACAAACAGAATTGCTTCTATTTCCAGGCTCTAACTAATGACAAAAAGGCAGACATGAACAGCAAAATATACGAAGGAGAGAGAAGGCAGGACTGAAGCCCATGGCAACATCTCCCATTGGTGGCAGGAAAGGAAGCATTGCCAATATTCCATTTGGGATGGCTGAAAGAGTGTAGCCATCACTGGGCACATCCATGCACACACAGTTGGAGAGGCTGAGGTGTTCGTACCCAAAGATGTGAGTGGTGGCTGGGTCCATGTTAAATGCTACACTGCTTTATTAATGAGGTTCTGGGCTTGACCTGATATAGTCCTGAATATACCTTTGCAGACCTCACCTGCACACAACTTTTAGCTAAAACATGGGGGGAGCTCCCAAGTGCAGTGATAAGGTTTGTGATTCACAGGAACAGAAACTAGAAAATTATATAAGTTTTTAGATGTGAGATTTTTTAAGGTTCACCTCAGAGTTTTGGGGGACTAACATCTTTTTTTCTGAATGTTTTGGACTGGCAACATTACATCTAGATTAGCCTTTTTTACTGTGAAGTTCCTGTCTTGAAAGCCCTGAGGCTTTCAAGATCCACATTTACCCAAGCAGACAAATTGAATGTTTTGCAATATTAATCTATGAGTCTTTCAGAGAAAACTTCAGCAGTAATCAAATTCTCCTTTTAAATATTTCTTCTTACAATTGTGTCTCACTTTTGGCATATGTTACTACTCTCTCTCCCTGCAGCACGGAAAGTAAGTATTCAGAGGATCAGGAGAACTCCTGACATGGCAATGAGTGAAGACACTCACCAGCAAAATAATGTGCTTATGAAGATTTTTCTTTCCACCATTTAGGTAATGGAGATAAAAGGAAAGACAGGTATCAGTAGGTGTGGAAAAGAGTAGGTATGGGAGAGGAAAAAGGAAAAGAACCTGGTGCAGGAAGGAGGAAGAAGAGAAAAGGGAAGAAAATGAGTAGAAAAAGGGAACATATGAAACACAGAAACCTAAAGGGGATTTAGGTCTTTATAGAGAGGTGGTTTTCAACTACATTTTGCAAAATGTCTGTTGCCTGTAGACTGTTTCACAGGCATTGAAAGAAAGGTGTGGAGGAAATGCACATTATTTAATTTCTAAATTAGTTTGTATATCTACTGGAGAACTAGGGATTCATAAGCCAAATAGTTGAAAACTGCTGCTCTAGATACTGGGCATGGGAACATGTCTCTTGCTGGCCATGCAGCTGTAAAAGTGAGAAATGAAGAGTGGAAAGAAACCGGCAGTTCCAGAAGAATGCAGATTATCTCTGACAGGGAAGAGACAATGTACCAGCATCTCAGTGGGAGCTAAAGTAAATGACAGATAGAAACAAAGTGAGAAAATAGATCTTAAAGAGGGGAAACGTAGCTCAACAGAATAATTTTTCTTGATCTGTGCCTTTCCTATTGGTGCAACAGGCAACTCAGGCATCTCTGAACACCTAGAAAGATAGTTCAGTAATGAGACAGCCCCAGCGCTGGCAGCAGCTGGCACCTGGGGATGGCAAAGTGATCATCTGTCAGCACCTGAAACCCAGATCAGTGCATGCCACACAGGGGGAACAACAGAGGGATGGAGAGACAAGAATGTTGGTTGAAGGTCATGGCAGGATGAAATATCCTGGCTAGATTTATGAGTTTTTCCCATTACTGTAAAAAGTTTGAACAATAAAAGATCATGTTCCATCCTCTGTCTCTACCTGTGGAAGAACAGGGGACACATACTTAAATCCCCTCTGGGACATCTCTCAGCCTCTCCTCTTGCTTCCTAAGTTCAAGATCTCAACTAGTGAAGTTAAGTGTACTGAGAACTTATTTCTGTTGCTGTTTAGTTTTAAATAAGTACAAATCTTTGCTCCTTTTCAAAGTCCTGAACTGCCACGCTCCTTTCTTACCACTGCAGAGCTGAAGGTGCAATTTGACAGCCTTAACTAGATGTTACCATTACTGTTTTGATGTGTTATTTCTACTTCGCATGCTGATTCCCTTACCTTCAAATTTAATAGTATACAAGAGTTGTTTCCTTTTATCCCCTTTATTTCTCTCTCTCCTTGTTTTAAATTTTATTTTTAATTTTTTAATTGGGAGAATGACATTTAAAAAGTGAAGAAATAAATACAAATACTGAAACAACGCCTGATGAAAGGCAGTAAAATGACTGCCTGCTGCTCCCTCTTGAACTCACTGGCAACAACTCCGGTTGCTGCTTTGACTCTGGTGTGCAGGATTGGCTGCTGTTGGTAACTTGGGACTCCTCTTTCTGAACTACTGGGTCCTTTTAACTCTTCCATGTCTGGCCAGGAGACATAACTCCTGCTCCTCAGGAGGTTTGGAGACAGAATGAGATGTCACAGTGTTGTACCTTGAACTGTCTCATGAGCACTGCACTCTTGACTCGGCTCCTCTCACACTGCCCCTGACTTGAAAGGGCTAAAGCTGCTGTGCAAAAAATGAAGAAGTCTCTTTTATTCTGTCCTTGTCACCCTCTTGGTCTGTTTCTTCAATCTCTTTTCAGGACAACAGAGCCAGAACCAAAACCAGCTGTCCCTGGCGAGGTGGTACCAAGGAACATCAGCAACAGAATTGAAGAGAATGGAAAAGCAACATTTCCTGTCTCCTGAAGTGTCCAAAGCCACCCAATACATCTTGTAAGTTCCCATGTCTGGAGTTTCCTTTCTTGGAAAAATACACTGTGTGAAATGTGAGATATGAGACCCCAGTGGTAGGGTAAATGTTCACTTTGGTGCCAGGAAAGCCCTTGGTGTTTGGGCCTCAAACCTGCTTTGTCAGTTCTGCTCCAGCCTCACCTTCCTTGCCACTGGATGGAGGTGGGAGCCCAGCCAGAAAAGCGTAGCACACTCGCCCAGGGTTTAGTAATGTTTCTTGTCCACCTAAGGATTTATAAAAGCATGGGGAGAGATCACAGTAGTGAGGCTGCTGCTTCAACACACAAAAGAAACTGAACATCAGGCTGGATTTGTAGGCACCAGTGGTAGCCACATCAGAACTGTTTCCACTTGAGCAGTGTGCCTTTCAACCCCCTGTTTGGATTTCACCCACCTACTGCTCGGTCTGACTGTGCCCCCCTCATCAACACCAGGATCTTCATGTGTCTCTGCCTCAGAGATGGTTCAGAGGCTGGCAAGGCAAATGCTCTCTGCAAATTATGCCCTCATTAATGTCAGTGGGGTGCAAATTAAATAAAGCTGCTCACTGCTGAGCTCTGACTCTGGGGTGCAGGACTCCCACATAGGGGTGCAATGGGGCAGTGGTCTGTGAGCCCAGGACACAGCACTGCATGAAGGTTAAGCAATGAACAGGTCAGAGAGGGAGTAGGAGCCACTTCTGCCTTTGAACTGAATCCTCCCTGCCTAAGCCAACCCTCCATGCTGAGCCCATCCCTCAGCACGATGAAACAGAGCCCTGTTTAAAAATGCAGCTGCAGCCAGCACTGTGGCTTTTCCATGAACACAGATATGCCTTTGACAGCATGTCTGTATTGAGTTAACTGGCAACAGAATTGCTCTTCTCTCCAATTTAAATAAAACGTGAGTCCCTTCATTTAGGACTTGGAGCCACAGAAGCAGCCCTGCTTCCCCCACAGTTCCCAGACTGCATCCCCACCCCCAGGCCTTGCCATCCCCTTTCCCTTTTACCCCCTATATGGGCATAGTTTCCCCTTTTCTCCTTCTAAGCCCTTTGGGTTTGTCCCCGCTCTTGCATTTTCCCAGATCAGTCCCAGAACCCTTGCACAGCATCACCCATTGTTCTTTTTTATGTGGCAAATAAAGCTAATTCAACTGACTGCTTTTACTACCTGCTGAAAACCATGAATTATAGATCCGAGAGAGTTTTTGTAAGAAAAATGACAAAATAGTAATTTGCTCACTGAGAACTACAGAAACCTAAACCTCAGAGATCCATATAGAACCCAGAGATGAGATATTAATTAAACAAATTACCCCAAATTCTTTCCTGACAGCACTCTTTGAAGTCCAATTCTCAGAAGAGAGGGGAGCTGTGGGATGACAGCATCTCTATTTTCCTTGTCTTATACAACCACTGTTGAAAGCAGAAGAGGTGTTCCAGCAGAAACTTCATCACCAAAGGAACAACAAAAAGTACTTAAATCCCCTCACTTTTCCCCAACCACCCCTACGTTCTTTTTGCAGGAAGGGGAAGGAGGAAGATCTCATCCAAGGAAGAAGACACAAGGCTGCCTGGGATAGAATAAAACTCCCAGGTGAGCTTTTCCAAGACCTGACTTGTTTTGAACATGGAGATGCATTTGTTGCCTGGTGGTTCTTGAGAACATACCCTGAGCTAACTCTAAAGTAATTTGAAGCTCCACAGTACAAAAGCCCTTGCATCCCACAGGAGGTGGTAGGGATTAGTGAAAGCAGAGCTCCAAGCCCCATGAATCCAGCTGGCAGCAGCCAACTTAGGAGATATGGTAGACTTGGTTTGGAAGAGCAGGTTTCTCAGCTTTTGCATCTGGGGAAGGACCTGGGTCACAGCAGTAGATAACCAGCTGCTGGTTTCATAATGCTTGCTGTTCTTTCAGATTGTAGTTGACACACAAGATCTCTTTGTTTGGGCTGCCTTTCCTTGTGTGCCTCTGTGTTTACTAATCAGCTCAGAGCTGCTGTCCCATCATTTTCTTCTATGGGACCGTACAGCTCAAAGATATTTTTCTACATTATGAAGATGCAAATTCTAGTTGAAGCCACAAATTATCAGATTTCAGTTAGGCAGGAATCTGTTCTAAATGGTGCCAAGAGCTACCTTCCTTGCAGACACTAACCAAGCAATGTTGGATCATCCTCTCTCCCGATCTCTGGTGAGCGAGAAACTGGGACCAGTAACTGCAGCCCTGTTGCCCCCTGGCAATGCAGTGTGCTCAACCCTTTACTCACCACTTGGCTCAGGGGACTCTTTCTACTCTGTACTCTGTTATTAATAATTCATTTGTCATGTTGTGTACTGACTTTCTTGATCATTATGAATTCATCTGAGGCTAATGTGCATGTCATATCCACTGCAACAGGAGACAGCAAAGCAAAACAAACCAACCAGCTGATCTGTATCTTTCTGTCTTTGCTTTACCCATTTGTATGTAATTGATTTGCAGTTGGTTGATTTTTCAGTTTGGCTTTTCAAGGTTGGTTTGCCACTATTAATCTTTCCTTTGAGTTTTGTGGGTGTGTTTTTTTGTTTTGTTGTTTTTTTTGTTTGTTTGTTTGTTTGTTTTGGTTTGGTTTTTTGTTTGTTTGTTTTGTTTTTTTTTAAAAAAAAAGATTTTGATTTGCATCTTTCTGTGATTCCCTGCTGGGCTTTCTCCAGAAACACAGCATCATCAGGCAAGCAATCTTTCAATCTTTCCTTTTTTTCCTTTTTTTCCCTCTTTACATACAGATGTTTCCACGAGCTAGAAACAAGTATTCAAAGGACTAAATCTTTAGGACCAAATTTTTTTCTAATGTAGGTTTTCATCCAACTGCAGTACTACAGCAAACAGCCAGAGCTTCACAACATTACAGGGCACAGATAGCCAAATTCTTCTGGAGATGTTTTTTCTGGTCAGTCATTTGCAGGTAAAGATGTCAGACTAATTGTTGTGCCTATAGGGAACTTCCCATTATGCAGCATAAGAATCCCTTTGTCAGCACGTCCTAGCAGTAGCTCATTGACTGAACCATCTAATAGAATGAGAGGCCACAAAAACATCTTTTTGCTGAGAACTCATAAAAAATGCAGTCTGTATCACAGTCTTTTGCTGTAGGCATGCTATTCTGCTACAAACCAGTGTGAAACTGGTGTGGACTCCCAGTCTTCAAACTGAGTTGTTAAAAGTGGTGATAATCCAAACAAATGAAGGTAAAAGGTTTGGCATTATATTGCTGCCTCCCAGGATGTTCCCTGTTTCTGTTTATTCTCAATATGAAGAAAAGAACATTTCAGAATATTTCAGTAAGCTTTGCTAGTTAAAATGAAGTGAAGCAAGATGATGGTAAGTGGTAGTAGCTGGAATCTCAGGATGAGTTTCCTGTCTGTTGCAGTCTGAATAAAGTAAGAATAGCCTTGGTTTTCACAGCACAAGACAAGAATCCCACACTTTAAAATCCTATTTCTTGGGCCTTCATTACCTGCATCTACTATATTCTGATGCATTTCCACCACATTTTCCTAATAAACTACCTCTGTTCCCTTCTCTTTTTCAGCCTCTTTCCATCTCACTATGGAGCAGTGGCTGGTTTCACATTCTGAGTGGCTAGACCTGTGAATTAACATCTCCCAGCCATGAAGGAGTGGAATTCAAAGGCTCACATTTTGAGAGGGAAAAGGAAACAGAAACTCACAGAGTCTCAGGTTGACAAGGCACAGATCTCAGGCTTGTTCCTGCACTAACAGCATGACTCCAGTGGAGTCCCACAGGAGGCTGACATCCAGCAGCCAGGGGAAAAGTCAACAACATCCTTAGATGAAATATTTATGTCCCATGCTTCATGTCTACAGTATGCCACATGGTGATGGATTCAATGAGTTTGGATGCCTGGAATGCTTCTGCTGGGTGAGGCCCTTAGCCTGTGGAACTCATCTCCTGCCACCAGTTCATCTGAGCACCTGACTTGTCATGAGGCAAACCCAGTTGCTTGCAGAGAGTCACCCTTCCTTGAGCTTGACCTTCTGTGCTGCAAAAGCCAGATGATGGAAGGCAAAGTGGTTGCCAGAAGGTTGGCAATCCTGACAGTCATGGTATTAAATCACAACTGCCCAACAGTGCAGCATCTTGTAAACACATCATGTTTTTCCCCTTGTGAAACTGTGAAATGAAGCAGTAGTTCTGCCTTAAGCAAGACACAAAGATACATCAGGGCCACCCTAGTGGGAGTCCTAGAAGTTATTTGAGATTTAGGGTTAGGCTGTTTCCTCAATGTTTCTCAGAGTAGAAAAAAAATCTTTCCGTTCAAGTTCCTGCTTGGCAGGTAATACGAGTCATTACCAAGAAATCCACTCTGTTTTGACACCCGTTAGGTCCCCAAAATACAGCCTCTAGTCTGAAAAGAGTGAGAGAAACAAGAAGAAGAGATAAACAGCTATACAAGCACCATAACATATTGAACTGCTTCTTGCATTGTTGTGGTGTAAAGAAATCCCCATGGAGTAGCTGAAGCTTTTGCAAAAATACTGTTAGCAATACATTGCTGGTAAAGAGCTTCTTGTGATGTATAGGGTCTGAGAGGCTGCAGCACCGTGACCATAATTCACTACTTCTGCTTGAAAATAAATCTTACTCCAAGTGGCATGAAATGAGGGTAGGGAAAGGCAGAGGGAGTGGAGATATTTCAAGGAACAGAAATGGGATAATTGCATTTCAGGACTGATTTTGTCTTAATTCAGCTTATATTTTACAGATCCAGACTCAGCTTTCCTTCACTGGCCATGCTGGCTCACACAAGGTGTTAGATTTGTTGAAGATAATCTAATGCAGATATGGCAAAAGGACCCTATAAAAGGACAGTCAGGACTGGGAAGCTGTTGTTTGGATTTATATGTGAATTTGTTTTTTATTTCTGAAAAAGATCTCTTGCATAAGCATGGGCAAGACATTTCACCTTTTTTCCCCATACTTTTGGGATAGAGACAGTTTCTCATTACCTTTGTGCAGAGCTCTGGGCACACACAGGCTCTGATCTTGGTGAAGGTCCTTGGCTGACAGCTGAACAACAATGATGAGAGGGGCATACAGATAATGAAAGTCATTGTTCTGAGTGAGAGCATGTGTTGATAGATATTGAACACTTAATTCACTCCCCCTGAGTATAAGAAATCGGGAACATTTGAAATTCCCTGGAAATATCTGAAACATGCCTGGTAGACATGGCTCAGGGCCTATGGGACACCCTGAAGCAGCAGCTGGAAGCCAGGCAGAATACTTTAGGGCATCCAGATGGGCTTAGATCCCTGCAGTGAGAGAAATGAAGAGAGCCCTGGAGCCTTTCCTCCTTAAGCTGGTTTGAAGGCCTCTGTACAGTGAATTGGCATACACTATTTTACCTCCCCACCCTCTCTTGTACATAAGGCAACTAATATGCCTCTAACTATCTTCAAACCAAATGATTCATGTACTGGAACTCACTGAATTGAAGAAAATTCACAATTTCTTCTCCAAGTCATATTATAACAGGCCATATAAATCAGGGATGATCCTGCAACCACCACTCTTTCCATTCCACGTGGCCACACAGTGACCAAAGGTGTAATGTGCTGTGTTAAACTCACCGTTGTTGTGTGTGCAGAGGAAAAATGCAGCCCAGAGCCAGGGCAGAAGGCAACCCAAGGGGAACCATGGGTTAAGCAGCAATCTAAGTGCTTATTCTGTGGGCAATGAGATGGTCATGGACTTGCAGGTCATGTTATCAAGGGTACAGTGGACACAAACTCTCATTTTTCCCCACAAACTGAACCAAAAGAAGAGGTGCTGCTATTCTTGTTCAACCATCAGAGTGAAAGACACATGGAAAAGAAGATTGGGTCTATTGTTTATCCCATAAAAGCAGATGTGGAGATCAATCATCCAGTCTGGCCACCTCTCTGTAATTAGATAATCTCATGTCTAGGCTCAATAAGGAACAGGAAAATGTCTATTTGTATAAAATGTGCATGTCATTTGAGATATTTATATGAAATAAAATCAATTAAGGGTCAATAATCCTTGAAGACAGGAAACGAAGAGAGAAAGAGAGTTAAGAAACTGCATGTAGCTCCAGGGAAACCTGAATGGAAGTGAGGTTTAAAATCTAACACACTTTTGTAGCTCAAGGGTATCTTCTATAAATGTAAGTTAAGGTGTAGATTGTCCCCAAGGACTGATTCCCTAGCCAGATGAGTCTAAAAAGTATCTAACAGCTTGTCAGCTAGATACAAGGGAAGATACCAACCTTTAGATTTAATCTCGGGATAAACAGATTAAATGTAGTCTTCGTTCCACTTTGTCACCCATGTCTTTATAAATCTTTGTAACTGTAGTGTCTATTTTGGATTTTGTAGATAAATATTTTTAACTTGGTTTTGCCTTCAAGCCTTGCTTTGAGCTGAGGGTGACTTCAAGGTAACTGCACGGTGTCCATGTGGTATGCTCCAAGAGATGATACGAGCCATATAGGCTGGTTCCTTGCTCAGCCTCAGTAATCCAGTGGAAAGCCTTGCACACCAGAACCTTAGACAGAAGCTTCACCATGGGCTTCCTCAGCACAGTTTGGGAGAGGATATTGGAGAAAAGCCGTGCAGGGACCATATGACCACCACTACCACTTGGTGAACATCTGATTAGTTGGAAAAGGCTTGCGGTATGACAAGGCAGGGAACCCACTAAATGCAGGGATAGAACATGGAGGCTTAAACATTCCCAGGCCTTTACTGTGTCCTTAACAAAGGGGCTGAATTGTCCACATGGTCCAGCAGAGGCAGCTTACAATCTCTGTACTGCTATGAAGTCTGCTTAGTGAAACCACAGATGTGTTGCTCCTGGGGCTCCTCTCCCTGAGCCAAGCCCAATCCAAATTCCCAAGAATCAAAACAGCCAGTAGCATCCCATATCCACTCATACACCTCTGGTGATGAGCCAGTACTTGTCCTTTGGTATCATCTAGAGAGCTTTAAATTGCCATTGAAAGTGGACCCAGCGTACAGTCCATGCTGGCCCCATCCCAGCAGTCATCATCTGTGCCCCACACATGCCCACAGAGGCAAAGTCAGTGTTAAGAGAGCAAACACTGTGAAGAGCAAATGAATATTGTCCCTCTCCCTGACAGGTATTCCTTGCAGCATGGCAGGAGAGGGAAAAAAAAACCACCATAGAAATCATGGGGACAGAGTCTCCCTCCTTGTGTTTTTACTGCCTATGAGGCACTATTCATAGCTTTGAAGTCATACACAAATGTTTTCTTATGACAATTAATAATCTGTAGAGTTAATTTATTGCCAGACAAGGTCATAAAATGAAACGCAGAGAGTAGACTTTAAAAAAGAATGAATGCTTTTAGAGCCATTGACAAGTTTTTAGTTTTATTAACCCAATAAAAAGGAGGTTCAAACTCATTGGCACAAGGTCAGGAGGGGTGCTGCCCTTTCATACACAGCACCATGTGAGTTACCAAATACATTAGATTGCTTCCTAATTGTCCCACAATGTGTGACAGAAGCTATCAGGTCACTACAAAGTTCAGTGCTGTCCCATAACGTTACACAGCACTGATTCTTTTAGTGATAAAAATATGATAAATTCCTTCTTGCATTGCATGTAGATGAGCAGAATTTAAAAGAACTCACTTTTTTTTTTTCGTATGATGGCAAAAAGACAGTGTCTGTAATGAACTGTGGTTAGAATTTAAGTATTTGAGCCCTCAAGCAAAGACCTTAACTCTAGAGCTTTTCACCTTTCTTCACCGTTAATGAAAGATATATTTTTCAGTTAAGTAAATAACACCTAACTGAGCACTGTGAACTATCCCAGGATAAAAGCATGATACAAATTAAACATTTCAGTAAACTAAATCTGCTCATATGAAATCACTGGTGATGAATAATATGCTTGCATTCACAGGTTTACTCAGAATATTTCCTACACTTAAATGTACATGCTACTTTAATCTGAATTACCTTTCAGATGGCCGTATGTCCCTAATGTTAGAGATCTAAAGCAATGTTTTCACATCTGCTTGTTTATAGATATAGCGTTCATATCCTCAAAGGTATTTCCACTCTAATGAACAGAAGTTTGGGGACTAAATATCTTTGAGGATCTGGAGTTAAGTCCCACTTTCAAAATCATGAACACTTAAGAGATTAAGCTTTATTGAGAGTCAATGGAACAGAAATTCTTGGATTCTCTTGGTAAAGATATTCAGGTTATAAAATTTGTGCTGACATGCTGGAACATTTTAAAAGATTCATTTTAGTTGATTCATAAGGCACAAACACAAAACATGCACCTCTTGTCTCTACCTTTTATAGCCCACCTAACATGTGACAAAGACTCAACCTAGAAACAAGCAGTTAGTCAAAAATACCATGTAAGTTATGGTGTTTGGATTGAACACTACACTCCTCCACAAAGCAGCTGTACCCCTAATTTCCATACATACATACCTAAAATACATATCTACCTATAATCCTTTTCAACTGTTAACATCTTCGATGCTAGATCTCTCACACTTGATCTTATTACTATGAATGTAAATAATAAAATTATATTCTTTAAGCTCACCTTCATCAGCAAGAAACTCATGTAAGATTAATTTTGGGTGTAGCCAAAGGAAAGTGGGAGTACTATCCTTAGTCCTATTCCCACTGCTGTTGCCTTTTATGAAAGATGTATCAAAAGTGCTCAAAAAAATGTCAGTCTGACACTTTTACTGCCAGAGCTCAGACAAGATACTCTGAAGTTACATCCAACCTTCACTGTGGCAAAAAATGCTATGTTAGTGCAATTTATCTGGGAGCCACACAGGAGATTATTGACATCCAAATATAAAAGAAAATTAAATTGATCAAGACTAATGAACAAATTCCTATGTTCCTGTTTGATTTTTAGCTTTCTTATCCCAGTCAGATATTCAGCTCAGCTTACAGGCCATTAGGAATCAACAGGACATCTTGGATTACCTTCAGTGTCAGTAGTTGTACTCACCTGCTCCACAGGAACCCAGTAATGTGTTTTCTTTCTTTCATTGTTCTGCTCTTATTTTGCATATTTTGCTCCACTGAGGACAAAACTTTTCAGCTAAGACTGATGAAATCACTCATGGAGTAAGATCCAATCTGTACAAAGTAATGGCAATAGACAGAAATTAAAAATTAGAGAGGAAAATTAATCCAGATTCCTCATAAATCTTAGTTTTCAGATACATGTTAAACTTCTGCTGGCTTACTGAGTTGTCAAGCATCTGTAACTCTGTGTGTGTATCCTTACCTTATGTAAAATGTAATAGCAAGGTGGAGCTCAGTCTACTTTTTATTGCATTGGCTATAAGTGTGCAAGTGTGAACCTTTATGGCATCTGCCATGACACTATGTTTTTATACTGCAGAAATCTGACCAAATCCATGAACCACCGGTGTGTTTTGCTGGAAAGAGATGCACCGCTTTTTTCCATGAAGAATCTGGATGTCTGTTTGCCCCTGGAAGAAAGGTGAGCTGAAGGTCTGGCTGTACCTCTCCACAGTTAGTGATGCATTGCACACTTTCCTTTGGTTCCTCTGTTCCAAATAATGCTATTTCACATCCTCCTGACACTTCCTGGTTTGAATTTAATTTGTATGCAGTTCACATCACTTAGGAACAAGGGGAAAGAAATAACACAGTTGTAGTACATGGTAATACTGCCTTTCTCCAACTATTTTGTGTCTTGACTAACTGAATTAGAAATTCTCAGGGACAATTCTCCTTAACTTGTCTCTTCAGATGGGTCAATACTGACCATGGAAGAGGCTTTTGGGACTACTGAAAAATATTCTGAGAAAAGCTAGAGAGAGAAATAATTGCTATTTAGTCTCCATTGGGTGTACTGACTAGGTCTTGATTAGCTACAAGAGGAGCCAAGGTCGTTAAATCACATATATCCAACTTTGCTTGGAAGTCAGGTGAGATGAACCCCTCCAGAATGTTTCCTACCTCAGTATCTAGGTAGAAAGCAGCAGATCTTATGCTTATCTGTTCTTCCAAATTTTCAGTGGAAACTTTTTCCCTTTAAAGCTACTCATGGTATCTTGTGGTGGAAACTGACAGCTCATCTCAATCCTGTGTAGAATTAGAAGCAGCATGACATTCCCCAAGGTTATAACAAAGCAGCTATGAAAACAAAAACACATCATCAGGGCTGGCACAAAAACTAAGGCCCTGTTTGATCCTTTTATATAATTTCTGCTTTGTATGTGAATCTATCTGTTTCTGGGTAGCCAGACTTGCAGATGTGGCACAAAATTTCAGGGAAAAGATATGAAGACTTGGGACATAATAGTGAGGGCAATATATCAAACCAGGTGTACTGATGTTAGTGGCCCTCAGAAATATTATTTTCTGTCTAACCACACAATTAACCAGGTCACACTTTTTCTTCTGACCTGAATTCCTATTCTATTAAATACCCTGTCCTACAGTCTGTATAGATACAATACTCTACTTCATGAGGTACTCATCTCTGGCAGAGAAGCAAAATACTGAACTAGTGCAGTGGCATTTATGCAACACTTTGCCTCTTCCTCTTCACTTTTAAAACTTGTCCTGTTTGCCTTGTTGAATATTTTATCATGTTACCAATTTTTTTTTTTATTATTATTTTTTAAAGCAGATCTGCTGCTTTCTTTATTTGCCTGCAATTGACTGGTATTTTGTAAAACATCTAATACTCAAAAACATCTCCTCCAAGAGCAGACCCTCGATACAGTGTGAGCTTTTGATGGATCTGTTAATCCCAAGACAATTTAGTTCTCCCTTGTCTCCTAGTGTGTCAGACTGACACTTCTGTCCTAAACCTCGTTTGTGCTCATAATTAAAACACCTGAAACAAAGAAGAGACTCTCTTTGCTCAGGAGAAGTCCAGATCCACAGCAGTGTATGATCAGCTGTGAGCTGTATTTTGCACACCTGTGTGTGAGGTGCTGGCTGCTGACACTAAGTTCAATTCAAATGTCAGATAGACAATAGCAATTAATTTTACTGAAGTTTTCTGTGTACTGCTTGTCAACTCTGTGGAGAACCTGTAATCTTGTGTAGATAAATCTTTTTGTCAACTCACACTCTGGGAACAAAAGTATTTTCTGTTTTATCCATGAACCACATTTCTCTGATGGGTAAATGGATGTGGATTATACAAGGAAGAAAGCCTACCTTATGGCATCCTAAGTCAGTTTCCTTTCAAATAGCATTTTCCTTCTCTCCAGACATTTAGAGAGCTTTCAAAGAAGAATAAGATGAGCAAAAATGTTGCTTTAACTATTACAGTGAACATATGCATGCTCCTCCATGGCCAGATTGTCAAAGGAAAGGAAGACAAGGAATGAATATCAAGCAAACTGTGAGCAAGGGACTGTGACAATCAGCTGGCAGTGACCAGCACTTCCTTTTCATGTCTGCAACAATTCCTTGTGAATCTGATATGAACCACTTTTTTGACCTGCAAAAGTCTTTGCAATTATACCAGCTTAGTTCTGTTTCAAAAACAGATTTCTCCATGCATGACCTGCAGAGGTCTTTGATATTTGTTATTTTATTTATATTTTTTGTCAAACGATAATACTTTTAAAGTCACAAGCAAAATACTGAGATTCACACAAAATAACTGTTGTCTTCCCCTACCAAATTTCTCCAGACCAGATACAAAGACCAATAAAGGAAAAGTTTCACTTAAGTAAAATCCATTAATTGAGGCAAATGCAGAAAAGAATTAGTTGGCACAGTCTGCCAAGCAAGATACTGTGTTTCCCTCTGAACACAGTAAAAAGAGAAGTAAAAAAGCGACCACTTTAATCTGATAATTTATTAACCTTGATGGCTCTTCCTAGGCTAGTCAGCAAAGTTTGGCAGCTGAGATCCTGCTGCAATTTCCACAGCAGCAGCTGCGGCTTTGTAGTTATCACTCTCAAGATGTGTCTGTAGCAGAAATTAGTGCACAGAAAAGCAGGATTTAGACTTGCAGCAGGCTATCTACCTTGTGTTATGTTGTCCATACAATGATATTACTTGGGGGGGAAGGGGAACCCACAAAGCATTTGTTTTTAAAGTGTAATTGATTTAATTCAGTCCTGGTGATGGATCCTTCTTCAGCAAAATGTAGCCTTGATTCAGTTCAGCCTACTCACTTCAATTTTCCAGAGGCTGTGTAAAGATTTAATGCAGTTTAACTAATCCATTATAAATGCACTTGGTTGTTAAAGCTGGTTTTAACCTTCCCCAATGTCACTCTATGAACAAATGTTCTATTCATGGGACTATTTACAAGAATAATGCTAATATGGGTGAGCCAGCCTCAGTTTACAGCCTGTGGAGAGAGAGTGGTTGTACTTAATGTTAAATGCCATGAGCTGGCCTGCTTAGAAGAGCTGTCTCCCTTTATTGACTGTGGAAAAAGGCTGAGTAGACTGATTTCCTTTATTTTTACCTAAATTAGTCTTTAGGAGTACCCTGCAGTCTGCATGCTAACATCTTAACGTATACATGCAGTTTACTGCATTTTGAAAGTAAACAGGCTCTCTATGGATCTGTTGGTAATATAAAACAACTCACAACTGCAATAAATGAAAAGATGTAACTACAGAAGATGTAAACAAATGATTCTCTACTCTCTGGAAATGTAATGACTCTCAGTACTCCAGACAAAAACCTTTTAAGATGTTTGGCAACAATATTTTCTCCTTTTATTTGTCTTTACCCTGGGCCCATCAGCTGCATTAGTAATGAAAGAGGAGAAAATAGAAACTAAGACAGTCTTTGTCTTCCTGAAGACATCGATTGCAATTCTATCATAGATGATTCTTGACCTTATGAAAGCTTTTCCTCTCCCAAGGGCTGGAATTTGAAGATTAAAGCAGGTTGACATTTAAAGTAAGTTTAATGAGAACTTTAACTTAAAAACAAACAAAAAAAACAAAAACAAGAAAAAAAACCCACCTGAAAAAAATATAAATGTAGAAAACAGAGTATGTAGAAATTTTATATTTTCCCCAATCAACAGTGAAGTTATTCGAAATTTATCCCATTTCCATATCAACTATCTGCTTGTTCAAGGCTTCACTGGTCTGGACAAGAAGGAATGAGCTGATGCCCTTTACTCTGGACACTGGTTTCCTATTAAAGGCAGAGCGTGTCCTCCTGGCCTCATCAAATATGTTCATTTCAGCTACACAGTTATATACATACCCCTATGACTCCTTATCTGCATATGGACACCTTTTCAAGCCTCCAGTGAATTTTTTCCCAGAATTCCAGTGGAAAGCCATTTTCAGCATTGCTTATTGAACCTACAAAGGAAAAGTTCATTGGTACAAAATACAGGTCAGTGATGATCCCTGTAAAATCTTTGTCAGTATCTTCAGCTGGCTTTCACCTGTAGTTTTGCTGAATCCCCATAGTTTCTGTTGTGTCAGTCCTGTTCTAAATTATGCACTTAGCTCCTGAGTGGGAATTCTGTGTTTTTTTTATAATCACTACAGTATTACCGTGCTGAGGTCATCACTGCAGGGACTCATCCTTGCATCTGAACATCACATATTCTTAACTCCCATCCAAAAAATGTAAACTGGAAAACAGCTATATGAACAATCTTGAGAATTCAAGCTATAGAGCTAAAATAAATACAAAAATTGGAACTGGAAGGAATCTTGATTCCAGGCATGGGATGATCATGATTTTTTTTCCCCAGAATATCTGAGATGATAAACTGAACACCAAGAAGTCTTTGGATCTCTGGACCTTTGACACCATTCTGGCATACTTCTTTCTCCTGTACTCTCTTCTGTTTTCTGGCTCTTAAAAAGACATTGCTCAAAGACCTCTGCTTTTCCTTCTTGTCTTGCATCTGGATGGCTTTCCTGTCTGGCATGCACAAGAGCTCTCACACCCTGCCAAACACGGTGTTTTGGCAAGTCTCCTACCTGAGTTTTAGAATGTGGACACAACACTCACAGAAAGATAGTGCCTAACCCAACACAAAAAACAGGTGGTCACAAGCTTTATCAGCTCAACATTCCCACATAATTCAAGAGGCAGACACTTTCCAACCTCTTATATAACCTTCTGGTGAGTGAGGTGCAAAGGACTTGGCAAGGCCTTAAAGATTGTATTTCCACAAAGAGGCATCTGTGTCTTCAGTGATGATGCTTTGGGGGGGTGCTGATGACACAAAGGACTCTGGGATGTCAAAGGTAAGGTCAGCAGGACCTACTGGGTTGGGAAATATGAGTACTGAGAGAGAAGTGGTGACTGCAGACAAC
This sequence comes from Florisuga fusca, assembly GCA_038090715.1. Taxonomy (NCBI): domain Eukaryota; kingdom Metazoa; phylum Chordata; class Aves; order Apodiformes; family Trochilidae; genus Florisuga; species Florisuga fusca. The sequence continues at coordinate 5,230,855 of JAAWXA010000003.1, forward strand.
ACAGGGGAGACCCCACCATCACATGTTAGGTATTTCCAGTTCCAGAGGGCTTCCTCACAGGGCATTTGGTGATGGCTGAATATACCAGAAAGGAAAGGGAATGCCTACTTAGTGGGTGATGCTCTCCCCTGCCCGCTCAGAATCATTCTAGTGCCTGGTCACCTTCTCTCCAATGGCTCACAAAGTCCAGCACACCCCGAGGGAACATTTTCTGGGGGCTTTCCCAGGCTTCTCACCCTGTTGTATGTCCTCTCACGAAGCAATGTGCAGAATGCACCAATCCAGCCTCAGACCCTGGTGACTTTAGGGGCCAAACCCTCCGAGCACAAACATGTCTCCTTCAGAAGCTTTGCAAACCCTTCCCAGCCCCTGGCCATGTGTGTGGCAGTTCTGATGCCCCCCATAGCTCTCTGTGCCTGCTCTTCTTGCCTGCCTCAGCTGGCAGAGCCTGCACTCTGAGGTGGGTTCCTCACAGCACAGTGTGATTAATATGGCTGGCAACTCTCTGGCACAATGTCCTGAGAGGTTTTAAGTGCCAGGGAGTCTAATACCTGCAAATATATTTATCTTCTTTTGAATATTTCATCGAGTTGGAATTCATGCACTGGATCTTCTGCAGAGAAGTTTTATGAATTATGTACCAGAATCTATGAGTTCCTACTTTGCCCATATTTTACTTTGTCTCAAAGCCACAGTGGGGATCATAGCCCATCAAAGCTGCTGCAGCAATTAGAGATCAAATGGCAGTAAAGGAGGCAGGCATACAAGACCTACAGTATTCCCCTATTCATGGTCTAGGAAAAAAACCTCTGCTTAGTTGAATATTGTAGTCTAGCTTCTCATTTTGCTGTATTACAGTCCTACTCCTATGTCTGTCTTACCACTGTGGGGAAGATGGGGTCCTTGGGACAAGACTCACCACCATGACCTATCAAACACATTTGCCTGGCCTTTTCCTCTCACCTATCATACTGACATGGTTGGTAGCTCTTCCAGAATCACTATTAGGAAATTGCTCCTGTGTCTTCCCTGCCAGAACTAACTATGCTGGTAGCTTTCAGTATATATAATTCTATTCTTTTTTATTTTTTCTTTTTTTTTTCAAAGAAGAAATAAGTGTTATGTGTGAAGATATTTCATGTTGCCAGAATTCTTCTGGCTTAGCCACTAGCCACTAGCACTTCAGCAGCAGGTACTGAAAATCTATAAACTTGTAGTTCTGCATATAGATTATTTAACTAAAACCAAAATGCTTCTGTGCATAGGGGGGTGGGAGGGAGGAGAAAGAGGCACAGTTACAAGATGCTAATTGTGCAGCTTGTTGTGCTAGCAAAAGGCATACTGGTACTGTGCTGATGAGAGCAGTATAAAAATAAACCAGATAGAAGAGAGACTTCCACCACTTTCCTGCTCCTCATCTCTCCCCTGAATAATATTTGCAGGATGCTGCATTGCCTCCCATGAGGACCACTGAGACTGAGTTTTGAGAAAAGTTTAATTAAAACTGGGATCAGGCATGAGAGACAGGCTCTTTCATCTTGTCATGTAAATAAGATTGTGCCAAGTGACTCATAGCAAAACCTAGACTCATAGCCTTTAACCTAGATGTTTTCTGCTTCCCAGGTTTTCCTGCTAGAAACCCAATAGTTCCTTCCACATGTCCACCCCAGTACTCATGACAAACAAACTGAAATTCAGATTAAAGCTAAGGACTAAGTGGATTCCTTGTAAATATTTCTCCACCATACTCCTCTTGCTTCCCAGAGCTCTGCCAAACTCACTGAATCCAAACCAGCTCAAGGGCAGCCTGCCAACATCTTCAGCTATCTGCACACATCCCCTTTCTTACAGTGGGAAGCAATTTATATCCTGAAAATCTCTTGCCCCCAAATCATAGAATTACAGACTGGTTTGGCTTGGAAGGGACCTTAAAGATCATCTAGTTCCAACTCCCCTCCATGGGCAGGGACACCTCCTGCTAGACCAGATTGCTCTAAGCCCCATCCAACCTATTCTTGAACACTTCCAAGGAGGAGGCATTCACAGCTTCCCTGGACAACCTCTTTCACTGTCTAACCACCCTCCTAGTGAAGAATTTATTCCTAATGTCCAACCTAAATCTACCCTCTTCCAGTTTAAAGCCATTACTCTTTTTCCTATCACTACAGTCCCTTGTAAAAAGCCCCTCCCCATCTTTTTTGTAGATCCTAAGGTAGGACTGTGTCTTTATATGATCTAGTTACCATAGGAAAAGAATTTCCTTGCAACCTCAGACTGATCTGTTTTGCAAGAAAATGGGGTCCCATGTTATCCCTCCTGCACTTTTGTTAGCAGTTCAGTGCAGCACTGTGGCATTGCCCCTGCTCTGATAGTGGCTCAGCAGACTTGTTGCCCAGGACCTGTCTGGCACCACACTGCCTCACAAGTCAGCTTGAGCAATGGTTTACGCCTGTGGAGATTCTGATCCTGAGCCATAATTTCTAACTGAGGCCTCAGACTACCAGAAGAGACTTCCCTTGTCTCAGCCCCTGAGGTGTGGCCTTCAGAATGGATTTCACATTTCTGCAAATGCCTTTTTATTAGTAGTGTCCTGGTTTGAGCCAGGATAAGGTGATTTTCTGGTTTGTACTTTTGCTTTTAGCTAAGTTTCTTGTAAGTAGCTGCACTTGCTGAAATTAACAGAAGTTTCTCAGACAGTGTCTGCTTCTAGGACTGATAACACTGGATGTTTATAGTTACTGCCAGAGACTGGTATGCAGACTCAAGGACAGTTCTCAGCTCTGAGGAAAACATTTTACCCTGCAGAAGGAGTAAAGAGGTCCCACCTGAACCTCTCCTTTGGGAGGCCCGAGACAAGATAGATGCCAGAACTGACCAAACAGAGTATTCCATCCCATACACGTCATACTCAGTATAAATTTGAGGGATCACGAGGGTCGACACCTTCCTTTTCCTTTTTTCCCTCTTCTTCCTGCCCTTCCTGCCTTCCTTCACAGTTTCCCTGTGTGCTTCAGCATCCTGGGAGGATTCTGTCCGTTCGTCTGCCTGTGGTCCTGATCCATGCCAGCCTGAATCTGTGTGTTCCTGCCTCCAGCTCCCGACTGCTCCTGACCCCAGGGTCCAGCCTGGACTTTCCCAGGGCTGCCCTGCAGCCTCGGTGGTGACGTGAGAGTTATTGGGGAATAGGGGGGAGGAACGTGGGATCAATCTTTTCCTGTATATTTGTATATTTGTATATATTTAGTAATTTTGCCTATTTATCATTACTGTTTCATTAAAGTTGTGTAGTTTAGTTTCCAACCCATAAGTCTCTTTCCCTTATTCTCTCTCCTTTCCTTATCAGGGAGGAGAGGGGGATTAATATAAAAATCTGTTTTTCGGTTTAATTGCCGGGCCAGTGTCAAACAGTGACAAGTAGCATGACCCAGCTGCCTAAATTCTGTCTTCTGGCTACTGATTTGGCTAGAGTAAAGGAGCTATGATGATTCCAAATGAAGGTAGGTTGCTTTTCTATATATGCAAATTTCCTTCTTCCTAGAACAAATCTTTAAACAAAGAATAACAAAGGTGCAATCTATCTGCAGTTACAATGCTAATGGCTCTTGTATGGATTGATTCTTACATGGCCAAAGTCAAGCCACCTCTGAGAAATAANTAAAAAAAAAAAAAAGAAAATCAAGACTTAGGATAGAAATTGGTATTTAGGTACTCAACATTTAGGAATGAGCATTATTGCTGTGTCTGGCTGTTATATATTGCTGTTACTACAAGGGCATTAGAACCTGCATGGTGTATCTGTTTTCCTGTTCCTTCTTAAACCCTAGAATCAGCTGTTGTTTCCTCTTTCAGTGTCTCCCTCATTGTCTTTCCTAAGGATTCTAACAGATACATTAAAAATTTTGCCTTCTGCATCCAGAGTTCCCAGAGCAAATAAGAGGTTTCCTGCAGCTTTTCAGATAAACGTGTTTGCATACAAGGGCTGTATGTTCCTGGAAAAACACTTAAAAATTCCAGTGAGCAATCACAATGCTAATTTTTCAAAGAGTCAGCAGAGTGGAGTTGAACTCTGACCAACTGTTTGGAAAAACCCTTCCTGTGATGTGATCCTTGCATAGTTGCCAGAAGATTCTTGATTCTTCCTGCTGCCTTTATCCCCCAGATTGGTGTCCAACTGAATAATGTCTCTGCCCCAGCAGCTGCACACATATTTCCAGGGCTTGTTATATCAGGAGCCAAAATCCCAAGAAGGTGAGGGACAAAAAGCCTAAGGAAGAACTATAGTTTCAGAATCTTCTTCAGTCTTCACATTCAAAGAAGGCTGCATGGTTTTGACTTTGTCATTCTGGTATATCCCACAATGGTGAAGTATCTCCTGTAGTCGTACCCTATTTCTTTTCTATTTTTCAGTTCTGAAATCAGGTTTTGGCATGTTGGACCTCAGCCACTAGATGTGGCTTTTTTTGTGCCATCAAGCATGATGAAGGCTTAGCCATGACATTTCTCCCTGTCTTTGGATGGGGTTAAAAGTGTCTTGTAGGACTTGGTTGTTGTTGAAGTCTTTTTCACTAAGAAGCACTTTTATGATACTCATCCCTTAAAAGATTGCTGCTACCAGCATTTTCAGAAATTTGACAGTAAATCTGATTCTCCTGATCTCCTTCAATGATCTGTTTATTTTTATGCTCCCAGGTTAATGGCTATACTAGTGTAATGTTTGAAATAATGACTTACAGAAGGGCACACAAACATGAAGTGGGACCTCCAGGTCATGACACAATATAACAATTTTCAGTGTTTCCCTTGCTTCTCTGTTCTCCCTCTATTCCTCTTTTTCCATCTGCATAACCTCTCTTTTTTCTCTGCTTACGTTTGAACAACAGATATTTGATTTTTGTCTCATTTCTAGTGGTTTTTCTTTTTCCTGTGAAGGCTGGAGAATGGTCAACTGAGAGGAACCAATGAAGAACTGCCCAGCCTACCTGTCTCTTTCCTGTTCTTCCATCTCTGACACATTTCTGTTGTTTACATAGGTGTAAGTTGTATTTTACCTCTTTCTGAAAACAGTAAGAATCTTTAAGTTCAGGAAGAGCTACGGAAATCATACACCATGTAAAGCTGCATCAACAAGACAAGCAGGTGATTTTTTGATAGCCAGAACAATAAAGGAAAAAAGACATAAGCTTCTCTGTCTTTCATCTCAAATACAGTATTGAATGCCTTCTCAGAGAGCCTCCATATAAAGCAGCACTACTAGTTCTGTAGAGCTTTTTATACATTTCCCAATAAAGATCAATACAGGAATCCAGGTAGACACAACAGACACAAGCATGGTTCTATTAAATGTGGGATACACAGAAAGTGTCTTTGCAACTGGAGAGCATATTTTTCTTTGAGATGCACTATCCCTCAAAAACTTCTCAGTAAATCATCTTCCATCATTCTGAATATCTTCATCCATTATATCCAGATTCTATAGCATCACAGTCTCACTTACAGGAACATGGCAGCATTAAAGTTTTAAAGCAGACCAAACTGCAAAATATTTCATTTATTTCTCATTTCCTGTCAGCTTTACCAGTTCCCACGTTGTCCTGGTTTGGGCCAGGATAAAGGTGATTTTCTGGTTTGTACTTTTGCTTTCATCTAAGTCTCTTGTAAGTAGTTGCACTTCCTGAAATTAACAGCAAGTTTCTCAGACAGTGTCTGCTTCTGGGACTGATATTTATAGTTACTGCCAGGCACTGGTGTGCAGAGCCAATGACACTGCTCAGCTCTGAGGAATATTTTGCCCTCCAGAAGGAGTGAAGAAGTCCCACCTGAACCCCTCCTTTGGGGAGGACTGGACAAAATAGATGCCAGAATGGACCAAACAGAGTATTCCATCCCATACATGTCATACTCAGTATAAATTTGAGGGATCACAAGGGCCAGACCCCTTCTTGCTCTTCCTGCCCTTCCTGCTTCCCTTTCTCACCTGTTCCCTGTTTTGCTTCAGCATCCTGGGAGGATTCCGTCCGTTCGTCTGCCTGTGGTCCTGATCCATGCCAGCCTGAATCTGTGTGTTCCTGCCTCCAGCTCCCCACTGCTCCTGACCCCAGGGTCCATCCTGGACTTTCCCAGGGCTGCCCTGCAGCCTCTGTGGTGACGTGAGAGTTATTGGGGGAGAGAGAGGGGAGGAACGTGGTATCAATTTTTCCTGTATATTTGTATATATTTAGTAATTTTACCTATTTATCATTCCTGTTTCATTAAAGTTGTGTAGTGTAGTTTCCAATCCATAAGCCTCTCTCCCTTATTCTCTCTCCTTTCCTTGTGAGGAAGGAGAGGGGGATTAATGGAGAGCATCTGTTCTTTGGTTTAATTGCCAGGCCAGTGTTAAACCATGACACATGTACAGATATCAGCAGTTATTCTTGAAGGAATAATAATAATAATAAAAATCTTGGCTTAGGAGGTTTATAAGGAGTTGCATGTATCAGGACATCTATGCTACATGAAGATGATTTCTTCATTCGTCTTATAACCTTAGAATTCTATAGCAATTTTCATCACTGATTTATTAACCACCACTTGTTCATTAAAGTGTCTATGGATTTCATCAACCACAACTTTCTTCTTATTATGGTCAACATAACAAAATAAATGCATTTCATGACATGACATTTCATGACATGACAAACATTGTGCTGGAATTCAATAATCATGTTCATAAAACCCAGCAAAACCACATATTCCTTCACAAAACAAGCAACTGTAAAGAACACCAGATGAGTGTGACAAGTAGCATTAAGTAGCACCATATTGCAGTAGAGAAACAAATGCAAAAAAATCCTTGAATAGACAAATTGAAATACACAAATCCCAACCTTTCTCAAACTGAAATGGAAATCATAAGAATGAAGTTAAATGAGCATCCCTCAGCACAGTGGATTCTCACAAAGTGGAAGGACCCGATTCTGAATGGGAGGATGTTTCTATCACAGCAGCTGTTCCAACTCTGATGGCCAAAAAGTGTTTGTGTGCTAACACTCACAACTCGTGGGCTCACCAGATGTCCACCAGCAGCTTTCTTTCATTTTGCCTCCAAATGAACTCTACCAAAATGCAAACTACTTTCTTCCCTCTCTCCCTCGCTTTACTAACAGAGTCACAGTTTTCCCTTTTACATATCTATTACCCACTGTTTTCTCTCTTTGTTTAAGAGAGCAACATAACTAGATCAAATGAAAATAATTGTTTCTAGTCTGCACTTCAGCTTGGGCTTCAGTGTTCCTCTTGTCTGACAAAAAAACGTGACAAAATTTTCTGTGCTTTCCAGCTCTGTACAACGTTATAATATTATTCATTAGACAGGCTGATAAGCTTCATTAAGTTCTTCATTGAACTTGAGCTGCATGTGGAACCATCTTAAGGCAGTATATTTACAGACAAACAAACTTTGTGCTGGAATTCAATGAGCATTATGTACCATCTACCTGCATTTAAGGAAATCTCATGGGCGTGGGGTGGTTCATAACCTCTTAATTAAAGATAGGGTAGCACAAGGGGACCTGAAACACTGCAGTAGTACCCGTTAGACAATTAAATCAAAGTGCTCATGGCTTTGGTGCTTGCCTGTAGTGACAAAATAGAACGATCAGAAAACTCAATAAAAATCTATTAGTCTGTGTGGAAAGACACATGTTTTGTGCAAGATTGGAAAATGCTAATCTATTTGTGAGTTGTGTTACAAATATACTTTTTCATGTTATGAATCCTTTGGTGGCAGTTAGTACAAGTGATTTACATCTTGCCAAAAAGTTATTCCTTCACGTCCATCCATTCCATTCTTTGTGTGGGCTTAGTCTACAGATGTGCAAAATAACCTATTTAACACACATGGAAAAACCTCTGTGTTTCTACTAAAAAAAATCCCGTAAGAGGTTGCTTTCTTTTTAACAGGATTATACCAACAGCTGCAATTTAGAGTGGAACACTGATAAGGGGCTGGTAAGAATGTGAAGAGGGATGAGGGAGTAAGGGAAGCAGACTGAGGGCAGAAAGATCTTAAGCAGTCTCTCATGATGAAGGCTGACATATGGAAGCATTGCTCTGAGTATTTCCAGAACATTTGCTTTTACTGCCTGTTCCAAAAGTAAGATTGGAAGCACCTAGGTCCTTCTTAGCTCTCTACAAAAAAGACTTAGTAGACTACATCAAAGTGAACTGACAGTCTATAATCACCAGCCAACAGCCCATACCTTGGTACTTAATTCATAGAATCACAGAATCAAAGAACCATCATGGTTGGAAAGGACCTTCAAGATCATCAAGTCCAACCATCAGTCCTATACACCCTTAAGTGCTAAATCATTTTCTGAAGTACCACATCTACCTGTTTTTTTAATAGCCCCAGGGATGGTGACTCCACCACCTCCCTGGGCAGTTTGTTCCAGCGCTTCACCACTCTTCCAGTTAAGAAATTTTTCCCAATATCTAATATGAAACTCCCCTTGCACAACTTGAGCCCCTTATCTCTTGTTCTATCACTAATCACTGGGGAGAAGAGGCCAAGCCAAGCCTCACTACAAACTCCTTTCAGGTACTTGTAGAGAGCAATAAGATCTCCCCTCAACATCCTCTTCTCTAGGCTGAACAGGGACAGCTCCTTAAACCTCATCTCAGAAGACATGTTCCCCAGATGGGAAATCAGCCTAATTTCCCTTCTTTGCACCCTCTCCATCAGCTCGGTGTCCTTCCTTTACTGTTGAGCCCAAAACTGAGCAGAGTACTGGAGGTGCAGTCTCACCAAGGTTGGGTAAAAGGGTAAGATCACCTCCCTGGTCCTGCTAGTAACACTGTTCCTTATGCAGGCCAGGATGCCATTCTTCTTCTTGGCAGCCTGGGCACATTGTTGGTTCATGTTCAGCTGGCTGTTGACCAGCACTCCCAGGTGTCTCTCTGCTGGGCAGCTCTCCAGCCATTCCTACCCAAGCCTGTAGAGCTGGTAATCAACCTAAAGTGAAGTTTAAATTGTGTGGAAGTTTAAAAAAAACAACAACGTATTTTGGGTTCTTTTTTCCTCTTTTGTTTTATTTGTGATAAAAAAGTATGCACCTATTTGAAGAGAAATACTAGGATTAGCTATTTTGGCTTTCACTACAGCCAGTAGTGACTAGATGTCAATACAGATTAAGTTTTCAGTTCCAAGACATGTAGATCCCATTGCTGTAGATAACCATTGTAATTTTTGACTGCTCAGTCTTCAAATCTCTTAAATACAGGGCTATCAGACCTGATTCTGTGATCACATACAAGCTGTGATCAAGGCAGACTTAAGGCATTGTGACCACTATGCAGAAGAGATACTTATTTAACATATGGTATTTTTCTTATAGAACTCAAGTCAGATATTGTGTCTGTCTTTCTACCAAGTCTGTGGATATTTTGAAAGAAATATTTAATGTTCCTTAGTCTTCATCTCTGGTAGAGTTTTTAATGTAGAAAAAGCAAGCAATTAAGTCCACTTTGTCTTTGGATGTATTGATATAGAGCTGTTGAACTTGGGATACATTACTAATTGCCTGCCTAGGCCATTTGCCGAAATTATGTCAGAACTGATTTAATTATCCCTAAAAGCTTCCCTCAAGATGAAATTCCAACCTAGCCTTAAATATCTTTCACTATAAAGCATGCTGAGAATTTTGCACTGTCCTTAAAATGACAGAACTGTGTTACAAGACCGAGTAACTCTACAGGGAGGGTTCTCACTGCTTTTTCATACTAGGAAGATAATGAGCATCACAGATCTGTGAAGTTTTCTGCCCTGTTATCCACTGTCTCTAGTGGCACAGAGTATTCCTTAGCCCAGCTTTCCCACTAAGCATCCTTACTGCTGAAAATTCCTGTGTAAAAGCATACAATTACCTGGTTCATTATAGCTTTCCAAAAGAATCGAGCCGAAAATGACTTTTGCTCCCTGAAGTTGCTAAGTATTTGTGAGTAATTAAAAACCATATATTTCAGTGCAAAAAGCATTCAGCTCAGAGATGTCATCACAGAGCTATACCACAGTTGCCACAGCATAAGGTATAATATAGCTGTGCATCAGTATCTTATGCCACTTAAAATGATATATTTTTCTCCAGGGAACTTCAACTAGTACACAGAATATGAACTTCAAGCAACCAACCTCTCTTTCCCACAATGCATTTTTATGATTATTGATGTATGACAGCACAAAATGGTGTCTATTTAGACATACATACAGGTAGAGATTTATAGTTATGTTTCTCTTTAAGGAGCTTTGTTTTTCTATAGAATCAGAATTTTTCCAGATCAAATTTTTTCTGTGCACATATTTGTCAAAGCTATTTATCTTTGGAAAACTGTCCCAGTGGAAAAAAATCTTGAAACCACTGAATTTTGAAGAAGTGTTCTGTCTTTAAGGGACCTCCACACTCTACCAGAGGTTTGTCTGTGGGCTCCATTCTCTGACGCTCATTGCATGAGGCAGCTTTAGGATTAAGTGAGGTTTCTTATATATGATATGAGATGGTTCTAAAACTAACTCTAAGCTTTAAAATATGTTAATGAAGAAGAAGAAAACTATGGATCAAAGCACGCTCTTAATCAGATTTATTATCCATGTCCTTAACTTGCCTGCCATACATGCTTTTACAACCTGGTCAGGATTAGCTAAAAATGAGGGAAAAAATCTATTTTTCACACCTTTAAAGGCACATAACATGTAGAATATTGCAAAGATGTTACAAATGTTCATAGGTTCATAGAATTCTCAGTGTTGGAAGGGACCTTTAAGATCATCTAGTTCCAACCCTCCTGTCATGGGCAGGGACACCTCCCACTAGATCAGGTTGCTCAGAGACTCATCCAGCCTGGCCTTAAAAACTTCCAGGGATGGAGCTTTCACTACCTCTCTGGGCAGCCTGTTCCAATGTCTCACCACCCTCATGGTGAATAATCTACCCTCCTCCAGTTTGAATCCATTCCCCCTAGTCCTGTCACTCCCTGACATCCTAAAAATTCCCTCACCAACTTTCTTGTAGCCCCCCTTCAGATACTGGAAGGTTGCAATAAGGTCTTCTCAGAGCCTTCTCCTCTCTAGATTGAATAACCCCAACTCTCTCATCCTGTCTTCATAGTAGAGGTGCTCCAGTCCTCTGATCATCCTTGTGGTCCTTCTCCAGGAAACACATGTCTTTCTTGTAACAGGGGCTCCAGAGCTGGACACAGTACTCTAGGTGGGGTCTCATGAGAGTGGACTAGAGAGGGAGAATCACATCCCTCAACCTGCTTGCCACACAGACATGGTAGTTGTTGTATCAAGGTTCTTGGAATAGCAGAGGACAATGTCCCCCTCTTGTCTCCCAGATACACTATCAACTTGACATTTTTCTCTAAATGTCAGCAAGACAATAACAGGTGAGATGAGACACAGAACTTGTTTTCCTCTTGGGTAGGGAGCAAGGATGGCTTATTTAAAATAAGAATATGGAAAGGACAGATAATATCTGCAGTCACAAGGAGAGAAGAAGCCGATTTCTTCTGCTGTTTTCTGTCTGTTAGGTTATGGCCACAGGGCAGCAAATGGTTCATTCCTATCCAGCCAAACCAGAAGCTGAGTGGATGTGTGTAATGTGATGACTGATTTTTACAGGAAAAACTGGTTTGGAAGGAGGTAAGAGGGGACTGAAAACTCATGAAGGGGGTTTTCACTGAATACTACTTGGAGACAAGCAGAAATTGCAGAACACAGAGTATATTTTTTACCTCTGGGAGGAGGGAAATGGTGTCAGAGGAAAACTGAGAAGGTTCCAGGCCTATACTGTAAAGGCAAGAGCAAGTTTCAAAGTCTGCTGCCCAAAATGCTTTTGAAGTAGCTCTTGTAGAGCAGGGTCAGCAACCAGGACAACCACTGAAAGAATCTTTGAGAAATATGCTTGCACAGAATCCCTGGCAGGAGTCTTCAGTGAACAAATTTAAGAAAAGTTGATAAATTTGGATAAATTAATACCTCAGAACCTGTGTAACGTGAGGACTTTCACACTGAGGCACATTTGCAAACCCAGAGCTTTAGGAACCTCTGCAGAATCTGGCACTGCCAGAATCTTTGCTTCGGAGCGATGTCATTGATGACAAACACCAACAGAGGTACCTTCTACACGCTAAAAAAAAACCCCAGATACTCTGCAGTCTTGGACAGTTCCAGGGTGTCTCTTCCTCCATTCTTTTTATTTTTACAGAACTCATTTTCCTCCTATGCAAACATGGCCTACTTCTAGCTTTGCCATGGTTTTGCATGTTTCTAAAAATTGGTTTTAAGTAGACCTCTGACTGCATTGTATTTGAGAGATGACTCTTCTAGAAATTTTTGCAAGAGATCCAAAATTACTTTCTTTGATAATTTATCTTTGCTATCTCCATTTTTCATCTTCTTTTGGTCTCTTCTTTACTATCTCTGTGTCTTGTGTTTCTCATTGCTGTGTTCAAACATTGACCATAGAATTCTTACCCTCCCATAGGGAAATAGAGGACTGGTAGAGAAAGACTGCACTGGTCTACCTTTTACTTTATTTTCTGCTTCTCTTCTCTAGTCCTACTCACTCTCCTCTTTTTCTTATTCACTGTTTTCTGTTTCTGTGACATATTTCCTAACAGAGTAACTTGCTGCAGGTCAGTTGAAATCAGGAGAATTTGGTTTTCTATTATGACTGCAGCTTTGCACAACACAGGTTAATGTAGCACCGTGGTTGTGATGATATTGTCAAGCTTGAAAATAGCATTTCAATTCTAAACCACAGTAATTTATAACTTTCTCAAAAAAAATAATACCTTTGGGGCTCAAATTTTTCATGCTCGGTTTCAGCCCAAGACTGAATTAGTTTTAGAAACTTTCATAAAAATGAATCCATCTGTTCAAGTTGTTTTTTTTTTCCAAGCTATCCAATCGGGAGGAAGAAAAAAGTGATTTTCACCACTTAAGGTATTTTTCATACGCTTTTTATCCCCAGTAACTCAAATCAACTTTATTTTGAAACATCACCCCTGAAAGAGAATGTACTTCTGAATGATGCATTACCTTGTTTGAAGAAATTTGGTTTGGAAATTACATAGTTATAAACATTAGAACATTGTGTGCTGAGCCTGCACAAAACATTAGTTCCCTTCTTTGATTTAGACCTCTACCCAATAGTGATTAATGTTCCCAGACACGAATATTTGTTAGTGCACTCATGAAAATTAGAGATGGAAAAGATGTATTGCAACATATAGTTCATCTTACCTCCAAAGATTTGATACTTCTGCAAGTGAGAGTCACATAGAGGTTCTTTCTTTAAATTTTTCTGCAGACCTCTAGTGGAACAGGGACAACAATTTTAACTCTGAAGTCCATTTTTTTATCTTGGCTTTGCCATCTAAAACATTTCCTAGAACTTCCTGATATGAATCTCAAGCAACTGTAAAGTAAGTACTGAGAATGTTGGATAATTGCCCAGTCTACCCTCAGACAAAGGGACTTCCTTCATCTGCTTTGTAATTACCTGAAGATCTCATTGAATTTTCCCTTGCTACACCTCTTGTGTAGTCAAGATCTTAAGGCTATGGCAATACTCAAGTCATGACCAGTTATATCACCACAAACAATACCTCTGTCTATTATTTATTCCTTATTATGAATACATATCATTTATTATGCTATTGGCACTTCACTTTTGTTTAGACAACCTAGTAGTTCCTATCTCCCATCATTTTCCTCCGTAAGCAAGTTCATCTAGTCATGCAGTTACCTAACATGACCCTAAGTGCTCATTGTTCTCATTGTTCTCATCCCTAGCTCTCATATTATCTAAGCATAAATGATTTATATTGTTTTTATTTGCATTCCTTCATATTTGTCAGGAAGTTGGAGGTTTTTGAATAGTGGTGCTTGGAATGAAAAACAATTCTCATCAGTACCTAACAGCATCCCAATGCCGGTCTACTCTAGGAAAACAAAAAAAAAAAAAAAGTTCATAATTTGTATTTGTTCTTACACAAAAATGTGGAATATTTCTGTAGCATTTTAGAAAGAAAGATAAAAAAATATGCAAAAAATGAAGAGAAGCAAGAAATAATCCACAGGAAAGATAAATATCACTGAAAAATATTTTTAACTGGGGCATTTCAAACTGTCAGCTATATTTTTAGGGCAGACTAGCTAATACACTTATATAACACAATTTTAAAACTAGATTTGTATCTGTGTAGGAAAAAAAAGAGGATGTTTACAATTGTGTTAGAAACATAGTTACTCAATCATTCCTCAGAAGAATTACTGTGACCAAATAACACATTTGAACAAAAATACTGGAAGAGGCAGAATATTTCTTCTTAACTCCCTGACATGTTACTTCTGTAAGAATCTATGAAATTTTAAAAATAACAAAGTTTTTCAAATTGATCATTCATTTTAGGGGCCTCCATTTTCTGAGACTGTGAATGGGAACATCACTTTCAGAATGAACTGAGTAGTACAAGTTTGAAAATTAATCTTTTTCAGCTGTCCCAAATTGGAGATTGCAGAAGGAGATATCCAGAATGAATATTTCTTTTTAAAAACATGTTTTAAATTTTATCACAGGGACACAGGCATTAGCAGGTACATTCACTGACAACTGTACCTTCATATTTCTCTTTTCCTTTTTTTGAACAACACCACATTTGTTAAAAAATATATCATATGTTTGAATGGAAGTAAAATGAAAATTTAGATATAGCTGACAGATTAGAATAAGTTTTTTTTTCTCTAGTTTCTTTAAGTAAATATTCAATAAACTGTTTAATGTATAACCTCTTACATGACCTCTGAAATCAAATGTACAGAAATCAAAAATTTCCTTCTCCAGAGAATTTTAAACTCAAATCTCAAAACCACAACATGCTATTGAAAGTGTGAATTTTCATCATATGGAAATTTTGCAATTAGATGGTTTATAAATTTAGTTTGTCAGGGTCCCTTTAATCCTATTACATCTTGTTCTGTCTTTGCTGCATAATTAGAATGCTTGGGCCTTGTCATTTTCATAAAATCCCTTTATACATTTAAAGTGCATTATCTTTCCTTCCCATGATCTCACCATAATCATCTTGACTCTTTGGTAAATATATAGACACTCTGACACATACACTGTATGTATCCTCTTAATCTGTGTGTACATAAGTAGAAATTCACTAATGAACTAAAGTGGGTGAAAATTTTCTTCCAAGTGCTTTTTGCATGACAGTCTTTTGAAGGCAGACGAATTTCCATGAAGCAATGTGCAATGTCTCCTGTTCGTCAAGGTGCTATAATGTCATTTGAAAAAACAGACACACCTAAAACGTTCTTTTTTTAGAAGTGAGGATTTTATTAGTAGCCTTTCTGTTGTGATATATTGAAAGTGTATAAGCTGGGACCTACTGCAATGGTATGATTTTCATGATGTCTCTCTTTGTGGATCAAATAACAGGTTAAAGTGGGAGCATTTAAAATTTCTTCATTCTTAGCCAAAAATAGGTGATACTACCATCAGCATGCATAACAAGGTGGGATGGATGCTGTCTGCTTTCACAAATCTCACCTTCACATTCTATCCCAAAAAGATATAGCTTCTAGGGGACTTATGCACTTAACAAAAAATATTAGCAGTTAGTTTTCTGGCATGACAGTTTGATAGGCCAGGCATATACAGATAAAAAAACTCCTTTACTGTGCTTATGCCACGACAACCTTTCCCGATGATTGCAGATAACATTCAGAAGAATGAAGCACGTGACACAGTTGCAGAAGCTATGTGGACCCATGGTAAAGAAATTTAAATGGAGTATTTTTTTTCTCTCAACCCATATTCTTCAGCTTCTCAAAAGACTTATTTGTAGATGCCAGTTACCAGAGATCCTCTCAAGAGAAATGATGCTTAAAATTATTGCATTTCTATTGCATGCAAATGATTGCTACAGTATTTTAGATTTTTTTTCTGGAAGGTTCCCTACTTCACAGTTTTCAGAGTATGTCTACATGATGGTAGTGTTCTTGACCTTGAGGTCAAAGTAATAATCCAAGCTGGCACTGTCACAGCTATTACTCTTACGTATTTATATCACAGCTGTTGAAGCTTCAGGATATTACTGCAGTACCAACAATAAATATTAATATTTCTATAGCAACCAATTGCTCTTAATTACTTTCACCACAGGAGCCAGGTGAAAGAGAAGCTAAGCTCTGAAAAAGAGAGATCCTTATTCAATGCAGTATTTCCAAAGGAGAGAAGTAATACAGAGGGAACTGGAAATTTGCCAACAAAAGGAGACACCTGAAAGATGAAAAGATAAATATTTAGCCACCAAGATCTGTTGAAGCACAAAACATCATCTATAATTCAAATTCAAAATTACTGTATTTAAATATTGTCACAGCTGTTCTACAAATAGGCCTGTGCTGGCAGATTACAAGGTAAGTGTGAGACTTGTTACCTAAGTCTCAGCTTAATTCCTTGCTCCTGAAAGAGTGGCTGTCACTGGAATATTTTCTTGCACTGTTGCTAGATTTTTGCTTTTTTTCATGCTGTAGTTACACCTTTATCACAACTCCAATCCTGAAGAGTGGGAAAACTGAAGAAAGAGATGAATCAATACTGAGCCATCCTTTGGAGACCTTGATACAAATTTTATGCAAAAGGGTTAAGTACTTATCATCCTGTTACTAGAAGAAAGTCAACAGAAAGAAGCTGCCATGGTCACCCAGCAGAGACTGTAGAGGCACAAATGTACATCACCAGCTGAACACCCCCAGTTGGCTGCTGGAAAATTCTACACTGCTAACTCTCTGCCAGGACAACTATGCATGGATCAGCACCATGAAGAGAACTTCAGGGAGCAGATGGCTCTGTTCACAACACTCTGATTTTTGCATGGAAACTGTATATTTTTCAAGTTCAAGTCTGAGTCACACCATTTATAACACGCTAGCTCATTAATCTCACACCTTCATTGTGCTTGGCCATCAGAGGTGCACACCTTGCTCTGCGACTGTTGGGGTTTTTTTATCTACTTCTCACAAGTAGAAAAACTCAGAAAATCTTGAGAAATGAAAATTTAACAATAACATAATGGTGACTTAATAAAAAGTGGAGTATTTTCCAAAAGTTCTGTTAAACCAAAGCAATTAAAAAACAATCAAAACACAACTTGAAAAAGTGATGTTAGAAGAATACACTTATAAAACATTAAAAAATATTTCCTAAAAGTAACTTTAAACAAATGAGATTAAAAAATATTGGAACACAGTTTTAAAAAGTGATGTTCAGGACCACAACCTGAAATGAGTTTTTAGTAATACAGTGTATTTAGTTGTTGATGGAAAAGTATCTAGTGATGACTTAACTGGTTTTGAGTTAAAAAAAACTTCATGCCAACTGTGCCTGTAGGTTTCAAAGCTACACAGTCTGTTCACTCCAGCATTGCTGTCTTGTGCCAGAACCCCTCACAGAGGTTTAAAGACCCTTGTGCTCCAACAGGATGTGGGAGTAACTGAGGGGAGAAGTGGCCCCTTTTGAATAACATGGGAAAAAGATGGAAAGAGGCAGAGATGGACTTCCCATCCTCTGACATCATAAGACTGTCAGGGACTTGTCACCTGGCTGTTAATCATGAGTTTAGACAGGAAGAACTCATCAAGGCATGTTGTCCTCTGACAGAAGGAATAAGTGAAATTCAATCATGTAAGAAAGCTGGTTCATCTGGGCTGAAAAAGGAAATGATCCTCTAGAGAGATGGAGAGGTCCAGAGAGGATTTTAAGAGTTTCATTCATGTAGAGGATTTATCTTCCTTTCCTTTCCTTTCCTTTCCTTTCCTTTCCTTTCCTTTCCTTTCCTTTCCTTTCCTTTCCTTTCCTTTCCTTTTTTTTTTTTTTTTTTTTTTTTTTTTTTTTTTTTTTCCTTTCCTTTCCTTTTTTCTTTTTTTCTTTTCTTATATTTTTTACATAAAATAGTGCAAATAATTTTGCAATATTGACAAATCTCTGTATTTTATTGTTCTGAATATTATTCTTGTTCAGCTATCTTAGAGACCACCTTTCTTCTTTTATTTCCTTCTTGGAAATTAAGTAACCAGTTTCTCATGAAGGCGGTGAGAGGAACTGGGAGAAACTGATTATAATGATCTCAAATTAATCTTTCCTGTGTTAGTAATTCCCTTATCCAGCAATGGTCCAGCAGTCATCATAGCCTCTGCAGTAACAGAAAATATAATGTCCAGTGTACTACTGGTACTGGTATTGTAGGATGTATCACAGAAGGACATTCAGTTCCACACCCTTGAAGAGAGGTCTCTAGATATTTCCTGTGAAGATGTTTACACAGAATTAAAGCTACTTCTACAGCTTCAAGGCTTGATTGTTTTCATCAAGAGATTGGAGATATTTGTATCTGGAGCTTTGATTTTAAGTGGAAATAAAGGGCAGCTTTGGAAACATCTGAAATTTTACAGTCAGTGTTTGTCCACTGGAAAGGAAAAGGTTGACTAGAGATGCAAAAAGCACCAGCAGTGCACTGAAAGTTCTTAGGAGGTACAGAAATGTTTTGGTACACACTCTGGGAAGAATTCAGAGTTTATGTGAAAGGCTGCTTTTATAAGCACTGAAGTGCAGAGGGGTGGGAAAATTCAAAACTGACTGGGAAAGAAACCCTAGTGTAGGATTTATCTGAGACTGGCAATCATATAAAGGCAAAATATCACCATAGAGAGAGCTGTTGCTTCTCTGTCATAATCTTTGAGAATCCTTTGATCATTGTGGATGGTTCACATGACAGTTCTTGCTCAGGCTTTATCAAGTGAAAAACATCAGTGAGAATATTTGGATGTTAAAAGAGGGGTAGGGGAATATGAAGGGCTCTTGTGGGAGGGTGTGAAAAAAAAAGAAATGGAGCTATTGTCTCTCAGCTATCTGTTGAGATAAAGTTTTCAAAAACTACAGCTGCCTTACAGCCCTTTGGTAGGCAATGAACAGAGCACTCAGCTTAAAGGCACAGTCTGTCTGCTCAGCTTGCTGGGAAGTTCAGCAGTGGAATCCTTGTCCTGGAGCCTCGTGGCGTGGGTATTTTTGCTGTGCTTGCAGAGGTCTCTGCATCTTTTGCATTGCCATGCTACTCCCACCTGACACTTCATCACCTCAACTCAATAGTTCCCTGTTGTGTGCTTGAGTTGCTCATGGGAGAAAAACCACATATAGGGAGAAAAACCTATACAGGACTTCCAAAAAAGACGATTACAAAACACCAGTGAGCCATGCTGCAGTCTCCTTTTTATGTGTTATACAATTAAGTTTTTATTTACAGAGGGGGTTATTTTGCTTTGGTTTGGTTTTTTTATCATCACTGTTTTGGACTTCCTCCTCCCTATGTAATATATTATTATTTAATTATAAAACTTGTTAAGCATTGACAGCCTTAGAATTCTATTCAACTCACGTATCTTTGCTTCTCCTGAGCATCCTAATTGCATTAGGTGCTTTGAACAAATCTGTTCTTGGTGCATAGGAGAGGAAAGATATCTCTGGATATTTATGAAGTCTGTTTGTAAAAATTATTTGGAAGGAGCACACGGTTTTAGAAATTATATATCAGAGTCATTTTTCAAGAGTGCTTGTCAAACGTGGGTAAACAATTACAGCAGAATCATAAAATGTTTTAGATTGGAAGGGACCTTAAAGATCATCTAGTTTGATGCCCTCCCCCCCCTTGCATGGGCAGTGACACCTCCCATTGGACCAGGATGCTCCAAGCCCCATCCAACTTGGCCTTGAATACTTCCAGGGAGAGGGCAGTCACAGCATCCCTGTCCCTGGGCAACCTGTCCTAGTGTCTCACAGGGAAAGAATTTCTTCCAAACATGTCATGTAAATCTACACTCTTTTAGCTTAAAAGCAATATGATAAACGGAAAGAACCCTCTCAGTTTGGCATTTAGTACAGATTTTTTTTTTTTTTTTTTTTTTTTTAAAGTGCCTACTGTGCCAGGAACCATATGAAAAAAAATTTACAGACCTCTCAGTCTAGTCTCCCATCTCCCCTCCCTGTCTCACTTCCAAATTTTCTTCTCTGATGAATGAAACAATTTTTCTTTGCTTGTCTCCTTCTCTCCAATTACCAGTACAGGGCCATGACAAGAGGTGAATTATTCCTGGTCAGCAAGAAGATCTTCTTACTCTCATGAGTTAAGGTCACAAGCAGTTTAACTGAAAAGGGTACAGAACATTCCTCAGCACTTTTAGAGAAAGCATGTGGGCAAGAATTGATTCAACATAATGTCTGTTGGATTTTCTTTGCCAGCTCTGCAACCTGCTTTGTCTTGTCTTGCAGAGCTATTTATTTTCCTTCCAAAATGCAACAGCTTCAGAACCCCCTAAGCATCTAAAGGGAGTACATACAATTGGAAGTTGGTGGAGCTGACACTTCTGAGTGCCTGATGTAGTTCTGAAAAGTTTGCTCATCAGAAGCTGAGAAAAAACAGACAAAACTTATTTTTGCTGAAACTGCTTCCTCCTGAGGCAGTGGGCTCTTGGCCTGAGTAACTGGCCTGGTTTTCAACAGGTAGTAAGTTAATAAGGAAGTGCTCAACAGCTTGTCAATCATAGGATGTTTAGAGTTCAGTTCAAGCCTCAAACATGGGCTTCCTGTGCTGTTATTGTGCTTGCAGCTATTCAAGATGTCTTCTCAAAGCTGGCAGACATAGCAAAGAAGGTCCAGGAGAACTGTGTCCTTCTGGAAGTATTACAAAAGTCAAATTACACTGTTGCATGCCTCTTTTGGGGCTTTCCTTCAGTACAAACAGGGTCAGCCACTGGAAGTGAGGAGCAAACAGTTGCTTATGCATACATTTGTCTATATGTCCTGTTAATGGGATTAATTTAAATGGAAATGGATTTATGCAGATGAATGAAAAAAGTTGTTCACTAGAATCATAGTTCAAAGGCTAACATAGGCTGAGCAGGATTTCTGGATGTAGTCCAACAACTATTTCAGAGCAAGGCCACCTTCAAAATTAGATGAGATTACAGTGTTTATCAGAGTTTTATTTAACTCGAGATAGAAACAGGGAGCCATCCAGACTGCAAGAGCCCTTTGGAGATGACTTAGTCCAACTTCCCACTCAGATAATGCCAATTAGGACAGGCTGCTCAGGGCCTTGCTCAGTGATTTTTCTCTGTATGTCAGTATCTCTTCTACTAGGGAACACAAACCTCAACACAGCACTCCATAGAGATTCTGAGAAGTGGCAAACATAGGAGAATAACTATTTCTCTTCCACCTACTGACTAATATCTTATTAATGTGGTCCAGTACATGGTTGGTTTGCTGTGCTACAAGGACACACTGTTGAGTGTTGTTCAATTTTTGTTGACCAGGACCTATTGGTTTTTTGTACAAATCTGCTTTCCAGACAGCCATTGCCTGGCCTGCACTGTTTTGTGGGGTAATTCCATCTGTTGTGTGTAACCTGGCATTTGCCTCTCTAAAATGTTATGGTCCTGTCACCCATTCTTATTGTCAGCCTGTCTAGAACCCTCTGAACAACAGTCATACCCTCTAGCATGGCAGCTGCTCCTGCTGATTTGGTATCATCTGCAACATTGCCAGGAGTGAGCTCTATCTCATCACCCTGGTTGCTAACTATCATGTTAAATTATATTAGCCCGGTACTAGTCCCTGAAGGATGACACTAGTAAGTGTCTAACAGCTGGACTTGTTATTGCTGATTGTCACTGTCTGAGCCCAGACATTTTTTCACCTCACCAACCATTTGCCCAGTCCATAGTTTGGTTGTGGAGAGTCCGTAGCTTCTCTGGACCCCTGTTGCAGTGCTTAACCACACTCACAGTGAAGATTTTTTGCCTTATATCCAGTCAGATTTACTTTTACTGAGACTTTTGATCACTGATTCTTTTATTTTTGCTATACACCTCATAGATGGGCTCCATCTTCTCCATAAATCCACTTAACACTTCGAGCACATAGAAATTAAATCCTTTTCCATCATCATTTCTCCAGGTTGAAGAAACCCATCTTCAGCCATCTCTCATCTCTTCTCATACAGTATGTTCTCCAGACACCAAGCATCTTCATGACACTGGGCTAAAATTGTTATCATTTTCATTCTCGCAACTTTCACTTTTGCAACAAGGGATCCAGAACTGGACACAGGACTTTGGATGCATGCTCAGGACTGCCAAGCAGAAGGGGAACAAATGCTCTCCTCAGCCTCTTGGCTGTGCCCCAGGTAACCCTACCTTCAAAGCAGGAGAGGCAATGGGAAGGCTCTGTGGGGGATGCGGGCTGTGGTATGCCCTGGGATCAGTCTTCATGTCACCCCATTTGGTGAGATGGCTGATGTGTACCACAGGCTTCATTTAGCCAATGATGGGTGCATTTCATTCCTGCAGAAACCAGAATGTAGTGGTAAGGAGGTGTGGATGCCCACAATCTTACTTCTATGTGGCGTTTAAAGGCATCTGGGTTATGAAACACTGTAACAGGTTGCCCAGAGAGGTGGTAAAATCCCCATCCCTGGAAACATTCAAGGTCAGGTTGGATGAGGCTCTGAGCCACCTGATCTAGCTGAAGATGTCCCTGCTCATTGCACAGTGTTGGACTAAATGACTTTTAGAGATTCCTTCTGCCCCAAACCGTTCTATGATTCTATGGGATACTAAAAGAGAGCTCCTGGGTCTCGCAGGCTATGCTGTAGTCTAGCAGACTGCTCAAAATGGAAGCTGGTGATCCCCACTGTGTAAATAGTGTAGGAGTATGGTTGAGGAGAGGGAGGGCTGGGGAGTCTTGTTTTGCCATGCACAGCCCATGCTTGTGGGATTTACACAGAAGCTGTAAATTTGAATTGGCTGTGCACGACAAGTCTTATCTGTACACTGTGGTTTTGCTTGTGCAATGGAACAGCCCCAATGGGGCCCAGATTAGATTTTTATGGGAAGCATAGTCAAAACTAGGCGTTTTTCCATTGGGACAACGTTCATGCTTTAAGCAGACATCTGTGGGAAATATTAATAAGTTGTATTGTGATCCGCTGGGTGCAAGGATAACAGCAAGTTAATTGTAATGGTTTTGGCTGGGACAGAGTTAATTTCCTAGAAACCTGTGTGGTGCTATGATCTGGATTTGTGATGAGAACAGAGCTTTTGCTGAAGGGTGCTGACACAGTCAAGTGAGAGTTTCTGCTTCTCTGATTGCCTCACCAGTAAATATGCTGGGGGTGTGCAAGAAGCTGGGAGGGCACACAGCTGGGACAGCTGAACCTGACTGAACAAAAGGATATTCCATTCCATATGACATCATGCTCAGCAATAAAATCTGGGGGAAGAAGGAAGGAGAGATATTTGAAGTGGTGATGTTTGTCTTCCCAAGCAACTGCTATGCACAATGAAGCCTGGCTTTCCTCAAAATAGCTAAACGTCTGCCTGCTCATGGGAAACAGCTATAGCATATCTCATTTGGTTTTGCTTGCACACGCAGATTTCTCTTTAGCTATTACACTTCTTTATATCATCCCATGAGTTTTCACCCACTTACCATTACAATGTTCTCCCCTGTCCCACAGGGGAGGAGTGGATAAGCATCTGTGTGGGGCTTATCCACCTACTGGGAATAAATCACAACATTAATATTTGTGATCAGTTCCATGGACAGCATGTTAAAGACTGTGCAAGGTATCTAGTCTTTTCTTGCCTGAATTAGGTAGTTTGGGCTTCACTGAGATTTTTAGTCTTTGGGAGAACTTTAAGAATGCTTTCCTTTGAAAAGGACTAAGTCAATAGCTGTAAAGAAGGGCTGCCACTGAGCTTGCATATTGCTGGAGCAAGGCAAGAAGTAGAAAAGCTGAGGAAAAGCAAAGGAATGGTAATATTTGTTCAGCAATTTATTGAGTAGGCATTGCTATGTGCTGGTTGTGGTTGGTTTATCACTTTTAGATTGATATTCATGCATATTTTAAAAAACAGAATGAAGTGAGGATTATTCTGTTTGGTGCTTTTATTGTTGTGGGATTTTTTTCACTTGCTTATTTTTTTTTTCTTGCATATTCTACATAATCCCACACTGATACTTTAATAAAATATTCCTGCTCCTCTTATAGAAGATTTATCATTGTTTTTAATTAAGAAATCATCAGGCAGTATTTGACAGGCCACTTTCAGCCTTATTAAAAATGTGTTCTTGATTAAATTTCAGGTGTATTCAATATCTTGTAAATCAGAAAAGAATGCGTTCTCTTGTCTACTATTACATAGTAAACATGACAGATATTATGCCTGCCAATAGCATGTTCTTAGCATAAACTACAGTAGTGTTCAGGGGGTGTTAAAAAATACATAAACCTGACTCCTTAGAGTGGAGCTGAATTCAGTAACTTCCACAGCCAGACAACAGTTATTGAAGTGTTATATGGAACATCAACAAGTTTCATTCCTACACAGAAAGTAAAAAAATTGGAGGTCCTTAGTCTGTGGTCTTCTCAAGAATGGGGTTTCAGATTTGAAAAGAAGGAGGAAGAAAAAGGGTAATAGAAATGGAAACTGAGTAGAGGAACTCAGTATTGCATGCTGTGTGATGGAAGTGTCAGTGTAGAAGCAAAGTATATTATAAAGGGCTATGTATCTGTGTTTTCTAGAGAGAGAAATGGAGAGGGTAAGAGGCTCTCAAAGCTTTGCATGTCAACAAATGTGAAACTATGAATCTGGAAAGTAAAAAGGAAAATCAAGACTTTATGTCAGGAAGGACAAAACTCACTAATGGACCTCACAGGAACTGCCTGAATTCCCAGCCAAACAGACAAAACCCACAACGCTGCTTCCTTTTATTCTGGAAGATGATAGTTGCTCTCCAGTAAGCCAGTAAGCCAGCTGTACCTGGATAGTAAATTAAATTTCACTTAGATTGGTTGGGTAACATGAATTTTGTCTTAAGGCTGTTGAAAGGTGCCCTGCACACTGGTTGCCATTGGGACACTCCTTCCTGTGTCCTCTTCCATGCCATTTATTGGTTGATGATATCCAGGAAAGTGCCTAAAAGCTAAGGACAAGGACCACATAAAAGTTTTTCAGATGACAGTAAATATCTATTAAATATCTATTTTTTGCACTGTATTTTAATCCTATGCCATGATTTGAGGGACTTTGGAACCTTTCTGATGTTCATTTTAGTGGCTCTCCTCATCTTGTTTGGTCGGGAGAAACTTCTGAAGTGTTAGTAGTTCTATTTAACTGCATTCCAATTATGTTCCAATATGTTTGCCACCTCCAGGCTAACATTCTCCACCTCTTTTACCTAGCTTAGTACAATTTCTAAGTGATGCATATTTTAAATAAGGGTGACCCACACTGTCATTGACGTTAGTTTTGCTGACACCCAACAAAAAGGAGCATACAAGCTGAAAAGCAGAGAATTGATTTCACATTTGTTTGCAGCAGCACGACATAAAATCGCAGTGGATTGGAAACAAAAGGAAGTTCTATGTCTAGAAGAAAGAGGCTGAAAGGATATTTGGAAGTGATGATAATGGAAAAGTTAACCGATGCCAGAAGTGATTACACAGGAGGCTTCCATGCAGTGTAACCACCTTTCTACAACTTTATTCAGAAAATTTCAGCAGTATCCATTGCCTGATGCCCCCACCTGCCCCAGCAATCTTTCACACTTCTGCAAGCACTGGTTAATATAACATTTTCCTGCTCTGTTGCTTAAGGACATATATCAAAATGATGGCTTAATTTCCAAAAGGCTGTGATGTATAATATGGAAATATTGCCACATGTAAGCTCACTTCTAATACTTTGTCCAGAGCATTTTGTTTGAACATGCTTTAATCTGTCAGTTTTATTTCTGCTACAGTTGTGTTTTTCCTTTGATCAAAATAAAAATAAAGAGAAAAGCGCATACTGGCTAGATAAATGAATTCATATTTTTATTGAGTCACGTGATCCTAAAATACATAGGATTCTGTGCTGTACTAGGATTTTGAAACCCACTGCAAATAGGGTTAAATTGGCACAGATTTATTCAATTATTTTCCCTCCTCCTTCTCTCACCTCTCTGACTCATTACCCTATTTCCGTCTCCCTGCGCGGCAAAACTGAATAGCAGAGGTGGGTAAATATCTAAGTTTTCAAGTAGTGTTTCAATTATGTGTGTAAAAGTCTAACCAACAGAGATGAACGTGCATTTTGTGATCCAACATTTTCTAATTAGGAAATGCAGATTTGAACATAGTCTAATGGGACAGAGAGAAATACAATGAAAAGACATTTTCATAAAACAAAAATTTCCTATTTAAAAGACTTGAACAGTAAGATTCCAATGTTTCATTTTGAACTAGCTTTTGATTTGCTTATTATATGGGTTAGAAATGTAAACTGTGATAATTATAAAATACCTCTGCACCATTAAATTAATATGTGTTAAAAATTAATGAATGTGCTATATTTAAGTTTAAAATATTCAGCATCAAAAATGAAACCTGCTGATGATACCAAGAAAAGCTTTGATCAAACAAAACCAAAAGCCCTGAATTTGTTTTATATAACACTTCAAATGTTGCTTGTTTTCCTTAACAAACAAACAAACATCACAAATTCTCGTGAAATATCTTGCGGCATAGATAATTTCGTTCTTGCCCAGCATTTGTTATCACTGAAATTTACCAACAGAGCTACTTTAAACAAAATAAAGTAATTAGTGGATTACACAGGATTTACTTTTCCTTAGTTGCACAAACACCACGTGATTTCAATGAAAACTTTACCTTTTACTCCAAGAAAGGACGTGTTTGTGCCATTGCTTTAGACTCTATTTTAAACTGTAGGTGAGGTCATAATGTTAGGCCTTAATTCTTGGAATTGCTTTTTAGCAGAGCATTTCCATCACATCCACACATCCACATAGCAGCACATCCACAAGTGACAGATCATCTCTTACAGGACTGCTGGTTTTTCTCCTACTATGCCATACTTTGAATTCTGGGGAAAATATGCAGGATAAGAATACATTTAAGAGACTAGTGCATCAGTCCAATAACTAAGCCAGACTTTGCTGTGCCTGGCATATCCTAAGGCAGACAAAAGGACTGGTTTCATCTTTCTGCCCTTACGTCTCAAACAAGGATTACACCATCCTATGCTTTGACAGAATTGGTGAGATTTGGTAGCCTATTGCAAATGAAAGAAAAAAAATCAAGAATTGAAAGTATCCAGAATACAACATGCATTGCCTTCATCACATGGCTTCAGGGGTGGCAGAAGATCATAGAATCCTATGATGACGAAAGCTGATCTTTACTGGGTGGTTCTCCCATTCATAAAGAATCTCTTATCAGGGAGACCTATCAGCCTTTGAGATCTTGAATGCTGCAAAGTATTCCATAGATACCCTTTCTGTTAGCATTGCCACAAAAGCACCATGAACACCATATGTCCTTGCATTCTTTCTCCAGGTGCTTAGCTTTGAGAATTCTCTCCATCCCTTTAGATTTCAAGGAAAAGTAAATGGCCAGGAGGCACAGTAGCGTCTCCTGTTCCTCTGAACACAAAAACAAATCAATAAATGCATCCTGAGACAGATGTATCTTTTTGGCATGTCAAAAGTAAGTCTTCTGCTTCATTTGTGAGGTTTGCCTGTGAGTTCTGAGATGCACTCACTGGTATTTGTGTAGTGGATCACTTATCTTCTTTGTCTGATACAATTCTGAGAAGGGATTTGCATGTGCCTCAAAGTAGTATTATAGTTCTCTCCCTCTTAAATAATCCATTAACTTGTGTTACCAACAGGAATTTGGAGGAAGAAGGCAGGGGGAATAATATTACTGTTAAAGAAATCATAATAAAATAACCCAACTTGCAACTTAAGTCTACATCGACAATGTCTACAGCATGAATGACCTGCAGTACTTTTTGCAGTATTTTTCTGCAGTATTTGCTTCAGTCCAGGCAGCTGATGATGCAAGGCCTTGTTGCGAACATGGCATATAATGCACTCATGGTGTTGTCAGTTTCTCCTCTTGAGGCAGGGGCAGCATTATTCCTAATTGTATCTTATTAACTGAAAATTTCCCCAGGAGATGACAGCCAATTACCAAACCTGCAATAGCCATGCTTTTTTTAGAGAAACACAGAGTCGAAAAAATAATATAAAGGAGAAAGAAGCTAGAAAGCTCTTCCAGCTGAAAACTTTGATGAATTTTGAATGTTGCTGTGCAAAGGAGAAAGCAGTGTCATATAGTTCAAATTTGGAAAGGAAGCTTCAGTGCCAAGTATTTAACACATCACCCCTTTTTATCATAGATACCTGAATGCTCCTCTTGCATGGAAGTATTTTTGCCTTCAAGTTTCCATATTTTTGCATTGATGATACTTCATCAAAATACTTTCTTTCTCAAAAACCCACAGTTCTCAAAAGACTTCCTGGGCAGGACAAGGACTCTAAGAGATTTTTGTGGAAAAAGAGTTGAGGGACTGTGATAGCTGAGCAGTAGTGAATCTCAATCATGAAAACATATGGATGTGAGAGAGGGTAAACATTATTTTGCCAGTGGCTGGAGGACACAAATGAAAAGCAGCTGTCCAGCTTGTCAAAATCACCACACATGAATAACCATGAGTGGATATGCATTATAAAAAGATCACTATGCTTAAAGTTCCTAACACCCATAGGTAAACTTCAGAAGATGTTGTATTTTTAAATAATGCTGATGACATTTGCTATTCTGTAACCTGCTGCCCTACCAAGATTGCAAGCAGATCTTTTAGTGGGTCCTGTGCATGTGGGAGATGAAAGTGCAAACTGGTGTATGGTGCTGTCTTTTAAATAGGCCTTGGAATTCATCCCATCACTCAGTGGTGCCAAAGAACTCACTCTGACTTTCATGGTGATATGAATGCAGGTGTCACCCTACTCACAAGGACTATTTCAAGAAGGATTGATGGCAAACATTCAGCTAGGGTTTATTTTTCTGGAAATGCTGACTGATCAGAAACCAAAAGCTTCAAAAAAGTGAGTCAATTTTGAGCAGAATTTATTTTGTAAACACTTGAGAAGTATGCCAGTGTCTCTCTCCTGAGTGAACATTAAAATTTTCCATTTGATATTACTTTTGCACACAGTGCCCTATTACAAAAATCTGTACTAGAATGCAATGGCTTCATTTTCAATGACACTTTGCTTGCTGTGATGGAAAAAAATACTGTTTGTTTTGGGTGAAGTTTTTAGGGCTAAATGATTCAGATGCAGTGCGAGTATTATTTTAAAACCACAGTTTTTCCTGCGTTTGCTGTGAATAGCAACAAAATACTTTTGGAAAAAGTATTCGGTGCACAAGTAATATTTGTAGTGAGGAGTCCAGTCTGGAAGTAAATGTTTATGAGTATTCAGGCCCAACACCAATGTCCTAATATAAAATCTAGTATTTCAGTTCTGTTTAGATCCTGGGTCTCTCAGCATTCCTCTCCTTTGCAGACTTTGTTATTTATTCCAAACACTGCCAAGAATCAAGCACAAGGGATAGTCAGCAGAGCTCTGCTCCCTGGTACATCTCTTACATCCTTTCCCTCCCTTTCCTAGACTCTCTCCCACTTCACAAAGTGTGCAGAACCATTGACTGTAGTATCAAATGGGCCACTATGGTTTCAATGTGGTCTGTTGTGTTCTTTTTGTAACATAATATGCATGAGAGAAACAAACTACATCATGAATATACCATCATCATACATATACCATCATCTCTTGCCCAGAATTAATAAATGCACATCTATGAAAACAATAATTTATTTTTTTTTTAATAGGGATGAGATATAACAGTGTAAAACAGTTAATCTCTTTGAACCAGTCATGGCACATCCATCAAACTGGGCCCCAGACAACAGCTGTTGAGATGAATTCCCAAAGAAAGTATCATTTTGCCATGTAATTATCCATAAGGAGTGATGCTTGGAAGGACAGTGTTTCTCAAAGAAATGCTTCCAGAGCTACCTGTGCAACACACATCTCACAAGTAAAATAAAATTACACTACAGCAGTAACAACATAGATTTGTGTGATGGCCACATATGCACTTGTGGCCATTTCTCTTTTGCCAGTACAGCTCTCAGCTAGAGTGCAAAAAGCTTCAGGATTCAGGGTCTATTCTGCTTAACTGTTAGTAAGTGACCTTGTATAACAAGGCAGGGACCTCTGTGTGATATTCATTGTATTTACCTGTTAAGCCCATTTGAGAAAGTCCTAATGGTGGCAGATGGAGAGCAGGGACAATCGTGGGTCAAGAAGCCTCTAGCAGTTTGCTGTGCCTTCTGAAAATAGAGGCACATTGTGGGTTTGCACTACCTGAGTGGTTCTTGGTACTTTTTGCAGCAGGATAAGCCCCTTGCTTGGAAACTGAAGTTAGAAAGTGAAGGACAAGCAATGGCACTTCATGTCTGGGAAAAACAACTTTTTTATCTTTGCAGGAAAAGCCCAGAGAGAGGTGAAGAGAGCAAGACAAGTCTGACGAGCAGAGGAACCGTGAGAGCAGGCAAGGAGAAGGAGAGATAGCACACAGGCAGTTTGAGAAGGAGACAAGGTGCAGATAAGGAGCTGTATCTATCTAATAGATATTCTTCCCCTAATTCTAATGAAAATTCTGTCTCCCAAAGCCTGTCAGTGGAAACCTAATCCACCTCCAAAGGACACGTAGAATTTCTCAGAGCAGAATCCAGATGACAAAAAGGTCATTTTCATCGCATCATCTCTTATACACAGCCTGGCACCTTCCTCCCCCTCTTCACTCCCCCTTCCTTGCACAACCTGAGAATAAGAGGAGAAAGTGAATGACAGGTAACATTTCTACAACACACAGCAGAATCCAGGGGTATCTCTTCCACCACAGAGGAGAGTTTAACTTTGCTTTTCTGAAGAGTAACTACTCTGTTGTTTGTTTTGGGCTCTGTGGGTGACCAAGGAGTTGCACTGAGCAAACGGTTGCTGGAAATGCAAAGTTTAAAGATCTGGTAGGTGAACTAGCTTCACCCATCTTCTGACAACTCTGCCAATGGAAAGCAGGAGTTACATTACAACCTGGTCTCAATTCAGTGTTAACCCTGATAGGATAGGATATCACCTAGTTTATTTAAACCGTTAATAAGAAATCACAGGCCCATACCATTATGTTAATGTACACATCCAATTATCTTGTGTAGGGTATCTGTTACTGAGAAAGTTCTGCCAGATCAGAACAGTGAGGTGTGAATTCTTCAGAATTTTCTGAGTAATCTTCTATAGCTCAGCCTGAATGTGGGTGCAAAAGGGAACCACACCCATACTGTAGTTTGAAGAACTGACCTACTGAGTAAAGCCCTATTATGTGACTAATAGGCACTTAACATGGACACAGATGGACCTGTATTTTAGGCCATAGTCTTGAAGGAGGCTAAGTAGGTCCCTCAGACCATGTTAAGACTAGACTGGGTTTGGACTGCATTTAATCTCTAGAGGCTTCCCATGAGTGGAATTTGGGGACAGTGGTTTCATTCAGGCATCTCCAAGATGTCCCATTCTACAGCCCTGTGGCAGAGCAGCATGCCAGGGAGGAGTGAAGAGAGCAAGACTGTACCTGAAAGCAGTTGTGTCACATCTGCCCTCTGCTAGACAGCTGGAATTGCAGGTCCCTGGGAAACCTTGAGTTGTCAAGAGGGACACTGAAAATTGCTGAAGAAGGAATTGAAGGGCTGACAGCAGTGGTCACCTGGCTTACTACTGCTAAAGATCTACCAGCTTATTGAGTAAGAGCAGAAAAGGAATAATGGAGACCAGTTCTTTGCAACCTGATTATCTCAGAATACCCCAGCTGGGTTTTTGCAGGGACTCTGAATCTCTCTGATAAGCATGCAGAGAACCGATAGCCTGTGGTGCCTTATTATATCTAAAGAAACTCTCTAAAGAAACTTACGTGAATAGTGTGGCATCAACCTGACCTTGTCACTCAGAACAGTGATTGTTGTAATATACACTTATTACTCTGAGTCAATGATGTTCAATGACAGAACTTGAAAGTATCAGAACAACTATCTTTTACTATTCCTCTCCTCGATGGTTATTTTTGTGCTCATACAAACAGTTAGCATGGAGGTCAGAGAAATCATTTGCATACCTCCTTTTTCATATAGATTTTGCCCTTTATCAGAACTCAAGACACTCCAGTTCACACAATATTGTCTGTAAAAAGTATTCCTATAGGCCCCTAACCAGAAATACCTGATTTTGTCCTTTAGTAGCTGTCCACACAGTAAAAATCAAACTTTCATCTATCATAGTCTCTTCCTTCCTCCCCCCTGTGCTATCCCTCCCTGTCCTCTTTTCTAGGTCTGCCTTTCAGTGGGTCCCTGAAGAAGTCATCTGTCAAGCAGGCTAACTGGTGACCTTCAGGACTAGGCCCACTCGAGGGATTCTTTATGGACTCGAGTTGCACCAGGGGAGGATTAGATTAGATATTAGAAGAAACATCTTGACTGTAAGGATAATTAAACTCTGAAATAGGCTGTCCATGGAGGTGGTTGAATCACCATCCCTGGAGTTGTTTAAAAGACTTATATGTGGTGCATAGGAACATGGTTTAAGCACTGGATTTGTAGAGTTAGGTTATGGACTCAATGATCTTGAAGGTCTTTTCCAACCAGAATGATTCTGTGATTTCTCAGAGTGACCCTGGTGCCCTGGCACAGCAGTTACATCAGGCACATAAAGGACTCGTGGGAGCTTGCTGCTTCTGGTCTTTGAAGCAGAGAGTATCATGGGATTTTTTCCCTTAACTATTCTGTGTAGAGATTTCATGGGTTTACTTGGGTGGATGTATACATAGTGCTGCTAACTACCCCAAGGTGGAGTGGTAAAACTCATGTTTATAATTCTCTGATAATGTCTTGCCAAAAGCATTTTCTCCAGAGAATATCAGTGATCTTAGGGCCTTGCTATTGCTATCTATCTTTATGACTATATGATTTATCTTGTTTTTCAGTGCTAGGAAACAGCTTCTGCCCACAGCAGGCACCAGACACAGCAAAGAGTTAATACCCAGCTCAAAAGTGGAGAGAACCTTCAAGAAAACTGGAGAAGTAGTATTCAAGTAGATAGCAACATTAGTATGAGCACAGGGACTTAGGAGCATACCAGAGCAGTGTTGAGCTATTGGAAAGATTAGCATTTATGAAGTTGGTGACTTCACACTCCAAAAATGCAGACTGGATATGGGTTATATGTCC
This sequence comes from Florisuga fusca, assembly GCA_038090715.1. Lineage (NCBI taxonomy): Eukaryota > Metazoa > Chordata > Aves > Apodiformes > Trochilidae > Florisuga > Florisuga fusca. The sequence goes on from JAAWXA010000003.1 coordinate 5,264,159, forward strand.
TGTGGAGGGTGATGCTTACCCCACTAACAAATTACACTTTCTAAGTGCAAATACCCCACTGCTGCTCGCACTTACATCCCCTGCAGTCAGCATAGCAGCATGTGGGAAGAAGGGTGTTCTACTCCAGCTCATCTTCACCTTTTTCTCTGCATACTCCTGCTGTGTGGAAGAAAGATTCAGAGACAACTCCCTGTCTTCACGGGGAGACATCATTACCTCTCCAAGCTGATTTTAGAGCACACCACTACAGTAGTGGAAAAAGCTGTATGCAGAGCCAAGAACCTGGCTACCAGTTGCATTTGAAAGGCAGGATAGCAGGCTGGATGTCTCAGTTCTTTGCCTCACTCAGGAAAATCTCATATTCCTCTGAGAGTGATCATCTTAGCTAATAAGAACAGAAACACAACTGTAATTAATAGAAATCACATCTTAGAAAAAAATCCAAAGAGTGAGACATGCTAATAGTTTATAACTTAGAAGACTTATCAACACTTAATTAACAATGGAAGCATTATGAAAAAAAGTATATTTACAGCTGCAAGAGACAGTGTCACTGCAAATCTGGTCCTATCTGAATTCACTTTTACTTCTAGTGGAAGCATTGAATTGTTTCATGGGAAAGGTGTGAATTAATCCAACCCAGAGATTGCCCCAGTCCCATATCCCATACCTTTAATTATATTGCATAAATATACATGAAAGCTGACACTTAAGATACTATTTTCTGTTGCTATGGCAATTGATATTCTAAAAAGTGATGTCAAAAAATAAGCAAAGGAAAGCTATATGCAATAAATGCATCATGTTGTTATGGCAACCTTTTAATTCCAAAGAGGTTTGAATCACATCTATGGTAAGCTTTGCTGGGAGCCTGCTCTCAGGTGTAGATGGATTCTCTCCTTTCTGTGTGTCAGAGAAATACATGTACTACATACTGTGTATTGCTAGAAGCTTAACTCTCTTGGAATTATAAGGTACACATTATGTAAGGCAGTCAGTAAACATCAAACAAAAATGATGTGTTTGCCTCAGTCTTGACCATTTACAAGGTTGCTAGTCTTTAGGATTTGTAATACTTTAAAACTGGTTTTCTTATTGCTCTTTTAGAAATTCAGTCACATGCAGGGTAAACAAGATTTTTCTGGGAACAAATACACAAAAAATATATTTATATATCTTCTTCAGTCTTGTTTTAACTACTTTCAAATGCCAGTTAGTTTGTCTCATCTTTTCCCTCATTGTTTTCTTCCATCTTTCCTGTTGTTTCTTTTTATTCTCCATTCTTCTGGAAGCATACTCAACCCAAGATAACAAGCAATTTTGCAGCTGGCAGGGGTGAAGCTAAATTTACAGGAATCTTGAGCTTTAAAGGGCTATCATACATCTGTTAACAAATCTGGCCTCTTTACTGATTTCACTCAACAAATGCAGGAAAACAGAATGGGGGAAATGCAGTGCTGAGGAGAGGTACTGTGTGAGAATGGAACCGACCTAGTAATTGCACTTAAGTATATAATGAGACTTCAGATACTGTATGCAAGAACACTCTGAAAATGCCCCATTAGCAATAAAGTGACAAAAATAAAAAGAATCCTTGCAGAGTGCTCCTCAGTCACAAGCCACAGGACCAATACATTTTTTTTGCTTACTGCAACAAAGAATAACTTCATCATCCTGTAAAGCTGCTGTGAGAGCAAAATAAGGGCCCAGAGCCTTCTCTTGCTTCACATGCCTGTTGGACACAGATACAGGCTACTTATGGCTTAGACTGCTAGACTGAAAACTGGCTGGATGGCCAGGCCCAAAGAGCTGGGGTGAATGGAGTTAAATCTAGTTGGCCTCCAGTCCCAAGTGCTGTTACCCAGGGCTCAGTGTTAGACAGTTCCCTTTAATATCTTTATCAATAATCTGGATGAGGGGATTGAGTGCACCCTTAGTAACTTTGCAGATGACACTAAATTCAGAGGGCATATTGATCTGCAAGTAGGTAGGAGGACTCTGCAGAGGCACCTGGTCAGGCTGGGTTGATGGACTGAGTCCAATTGTATGAGACTGAACAAAGATCAAGTGCCAGGTCCTGGACTTGGGTCACAACAACCCCAAGGCAATGCTGCAGGCTTGGGGAAGAGTAACTGGAAAGCTGCACGGAGGGAAAGGACCTGGGGTGCTGATTGACAGCCAGCTGAAAATGAGCCAGCAGTGTGCCCAGGTGTCCAAGAAGGCCAATGGCATCCTGGGTTGTATCAGGAATAATGTGGCCAGCACTGGTGAGGCTGTACCTCAAATACGAAGTTCAGTTTTGGTTCCTTCACTACAGGAAAGACATTTAGGTGCTGGAGGGTGTCTGGAGAAGGACAAGGAGACTGGTGAAGGGTAGAACACAAGCCTTATCAGGAGTGGCTGAGGGAACAGGGGTGGTTCAGTTTGGAGAAAAGGAGATGGTGGTGAGACCTTAATGCTCTCTACACATACCTGAAAGGAGCTTTTAGTGAGGTGGATGGCAGTCTCTTCTCCTAAGCAACAAATGACAGGACAAGAGGAAATGTCCTCAAGTTGCACTGGGTGAGGTTTAGATTTGATTGGAAGAAATTTCTTCACTGAATGTTTTATCAAACACATGAAGAGGCTGCCCAGGGAAGTGGCTGAATCACCATCCCTGGAGGTGTTTAAAAGATGTGTAGATGTGGTGTTTAGGGACGTGGCTTAGCACCATACTTGGTAGAACTAGGGTAATGGCTGAACTCTTAAAGGTCTTTTCCAACCAAAATTCTGTGATTCTGTATTGAGAGAGTGGGGAGCATGTGGGCTTGTTTCTCGCCATTCGCTCTGCCCAGTGCACCAGAGGTGCTTGCAGGCCATATGACCAAGTCACAGATAAGCGGTACCCTCTTTTCTTTCGCTGTTAGCTGGGATGACATCTATTGCTGCTTCCTACTGACATATCAGGAGGCCAGTTGTTATATTTGCTTCAGAGTCTCAGCCTTTCTTGCTGCTGTTGGCAATGGGGCAGGAGGAGTCAGCTGGTGAAGATGCATTTCAGACTTAGCCCTTCCAGGTCAGGGGATCACTTGGAAGCAGAGACTCAGCAAGAATGCAGCATGCACCACTTTTGTGTAGCAAGTGCAGCACTTAACCTGCCTTATATAAAAAAAACCTGGGGGTTAATTCTGATTCAGGAAGTCAGCAGAGGCATTTACAAATCCAGCCTAGATGGGTGAACTAGCACCTTAAGCAGAGGGGGAGTGGGATGACAAGTTATCTGCAGGGGTGGCCAGTGTGTGAAGTAGCTGCTGGTCTGGTAAGGGCACATGGTGTAAGGGTGCTCTGGGCTTCCAGGGGTTACAAACTGTGTCAATACAAGGACTTATTCAGCACTAAGGGTGGGATTAACCTCACCAGAGTTTTATTGTGCGAACAGGTGGAGAGCAAATTACCTTGGGGCTTCTCAGTAAGGCTTTCTTCCTGCTCCTCTTAGAAACTTATACACAAATAATGCAAGTCACTTCTGGACTTTTTCCTCTCATGTCACTGGTGAGAAAATGGAGAGAAATGGGAAAGACACTCTGTTACTGGGTGTTGGCTGGGTAAGATATAACCTGTGCATTTAAAATAGTGAATAAAGGCTGCCTGGACCTCACTAGAAAGCACTCGGCTGGAGAAAGAGAAAGGTTTACAATGGGAAGATGCATCACTTGAATACCACAATCATCACTGGGAAATGCTGAGAACGTACCTTTGCTAGACTCAGCTTCAAGGCACCTTTGGCTGTAGGTTTCAGAGTCCACAAAATTACCGTGGGCCTGCACAACACTTGTGGAATACACGTCATACACGCCCAGTGCAGAGACACAAAAAAGCAAACTAGGGCTCCTGGTTATTGCCCAGACTATACCCTGGATGATGACCCAAGTAAGGAATAGGGAGTAGTAGGTCCAGCCTCAGGAAGCAAGGCAAAAGTAGCTCAAATTTTTAATTCATGGTGATCTGTCCCCCTGCCTTGACATTTTTCATCCGTACACCCACTTCTGTGGAGAAGTCCATTACTCAGCAGTTAGAGCCTCAAATCATGATCCTCAGTCTGTGCTTGCTCATTTTCTGACAGAAAATATGTGGATAAGCAGTCAACAGCTGTTCTTGGTCCTGCATCTTGATGTGAATCATTGACTTTCAAACAAGCTTCTCTTTACAATCAAGGCAACAGTGATTTTCTGTTTTCCTAGTTTCTCCCTTCTTCTGTCCATACTTTCATTTTTCCCATGTCACCCAACACCTCCTTCAATGCCATTATTCAGTAGGGGAGACTTTGCCTTGAGACTTTTTTTACTATTATTATCTCAAGTTTCCAAAACAGCTAAAGCTCACCTGCTCTCCAATCATGACTCCAGAAGGTTGTGAGTCTCTTGGGGAACTGCTGATATATTTGCCAGCCACTTGCAAGGATAGTAACTGCCATTTTAGTCACCTGAGGGTATTAGATGCCCATGTTGAAGACATTTAATCCCTTCTCAAAGCCAATGTAATAGTATCACCTGTCTTACAGAGATACGAGTACATCCATTTCAGGAAGTCCATCTTTTATGCCTATGGGAATAATCTTATCCTATATCAGAACTTTGTTATGGTCTTGTTCATTCTAGGAACTGTATTACTGTAACCACTGTATAGGAAAAATCACATTCAGAACCAAATATAACTAAGTCATTATTGACACTGAATTCAGGACTCAGCAGTGGGTGGATGGTGGAAACAATGGCTCTGTTTTCAGCACTTACCTGCACCAGGCAAAAAATTGTCACATAAACATGTTCCCTACACTGATCCTAGCTCTAAGATCTGGAGATATTTTACTGGAGAAGAAAGGGATCTCTTTCATTTTCATTGCTTTGCATGGACAGCTAAGCCTGAGCACACTCTTGCCTGGAAATGTAAGGGCAGCTTAAAGTTTAAGTGGCAGGAGAGTTGTTTACATTTCTGTTTGTTTACAATGATCTTGAAATGCCTCCACAGTGCAGCCTACTCTCAGAGACACTGAATATATTACATTCTAACAAGACGCCTCTTCTCTCTAATCAGAACTGAAAGACTGGTTTCAGAAAACAAACGGGTTATTATTTTGTCATAATGGTGTTTCATATTCATATCGCTAGGTCTGAAAGGATTTGCAACAAAAAGAAAAAAAAAAAGTCCTAAATGGTTAATGATCCAAAGAAGGAAAGATTTCTTTTACAATCTGACAATTGATCTATAATCTTGTTCTGTTTGGCTAGTGTTTCTATCCCCTCCAAATTCTGCCTTACAGGGCTTCTAGGAAACTTCATGGAAAGAGAATTCTCGTTCTTACTGTGCCTCTACTCCTGCCATTTTAATGATAGAGTTTAGCTTATCACTTCTTGCACAGACTGCTAATGCCTTCCAGGAACAAGCCCAACATTTCCAAAAGGGGCCAACACCACAGGGTGCATACATCCTCAGCTGAAGCCCAGGACTGGAAGGGACACGTGGCATCTGAGGGATGGGGATGTACAAGCGACCGTGGGAAACCCAGTCTCTCTTCCCACTACTATTCAGAACATATTCAGAACAGAATATTCAGAACAGCCTTCATATTGCTGTAACTTGTCTAGGCTGCTGTTACTCATTCATCATCTGGGCCATTTCCAATTCTAATCCACTCCTGATAGGAGCTTTTTCTTCTTCAAAGGTCCTTCTTTAATGGTTCTTCTTTAAAGGTCTCCTTTAAAGATTTTTTGATTCTTCTGGCCTTTTACAATGCTCCCTGAAGGAGCCTTGGGGGCTTGGGACCCACTGCAGCGTTAGGGCATCTATGAAATATACTTCTTATGCAGTAATGTCACAATGACTGAGTAAGGATGAACTAGACCAAGACAGAGGAATGTAAAAACCTATGTGAATGTGGAAGCTACAGAACAGGGTTTTGCTCATGTCAAAGTAAAAACATGTTTGAAGACAATTGGATGAAATTAGTTTCATTTTAGTTTTAGTTGTTGGATGGTCACCCAGACATACATAAGATCATTATATTTCTAGCTGGATCTGTGTATTCTTCACTCAATTCCTCCTACCTCTGGAGCAGGAAATTAGATTTTATCACTGAGTTTAAAGTTTTCCTCTCTCATTCAACATTCCAATAGGCTTCTGAGGGTGAGCTGCAGCATCTGTGATGTATGTGTCCATGCCTTATTTGAGAGAAGTTCTTATGAAAAAGCAGTGGACAACCTATTTGGATCAAAGTCCTCCTATTAGGTAGTTTCAGCCACTAGTAATAAAGGAAATACTGGCAGGATTACCCTGTGCTAGTGACAAGGATGTGTGGCCAGCCCAGCTAGTCCTGCTGGAAAGGGAAGTATTAGCCAGTGTGCACATTAGACTGGACAAAGGTAGGGAGCGCTGGAATAGCAATGTCACAGGAGCTTACATGAATGTTCTGGGATTAAGGAAAAACTCTGAACAAAGAAAAAAAGAGATTTAATGAAAATGGACATTTTCCAGTACAACAGAATGACAATGGAGGCAAGTGCTGCTGCCAGCAGTGAAGGTGTATGGAACAGATTGCCCAGGAAAGTTGTGGATGTCCCCTTCCTGGAAATTTTCAAGGCCAACTTGGATGGGGCTTTGAGCCATCTGATCTAGTGGAAGGCAGGACAGTTGGTACTAGATGATCTTTGGGGTTCCTTCCCATCCAAACTATTCAATAATTCTGTGTATTTGTGGTGGATTTTAGCAGACAACTGCTGAAGCTCCCCAGATTAGTTTCTCTGTGGAAGAGGAAGGGATACTTCAGGAGGAGGGTTCCTCTTCCATGTTTCTTATCTCCATGTTTCTCATCTTCTTTCCATCTATCACAGGGCAATATTGGAAATAGAATCAGGTGCCAGAGAATCTTTGTTTAGTCTGTTCCAACACATCAGTTCTCTTTATTACCAGGTTCACTAGCTGTCCCAGAGAGGATTCTTTGCAGTGGACTTAGAAAATTTCACTTAATTATGGTGAAAATAAAGGCCTGGACTAAAGCTTCAAGACATCTGAAAGTGAACAACTGACTAACAAGAAAAAATAGTCACAAAGTTTTTCATTACTTTCCTCTGGTATCACCTCAGTGGGCAAAGCTCAGTTAGCAATTTTTTCACAGGCTGCAGTTGCAAACTAGCCTCCTGCTCCAGCACAGAGGTTCTCAGACTGTGTCCCTGGCTGCCAACAGCATCTGCCTGCTCACACAGTTCTGGCTCCTTCCCTTCATTTCCAGCAGCTACAAATGAGTTAGAAATAGTTACAATACATGTAAGTGCTCTCATAATGGCACTTCCCTATACAGGCAATTACCATCCTTGGCACAGGGATGTGATATATATCAGTGAATAGAAAAGGCACTAGCTATACACAGTGGGCTGTAGTGCTGGTGGTCCACAAAACCACTATCTTTAAAAAAATATCAATATTAATGAAAAGAATCCCTGCTCTAAGGACATCATAATTAGCTGGTAATGCTTAATCTTTTCAGGTCACTGACTCTTATCATTGCAAATACCCTTTGGGTTCCTGGATGTCAGGCAGACCTAATAAAGAATCTAGGTTCATTAATTCTCATGCTAATAATGTTTTTAATTTGTTGTATTCCTTTCATAACTAGTATCTGGGTTTCAAAGCTACAAGTACAATGTCTCACTTCAAGGCAAAGTCTCTCTGGAATAATAAAAAAAAAGCCATCAATTTAATGATTTGTAGCTAAATGATTGCAGCTTTAATGATTTACTTAGCTAAAAAGAGAACAAAAGTTAACCAATTTTTCTTCTATGAAAAATTTTTCTTCTATCGATGTCCAAAATTCAAGAAAAAGATCTTAGAGCCAACCTGTATCCTTTCTGTACATGCTTCACTGCTATCTGTACATATCCAGAACACTTAATCTCCCCCAACAAGGTCTTCTCTTGCAACACACTTGTACTACCACTGAACTTCATCTAACAGAAATGAAGAACCATCTGAGGAATAATTTGTTCAAAGGCATAAACATGCTCTGAAATCTTCCTTATCCTAAGATCTCTTTGCACAGGGTCCCTTGGAAAGTCTAAGCTAACTTCACAGCTGCTAGCAGAGCCAACAAGTCTGTGAGCAGGACAAGAACTGCTGTGATGTAGGGATGCTGAAGCCACTCCAGTTCTTTTGGCTCTGTCTGTGTTCTCCATGTTGAGGGACAATTAACTCTACAGCAGTGAGGGATGGATGCACAGCACTGAAGACTTGCCAGCAAACACAAAGGAAGATGGGTTAGCCCAAGGCAAAAGGGTGATGACTTCGAGGATCATTTAATTTTATTTTTTTTTTCCGCTGGGAATAGGAGATGTCAATAAATGCTGAAGACAATTGATTTCAAGGCAGAGAATGAAAAATGATGTTTCAAATGTCTCTTTTCAGCAGACAAGGATTATAGAGTAACTGGATTTCACCACTTAAAGAAAAAACAAAACCAGAAGGCAATTTATTCTCTATAGCAATTGGTCTTTCTGCTGACCTTTAGAAATAGAGGTAAAACCTTTTCTTAGCTGCAATTAGTGCAGCCTTTGTGGCCACACTAAACAGAGGTAGTCTGTCATCCAATGGAGTTAGCAAAACTCTTCCAAAGGCCATACCTCACTTCTAAAACCACTTGTGTGGATAGAGAAAAAAACAAAACAACAAACGAAGACGATCCTACAGATTTTCCTGCAAAAAAATGTCAAAGTAAATACATTCTCTTTCCTTTCACACCAGGCCTGAGCCTCTCAGTTTGGTTTGCAATCAAACCTCCAAAGATGTCAGAGTCATTGTCAACTTGTGCAGCTCTCCAGCCTGAGACTGCTGGAATAGATAGAAGAACCTGAGACTTTGATCATAATGCAGGCTTGCCAAAGGATGGGTATTTAGCATGGAGCAGCATCCTTAGCACAGTCCAGATGGCTCTTTGAAGAGCTTTTATTACGCTTTGTTCCACAGCAACAACAGCTCTTAATGGCATTTTTGTTTTGTTTTGTTATCAGGCTCTTGAGAGCAGGAAGCACATGTTTCTGCTGTGTTCCTCATATATACAGTTCAACTACCACCCCATCACCCTCTTGTTCCCAGCGCAATGTGCTAAGCACGCTATTAACAGATGGCTATTACAGGATCAGAGAGAAATATCTCAGGAGTTCAGCAGCCCTAAGGGGTAGCAAATGGTCCCAGCAGGAAAATATCAATTGAGCTCTATTTTCCTGGTGTGGCCAGTCTCTTTTCAGCGTACAAGTGAACTGCAGCCTCAGCAAATGCATGATCTTGTCACAGCAGGGGCCTCTCAGATTTTGCTCAGAATCTGAGTTTGCATCATCATGGCTATAAGAAGCAATAACTGGTTATTCTGGCAGTTCTGAATACACAAACAAGTTGGGCAGTGTTTTAATGGGCATTTTCTGGGGAGTTTATGCTCTGCTATAATGGAGTTGCTCGGCAAATAGAGAAATGGGACTGTGCCTGAACCTACAGATGGACAGAGAAATAAATTTTTACATTTACTGTTACCCAAGGTAGCATGCAAGTCAGCAGAAACTTACAAATGATCTGACTGTTAATATGAACCTCCCTCAGATTCTTGCAAGAAAATAGGCAACATTTGGTTAATTTTTCCATTCTAATTGTCTGTATTCTGTCCTTTACAATTTTTAGAGCCTGTTGTGCCAATTCAGGAGCTATTTCTGAAATCATATGAAGGAAAAATCCCTCCCCCCGCTCGTTTGCTTCGGCACAGCAGTTCAAGATGAAGGAAAACAAAGATGATGACCTAGACAGAATTATTTTGGGCCACCATTTAAGAAATATTAATCTGTAATCAAGCTGTAATTTGTTTTCCCAAATACCTGTTCAAAATGATTGTCAGAGAAGCTTACTTGCTTTTGTTTGCACATCTGGAATTCCTTAATGTATTTTTGTGACATTTTTTGTTTTCTCACAGCACAATTTTATAAACAGGAAAATTAGGAAGAACATGAGACAGAATAAACTCCTGTCAAAAGAGAAAATCAGCCTGGGAGATGGCACAAAGCAGAGTATGTACATTATTATGACCTTTTCTTCATCCAAATTAGTAAGAAGTAAAAATGCACTCAGAACTAAATCTGCCAGTTCAGAGAGCAAACGTAAGTATTGCATGCCCATCTGAAAAGACTTCTGTGGTCTTTGAAAACCTTTCTCATCCTTTTAATAGTGTTCAAGTCACTAAATTTTAAAATCACTACATGGAAGTGTGAAAAATAGGTCTTGCAGCTCTTGTGTATCTCACACAGCAGTGTTTGGCAACTTGTGTATTTCCAATGAAAAATTTGTTTTTACTGAGAATACCTGTTTAGTGAGTGAACAGCAATGGCTTAGCATGTTGCCCTAATACAATTTGAGCAATTATATTTTGCCTATATATTTTGTTCCAAAAGTGTATTTCCATACTCTATATTATCAAACTAACAACACTGAACATGCTGCAGCAACATAAATTGGTATGAGCTGTGGAGAGTTTAAATAGAGAAAGATCCAGAAAGGACAAAGCTAGACAGAATACCTGAAGGAACTCTATGAAACAATAATTCCAGCATGAAAGGAAAATATCCAGCTTCATAAGAAAAAGAGCAAACTTGAAAAGACCAGCAATGATTGTCATGTCTTTTTTGACACCACTGATGTATTACAGGAACAAAAGGGCAACTTCTACAAATTAAAACTCTGAAAATTATGTGATGTCGGCAACATCTCAAATGAGCTTTTGAAGCATGAGTCTGAATAAACATGGCATTTATTTATTCTAAACCTGCAGCCTTAACATATTTCAGAAATACTGTGCAGCAGACTAATTTGCCCAATATATGCAAACAGCGATACTCTTAAGTGAAGTAATTCCACAGATACTTGTATTAATAGCTACATGAGCAGACTATCCTGTCCTTTTCCTTCAAAAACCTGCTCTTCTAGACCATTACTACAGAAAAGTTGCAACCTTCTGTGGTCACTAAAAATGTAATGAATAAAAGCCAAATTAGCTTCCTTCCTGAAAAATGAACCATGGACAACATCTTCACCTTACAGACGCCATCAACAAAAGTTGTAACCTTCCCCCATTTGCCACAAAATTAAGATGTTATTTTCCCCTTCTCAGGCTTTCTCAAAGAGACTCCGTCTGGTCTTTTTTTCTACTAGAAAGTCAAACTGGTGGGCAGAGCTGGGATGGTGTTAGAGCGCAGTAATAAACAATACAAATGAGATAAAAATGGAAATGTAAAAGCTTATTTAAAAATTAAGATCAACATGTAATTTCAACTGTAATTTCTTTGATATAATTATGAACCATTTGCTAGCTAACCTGGAACAGCTCTTGCACCCAAAACTAAAACCTTTGACATTTGTTCTTAAGCACAAACTGCCTGTTATACTTCATCCTGTTCATCCTGTCTCCCTGTTGAAAACCAGGATAATTCAGTTATAGTGTACAAATGGGACCAAGCTTTTGCCTGTGTGAGTTTATGAGAAAAACATTCTGTATATTCTTAAGCTCCCAGTGAAAACACCAGGGAGTTTAAGGCTAGTGTTAAACTGCTGGGACACTTGCACTTTTGGACAGATGCAGTCTCCTGAGATACTGACCGTATTGAAGGAAAAAACATGCCCAGGTTCCCCTGTCAAGAACAGCAGCAGATATTTTCTTTATGTCAAAGCTCTAGGACAGGACCCGCTTTATGCTACATTGACTCTGAGCATACCTTAGGCATCTCTGTTCTTTGCTCTTCCCTATTAGTCTTAGTTTTTAATCTCCCCAAACTACATGCAAAGTCTCATCAGCTGTTCTTTGGGGATCACTGGACTACATTAACAAGGACTGTATTCAACTGAAATTTTCTGTACACTTTCATGAAAGCATTGTACAGTGGGTCAGAATCTCAACAAATCTCAAAAACAAACATGATGCCCAGGCAGCACACAAAAATGCAAAAATTTGGGAAGAGCCCATTAAACACTATAGGACTGTAGGATGCCACAGGTACCTATGCAGATTCGTAACACTAGCAGACCTCTGTGTGCAATGTAAGGTGTACATTTCCCAAACAGACTCAGTGGTCGTAAAACAGAGGTGGAAAATGAGAAGCATAATGCACAACTAGAACCCAGAGAATAAAAGTCTTCTAAATCATGGGGGGGGAAAGGGAGATGGTAGATTTGTGGGGGTTTTTTCCCACCAGTGTCCAAAATGTGAAAAAACATGAAAATTATACTTCTCAGACTAGTAGACAATAAGAGAAACGTCTCATCCGAAAGCCACAAAGAGTATTTGTTAAACCTTGGGGAAAACAGAAAGAAAATAAAAAGGACAGTTCCGTATAGCAACATATAATTCCGTCAGAAGCGTTGCAAGGTTTAAATCCCAGATGGGTAGGCTGGCTGCCAGCCTGTCTTGGAAGAACCACATTCCCCACACCTTTGATAGCTCTCTCAGAAATCTGTCCCCTTTTAGGCTTTGATAAGAGTGTGTGCACGTGTGCTAGAGCACTGTACCACCACCCTTTCATCTAACAGCAGTCAGAACAGTGAAGCCACAAAAGGACCTGGAGGAATTTGTGGCATGCCTCTGTCTTCAGGTCACCTTCTTTCACTGTGGCATCTGGCAGTGACTTGTGGTGCACAAGGGGCTCATTATTGGGACCTGTGCTGTTTTAACATCTTTGTTAGAGACGTGGAAGGTGGGATCAAGTACACTCCAGCAAGTTTGCTACTGACACCAAACTGAGTGGTGCAGTCAACAATCTGGAGGGAAGAGAGGCCATCCAGAGGAACCTTGGCAGGCTTGAGAGGTGAAAACTGCATGAAGTTCAACAAGGCCAAGTGCAAAGTCTCACACTTGGTCATTGTCCTGACATGTGGGCCCAAACACAGATAATGGTTGGGCAGAGAATAGATTGAGAATAGCCTTGAGAAGAAGTACTTGAGTGTTTTGACTGGTGACAAACCCAACATGAGACAGAAATGTGGGTTTGCAGCCCAGCAAACCAACCAGATTCCGGGCTGCATCAAAAAAAAAAAAAAAAAAGTGACCATCAGGTCAAGAGAAGTGATTCTCCTCCTCTATTCAGCTCTTGTGAGATGTCACCCAGAGTACTGTGTCCAGTTCTCAAGTCCCTAACACAGGAAGGATATGGAGCTCTTGGAGGGAGTCCAGACACGGACCACAAAGATCATCAGATGGCTGGAGCACCTCTACTATGAGAACAGGCTGAAAGAGTTGGGGCTATTCATCTTGGAGAAGAGAAGGCTCCAGGAACACTTTATAGGGGCCTTGCAGTACCTGAAAAGGGCCTACAGAAAAGGTCGGGTGGGATTTTTTTTTTACAAGGACGTGTAGCAACAGGACAAGGGGAATTTTTTTAAACTGGAAGAGGGTAGATTTTAGTTAGACATTAGGAAGAAATTCTTTCCTGTGAGGGTGGTAAGACAATGGCACAAGCTGCCCAAGGAAGCTGTGAATGTCCCATCCCTGAAAGTGTTCAAGGTCAGGTTGGATAGGGCTTTGAGCAAAGCAATCTTGTAGGAGGTATCCCTGCATATGCAGGGAAGTTGGAACTAGATGGTCTTTAAGGTCCCTTCCAACCCAAACCGTTCTGTGATTCCACAATTTTATGACATTAAAACCACATTTTAGTCTGTTGTCCAACAGAAATAAGGTTAATGTGATCATCTGGTCTGTAGGTGTCTGCCTCTGTGCTGCTGCTTTTCCCCTGAAACTTTGAATTTATCAGTGGACTTCACTTTATTTGAGGCAGTGATGGAGGTTTCATAAAAATAAATACTATGAAGAAGTGTGAGCCAAACAAAAAAAATTTTTTACAACTTTTATTCTCTACAGTTCCATTTGGGATCATGTGGTGATGGCATCACTAACGCTTCAATTGGACAAAACAGAGAAGTTGGACAAAACAAAAAACTCTGCAAGTTCATATGGAAATAATAGAAATTCCATTTTTTTTTTAACATCAGTCATCCAAAAAAGAACAAATTCTACTGAACACTGACTTCCTTGGTTTCTGTTCTCACACAGAGGCATGTTTTAGACATGTAGATTTTGCTTGTTTTTCTAGTAACCTCTTGGTGAGTCTCAGCTGTGTTCTGTCTTTTCAGCCAATGCAATGGATGTCACCTGCATGACTCATGCAGACAGAAATCATCTCCAAGTAGTCAGCAAACTCACCTGCCCTTCAACTCACCCATAAGGGTTGACAGCAATGCCTCTCTTGGAGAGACTGCTCATTGTAAACTCCATGAAGCTTTGAGTTTTCTCCCTTTTCCCACAATAGACCCAACAAACCAGGGATAAGGTTATTGTAAATACTTGCAGTGTTAGTTATGATCAAGCTGATTGTCTCAGGTTAGTTTCTTTGGGGGCAGAGGTTCTCAGAAATTCCACTGTTTCAGTTGGTTCTGTCTTGCACTCTGAGGAAGGCAAACAGGGCAGTGAGAAAGAACAGGGTGTAAATGCAGTGATTTCCCTGCTTCTCCCAGCATATACTTGCTGGACCAACAAGCTGGACCAACCAATGGGTTGCTGACCAGAGTAAGGCCTGAGTTTGCATTAACCCTAAGCACAATTGTCAGCTCAAAGGGCTGTTTTGGAGAGGCACAGATTGCAGCTGTTATTGCCTGAAGTCACTGCAACAGAAGTGCACATGACAGAGAGCTTAACATGCTTGTTTACAGTCATTTGGTCTTGGCTACCACCACTTCTGGACTTCAGAGTGCTGACGATGACATTCTGACATGAGCTAAGAGCCTAAAGGAAGGGGAACATAGCCCTCAGTCTGACTGGTAATTAGCAAGAAACACCAACTGTATCAGAAACAATGAGTACAATGTCTTGAGAATATTTTTCCACAGTATAGTCAGTGTAGGCCCTCTCATCAGGATTTAAATTGAGCCCATTTTCCTTTTTAAAGTATGGTTACAGTCTGAAAAATGAGTTCCCAAAATGAATTCTTATCATTCCATATTTATTCTCTCTCAGTGACTTTCATACCAAATATGCTTCATTTAAAACTCAAAAATAAGGCTTTCACCTTCCAGCAAATGCAAGTTCAGAGCCATTTCTCATAATCAAGTTATGTCCTTTCTGTTTCATACATCATTACTAACAACGATTCTGGGGTCAAAAAGGAGGAAGGGGGGTGTGTTTTCATGATGGATGCTGCAACATGGAACAGAGCTCACTTTGCCTGACTACAGTGCTGACACTAATAAGATTTTGTTTGTGACAGTAAAAATAAGGGCTGCCATTAAGATAGGGAGACCTAGTGCATGGAGTGCCATTTTTGTCATCACTTTCCTCAGCATAACCTCACTTTAAATAAAAGCCACAAAACAAGAATGTCTCCCCAGTGCTTCATCTTGTTTAATTCAGGTTGACGGAGAGCAAGCAAATTTCTCACAAACAATGCCTCCACCATTCTGATATTCTAGTGATATTTTCTCTTAATCTCTAGAGGAAGACTCTACTTCTTCCTCAGGTCTTTTGCAGACCAAGCTTACTACTTGTGCTCTATAATCACGGAAGAGCATAAAATGAAATTCTGCTTCAGTGCTCCTGGCTTGGGCACTGTTTCTTAAAAGCAAAAACTTGTCACAGAGTGAAGCTGAGGCACTTTAACAATGAGAAAAACTCGACTCACTCATTCCTCTCACAGTTTCTGCATCCCTATTTTTTTTTTAATCAGTTTCATGCTGGGAAGTGAATCAGGCCCAAGATTAAAGGACGTCCACATCTGAGGGAAGTTTATGAGTGTGTGTGTGAGCATGCAAGTGTGGCTGAGGATTAAAGTGTGAAGGATGAGAAGCCAAAAGTGAAGTGTTTTGAATTACCATTCTCTGCTCAAAATACTCACTGTAAATTTTCAAGAGGTATATTCCTAGATGAAGTCTCATGCATCTGTTCCATGGCAGGTAATCGTTTGGGAAAAGAATAAAAAAAGGGCTTTCATTGAACGTGGTAATTATCTCACGCCAATGTCAATGGCAGCTTTCTTAAGGACAGAAAAAAAGCTGTCTGCTTTGGCCAGTTTGACCTGCTAGCTACTTCTTGAGTCCTTGTGATCTTCTTAGTTTAGAGGGAAAGAGTTCATGGCCTGCATTTGGCTTCAGTGGGAAACACAGTTCAGAAAATTTTGACATACATATAAATAGGTCTACTTTGTCAAAAATATGTATAGATTTTGTGCTTCACTCTCCAATAAATCAGGATATAAAAATATTTAAAAAAAACCAAAAAACAAAACCAGGTATTTTCTTAATGAAATGCTATGGAAGCTGTAGCTCAGATACCTCCTGCTCCCCCATTCTCACTTCAGGATGAGTTTCATACAGAAACGACATTTCATCCAATGCATCATAAACTCTGGTTTGATAGGAGCTGGTGACGCTTCATAACAGTTGCATCATCGTAGTGGAAACTTAGAAATGGGTCCATCTAAGCCTAGTTCAGAGGACTAATGTAGAGTGCAAGCTCCAGAAGTACATCTGCCTCTACTCACCACGACGATGTTTTGGAGCTGAAAAATCTGTTTTCCTTTGAAATATTCAGAATACCTATACTTTTCCTCCTCCTCCTCCTATTCAGAAACCAAAGTACACAAGATGCTATCCTGAGTTTTAGGAACCAAATTTTTCATTCAGGACTTGCCAAGAAAAGCCCTACATCTCATTCTTTTGAAACTTTATATTTATTAATACCACAAATGGTCATAACAGCCACTGTTGCAGCTGAAAAGTCCAGGAAAAAAGAGAGGTTGCCAATGAGACACAAAAGCCATGGTAGCCAAACCTTACATTTCAAGACATCATTAAGCACAGTGGGTGCTGCCTGGGGTATAGAAGAGATGAACCTGGAAAGGTGGTTTGGCTGAACAAGGGATAGATTGCAGATGCACAGCCCCTTCTGTGCTCAGAGGTTAAAGTGAAGGACTTGTCCTCCAGTGCTGTCTGCTTAGTACTCATGACATAGCTTAAATGCACTTTGCATCTTTCTTTAAAGCAGCAGGTGACTGGGAAATGTGGCAGAGAGGAGTTTTCAATTAGTCAGGTCCTCTGCATAATAACTATCTTTCCTTGCAACATTTAAATCTTATTCCCTTTACTCCTCTAATTTAATTCTCTCATCCTTACCTCTCTAACTTCTAGAAACAGTCATTCACATTAATGATGAGCAGGGGAAGAAAAAGTGTGATAACTTAGCTTTTTATATTTACAGCTGTTGCTTCAGCTTTAGCTACTTTCAGTTGACAATTTCACAGAGCTAGTGATGGAGAAAGGAGTTCACAGTATGTCGTGCTGAGCAGAGTAAGTGGAAAACAGCTAAGTCTTTGCCACTGACACAGTGATGGGCAAAAATTTATCTGATGAAACCAAATGACAGAGTAGCTTCACCTGTAGGAAAGCAATTAATTACTGTGAAAGATAGAGCTAATTTTGTGCTAGAACAGTCTGGAACTATATAGTGTAATCAGTTCTGTGTGTCATCTGAGTTACAGCTTCCCTTCACCTGAAACATATGTTAGAAATCGAGTTTCTCCTTCAATACAAAGTGTTCTCTGGTGAGCGGCATCTTCCACCTAAGACACTTCAGTCCTTTAAAGATGGAAGTTCCATTTTAGGGAAAATATCTCTTGGAAGTGTTCCTGTGAGCTGATATGCCTCTTTTCTTCCTAATTGCTGAAGGAGCAGAGAAGTTAAAGATACTGTCACAAAGGGATTCCGTACGCTAGTTCTGGGCCATTGAGAGCCCCATTGCCTGGCATCACAGGTATCACATTCAATATTCCCCAGCATCAACCTCTGAAGACACATCTTGTAATACTGAGGTTTTCTAACCTACCTACTCTTGTTTGTTCCAGCCTCCCCTGCTCATGATTTCTGAGCTGCGCTGGTTTTCTATGGTTTACTTTGCTGTTACTATGTTAGGTTCCAAAGAACCCTATGGGAAGAAGAGACTAGTTGTTGAATTTGACTTTATTAGATTAGATTTTTAATACTACATCAGTGAAGGACAGACATGTAGGGCATAATTCTAAGGAATATGAATACAATTTGTCCAGAATACCTGTGCAAGATATAGAAGGCAGTGGCTTCTCCACTTTCAGGACATAGTTAATGAAGGAGGTGCTTTCTGAGCTGGTGTTCAAGAAAGGCATATTAGGAACATTATGTTGGCATATTAGGAGTTGGCATATTAACTACAATACCTGGTAGTTAATCTTGATTTAATAAAATTACTTTTTTCTCCTTTGTTTTGCCACTAAATTGTGAGTTTTTTCTCTTTTAGTATACTTTGCTTGTGAATATTACCTTTTCCTTATTCCTTTACTTTTTTAAAATCCATCCACAGTTCAGGATTTACTGCCAGGGCAGGATTCCACTCCCCCTGTTCCCCGTTATTTTTATGAGAATAGCACATAGCAGATATCTCAACAGTTTCTGTCTGCTCTTTGAGTTGATTTCTGACACAGCTGACTTTCAAGGCTGTCTTGGTACTGGTTTAAATTAAGAGCTTTGCTTCTTCAGGGTAGCAATCTTTGGCACCTTTGGATGCAATGACTCTAAAAGGACACTTCCCAGTATCTGCTGCTGTGGCACAAATCCTTACTCTGCTATACACCATTGATGCATGCCTTCAAAACCCACTCACAGAGCAGTCAGGTTGCTCCTTCCTTTGTGAGGTGACCTTTCACAAACACGCCATGAGAACTGGAGAGCCTGCAAATTTTTACGCCTTGTGACTGCACTACTTAAATTGGAGAGCCTGTAAACCAGACAAGGGCCCAAACACTCCTCTTGTGATGTCTTCTGTAAGCAATGTCACAAGGTTGCAGCAGGATTTGTAGAAATCAGCTGTCTGGTCCCAGCTGTTCTGCCACCCTACAGACAAAAAAATGCTGTTGTAACACTCACTGGGTTAGAGGATTATTTTTGCAAACAGAAAATGGATCCAGCCCATGAAAGGCTATACATGCTGAAAAATTCTTTCAAACATCAGCAACTGACTGAGGGAAAGGGAATGGATGTGCCCTAATACTTTGGCTTTACCTCCACTTTCTATTGATATTTTAGAATCACAATTTAACTCACCTGAAAAAGAGGGGAATTTTTTTTTTTTTTTTTTTTAGTCTTCCGAAGTGACCCTTCTACTGCTCTTATAATGGATAGATTTATAATAATAGCATCCTTTCCTCTTACTGAAACTTAAAAGAGGAGGCAATACATTAAAGTGACAGACTTCACATTATCATTTGAACAAATGAGTGTCAGTCTGGTCAGAAAGCAACAGAGAGAAATAAGGGACAGTTTTCCTAAGAGTCTCTTTGTGTCACTTCAGTAGCCGGGCTGCCAGTCTCTGCCTGGAGTATGCTAACACCGAGAGATCAATCCGGAATTGCCTGTGGGCAAAAGTGAGATCCAACCAAAAGGGTTGAGTGAGTTCATGCTGTGCCCTGTTTCCCAAGCTGAGGAGTCACAGCACAGGGAGGCAGAGGTCCTGCAGATGCTGGACTTCGAGCCCCAAGGAGCAAAAGTACAGCAGACTGCCATGGGGCAGACAGGTTTCCCTAGAACATTTGCATTTCGTTTTAGCATAGCCCTGAAATCCCTTCTGGAGGAATTACATCAAGGGGACCATCCATGAAAGGCCACACGTGGAGCCTGCGTGCAATAATACCCTGACAGCCAGGCACAGAGCCCCAGAGCACGGCTGTCACTGACACATGATGGACAAAGAGCTGCACAAAGAAGTACCTGTAGTTGGGCTTCTGAGTCTTTATTAGCTTCCCGGAATAAATGTATGCATTTTTTCAAAATACTTCAGCACTGAGGAGATCCCATTCTGAGCCTCATTCTTAAGCATGGTTACCATTAGGCAGGCTAGTCAGCTCCCATACTGGGAAGCCCAGATTAGCATAACCACATGCAAATTTTCACACAGCACAGAAAAGAAAAAATTTCAGAGTATCAAGTTAGGCTTTTAATAGCTTTTTCTGATCCTCATGGTAAAAATCAAGTTGCCTTCGTAAGCAGTAGGGCTGACAAAGTCTAGTTTTCCATTGATTTGTGTCTCCTGACTGGATTTCCAGGAGTGTAATAAGATGAAAGCTCCACCTGAAGCCTTTGTAGCCCTGGAGATAAGAATATGTTCCTGTGCCTGGAACTCAAACGGCAGATTTGCTCATAGGGGACTCTGAAAAGATCTTTTGGGGCATGTATATTAATGAAGCCTACAGGAACAAAACATTACTGAGAACTTTCTTTTCTTTCAAAGCTGGATGCATTTAAAGAAAATGGCTCTGAAATTTTTGCAAATGAAGGGACCGACAGAGTGAGTTTCTTTTCTTTTAAGAAAGCAGATGCAAGTTAATTTGCAAGTTAATACTGGACAAATAGAAATATTACTTCTAAAGTATCAGTCATTACAATGCATTACTGCCTGTGGAAATGCCAATTACACAAAAGCATTGATACCTTCTCCTGTGCTCCAATCAGCAGTCTCAATACATTTTTCTCAGTGGATAGATATTGAAAGGCTCCTCATACTATCTGTGCAACTAAGAGAGGTCACAAATGCTCTAGCCAGGAGCATTAAGCTGCATTAAAAAAAATTCTAATGGTTCCTTCTGTCTTGTATTTTCGGACAGAACCTGGGACTACACCCACAATTTTTCATACTTCATGACCAGCACTCTGTGATCTCAGCATCCTGGGACTGCACCTGCTGGATGCAGAAAGGCAAATAGGCTGATGGGGGTCTGGAGAACAGATCTTACGAGGAGACCTGGAGACGAGGAGGCTGAGGGTAGACCTTATTGCCTACAGCTAGCTGAAAGGAGTTTGTAGTGTTGGCCTCCTCTCCCTTGTGACTAGTGACAGGTGTAGCAGGATGCTCTGCTTCAGTGGGCCTGCCTCAGTTTCCCTTTATAATTTCTTTTTGTCTCTCAGATTCACACTCTGTCCCAGCTTTACTGCCCTTGGCCTGAAGTTGCAGAGTTTCCACAGAAAGCAAAAGGCATAAAAGACTCTGAACCACTAGCAATCCTGGAAGTACTAACAGAAGACCAAGTTGGTATCTGTGGTGTGAGCTGCTCACCTGTGTTGAAAAACACGGGGATCAGTTTGGCCCTAGCTGGGTCAACAATGGAATGGGCAGATAAACATAAGAATTTATAATAATGATCTCCAATAGAAGACGTTGGAGGTATGGCTAAATAGTAAAATGACAGCAGCCAATCACTTCATAAAGTAAAGGCCAGTCTTATCATTTAATTAGTGAGAATCCTGTAAACCTTGCCTGGAAGACGTGCTGGACCTTCTTCCTCCAATGGGGATGCCTGCTCAAGTGATTGCTCCTGATGAGGAGGAAAAGGGATTCCTAACTGTAGCCATTGAAGGCTAAGAAGGATCAAATCCCTGTATATTAATACTCCAGGTCTTGAGGATCCTTATAAAACTGCAGCCATTGCATTATCTAGGTATTACTTTAATCATTATTGTAGAACTTGTATAAGACCTACTGATAAGTAATTTGCCAGCACTCCATTATGTTTGTGTAAGTTATCCAGATATTTGATTACTTTCTCATTTTATTGTTAAGATATCTTCTTGTTTGTTATCCTAGCACCTTATTCTGCTGGTCTAATGTCCTGACAATCATATAATCCCAAGTATACCTTTTTAGTCTAGCTTTAAGAATCTTTGTTATTTATAATGAAATTCTGGTTTATACTTATGTATCTCATCTGCTATCTTGTTCCATTTGGGACAGTAGGACAAGAGTGAACAGGTTCAAGTTGTGTTAGGGGAGGTTCAGATTGGATATTAGGAAAAAATTCTTCAGAAAAAGAGTGGTGAAACTTTGGAACAGGCTGCCTAAAGAGGTGGTGGAATTGCCATCCTTGAGGGTGTTCAAAAACTGGGTAGACATGGGGCTTTGGGATATGGTTTAGTGGACACGATGATTTAGGGCTGATGGTAGGACTTGATGATCTTGCAGGACTTTCCCAACCTTATAGGTCTATGATTCTGATATTTTATGACTCTTTGACAGGAGCTGAAACAGAGCTTGTTTCTGCAATGATATGGTCCATATTACTGTGCCAATTTTTTCACTGACTATCCAGCTTGTATATGCAAATTGTGCTTGAATAATTAAAAAAAAAAACAAAACCAAAAAACACTCCAAAGGTTATGTTAATAGCCTTTCTGAATGGCTATGCTTACGAGCTTTCTCTGCTTACAAATAACAAGCAGGAATCCAAAGTAGCAACATCTCTGGTGCTCACACTGTAATTCTGAAAAGTCATTTTTCGTAACACCAAACATTCTCAAAGAACCTTCAATTACAATATGTAGTGCAAAAAAATAATGGTTTATATCTACTTTTACAAATAAAGAACATAAAGTGAAAACTCCTGAAGTATTTGATGTTTTCTAATTGAAGCATATAAAACTGCTTGTTTTGTTATCTCTTTCTACACCTGACTCCTGTTGTCAGAAATTTCATCTTTGTGTCTCTGGAGCCAGTGCTCTCTCTATGCTGCCCATTTGTAAAGAACCTAGAATCACAAGGTATTTATCAGGGTCTCCAGCTGCTACCACAATATAAGTAATTTTATCAACCTAATGTTTTATTTATCTGTACTTAATGTTCCTATTTAAAGGGGAGAGAATGTAGGAACGTTAATGGAAAAGTTGGGGGCAGGGAGTCAAAATGAGTTATTAAAAGTTTCACCACTTGAGCTTTTAAGCCTCTCTGTCTGAAGCTGCTCAGATTGATGTGAATGCATCCATATCTCTCATGCAAATTGTTCCAGAGGCAGCTATTTTGGGCAGAGTGTATATTCATTGTGGTGTCACTAAAGGTCGATTAGGTCTGCCGAAATTCCTGGTTGATGCTGATTGACTGAGAGCGACATTTAAGTCTTTCAAACTTCATTATCTAACCCATTCTCTGCAGGCTGAACATGGACATGTGCCTTATGCAGCCTCACAACAGACACCTCAAGCTGGAGATTTAGGAGCTTTTTAATTATCCGCAGGTAGGGAGGGAAAGAAACTGTGATGATTTTCTTTTCGTGCCGAGGGAAGCTCTTTTCAGCCTGCTGTAGGAAGTGACACAAAATGCAGCGAGATGAATGAATAGAACTCTGCTCCCAGAGCACAGAAAATTGGACAGATTTTCTTCAAACGTTCTCACAAAAACACACCTGTCAGCTAACAATGAAGTGGAAAAACATCTTCACCTGAAATTCCGGCTTGTCATGGAAAGCGCTAACCAAGTGAAAAGAGAGGGTTGAAACAGAAACTCTTTTGAATCCTGAAGTCTGCTCTTTGACTTCATGTGGACCCTGTAATTCCTATCCAGCAGTGCCAGCTACTGCAGTGCCGAGTATCTTTGCTTCTATAATCTACTTTGCAAAACTGCCAATTTTCACTTCATCTTGGTGAAAAGAAGAAACTTAATTTCTACTGCTGGAACATAGTTTTGCAAAGAAAAGTGATGGTCTGCTTGAAAACGGCACGTTTTGGAAAATGATTTCTGAACAAAATATGACAGCACTGCCTCCCAATGCATATGCACACAAACATAAACATATATATAGGAATGAAGGGAGAGGAACACTAATGTCTGCTCTTCACTTTCTGTCTAGGTTTCTCCAGGTTAGAGTTTAAGGCTTGGTCAGACTGCTCGGTTTGGCAACTGAGTGATTTGGGTTGAGATTTGGAGATGGTTGAAGATACAGTTAGTTGAAAAGGCTTCCAGCAATTAAAATACTGAAAGTGGATGGAAGGAGCCCAGATCCTTTCTCCAAACTTCCTACACACTCCTTTTGTGTGAGTAATGCGGTCACCTGTGGCTGTATAATTTCCAATACCTCAAAGAATGCCTGGAATGATAAGCACCTATTTATTGGTTCTAATGACTGGCAACTTTTGGCAGGCCTTTAAGAGATTTTTCACAGCCCTTAATCCCTCACAGCTGTGACTGAATATAGACCAAAAGAGTTGGCATTCCCTCTGAATCCTTTCACTTAAAATATAATCACTTGGTGGCAGTGATCGTGTACATTGTCTTTAACAGTGGAGGAAATCAGCTTTAATTTAACAAAGTGATTGCAGCTTGGCTTTCAGAGATGCCTATTGCAAGCCCTATTCAACATATCCCCCAGCCCCTGAGCCAAGAACAGCACCATAACCAGCAGAACATCACTCCACACACTGCATCTGTAGCCATCCCTTTGGACAGCTAAATGGTATCTTTGGCTTAATGACTCAGAAAACACAGTGCTTCTAGCAGTGCTCTCTCCAACTCGTTTTGGCACTCTGTGCCAAAGACCAGGCAGGCTTTGCTGTGGGGCTTAATTGTGGATCATGGCCCTGGAAACATGGGGAAGTCTTTCATAGACCACAGTGCTTTATCTCTACTGTTAATACAGCCCCTTCCCTTTTTCTAGTGCTCATAAAACTTCTCTGTTTTGAACTTCTCAAGGGCCTGTTTTCCCCTAAGTGTGGTTCATTTACTTTCTTGAGTCAGAAGCCAAAGAAGGTTATGAGAAGAGCACGGGAAAATACAAGTTTAATTCTGAGTCAGAGGAGCCTTTAACAACTACAGTAAGATGAGAGTAAGTATAATCGTTACACAGTAGACCATTTTCATTTATTTATAAAACATCAGGGCAATAACTGGTTTGATGGGGCTATTTTAAAATCATTACCCTACTATTTTCTGTATCCCATCAATTCAATTTCCCACTAAAGATTAAACAACCCACTTGGAGGAAAATATCTTTTTGTTAAAGTAGCAGTTAGAAACAGTTACTGAGCTGTTGAGGAATTAAGTATTTACATTCGTACGAAGAAGCAAAACTGTAATATAAAGCAGCATCTTTTCTTCCAGGGATGGAAAATACAGCTATGATTTAGTGAATGCCCTCTCTCTGCTGTAAAACATGTCACATGAATTCTTTGAGTTCCAAAATGACTTGGGTCTCAAAAGGACATGGATGACTCTTAAAGGATCAGAGCTCCATCTGATGGTATTTTGTTGCAGAAGGAAGGTTTTTCAAGCTCTCTTGGTTTCTTTATGAGTGACACCTCATGACCTGGGAGATGTCCCCACAAGGTAGCCTCTTCACCTCACATCAGCTATGAGCCCTGTTTGAGCTGTCCCTTCACTTGCAGAGCCCCTGATGTACTCAGTGGTTTCTCTATCTCACATGCTTGTGCAAGCTACTTCCATTGTCATCTCAGGATGCTCTGTTGGATGATGATGTGATGTCAAGTCACATTATATCCAGAGAGATGTGAAAAGACAGGCTTTAATATACAGTGCCACTGCTTTACCTTACTCACCCTCAGCTCTGGAAATTTACCCTCCTGCTCAGAGGTTCAAACTACCTTTTAGGGTCACTGGGAAAACTGCACTTTCTGAATTCTGTGAGAAGGATACTTTCTTCTCCCACCTCTGGATGCTTTCTTTGTGCCTTCAGGAGCTTCAAGTAGGAGGGGGTCAGTGCTCCTGTCATGTCATTAAAGGCTCTTGCTCCCAGGAAATATCTCATCTCCATCAGTGTCCCTGTAGAGGAGAGGATGGGACACAGCATCCTCCCTGTGGCAGAAATCCCCACATCACAGTTCTCCTGCTAAGACACTTGTGGGGAAATTGAGAGTGACAAAGTCCACCACATTTGAGCAGCAGACAGGCAGTGGCAAAATTTCTTTTTCCTTGAAATTAAAGCAGCACATATTCTACTTGGCATCATGCTGCCAGACCTGGGGCTGTCAGTGAGCTCAAGAAAATGACTTGGAAAATGGGGTCTTAAAAGCTGCCCCTAGGTCTGCAGCCAATCTATTCCTGAGGAAGGTACCATGGTCAGGATCTCGCAAAGTCACCCACATCCCTTCAGTTTACTTTTCCTGAACTGATATTCGTCTCTCTCTACATTCATGAAGTAATGTGACCTGTCACATTAACTGCTGTCATTTCCCTGTTGTTCTTATCTTTTTCAACTCCCGAGAAAGTAAAAATAATGAAAAGAGAAAAACAAAGAGCAACATTTTTCTCTCGGCAGAGCTCATCACGGAGTGCAAAGTATTACTGTGCCTCAACTAAGCTCCCCTGGATACTCTTGGTCCACTACAAAAGGAAACCTCTTCCTCTGCAGCTCACCTTTGAACATTTTATTTCCCAGAAATGGTCAGTTGTCATGTTTCAATTAACATTTGGTGCTTGTCTGGAGCAGCTTGTTCACCCACCCAAAGAAGCTAGGGAAGTAACAGGCCCTCCTTCATGGCCATACCTTGTGTTAGCAACCTTTAACAAGAGCACAAACTTCAAAGCAGGGTCCATAGATTAGGTCACTGCTTTCTCATGAGATCTCAGGCTCCGTTTCAAGCTTTTTGTGTTATTTTATAGGGCAGTGAACACCATTTTGTTTCATCATCCTGCCTTATGGTAGATGTTCTTTCGTCCTTAAAAGTACTTAGGCAGAAGCTGTGTGCAGTTATAAAAAAATAACAATAATCTCACTCTGAAGGAAAGCTGAAGCCATGGGTATGACAAAGGGAAAAAAACAATAGCCACAAAAACAAACAAACAAACAAAAAACCCACACTCATTTTGTTAGTACTGGCTGTGAAGGAACTCACTGGAATGACTGAGAAATGTTGCTTTCATAGCTTAAGACTTGTAAGGGCAATTGGAATTTCTCCCCTGTCTTGGCTGTTGTCACTGTTTGTCTTTCTACTCAGAGCATGCATTCTTCTTTAAAGTTCATCTTTCCATCAAGTTTGTGCCGAGGTATTGTTTTAAACTAAACCTGCATCCTCCATTTCAGTCCCAAAGCTTTGTTCCCCTCCCATCTTATGTCTAGGAGAATTACTGAAGTTGATATGCCTGTCTGGGTGCAGGACTTCTTGGGACTTGGCATTTCTGAGGCTCCAGGGAAAACTGTTCTTCTCCTCAAAACAATCATAGTAATTGGTCATATCCAATAGAGTCAGAGAATCAGCATGTGGAAATTCTGGTTCTAGGTGTTTCTTGAATGCAGAATAGGGGCAGTAAGTTATTGACAGGCTCTTGAAAATATTGTAGTGTCACTGGCTTTGCTGGGCTAGACTGGACATGATATATGAAACAATAATGTTTTAGCCAAAGGTCAGATCAAAGCTAAGATACTATCTCTTCAAAAAGTTCTTTATCTTCATAGTTAGTCCTAAAAGTGATTTATTCTGAAGGCAAAGGGGGCTTCTCTGCAAAGTAAGAAAATGCTTCCATCTGGCACCATGTTATGCAACCTCATTTTCATAGGAAGCACTTTGATATTGCAGTGAAGGGGCATAACTCCTGCTAGGTGCTGAACATTAATGGTCTTGAAATACCTTTAGGAATGTTTCTCTTTAAGATCATTCATGCACTTGAATTTAGCAAAGTACCCTTAGCATATCCCTGGATGGGGACTAGAGTTTTTACCATATGTAGGGTATGAGTTCATCTTTAAAACTGATTTCAAATGTTGACTTGTGTAACCTTCAATTTGTCCCTCCAGATGAAAATTATTCAGTCTTAACTGAGTACTTACCCAGTACATAGATCTCCTTGGAAAGTTCATACATAAACTGTATTTAAGGAAAATAGCTTCTAATTATGCAAAGATATTAACAACCATCCCATCTGATTGTAATGAGGATAATTTGCATTTTTCCCAAACCAAAAGCTTTGTTAGAAGAGAGTTATGGCTGAAATGCATTTTGCTATAGTCCAGCCAATGATTAGAAAAACAGTATTCTACTTTCTCTACAAATATTCTATTGCTCGATACAATCAGAATGGATGAAGATGAATGGGTAGCAGTCTGCTAGCATGTTCCCCATCACTGAATAACTGTCTGTCATTCACCATCACAGTTTCTTAACTTGTTTGTCTTCTGCAAGCCTCTTTCTGCTCTTTTGTTCTTATGGAAATACACCATTGGACTTACATTTCAGGTTTAAACATGGCCCTCAAATATGCTGTAAAAGGCTTTGAACAGACTACAATCCCAGGATTATTTCGATTGTGCCAGAGGATGGTATAACCTTATAGCAGTGTTATGTGCTAAAGCAGAAGAACACTTTAGCTATTAGGATCAAAATGATCAATCCACTTGTATTATAAAATGTGTAGATTATATAATCTAGGGAGAGCTCACATATGAAGTTTGTGTTTAACAGCATGGTTTATGAGTCTATATGGAATAAATGCACACACTGCATAGTAAGTAATGTCTTAGTGCTACGAGCTGAAGTTTCAAAGCAACCTAGTAGAGTCATGCATCTGACTCCCCTATGGCTTTAAAACCCTAGACACAATGTACTAGAAATAAAAAAGGGATTTGAATAGCAATTAGAATCATATTTTGAAATCTACAGAGGAAAAAATGGACTAAGGGCACTGTAAATTGTGGAAGGAGAGAATGATGAATTATGTTTTTTCGAAGCTAAAGGAACAGTAGACTTCTGTGGCCTTGAAAGTTTGTATGAATTATCTAGCAATTCTACAGTATAGCAGTGTTTTCTTTGCAAAAAGCTCTAACTCTGTTCAAGGTTTGATAGTTTATTTCCTTTTCAGAAAGTTAAATTGGATAGAGGGCAGTGGGAATGAAATGCATCTAGTGGGTATGTGGGTTTCTTCTTATTGTTTTGTATGTACTAAATATTATTTAATAGGCTGTATCCATACTAGGAACTGTGACGAGGGATAATTAAATCCCTCATCTGCACATAGATAATCAGCAAAAATAGGTAGCTTCTCTGCTGATGTTAATTGTCATCATTTATGAAAATCAACACAGAATCAGTGATTTTCACAACCTGAGAATCTTACCCAGAGCGCTAAAACCATGTCTAGCTACATAAAACAAAATAGTGAAAGATTTGTGTCATACTATCATCAGGTAGCAGTTGGCTGAAATTTACAAGCTTTATTGCAAATACATATAGTGTAACCTAGTTGGAATCATCAAGGAGTTTATGTCTACAGGTGCAAAGAGAAAGCTGTGACTTTGGTTTTGTGCTAAGCTGTATATTCCTTTATATCTAGCCATTTAAATGTCAGTTACTTCAGGGGTTGTTTTATTGTCTACACATTTTATATTTTTCAGTATAGACTTGCTCTGGCAGTCCTAAGCACAGATACGTTAAATGTTTTTGTGTATTACCAGTAGTAATCAGGTAAAAAGGTAAGGAAGTAATTTCTGTGTCTGAGAGAGAATTCCTGGGTTACACACCCAGGGCCTGCAACACTGAAAAATGTAGCCCTTCTATTAACAAAATTTCAAAATCCCGGTGAGGCTACTTGAGCTTTCACTGATGTTAACAAAGAAGTGAACATCAGAATCAACGAAGCCCAGTTTTGTATGGATTTGTGCATTGTGGTCAACTGCAGTTGCCAGGGAAATATTACTTCTGATTGAAGTGTCTCCTGTGTTTGGAGTACCTATCCAGGATGGGTTTTGCATGGATTCTCTAGTATCCATTAAAAGATGGGGTCCTTTTGTAGCTTTTCTCACAACTGTGGCTTTCAAAGTCTCTTCCTTCTAACCATCTATTTTCATTAAAAATTAGAAGCTAAATTAATTTCTGTGTCTCCTCCCTTTCCATTAAATTGGATTGAAATCAGGCAGCAGGTTCAACACACATTTGTGGGAAAGGATTCAATGTCATGCAGGAAGAGGGACTAGATATATGCAGTGTACATAAGGAAAAAGAATAAAATAAGTAAGTTCCAATTTGGGCAGCTGAAATTGCAATCATTCTAGGACCCTTCTGCATTGTTTTCACCCTGTCTTCCTTCCTCACAATAATTTGCTGGCCCCTCTCCTCTAAGTCTTTGCCTCACAGCTGCTACATTTTTCCTGCAGTACATTGCATACTCTTTTTTCCTGTTTGTACTCCTGTTTTTCTCTTGGAGATGTGTTTCCTATCCTTTCATCCCCGGAGGTTCATATCACAGCAGAAATGCTTTTGCTCTGGGGTTACAATCTAGAAAACAAGTCAACAGAGGAATTTTGCTTTGAAATGAGACGCTCGCCTAAACACAGCCAACACGTTCAGCAGGAAAGTTTCTCCCTCCTCCTCTTCCCTATATACATTTTGTTCTCTTAATTGTTCATTTCTATTCAAAGCAATTTCCTTGGCATACACGTTTTCATTAAATGTAATGAAGGAAGGACAATTTAGCATCTCACCTGTGACAACTCTGATTCAGATCATGATGACCTGTTGTGAATACTTGGGCTTCAGTCAAGATTTTGATTAGAGAAAAGAAGTAACCTCTGCATAATTAAGACTGTAGCCAGAATTTATTTATTATGAGCCAGATTAATTTAAAAGCAAAAGTTAGTTAACTAGATAAAAGATGAAGGCACCTCCATGGCACTCACTGGCGGAATATCTGAGAATTTGTAGTTTGTCTCACTTGTGTCATATTCTGAAAAGTTTTTCATGTGTTTAGGCTGCAGAAGTGGAATAATGTATTTGTGGGTGCACTGTAAGAAAAGCAGAGAAGCATCTTGTAAAAGATAGAGTTTGAAAAATCTGATGGAAATCATATCTGGAAAAAATTTGAAATTATTCCTGCTTTACTGTCATGCAATAGCTCATGAATGGTTTGGCCTAGAAACTTCAAATATGATTTATTCAAAAGATTCTCATACCTCCCACTCAGCACAAAAAGAAGAGAGGGATGGTGAACTTGGAATTTATCCCCTGGAAAAGTGGAAGCAGCAGAGCAGCCTGATGGGATCTGAAATAGCTTGAGTTTGTTACTGATATTATGGGCTTCTGAAGTCACAAAATAGGAGAATGGAGGGCAGCATGCTGTATTGCTGTTGGAGAGGGAGCTTTAGTCTTCATCCAGCCAGCTGTTCTTTAGTCATACACCAGCATCAGGTCTTAATGCACTGGGACTAATCACACCATTATCACCATCCCACGCAAACAGCACCCTCACATGCATGGAGCTTCTGATTCTTTGACCCCTTTGTTAGCTCCAAAAACCACCAGACCCTGAGATACAGTCATTTTCTGATTTATTCTTGTTGGTCTCCCAGTCTTGTATCATCATGGGAGCACTCAAGAAATATTCAGGAGTGAAGGAGAGGACTTTTTCCTTATGATTTATCTTCTATTGTCACCACATTGCTGTTGATGCCATCCAGGGTTAACTCACCACAACAAAGCAAACAGCATAGCAATGATAATAAGCAACTGCAGCTTAAGCAAGGAGTACACAATGAAATCTGAAAAGTAGCTGTCAGATAATTACAGAGCTTTATGCTGCAGGCTGCACATGTAATTTCCATACAGTGTTTCTTGAAAATAAGTATATTGCAACAGGAAATGATATTTGTTTCCATTTGTGAATGTACATTGAATATTTGAAGAGCAAATGTTATTCATTATTTTTTAAATCACTTGGGGCTGAGGACCATGTTATAGTAAAATTCACTCTTTCCCCACTCAAAAAACAAAACAAAAAACCCCCAAACAAACAAAAACCAAAAACCAGAACAAAACCAGAGAAAGAACATTAAAACAAAAAGCTAGGGCTCCCCAGACAATAATGTTTTTGTCTCTGTAATTCTTCTGTCTTCTACACTCTCCTCCAAAAGTAAATACAAGCTTGTTACAAGTATCCCAGTTCATTAACATTTCAAATTCTTCTTCTATCAATTTAAATATGAACGTATCGTTGTGTATGAGAGGAATGACTCACTTCAGTGGAAGAAACTGATGATAAAAAATTGTATCTCAGAAAGTTTTTTCAGCAGAAAAATGAGAGCTCCAGTTATAAGATTGCGCACTTCTGCATCTGTGAGTATGCCAGGTGTGCATATGAAATATGTTTAAACCTGACTTGGGTATTTTGCTGTGATAGTCGTGCTGTTGTTGGATTCCTTTTGCCTTCATCTTATTCATATAAGAAGTCTGCAGAAGAGTAGAGCTCCCACACTTTCACAACTACAGAAACTGAGTAGGTAGAAGCTAAAGTGTGTCATCCAAATACTAAACTTACTACACAAAAGCTAGAGAGATGAGAAACATAAACTAACTCTCATGTGACTTGGCAAAAACAGTATTAGGGAATCATATTGTTTAATTTTTGTGCCAAACATTGGCCTTTGACTTTTTTCCCCCTAAAGAAAAACATGAGGATTTTTTCCCCTTTGCATTTTTACAAGAAGCCCTCATTCCAGAATATAAACAAATCTCATGAACCACAGTTAAATGATGAAAAGATAGGAAGCAGAAAGAAGTTTTCCAAAGCCTTTCGTTTTATATGAGTTTTGAACATAAAACAAAACATCATCATGCTCTTACTGAGTTTTACACTTCCATCCAGCAACCTGGAGCTGTCAATCACTAATTTTACATTTACATTGACATTACATACTTTTATTTCATTTAGTGTTGACTGATACAGAACACGATCCATGACAGTGAATTAGTGAGAAGTGAGCTGTTAGTGAATTAGTGTAAATTCTCTCTACAAAACAAGTGATTATTTCTGTTACTTATTAAGCTTAAAATTATGTTGGTAATCCTATCTAGGATCTCACTATGTACATTTCAGGGAAAGCTTGAAGTCTCAGGAGTGTGTCTTTATTTCTGGAGGCTGACATGTCAGATTCTTGAGCCTTAGGCAGTAACTTGCAATTTTCCTGTAGCAGATTTCTTCTGGGTTCACACTGAAATAGCTGCTTACTATGTCTTCTAAATCTACCTTCCATTTCTTGAAAACTTGGAAGCAAGAATTAAATGCTTTCCTTTTACTCTGCAGAGCTGTCAGGGATGGGGGCTGGCATACATTTATTTTTACAAAATAGTGATGGTGAGTATTACATGTAAGTATGTATTTGTGTAGTAGCTTTCAATCGGCAGTCTGCGATGTCTGGTTTATTTTTAGATGAATAAGCAAGCCTTACGCTCCATGTACAGAGGCATTAGCTATATTCATTTAGGGAGCACAGATCCATAGCTTGAAAACCATAGTGTCTGAGGAAGCAAATGATTTGAAGGTACCATCTGTATGCCTTAATAATTTCATATAAACTGCCCAGGATGCAACCAAAAACCAAGATGAAATCTTATGCATCCTCTCTTTCCTTCTGCTACCCACTAATTTTCTTCCTTCTCAATTTTTCTTCAAGGAGCCAAATAAAACCAAACAACTTTAATCTCTTCCAAAGGACCATGGCCTTATCCTTTCTAATACCCCTCAAAAAAGTAATTTTCTTCTATGGAGTACGTTTGAATAAAGATCTCATCTTTTCTGCTTTCCCTCTATTTTGTACTGTCTGCCTCCAGGCAGAAATAAGAACCCCACTATGCCTAGAAACAGCCAGCACACAATTGAAGCCATCACAACACATAAACATGAAATTACAATGCTGGTCAGGGCTGGTAAAAACAGAGCCCCTTCATGCTGCTAGTGCCTAGCTCAGTCCTCGGCACTGTCTTTTTTCCTCCCGTTGACTTGAAATCACAGCACGGACCTTGGCTTTTGAGCAGCAGCTCATGCCAGCACCCAAATTAGCTTTTTGCTTGCATTATAATTCCCAGCGAGAAAAAAAGATATGAACTACCCTGCACAAAAGTCTTGGACCCAAGTGTCTTGTCCACAGCTTGATGTGCTTGGGTAGCTCTGTCTAAATGCCTCTTCTGCTTCTACTCTCACAAGAAGCAGCACAGGCAGGTGCTCCCATTGCTCTTCAGTGACAGAGGCCTTAAGCTGACAGAGTCTTTAAGACACCTGGTGTCTCCAGGGCAAAAGTCCAACACCTTGCAACAGGTTTTCATTACAACACAATGACACCTGGACACCCAGTTACCCCTGAGGGCCACAACAGTCCCTGTAATGAGTGTGTGACTTGTGGGAGCCTGTGATTTGTGAGACTTCATGTGTGGTGGTGTTTCTAACCTCAAGTAATTGACTTGGGCTTGTGGATGCATGAAGAGAGCCACTGACACACTGTTCTTTCCTTACACAGTTACACATACACAGGAAAAGGCAGAGGCAATATAAATAGATAAACAAATGCACAAAAATGGTAAGCATAAATATTGCAGATGTAGATACAGGAAAAATACATGGCATGCAGATCTCTAGAGAAACAGATGGATAGCCCACAGCAATAAGCACTAGTGGTCTCTGAAAGATGGGCAAATGCAGTGGTAAATGGCTTGTGACTCTTCAAAATTTAATTTGCCATGAAAGCCCTTCATGAATGATGCAAGGGCAATACCTGGTGGAAAACTATCCAACACTACCTCTTTTCTTTTTAACCTGTGGGACGGAAAGTTATCTGGTGAGTTACAATAAGCAAACATGAACAGAGATATTCAGAGACATCTCAGCACTTGACAGCTTTCAAAGTTTATTGTCAAACCAAATTAGCAGAAGTCTGCCACATATGAGCAGACAGAACAGCAGGCAAGTTGCTAAAATGTCTACAGTGGAATCATTGCCTTCCATGGTATTCTTACAACCCTCTCCTTCCCCTTGACCTCCATTTGCTAGTTCATAAGATATTAAGGTATCAGAAGCCAAAAGCAACTGCTGGGGAAGGTTACAACAGCCTTATTTACTCCTCAGTCTCTTTCCTGCTTATTTTGTCAGTACCTGTCAGTTTTGTTACACTTGAGGAAAGAGTAAAAGCTTTTTTTTGGTTTGTTTTTTTTTTTTTCTCTGTATATCTTAAAGAGCACTTTTGATCACTATCGCCAGTCCCTGGTAGCCAGACTACAGTTGAAGTTGTAACATAACACATGGAATGTAGATTAAGTACCCACAGAAGTCTAGCTAGTGTATGGCTGTAGAGAAAGACTGTGAGAAAGAGGGATGTAAAGAACTATGCAGTTACATATACATGCTGATCATCAAAGATCATCTTGTCCTAAGTTTGGAACCTTTGTTCTCTATTTACTTCACTATATGTTGGTTTGGGGAGGTGGACACTTGTAAAGTGCAAGTTTCCCACAACATGAGATGGGAATGGTTTTGTCCACAAGCCAACTGCAACTGCCCTACAGTCAATGTCTCCTGATTCAGCTACAGACTACTCCCCTGTGGTCCTCCTACTTTGTGTGTGGCTGGTGTTTCACTGCTTTGCCAGATTGGCCCATATAAATATTTTTGGTTAAATACACATTTCCATGTGCACAGAGCACAGATATTGTTGGCCTTATGTGAAAAAACTGTGCCCCTACGGCACCCTTCCCAATGGAGAATGCCAAAGTTCTTCAGACAAAATTATTCCTCTCTGTCCTTATGCCACCACATGTTATCAGACCAGCTTTTAGAGATCCCCAATCCTCTCTGCATTCGGTCCTGCCTGATGTCCTCAGGGAAGTAAGGAATTAAATGGAATGTGCTTTTAAAAGACAAGCAAGAGAGCCCTGCTGCTGGAGCTGAATAAAGTTGAGACAGCTCTGTCAGCTGCATGTCTTCACTTTGCAGGGAGCTGTCAGGAAGCTCTTTAAATCTGGGGAACTTATGCAGGCAAAACAATTGTGCGTGTCACTTGTAATCTACATGTGCAAATTGCACCACTCTGAAAGTAAGAAAATTCTTTATTATTTATTTAAATAGATCTTGTAGATTGCTTTAAGATTAGGTCAGGATGTGGAGTTATCACATAGGTTTGTTTGCAGTTTTGTTAATCTTCATTTGCAAATGCTGATTAGTGCCACAAAACTCTCTTGATGTTTGCTGCAAAATTCTGCTTCTTGTCAGGAAGACCCAGGAGGAAAAAGAAGGGAGGGAAGAAGAGAGAGAAGAGGGCTTCAAAGTCACTAGGCAGAACCAAAGAAAACATGAAAGTAGTTTTCCGTGAATAAAGAAAAGAAAGGGAGGACGGGAGGAAGAAGCTGTCATAACCTTGATGGAGGAGGTTCAATAGAACTTCCTTATAATGAAGCACTGATGCAAGAACAGTGCAGATCAGCGGAAGTAAAACCCAACGGACCTAGAAACTCCTGAACATTGGACAAGTGGTGCTTCACCCTTGCTTTCAAGTTCATACATGTTCTTACAACCCTTGAACAGTACTATGAAAACCCTTCCAGGTGGCCCACCATTTGACATAGTGAATGCCTGTTATCTGCAGTTTGCTGTTCTCCCAGGAGAAGCAGCAATTTGCTCTTCACCCATGATGGGCGAGTACTCAGTACACTCTGTTATTTTGGAATATTTCAATTGCGCTGCTGAATTTTGTGCTTTTCATGGACTGACACCTACAGAGCTATAATCAGCTGGCTTTCTAGATTAAAAAAAACAAATTTAAAAAAAAATTAATTGATGTCATTCAATAACAGTTATTTGTTCATAGTGCTTACTCCTCTGGTGAAAGTGAGGCTCACAGATGAGGAGCTAGAAACAGAAGGCTGCGTGAAGAGGAATAGGCAGCAGAACTGGAGTACCAATGAAGCATGAGGAGGATGGAGGAAAGAAAATGTGTAAGGCCATGGGGAGGCAGTAAATGATGCTGCAGGAGATCTGTATGTGTGCATACATAGCAAGTGCTCTCACACCAGGGATAGAATGTGACCTTTGCCTGGACAAGTTTCCCTATATTTTTTCATTATGTTTTGTTCCAGTCTCTGCTTCCTTCCATGCTGTATCAGAATCCCACATGAATCACAAAAGGACAAGTACTGTCTTTTTTTCCTAAATCTTTCCTTCCTCATAGGAATTCCTCCATGTTTTCATTTAAAAGCTGACTGTTCTTCAAACTCTTTCCCAACAGTGTCTGATAATTAGGTCAGTTTTTTAGTATCTAATTGTTTTACCAAATAACAAATAAATACATCAGGATTTATTCTGATGCCTGAGGAATGTGAATTTGAATAGTCAGCATTCAACTTCCACTCTAGAATAATGGTTCTGGATTGGTCTTCAGTGACAGAGCCCATTACTGCATAGAGGAAAAATAAAACTGCTTTCCAAAGCTCCCAAGAGACTATGGGAAGCATGGGCAACATTTTATCAGATAAAGTATTCACAGGTTGGTTTTTTTTTTTGAGTAATATGCTAGAAGAATTGCAAATATCAATACAAAATTAAATTTGGTGAATGTGCTGAGGGATAGTCCTTAGAGAAACCTTGCCTATCTTGAATATTCAAATGCATCAACTTGTTGGGCATGATGGCAATTACTGCACTACATATATTCAATTTGCTCTTGTATATACAATATTATCTTCCACAAGGAACAGTAAACGGCAGAACATGTTTCAGTAAACACTGTTCTGAAAAAACAGAAATGACTTGAGTGTGCATTTCTGTGCATAACAATATAGAAATGAAATATTGCTCTGACAGAGATGCTGAGTGTAAGGGAGATCACATAATCTGAGAAGGTTCTGAGTACTAGCAGGTTCTTCTTAAAGATCATAAGAGACAGCCTTTATGAGTTCTGTTGTCTCCTAATCTGGAGTGGGAATTGTGACTGTTCCTTTTGCTCAGATAAATTAAAGAAAAAAATAAAGAAAGAATTTACATTATTTTTTTAGAGACTGTGGTAGAAACACAGGGACAGCTCAATCCATCCATGGATACCAATATGAATGCATGTATATATATGCATATATGTGTGTGCAAATGCACACATATATATGTGCATATATGCATATTTTCAGGGTTATTTGTTCTCAGCCTATGAAGATGTTGTCTAAAGGCTCATATCAGAGGTGTCTCCTAGCTGGAAATGGAGGTTTGTAGAACTACTTTGTGCTTGGCTTTTTCCTTCATGTCACCCTTTCTGTTTGCTTCATCTGATTAAAATCCTATGTCCCCTTCAATTTCAGATGCATGTCCAACCATGTGGTAAGATGTGCATGCCACCCTTTTTATATGACTTAGCTGTCAGCCAGATATACCCAACAAGCTGGATATGATCTGCTGTACTGGCTGTGGAGAACATGCATTGAAGAACCAGTATTCGGGCCTGAAGCAGAACAGGAATCTTTTGACTAAATACTAGCTGTCACACGATGCTGATTCATCAAAATGAAGCTTTTTGAAGAAAAGGGATAGATCCTCTGGCATTTTCCTTTGGCAATACATGTTTGCCTCTTTTCAATTAAAATGTTTTATTTTAGAGGTCAAGATGATCTTTCTCTTTTAGGATTGAAAGTACCTGCTAGTTTAAAATGAGAAATATTAACACATCTATTTAAAAATGCAGTATTTTGCAATGTTCAGGAGAGACCATCCAACTGAACACTTTGTAGAACAGAAATGTCAGCATCCTTCTCATGATGTTGTTCAAATTCTTCTCTTAATCAACTGCATGTGTCTCTCTAGTCACACTGCTCTTCTGCCAGTGTTTCCTTCCTCTCTGCAGAAATTCTGTATTGTATATACAGTGACATTTTCAGCTATAATTCAAGCACATAAGCATTATGTCCCCTCTTACCAGGAACTCCCTGTTCTGGGGAAAGGAAATTGCCACAAAATGTGGCACATTTCACTTTTGGATAGGTTTGTTTTTCTCTTGGCCTCCTCTGCTCCATGTTCTTCACGTATGTTACGCTTAAGGGTCCAATACCGAAGAAGCTACAAGTTAAAGTTTAGTGTAATCAAGACATCTGCAATTCTTTGTATTAGTAGAGAATTTGGTCTGGTTTATCTTTTTTTGTTTGTTGGGGTTTATTTCTTTTCTTTTCTTGGTGTAAGATTGTTTTGTTTATTTGGTCTTTTGTTTTGCCTTTTTTTTTCTAAAGGTGCCTCTTCCTACTGCTGGCCACCAAGCTTCCTGGACTGAAATCCTTCCCCTTGCTCTTTTTCATGTTACTTCTCCATGGAGGCCAGCAAGCCATGGATGCAGTGGTGGAAGAGCCATCACTTTTCCATTTTAATGGCAATGTAGTTTACTGAGAATACCTGAAAAGTCATGGGGTTCGATGGAGTGAGAACCTCAGTTCCACAGAGAAAGGGGGAGAGTATAAAATTTCCACCTGAGAAGACAGTGCCTTCATCTGAAGAGACAACAACTTCTTGACACACTTTAACTCAATCACTTATGGTTATCTGACTCTATCCTTGAGCAATAAAGATAAAAGGCTCCTTTAAATTGACTTAAAGTCCACGTAAAAGGTTGCATCAGTTCAGTTAAATTCATTTTAAACCTGATTATTTAAATCAATGACACTTTTGTGCTCAGATAAGATCTAAGTGCAATGCTTTGTGGATGTAGTGAGTCCTACAGAGGGAATTGAAATGGTAAATTTTTTCTCACAGTCACACCCCACTGAGGCTGAGAAAGGAGTTTTAAAAGATTGAAATTTAGCTTTCCTGGACACTTTCCTATTCAAGGTATTAGAAAGAGATTTCAGTAATATGCTGGATGATGGTGTTACAGAAACTGCACAGAAAAACACAGAGACTGTTAATTCAGCAGCAATAGCCCCAAAAGATCTACGAAGGTTAAAGTCTCTGTTAACTAAAGGGAGACTGCTGGCAATCTGCTTTAGAAGTCTCTTCTCTGGGACACCCCTGTGGATGGCCTTCATCCTGATGAGCCTGAATTTCCATCTGACACCACGTGCCATTGCAATATTCATCACTCTTCAGGAAGCTGTACAGTAAGCTTATAAGCATGGGATGGGTCCTGAGAACTTAGGGAAGGATGCTGGGAAGGTGGACCAGAATAGAGACCTCCTAGAGGGCAGGGCAGATATGGAGACAGAAGTCAAGGGAACAACTATAATTGCTCTGCGTGGCATGAATACATTATGGTTTCTGCCAAATTCAAGCTGCAATGAAGAAGTTTCAAACCCTTTTTCTTGGTCTGTCTTGGTGCTTGGCATCTAGACAGAGACTGAAGACTGCTTCTGGGTACGTAAACAGTCAGAACCAGGCTGCAGTCATCACAAACACGCACAAGCACCATTGCATCACCTGGAGGCATTCCAATTAAATGGAATTACCATCCCCACCAAGCCATAGCTATCACTATTAAATGTCATTAAGCTTAAATTAGGTTTGCTCCCAGAGATGTCTCGATTAAATGAATTTCCTGATTAAGTCCAAGTGGCATGTATTTTAATATACCCTGTTACCATACACATGTGGTTTTCCTAATTTCATTGTTTCTTTGACTCCCAAGTTTCTGGCTGCCATAGAATTACATCCTCTGTTAAACCCTCAAGTGCAAAATCTTTGGGTACACAAGCTCTTTTACATTTGTAATGTCATTTTCTCATATTATTAAAGGAAAGAGAGGTGGCTGCAAAAGTCAAGGCCTTGATCATGTAGGAAAAAGTGGTATATGCTAAGCTAAAGCTAACACAGTTGGTTAACTTCAGCAGCCCACAAGGAAGGGGTGAATTCAGGTTGTGTACAAACAATCAAAAGAGTGTGAGGTATTTTTAATTTTCCTGTCAGAGTTCCTGACCATTTACTCACAGCTGGACTGGAATGAGCCCAGCATAACTTTTCTCTCTATGGATGTTCAAGGTTGTTATAGTACTCTACTCTACTTTGCTGATCCTTTTCCTTCTTCTACATCTGGCTGCAAATTACCAAACTAGAAACTTTAAAACTTTTGGCATTTGGTGTATGAAAACTGATGGTTTAAAACATTGAAGAAAAATTCCTGAAATCAAATATTTGTAAAAAAATGGTTCATGTCATGAAGGTAAAAAAGAAGAGCGGAGAAAAAGAAGACTTGAAATGCCATTTGTTTGCCAGCACAAGAGGACACAGGTCAGGAATATGACCCAGAGAAACATAGGACATCCATGGAAAGTGGTAAGATTCAGAGACAGCTTGTTACAACAAGATACCTAAACCTCCTGAAGATCCCAACCCATGCTCTCCAAGCCTCTGACTTGCAGTCTCAGACAACCTAATGCTCTGAGCAGTGATACAAAGGAGCCATTCACCTGGCTCAGCTTGGAGTGTGGTTTTATGCTGAATGAGGTCCAGTACAGTTAGTCATCTGGGGAACCGAAAGTGACTACAGAAAACACCTCTCTCTCTTCTCTAAGTGTTCCTGGGAGCTTCCTATGGATATGCCAGGCAAAGGCTGATTACCATTACGCATAACCTTTCATGCATATAGCTCATGCAGGCACTGCTACTGTTCAAACCAGAGTGCCATCTGAAGAAATAAAGAAAATTAGAATGTAATAATGCATTGCAAAACAGAATAGTAAAACTTGCCTCCATTACAGTTCTCTTTCATCAGAGATAAAGTTCACATAGCATTCTTCTTTTTGCACACTGAGAAAGTGAGTTGTTTCAATGGTTTGGTACAGCATTACCCAGAGCAAGGAACTGAATCTCATTTGCCTCACCCCTATAACTTTGTGAAACTGGTGAAAGTGCAAAAATATTAGAACTGATCTGAGGATAGAAATATTTTTTTCTTCTTTTTCTTTTTCTTCTTTTTCTTTCTTTTTCTTTTTCTTTTTTTTTTTTTCTTTTTTTTGTCCTTTTTTTTTTTTTTTTTTTTTTTTTTTTTTCTCAGTAAGCCATAGCACTTGTTTAGGCTGGCTTAAAGAAAAAGTAAACACAGATCACCTTTGTCATAGATGTTGAAAATATGCTCTCTGTCACATAACTGCATGGATGACACTTGCCTGGAATACACATCTGGCCCTCACCAGAGCTGTCAGTCACAGATAGACTGGAAATTACAGCTCCTTCCTTGGACTCATGCTGCCCACATTAATGTGTTCAAAATGTTTCATGTTTATTTTAGATTTTGCACCTAAAAACACAAGCTGAATGCCCTTGTACAACATACAAGTCTTTCTCATCTTTGTGATTTTCCACAGCTGCCTCAGGTGCCTTTACTGCTGCAAATAGCAATTAGAGGACAAGGGAACTTGTCTGTCAAGCACAGAGCCAAAAGACAGAATGTTTATCCCTCCCCTTATTTGCCTTCTAGCTGGCACAAAACACTCTGTGATCAAGGTGCACACTTTGCCTCAGGACTCCTTTTCCTCTTATTAACAAAAATATTGTTCATACAGAAAATAATTGAGTCCTCAAGGCACTCATTTGTGTGGACAAATACAGATTGAAGGCTGCATGCTGATATCCTAGTATGTTCACCCAGGTGCTGCTACCAGTGTTTTGTCTGCCTGCCTTTAGGCTGCTCTTTCTCAGTATCTTCCGTGGATCCTCATCCAGAGGAGTGGATCACATCTCAGAGGCAATAATCCTTTCTCCACTGTGATGGTCTGAGTACTTTATTCAGGAACAATGAATAAAGGTACAATGGCCTTGGCTAGGAAGACTCAGATCCATTTTGCTCTTGAAGTAGCACTGAACTGCAGTATGTGTCAGAGCTAGATTATAATGCATTCTCTGTCCAGGGCATTTTACAAAACACTGTGTACATCTCTTGTACTCAGAATAATGATACAAACAATGGGACATCCAGCTCAGCTTTCCATTACATTAGCAGGGAACAGAGTTGTCCTTGGCGGGATCAATTTCAAAGCAAGAAAATGTTGGTGGTATCCATATTGTCCTTAAGCAAAGCAGAGTATAACATGCTGCGATTTCTTCTTGATTGATACTACTGCAGTAATGCAGGAGCATTGTCTTTATTTATAGTATATATTGTCTTTATGCCCTGGAATACGTGACTACATCAGCTCATGGCATGATTTTCCTGGGCGATATAAGCACATATTGTTTTCCTAAGAAGCAGTAGCTGAAGCCTTTTTTATGCTCACAGCTGCCAACATAATCTGCAAAAATACAAAAATTATTGGTTTTGTTATTCTGTTTTCCACTGTTCAGTTTATTTATGTCCACTATGAAAATAAAATACAGCCAAGTCTTCT
The DNA here is from genome assembly GCA_038090715.1 of Florisuga fusca. NCBI lineage: Eukaryota > Metazoa > Chordata > Aves > Apodiformes > Trochilidae > Florisuga > Florisuga fusca. Next base: position 5,307,089 of record JAAWXA010000003.1, read on the forward strand.
TTACCAGTATTGCTGCCTATCAAGAAGACAGAACCAGGCTTTTCACAGTGGTGCACAGAAGGAAGAGATGCAGTGGACATAAACTGAAAGAAGAGAGTTTTGGATCAGACATAAGGAAAAACTTCTCACAGGACAATAAAGCAAAATGGGAACATCCTCCCAGAGGAACTGTGCCTCCAGTTCCCCAGGACTTGGAGGTTTTGAAGGCTTGAACGGGTACAGCCATGAGAGATATGGCCTGACCCTAGAGCTGACTGTGCTTTGAGCAGGAGGTTGGGCTAGAAGACTCCTGAGGTGTCTTCCAACCTGAATTATCTCATGGCCCTATGAAAAGGCAACTTTGTTGTATTCTAGAAGAAACAGGCACAGTGAAAGGGACAACTTCCAAACCCATATTGTATGGATTGTAAACAGCAATAGTTTAATAGTTTACAAGAATGGCTGGTTATGATGCTCATTGGTTTCTTTTAGTTGGAATGCTAATCCAAGGAAACAAACACGTCTTCATGTTTTCTTTAAAGTTGTTTTTGTTTGGGTTTTTTTTGAAAGATTACTAAAGGGATACCCTTAGTACCTTGGCATATCCCTCTTAAGTAATGAAAATTATCTGTTTCAGGGACAGAATATGAATTGCGTGACTGTACCTAGAGTGAGAAATACAGTGTATGTCTGGAAACAAGATGTTGGCTACTTCCATCCAAAACAGGAGTGCAGCACAACTCCTCCAGGATATGTTTCCTACACTCCATGAACATTGACTTGACAGCAGATAGTAAAAAGTTTGCCTGAAGTTATCTCCAAACACAGGGCTTTCCTAGCTGAGTTGGATCACCCCTGGCTCCAGGAATATAATTTGCATTAAACTACTCAAAGTATTTACATAGTTTACACTTGTGAGTTAAGTTCTGGCTGCCACAGCTTCACCCAGAAATGTCACGTTGCCTATGTGTGTTGAACATAAAAGTGTGCTTTGCATAACACCGTTGAATTAAGTTCTGAGAGAGAATGTGTGTGTGTGTGTGTGTGTGTAAAGCATGCTTTTACCTGAACAAGGGTAAGGTAGTGAATAACATGTGATAATATGTATAAATATACCAGCATATGTAACTGTGTGTGGATGCATGAGGCAGTTGTGTATGTCCATTTAACTCCAATTTGCTTTTTGCCATCCTTAAACAGTGTTTTTGTCACTGTTTATTGAATGAATGAATGTAGCAGCTGGCATTGTTGGGATGATATTTTTAAATGCTGCGTGTTTACTTCAAACTCATATACCGTGTTTATCTTGTCATCTGTGCTGTGGTCATTATCCATGGCTGAATGACTCTCAGCTTCTGGAAAACCAGAGTCTGTCAGTGTTCTTCCACCGTTCCTTTAGGCTCTTTTCTACTAAACCACAAGTGTTTTGTGGCCTTTTGTAAGATGTGAAAACATTGTGTGTGGCACGACTGAATAGGGATATGTGAACAGCAGCCTTGGCAAACCCTTTGCTTACCCAAATATCCCTGCTGGCAAAGTCATAAAGACATTTACGTTAATAGCACAGCACCACAGGAGATCTGGGTCAGTATTATCAGTGCTAAATAAGAAAAGTGAACACATATCATTTAATTTCCACGCAGAGTCATCAATACATTCTCTCTTACGGGGACTCTAATGAATGCAAAGTGGTCACAAGTGGAAAAGAAAAACCTAAAACTTGCATTAAATATCAACCATAAGTTCTATGTAATTTTCAGGAAAACTCAGGTCAGATGCAAGTTCCCTCATGCAATGGCATGTGTGCATCTGTTCTCCAGTTTGCTGGTAGGGATCTCTGGGAAGCTGAGGATACAACTGATTTGGCTATGGACATTTACCAAAACATTTCATGTAAAAGGGGATTTAAAGTATAAATGCAGGGACTTTGCCTAGCCTGTCGGCACTGTACAATCTGAGACACATAAACAGATTTAGCACAGTATCTTGTGCCCAGTTGAAGCCCCAGATAGAAGCTCTACCTCTGCTGGAGCTGAGCAGGCAACCCTCCACCTTCTCCTCCTTCTTTTCCTTCTCCTTCATGTGCTGCTGTCCCCTCTGCTCTTCCCCAAGAGGCTCTGTTCCTCTCCCCAAGAACCCTCTGTGGCTCTCCTCCTCAAGAACCCTCTGTTCCTACAGGGAGCAATTCAGCATCCCACTGTTGACTAAAACCTCTGAACCTAAGCCACTTTTGGGCTCAGCATGACCACAGCAGTAACAACCATCCTGATAAATGTTTAACATTACAGAGCTTTTTCCTCCATGAAAATAAACTGAAGCTTAAATGTTCAATTCCTTTCTGCTCTGTGCACATTTATGTTTTCTCTAAATGAGGCCACATACTCCATTCCCCCTCCTCCCCTAGAAGATCCTACCCTCTCATTATTCTAAGGCATCAAACCTGATGCAGTAAATCTCTTATTTCAGAACTGTCATGTTTTAGCCTCAGAACACAAACATAGTATTTGTTCCTGGCATGCTCCCTTTTTAATGCTTTAAAAGCTGTTACAAATGTCTTGTTTCCTCCCAGCCACAGCTGTATTAGATTATCTGTTCTGGGTTTAGTATTGTTTTTTTTCTATAGGAAAAAAGTGAAACACCTGATGCAAACTCAGCCCTTTGGAACAGCAACTGATTTATAACTTTGTACTCCCCAGACCAAAGGTTAACCCTTCTTGTCAGATATTAAAGGTTGTATTGGATGCCAGAAAGGAGAAGCATTTGTCAAGTCAAGATTCCTAGGAGCAAAATAGAGACACACAATTTCCAGAGTGTATCTGAAATAGGCAGCCTGTGGGGGAGAAACCTAGTTTGCTAAAATTGCTAGAGGACGAAAAATGAAAGCAAAGGCAAGCTGTCTGTAAAGGACTAGATTACTCTTTTCCCATGGTTGCCCCAGGATGCAATGGGAAAGGAGACCTGCTTTGCAGTCTGTCTTTTTAGGTGGTGAAAGCAATGCACTAGCATAAAAGTTAGCAGGAGAAGGAATGCAAAACCAGAAAACAAACATTCCCTACTGGTTTATTCAAGGTTCTAAATTGTACTAAAGTAATTAGTAGAATCTGTAGAATTTTAATTAGATGTTCCTTAGTGCAGTAGACAAGAGCTCAATTATTTAAGCTAAAAATATAAATATGTCTATATGAGGACAGTAGGAGCAAAGCAATGTGACTTGTGTCAATGTAAAACCATCCCATTCAACTTGCTAAAGTATGTATAAGAATGAACAATATCATAGATAATGGTGGATTGATAAAAAGATATAAACCTAGGGTCACGAAGATGATCAAATGCTGAGGCACCTCTCCTATGAAGGCTGACTGAAAGAATGGAGGTTGTTCAGCCTGAAGAAGTGAAGGCTTCAGGAAGACCTTGTAGTATCCTACCAGTACCTGAAGGGGGTGCAGAAAAATTGAGAAGGGACTTTTTACTAGGGCATATAGTGATAGGACAAGAGGGAATGCCTTTAAACTGGAAAAGGGTAGATATATGTTTGGCACTAGGAAGAAATTCACTGTGAGGGTGGTGAGACATTGGCACAGGTTGTCTAAGGATGCTGTGGATGCTCCCTCCCTGGAAGTGTTCAAGGACAGGTTGTATGGGGCTTGGAGCAACCTGGCATTAGAGGGAGGTGTCCCTGCCCACACAGGGGGTTTGGAACTTGATGATTTTTGAGGTAGTTCCAACTCAAGGCATTCTATGATTCCCACAGAAATTATAAAGCTACTCACAACTGAATAATTCAAGAAGTTTGATAATCATGCCATGAAACAAAAACTCCTGTCATACATTTAAGGTTTATTATGAGGTAAAAGAGGTGGAACAAGAGGGCAGTACTTCATGGTGTCGCTGAGATTGGTGTAGTGACAGTCCCCCACAAGGTATTTTCCAGACCCAAGGCTCCACCCTCCAAGAGCACCATGAATGAAAGAGTGAAGTCCAACTTCAGAGCAAGGAGAAGTAATGCAGCGTTGTGAGTGCAAACCTGTGAAATGTGTGCACCACTGAAGTAAAGAAATAGTTGCTTACAAAGACAAGTCTTTTCAGAAAAAATATGCTCAGCAACATCTGCAGTCTTAAGACAGAGGTGAGGACAACAACCCACTCATTACACACATTCTTGATTGAAAAGATGAGACAGCTCTGCCCAAGCTGTAGTGGGCAAGAGCCACATCTGACACTTTCCTTCTTTGTTAAGGGAGATAGAGGAGTGGAACCCAGTTTGTGTCCCATGAAGAAGACTATGGGAAGAGTGGGCTCCACCAGCAGGGTGGATGGTATCTGATTTTCTGATTCCTGCATTAGCTTGCTACTCTTCCTTATCATCAATGAATGCTGTCCTTTGAGGGAACATGGACTGCTTTTGCATTTTTTTCTACTGGATAACCTGCTTGTACATCTCATAGCTTTGTAAGCAGCTGTGAGGAAAAGCAGGATGGTCAGAAATAAACTTCTTCCCTGTTTCCCAGAATTCCAACATCCTTACCCTAAGCCCTGAGGACAGGCTGATCCACTAATATCACAATATATCATTTCTCACTGCTGGAGTGCTCTGGAGGTTGGTGCTGTCATGCTCAGCAGAGCCCACAGCAAATTACCCCTTAACAAAAAATGGAGGAGCCCTTCCATGCTATTGAGGAGACACAAAGAGTCAAGGAGGTGGGTCCCTGTACAGGGATGGGCAAAATTGGAGAGGGGAAATCTGCCTCTATCTGTGGTTGTAACACTGTAGAGGTGTCTGTTAATTGATTTTAATGGTCCACTGGCTTTTGTTTTGGTTCTTGGCTTAGACACACAACAGCCATGCCCTCTGCCTCCTGCTAGTGTAGCTTAAAATAAGCACCGCGTGCTTGATGCTAGCTCTGATGTGCATGCTGGGGTCTCTCTTCTCAGTTTGCAGTGACTTTTATTTAGGCCCTCTGCTTGTTTATGATTTATGAAGCTTTCACTCAATCTATTGCATTTAACAAGCACTGTGAAGAAAAAGCTTTTAGCTCCAAGGCGAAAAGAGAAAGAAAAGCAATGGTTTCTTCTATTCCTTTAATGTAATTTAAAGGAGATTGAAAGTTAAAGAAGCTAGAAAGTGAAAGATTGGATGGCAGAGGGAGAAGAAAGAAAACCCTAGACACCTGTAATTTTCCCTAGAGGAGAATATTAGTAAAGACAAAGATGGCTTTTTCCCTCCAGCCTGCAAGCAGAAGTGGTTTTTAGACACAGAGATCTGCATCTTCCCCAGATCAGCCTGGCAAAGTAAAGATACCTTGTACTATCCTCATCATCTTTCATTAACTCTACTAGGCTAAGTTGAGCGTTATTTAATTAAAAGGGGCATGTAAGGATAGGTCAGGCAACTCAGGCAATAAAGGCAGATACCCAAGGCTGTTCCTCAGTTTGGTTGAAATGCTTCAAGGCTTGAGGGCCAGGAAAGAGACATGGTTTATAAACCACCTGTTGCTCAGAAAGCCACTCTTCCTGGGGAGTGAAGGAAATAGATGGGACGTCTGAGGCTGCAGTTCTGGGTCTCAGCAGAGACCGTTCAAGGGACTTGAACATAGACTATACTATTTTCTGAAAAATCCCATGGAACTGAAACTGTGTGCATCCTCACCAGTTTTCATGCAGTTTCATGCTCTGTATCTGTTGAGTCACTTTCTAGGCACAGTAATAAGAAGCCAGTGAGCTAAAGCCGTGTGCTGGATGCCATCAGATCTCAAAGAGGAGATGCCAGCCAACCTTTGAAGCTCCTTGCTTTTGCTGGAGATCTCTCTAAAGAGCGGAAAACTAATCAAACAGGCTTTCAACCTTTATGTGACCTAGAAATGCAGATGATTTAATCTCTTTTGATTGGCACAGAATTCAGGTTAAGTAGTCTACTAATGACATACAATCTGAGACATGTTGAAATCAGCCAAAAATAGTCCAGAGGACTGGCAGTCTTTGGTTCAAGCCCAAACTTACAAAACATTTGGGGTGGCAAAGAGAAGAATGCTTCCAGCCATATTGCATAAAGTTCTCTTTTTGTGGTTTGTTATAGGTTTGCTACTGTTCACATACCTCAAAATCTGAGAGAAAATACTGGTGTTAAAGAGACAAAAAGCGCAACATGTTTATTATTGTTGAGATATGTTATAAAGAAAGAAGCTGAAGGAAAAATACCATTTCATATTTTCTTGTGTGTCAAAAAAAGGAGAAGATGAAGGAAAAATACCATTTCATATCTTCTTCTGTGTCAAAAAAAGGGGAAAAGGCCTCATACCCAATTGTTTCCATCACAAGGTCAACATTACTTTCTGCAAACACAAGTTTTAAGCCCAAAGGATATTATTTTCTAAAAATTCTATGTACCTGTAAACAGAGGCTTAAGATAAAAGTATCTTCTCAACCATAAGTCACTATGATTAAGTTAAAGAAGGTGACTAAAATATTTAAATGAAGTTTAATTATAAAGATTGAGCATCTGACTTCAGGAAAGCAAATTGTGACCTTCAGAACTAAGACAGAAATTAAAAAATCAGACAGAATAAAAATTTTTAAAATGTACTTTGATTATACTTTATTTTTTTCCTCACACTGGTTGCAAAGGTATCTGCATAAGCATCCATCGCATATGTACTGAATCTGGGATGTGATGCAGCAGGACACTGGTACTAGGAAACCCTGCTAGTTACCATGGGGACATTAGAGAGCCCAGCAAAGTCAAGAGCATCACTGTCCTTGATTTCCATAGGCTCTGAGGTACGTATGAGGTAGTGATTAATGAAGGCTTCTCCATTTTATGCATAATTCTTCCATGTGGCCACTTCCCAATTGTACAGTTTTGCTTGTACCTGGGCTCTTGCTCTCGTACACAATCAGGACTGATGGATTTCTTCATCTTGGGTCTCCCTCTCACTCTAAATCTCTGGTTCTTTTTTAGTGCCTTAAAGGTCATGATTCATGTCGTTTTCTTGCCCAGATACTTATTCAGTCTCAGGTGTTTGGTTGTTAGATCACACAATGCCATGATGTATCTGAAAAGTGCTTTATAAATCAGTATGTAATAACAAAATAACAATACTGCATCCATCTGTTAAAGAAGAGGGAGTTTACTTTGACTATCCAAAACATAATTTCCCTCAGGAAGGACCCCAGGCTGAATGAACACCACTGCTGTGGGTAAATTCTCAGCCTTATCTCTAAGGAAAGAAAGCTTCAGGGGCCTGAAGCACAGAACCAGGCACTCTGTCACCCCAGTTCTGTGCCTGGAGCTTCTACTTATGTTATGTGTGAATTTGTAAAGTCACTTGGAAGTCAAGAGCAAGACTTTCAAGGGTGCCAAGACGTCTAAGTGTAATCAGAAGACACTTGGATTTTCACACCTATCTTCAGCTGCAGTGAATATGAGAAGGTGACACCCTACTGCCTATTGAAGGCCTGGCTTTTCATTTCCTTTTGCTCTTTTCTCTCTGTGCAGCAGAACTGACCCTGTCTGCCTGGCAAAAGGCTGAGAATTTTCACCCCATCATGAGCACATTTAGATCTGTGTCAGAAAGGTGCTGTTTAAAAAGCAGAAGGGAATACTGTAGTTGCATATTGCAATGGCTGCCACATGCCAGCCTTTGACATACAGGTGACAACAAATGCACCTACAGCCAACTGAAGAATTAAATTCTCCTGCCTCAGGTAAGCCTACCTGGATAAGCAGAGATGCTGAGGCATGCCCTGAAACAACTAACCCTGGCACCAAGAAATCCTGGTGTCTCCAGACATCAAAAGTGAGCTGAAAGACTCACTTTGGTGCAGTGTTGCAGCTGGATGTGACCCCTGCACACTCTGGTCAGGCTGGGGAGAAGCCTCCCAAACTTCTTTAGTTGAACAAGAGCATGGGAGGTTGTAGGGATGGCCTTTCAGCTTCAAGCAGTGGTAACTTACCCCCTGCTCCACTGGGTATTCCTCAGCTGTGAGCGCAAACCCATGCAGAGTGTTTACTACTCAGTGAGTGGGAGAGTAAGAGAAGTGATTGTCAAGGACTACATCAAACCTTGGAAGCCCTGGGAAAGAAAGGAATAGAAATGGAATTTCTGTGTTCAGTTCTGTGCGGCTCTATGCTTTCATCTTTCTGACAGCAGCAGTGCCAGCGATGGGGTGCTTCCTACCCTCTGGCTGGATGCAGAGTGCTATGTGCTGAGTTACCCATCCAGAGTCAAGCCAGTTTAACTGCCTGAACCTTCAGCCTTAGCTGTGAGATCATCTGCTCAATGTTCCTCCACAAGCCATAAAACCTGGCAGTTATAATATTCAGCTTTCCACCATTGGCTTAAAAGGAATACACTTAAAAGAAGATGAATTAAGATTTTAATGCCCTTGAAATGGCATGTTTAAATACTCCTCATAGTAAATTAAGTATTCTTTTGGAGCTGGGAGGGTGATTTCTTCAGGACTGCAGCTGAGTCTATGCTGGGATGCTGGCCTTCACTCTCCCTCCTTACAAGAGACAAACCTGCACATAGCCAGGGGTCTGGCTGCCACGAGTGCTGTGCAGGAGAGGCTGCTTCAATCTCTTATCTTCACTGAGGAGAGCTGAAGGAGAAAGTCCCACATTCCCTCCATCACTAGCCAGCATTCTAGTTGCATCAAAGGAAGGAGACACACAAGGGGGTTCATCTGTGCTACTATTGCTCAGTGCTTGGGCTGGCTGAAAACCAGGCCAGGTGCAGGAGAGACCTTTAAATGTGGAGTAGAAGCACATGGATTGTTGTTGTTGTCAGGGAACTGCTTTAACCCCAGCCTGGACCCATGTTCTTGAACTCTGCTGAAGGATGATTGGTATTTGTTAGTCTGAGTTCAGTGCTCTCAGTTGTCTGGCACCTGGAGCATCTCTACAGATAAACAAAGCAGGTACTTCATAGGCTGTCCTTAATTATTCCCTTTCCTAGTGACCCTGGGAGAAAAGTACTTAGCTGGAAAAGGAGGAAAAAGCCTTCTCAGTCATTAGTTACTCTGTCTCAGATCTAACCTGGTTTATCTCTAGAAATTAAATTCTGTATAATCAAGATCTGGCTCATGGTGCTCACCAAGAAGAAACTGATCTTTAGGGCAGGGAGTGCCTACGACTTTAGCAAATGATTAGCAGAAGCAGTGTCAGGATATACGGATCAACTCTCATGCCTGAGGTTGTGCCTGAACAGAGTGGGAAAGTGATTCAATGCCTGTGATCCTGGTATCTATGGTGTTTGCCTTGGGAACCTGATCAGAGCATGCCATGCCCTTTGTAGCCCAAGTGTCTGGGCTTCTTTACCACAGAGACCCACAGGGTGTTCTGGAGCCCAACACCCAGCATGAATTCCACCAGCATGGAGTCAGCTTGTGGCTGAATTATCTATTATGAGATCTTCTGAGCTCCTGGGTAAGTACGTAAGTTCAGATACAGCTTCTGTTTCACTAATACATCTCCCGTGACACCCTCATTCTAATGTGTGTTTTAGAGATGGATCACCTGAATTTCCTCCTGAATCCAACTGTAGCTGCTCAGCTGTACCAACTTCTGACAGCTACCAGGCTGACTAGGACTAGAGGTAACAGCTCTATATAGCTAGGGACCTCATGCCTGAGACAGATAGTGTCTCCATGAAAACACCACAGATTAAATAAAATAATGCTATTGACTTACTTTTTTAATGTTTACTGCTGTCAAGATTGCTTTCCTTTGTATTTCTTGTTTCTTTTCCTGTCTATCTAATAATGTTTCTGAATTCTTCCTGAGGTGTCAGCAAATAAAATTTGGAGTGCATTTCTTGTAGGTGCAAAATCTTCTCTAGTGCTTAGACAAATATCCTGTCTTTTCAAGCAGAAATCTTTGCCACTCAGGCTTTGATCTTTGTCACTTTTAAATCCCATCCTATCTCAAGAGCTTTGATATATTTATTCATTAATTCACAAAAAGTTTTTATTACTGTTGAGCTCTAAGATATTTGTGGCTGAAGGTCCTGGTTAAAAGCAAGAAGTTCTGCTTAGTGCATGATACGCAGTGTTCAAGCATGAGATCAGAGATTGTCTAGAGGCTGGACAGTGTCAGCTACACCTTTCTCATGGGCAGAGGAACAGCAGAAACTGATCAGAAGCTTTGACAGATATGTGCTGAAGTCACACAGAAGAGGCAATAATTAAATCTCTGGTGCAAGGGGAATAGCTGTGCAGATTCAGAGTTGTGTTTGGCTACTGGGATAAGTAAGAGGGGTTAAGAAAGGTTTTCTTCCGTATTTCTCCTACATTATCTGTTCCACCCTCAGAAACCACACTTTTAGGGAGAAGAGGGGTCTGGACAGGCTGGATCTATAGGCTGAGGCCAGTTGTATGAGGTTCAACAAGACAAAATGCCAGGTCCTGCACCTGAGACACAGCAACCCCTTGCAATGCTACCAGCTTGGGGAAGAGTGCCTGGATCTCTGACCAGAAAAAAAGGGACCTGGAGGAGTTGGCCAAGAAGGCCAACAGCATCCTGTCTTGTATCAGGGATAGCGTGGCCAGCAGGACTAGAGAAGTAATTGTTCCCTTGTACCTTGAGTACTGTGTCCAGTTCTGGGCCCCTCACTACAAAGACATTGAGGTACTGGAGGGTGTCCAGAGAAGGGTGGTGAAGAGTAGAAAAACTCTTATCAGGAGTGGCTGAGGGAACTGGGGTTATTCAGTCTGGACAAAAGGAAAACCTTGTTGCTCTCTACACCTACCTGCAAGGAGATTGTAGAGAGGTGGATGTCAGCCTCTTTTCCCAATCAGCAAGTGATAGGACAAGAGGAAATGGCCTCAAGTTGTGCCAGGGGAGGTTTTGGATGGGTGTTAGGAGAAATGCCTTTCCTGAAAAGGTTTTTAGGCACTGAGACAGGCTGTCCAGGGAAGTGGTGGAGTTGCTATCCCTGGGGGTGTTTCGAAGATGTGCAGAAGTGGTGCTTAGGGACATGGTTTAGTGGTGCACTTGGTATTGCTACATTAATGGTTAGACTCAGTAATCAGTCTTAAAGGCCTTTTACAAACTAAATGATTCTATGATTTTAAGACAGGCTTTAGTATCATTGTATAAGGTCCTAGGTACAATTTAAGTGGCTATTATGCAGTATTCTTCCTTGGATTTCAGTCCAAACAACATTATTTTCACTTAAAAATGCTTCTAAAATAATCAGAGAAACTAGTAGACTGTGTTGTGCTCGGTGAATATACACAGGAAAATGCATATCCCCTTTCTATCTTTGAGTTACTGGTTTCTCAATTAAGCTGCTCCCCTGCTGGTTTGCCTGAATAGGGGTTGTAAGAACCAATAGGTTTGCAAGGGGAAATAATCATCAGAAAAGAATTGATCAGAGAGAGCAAAATTGCATACTGAGAAGTTGTGTTTAAGTCACCCAAGAGTTAGGCATCTGCTCACAACAAACGATGCCTTGAGGCATAGCTTGTATGCCCCAAGGGGGAAGAACAAGACAGCCTGCACCTTCAGAGCTTTCTGAGCAATGGGCAGTTCTTGGAAAGCTTCACCTTTTTTTTCTCCATAATACTCAGACACTTATAAATAGCTACTCCACTTTGGTGGGTGCCACATAACAAGAGAGTACCCCACAGCTGTGTATTGGTGGTCACTAAGAGTTTACCCCACTACTGAGCACTACAAGGTAAGATGACTTTTTACAAGGGCATGTAGCAATAGGACAAAGGTCAATGGCTTTAAATTGGAAGAGGATAGATTTAGATTAGACACTAGGAAGAGATTCTTTTCTATAAGGGTGGTGAGCCACCGGCACAGGTTGCCCAGAGAGGTTGTGGATTGCTCCTCCTTGGAGGTGTTCAATGGGGCTTGGAGCAACATGGTCTAGAAGGAGGTGTCACAGACCATATAGGAGCTGAGGTGGAAACATAATCTTTAAGGTCTCTTCCAGACCAAACTATTCTATGATTCTATGGTTCTCCTTTGAGGCAGGATGAGAGATTGACCCCTGAACATTTTTCTCATTTTTGTAGTGGGTTGGTAGACAACTGTGGACACCACAGAGCTGGATCTTCCTGAATGCCACCCTCTCATCCTTGTATCCTTTCAGAAATGTCAGCAGAGACAAAATGAAGGTTCAGTATTTCCAGAAACCTGCTTAATAATTAAGCTTCCTAAATGGAAGTTTAGAGACGCTTCTTACCATATTTTCAGTGTATTTGAAATGCTTTTTTGCACTGTGAGAACATGAGAAATCTTCTAGGAAGGAAAGAGTACAGAGCTCTGATGCTGGGAACCCAGAAACTGAGTGTGTGTTTGCAAGTATAAGGGAAAACAATTTTCACCCTTCCCTCTCTGATAATTCTCTCAGCTGTCCCTCTCTCATATCACATTTTCAATAGCTTTCTGCATGCTGAAAGATTTATGCATCTCCCCATCTCTGGCTACATCAGCTCCTTGCTTTCAAGGTTTGCTACATATTTTCTGTTTCTCATTATTCTCCTCAAAACAGCTTTGCTGCGTGCTCCAGCTCATTCCCTCCCTCATCCCCTAGTGCAAATGGCCTTCAGGGACCTATTTGTGCTTCTTTCAGCACCTCTTTCACAGAGGAAGCCTAAACCACAATAAAATGCACCTGACTCCACACTTACAGTTAGTTAAAGAACCCCTAAAGAGCTTTCCCACTTTTTTATTGTCCTGCTGCCTACTTAGTTACTCCACATTTTCTTTTGCTATCCATTAGCCTTCCTTCTCTGTGTCTTTAGTGATATGCACGAGCAGATTTCATACCAGCTCTTAAGCTTGTTGACATCCTTGTCATTGCATCCCTGTCTTTCAGGATGCTTGCAACTCTTCCAGTCTGGTGCTAGTCCCAGGACCATTAAGTGTATCCCTTATTGTTGCATCCCAGGGCACTCCAGGTATTAATGAAAATTCTGAGTCGAGTGTAACCAATCACTGAGTAGACAACCTCAACCACTTTATAGCAATTATGTAATTTTAAAAAATAGCTATTTATAACATGTCCAGAGAAAGCAAGGTTAGGAGAGGCCTCTAAATCCATCTTCCCCGTTCCAGACGTGGTGCTGAGCACCATATAGCCTCAAAAGGCAGTATCCCAGCCTCTATTCCACAGCTCCCTAGTACTATTTCCTTGATGGTTTTTCTCTGAGAAAATGTTCCCTAATATGCAGCATGTGTAATATTTCCTACTTTGTCACGTTCTATTTTGAACAGAATTTCTAGGTAAAAAAAGCCCAGAAATTCTGGTGCTGATCACTGTAAGGTATGCCCATAGTAATGTGTGTAGTCATAGTTATGTTCCCTTTAGTTTGGCTGGACACAAAAGAGGCTTGCTTAAAGAGGCACAGAGTCACATTAATGAGGTGCTACATCCAAGGTTGGAAGCTTCCCTGAGACATGATGGTATCGCTAGGGCAGAAATGGCTTCTTTTTTTTGTTTTTGTTTTTCAGTGAATATGCAGCAAGAATATGCACACAATAACGTGGGTGTATCTACGTGTAAACATGGCTGTACCTGTTGGACCAAAGGATTGGTTGTTTAGTGTATATGCCGTTTGTGGCAGTGACTAGAAGTGGTTATCAGGGAGACCTCAAGAGCAGGACAGCTGTGTTTGTACTTTATCTGGTATGGATACAGATACTAACTCTTTCCAAGTCAGCTATTACCCTTACAAATGAGGGAGGTGGTGGAGGCACCATCCCTGGAGCTGTTCAAAAGATGGGTAGATGAGGTGCTACAGTGGATGTTTTAGTGGTTAGGGGCTGTAGGGTGGATGGTTGGACTTGGTAATCTTAGAGGTCTGTTCCAATATTGATGCTTCAATGATTCTGTGATTCTAAATGCCTACCAGAGAGTGGAGTGACATCTGACTGATGACTTGTCCCATATCTACACTCTGACTTTGGAACAGAAAGAACAAACATACAAACAAACAAAAAAATCTCCCTCTTGCTAATCCTGAAGCAAGGATTAATAAACTGTGAATTTCCAGGTAACTGCTGAAGTTGCATCATTTGTTTCCTGCCTGCAACATCCCTGAGGTACATGGAGCTACAAAGTCACGCTCTTGCACATTCCAGCAGATACCAGGACAGATTTGCTAAATATTTAAAAGGTGAATCATCCTTTTATATGATTTTGAGACTGCATATATGATTTAGTGACTGCATGACTGCAGCATCTTCACATACATTTTTACTATAGAAAGAATTCAGATTAATTTAAAAGCTATTTCTCCAGAGTTCCTCTTTCTACCTATACTTCTGCTGTTTCAAAAATATACCCAATTCCCTCTGACTGCATTACAGTGCTCCCACTTTCTGAGGGCTGCTCAACTCTGGCTGCAACACAGCCAGAGTGAATGGCACAGGGGAGGATTTGGCAAGTGATGGGACATGGTGATCATTTTTTGCTGACTATAGAAAAATTGAGAACTATACTAAGTACCTTTCAGATGTCTAAACATAGGTGAAATCAAAGCCTAGGAATCCAAAATGGTCCCTTCCTCTTCTGTTCCCAGGACTGCCAAAGAATATTCCAAGGAGCTGGAAGTACACAGCAGCATCATCCTCTAAGGGTGGGGGCTCTGTGTCATGAAGACTTTTTTTCTCACCACAGGGACATCATTACTTGCTGTTTCTCCATAGCTCAGGAAGGAGGATTTTGTTTCCATTCAAGCCAGCAGAAGGGGCCAGCTGTGCTACAAAAACTGTCTGAGAGACAATCTGATCTACTGAGACCTGCAGAGAAAAGAGGTTTGGCAGGTGTAAGACAGCAGTCATTTTAATTAGGCAAAAACCTCTGGGAAATTTTTATGTTGCATCTCCCTCAAGCATTTCCAATGCCAGGGCTTAGGTAAAGTTAGCATCTGGCACCCTCTGTGTTTTGACGGAAGGTGCAGTACAAAAGTGCTGGGGGTTCATGGTTCCCACAGATTTTGTTCCAGTAAACTGCTGACATGGGGTGTCACAACAGCAGGACTGGTGTGAGAACACAAAGAGCAGTGCAGCTTTCTCTCTTAACCCTTTGCTACCTTGGATCATTCTTTTGCCTCATTTTCTCCATTTTATTAGCCAAAAAAAGAAAAAAAAAAATTACCCAGAAGTCATTATGGCCAAATTGCTAAGATTGAGTAAAACTGTCCGCTTTCTTTTCAGAGAGCACTTTTCTGTACTTTGTCATCCGTAACTGGGAGTTTCTCGTGTAGATAGGAATGGATCTCATAACACTAATTAAACCCTAAGGACGTGAATAGAACCTGAAGATGGGCTGCCAGCAATATGAAACTGATGTCTATAATCTCAGGCAAATGCATAGCTTTGCCTCATTAGATTATTTTTTTTTCAACTGAATCTCCTTCCTTTAAGTTTCTCCTGGGCATTGAGTTTTTGAGGTTTCTTTTCACACCTGAGGAGTCTGGAGACATTAATCTTTTAGCCTTACACCTTTTGAAACACCTAACACCTGTGGAAATTATACAGACTCTAGACCCAGCTCCTGAGCTTCCCTCAAAGTAAAGTGTGCAGTGTCATCCTCAGGTTGTTTTCCCAAGCCCATCCAATTTCCTAGAGGAAAAGATGCATTTCTTCTGGCTGAAGGTAAAATGATGGGATGGTTTTGAGCTTTGAAGTCGCAGGAGGTGTGAGGGGAAGAACAGACTGTAAGAGGCAGAAAATGCCATAGATGCCTCAATAGTTTATGTAGCTGAGTGATTCATCTCACTTATATTTCATAAACAACAATCCTAAAAAAGAAAAATCCAAATAGATGTATTGCTAGCAATGAAAAGTCACTCGGTGGTAGCAAAATTCACTTCAGGCTGCTAATTTGTAAATGAATGAACTCTTTTCAAACACAAAAGCTACATTAGGCATCTATTGAAGTATTAAGCAGGAAGGCAAGCAAGTCAGAGATGGCATTGTGTCTTTATTTCCTAAACACGAGATACTATATATGTCCGAGAGTGTGGCAAAAGGAATCATGATATTGATGTGTTATAATGTGAAGAAAATCAGATATACAGACTTCGTTTGACTTAGCGGTCAGAGCAACAACACCATGAGATGGGGAGCCTGAAATTCTAGAAACAGTGCATCTGAGTCTTTCCTGGTATCCTGAGAAGTTTGAAACAAAGATGTGGTGCAGTGGAAAGAGGTCTGCAAGGAGCAGCTGGTGCTTGCTGCCATCTGTGTGTTTCCTGAATTCTGCAGCTCTGCCAAGCCACACATGCCATGTGACAATTAGCACAGCTGACCTCTCTCTCACACTATTTTGACCTCTTTCTCACCCCGAGACTCCCATGTACTGCCACAATCTGTGACATTCTGTGGTGGCAGAGATGCTGTGGCTGTACACTGCAACTGGGCTGCTGAAAAGCATCCTGCACAGTTATGACATGGTGGTGGGGGCTGTTCTTAAACACATGACCAAATACAAGACAGCTTAGGACAACAAGAGTCAAAAGCTGTCAGAGCCTCCATTTGTAAGAGCTCAAGGGTTGGAGACAGCCCTCCACGTATAGCAGAGCAGCCTGAGAGCATCTACAGAGGCTCTCCTGCAGCACCTGACATATGCCCCAGGACCCATTTCTGTCTCACCTTCTTCAAATTCAGGCATTTAGAGGAGATTTTTTTAACCGTGTTTCAGAGAGGCAATAATATTATTAGGAAAATTGGATGGGAACAGAAGATACAAAAGGGGGAAAAAAAAGAGTGGGCTGTTGGGAAACCTGTGGCCCAACAACAAGATGCATTTAACTGCAAGATTGTAGAATATTTTCCTGGGGAAAAGGTGAAAAATGGGCCACCAAAGAAAAGCAACTAGAAGAAAAATTTTGTGGCCATTTGCAGAAGCAAGACAAGCCAGGTCAGCACAGCTTTTCCCCAGTCTCTGTCATTTACAGAGTTTGAAATGTCATTTATAGGTTGACATTTAAAAATCCCAACATCTTAAATAGAGAACTTTAATTTCAGAGTATGACTTCAATCTCAGAAACTCAACTCAGAAACTCAGAACCAAGTTTGTTTTTTTGTAAAACCCATTGTGTAGAAGTCTTGAATAGCTATGATTTTCTGAAATGAACGGCTGCTGTTGTTCTCTTGATTTCTTTATGGCTTCAACACACATGTAAAGTTCTGATACTGTGTTTCAGTGTTATGTTGAGTTTAGATCTGATGCAACAGAAGTGAGTTGAAAAAGGCTCCCTTGGTCAAAGTTGAATGGGATGCCCTTCAAAAAGTCTTCATGTATTTCCCTCACTAGGGAAGTGGAAGCTGCTCTAGGCCATGCTTCTGAATTGTCTTCTGATGGTTGGGGCATAAAGAGCCCTCGGGCTTGTAACACAACCTCAAGCAGGGCTAAAGGAAACCTTAAATTTGAGAGAAGCCTTGATTGATTTGAAAGCCTCGGAGAGCACTTCTCTCTGGGTGCTCAGAAGTTTCATTTAGATTCCTGGAGGGCATCTCTCTGAAGCCATGGAAAGGTTCCTAAGGGTTTTCTAGAGCTCTTGATCTTTTTAAATGTCTTGTCCCTTCCTTCATTTGTCATTCAGACAGCAGCCTCCAGGGAAATGCTATAGACAGTAACAGAGGATCTGCAGAGAGCCACAATGGCAAGAACTTTCCCAGGAAAACACACATTCACTCTGCTCTTTGCTTTTCTACAGCATCTTGGTGTATTTCAAAGGTTTATCTGGAGCAATGTGGGGAAATAAGCCTTTGGAAAGTGTTACTCTGGCATAGGGCTTTTGGAGAAGAGATTCCAGGGAGAAGAACTAGCAACCTGAGAGGGCTTTGGTGATAAACTGCATGGACAGAGCAATGGTGGGGAGGAAGGGGATTTTCCCATCAATGAAAAGGGGAGCAAGCTGTGGAAGATCATAAAAAAAGAGTAAGAGTGTAATTGTGTCACAGGAATGATCAGACATAATGCAAGCATCATGTAGCAATGCCTAACAGTGAAGATTTACAGGACAGGGCAATTCACAAAGGTGAAGCCCTATCACTACTGTAGGTAAAGTCTTTAAAATTTTATTGCACTGTGTTTTTCTTAGTAAAATCAGTAGTGCTTCTTGAGTCACTTGGAGACTTGACATCAGGGTTTGGAGGTGTCTACTTAGGAGACCTCTGCCTGGTCTGAGCAGTTTCCCTCTGAAAATCCCAGAGCTAGCAGATGCTTGGTTCTGCAGCATTTCATGGGTGGGTGGCCGAAGGAAAAGGAAGTTGGCAGAAACCCAAGTTTTTTTCCCTCAGACTGTGTTAGAAAATCAATAGTCTCCTGGCACATTTTGATTTCATTGTCCTGATAAAAGGAAAAAAAAAACCAACTCGCAAACCTTCTGCTGAAAAATTCTGACCAGGTTTTGGTGAAGGACATGAGGAAGAAGAGCTAGATAAGGTCTGTGCAAGGTCACTGGGCATGGGACTTGGCTTTTATCCAACATGTGATAAGACGAAATAAATAGGGAAGGAAGTGGGCCTGGTGTTTTTTTATATTGTCTCTGGGCTGCAGACAACTACCCGTGGAAGATTACTTCACTGGAGCTGTCATTTCTGTCTGGGTCTTCCTCTCCAGGACAGTTGCACTAAGGTCAGATTTTCTGCATCTTTGGGAAGCTGGCACTTCAGAACATCCCAAGGAGTATTTAGGACAGCTGTTTGGAGCCTTCGGGCTCTGATCCCTTAAGGGCTCACTGCTGTTCCTAAGGGACTGGTAAAGAGTTGGCTCAGAATAGAAAGGTCAGTACACTTGAAGTAATTTTTCAGGAGCCTGCAGCTCTGCAGGCAAACTGCAGGGAGCCAAAAGTTACCACTCCAGAAATAATCACGGAATTAAAGGATGGGTTTGATTCAAGTACTAATGCTTGTAAATGTGAGCCCTGTAGCCTCAGCAAGTCTCATGTCTGAACCAGAGCTCACTTCTCTCCACCACATACTGGTGCCCAGTATTCTAGCAAGCGGATTTCCACATTTCTCTGTGCCTCTGGCCACTTTGCTATACAGAGGCTGAGCATTTCAATGCTTATTATTTGCCTCCTGACAGCTTTCTGCCAGTGCTCTTTAGCCAGTGAAAGCCCAAGTTTTAAAAGTCCTTTTCACTCATCATCCTGACCAGATTTTCAAATAGCTCATTTCTGCCTCCTCAGGTTTTCACCAGTCCTCAGTTTGCTGACATGGTGCAAAAGACCTATCTGCCATGCCTGTGCCTTGAGCAATACCTGAGAATTGCTGTAACTCCAGGTACAATGTCCAGAAAATCCCTTTGAGCTCTTTAAAACCACAAGGCTCCCACCTGAAATAAGACTAGGGAGAAGAGGATCATCAAGTATCCACACCTGGACAAGGTCTCTCTAAGGACTTCTTTGAAAATTGTTAAGTAAAATAAAAGCAAAATTTGCCTCTGCAGCATCTGCTCTTGAGGAGCATAATGTGACTACTCAGTCTGTCCTATTGAGATCAGTCTTATTGAGATCTCTGATCAGTACTGTTATATAAATATTAAATAATGGCACTAAAAGACAAGGGGAAAAATTATTCAAATTGGACAGTGGCAATAAAATGAAGAGTAATACATTAAAGCTGAAAAAAATTAAATTTACATTATTTAATTCTGTAACTGTGTGATTGAACTGAGTAAAGTGCTTAAGGGTCCATTTTGCATGAAAAGTGCTACAAAAGCTGAGTTTTATTGTCTCTCATTTATCTAAGGTGCTAAGAAAAGTTTTCAGAGGCAGCAATTACAACCAAAGAGTGGAAACTTTGCCAAATAGAGGAGGTGGGATTTGGCCAAGGATAAATCTGTGCAGCCTTGCAGAAGCAGTAATTACTAAGTCAATGATCTGGGTGCAACTTCTGCCTTAGGAAGTCTCAACACATTAATTGACATATGTGGGCATCACAGTGTGCTGGCTCTGTTGTTTCCTTTATCCTGTGCATCCCAACATGCGTACATCAGAAAAATGGAGATTCAGCCAGACCCAGTGTTGCTCAGACCCAGCCCAGCTCTTTCATTCTTCTGAGATTTTCCTACATCATGTGTAGTATGTGTTGGCTCTCTGAGAAGTTTCTTTTATTTAATGTCACCTACACCTTGAAGAGCAATTTTGTCCTCCTCTAGTGTGAGGAGTGATTGAGAAAATAACTTGGGAACTGAAAAGGTCAGCGCTGGTAAAACTGGGAGCTGCAGTGCCAAATGGGTGGCACTGGGGTGCCCATGTCTTCCATCCAGAAATCTCTAGCATGGGTAGATACACATCCCCTCACAAACCTTTCACTATTTTGTCCTTTCTGTAGGAAATATATTCACAGGCACTTTTACCTCACTTCATTTGTTGAAATCCAGAGATTAATGTTTCTAAGAACTACTGTCTTTATATAAGATCAAAAAACTCCTGACTTCAGAGAGGTTAGAGATAGGTCTTTTGGTTATAACCCTGTGTATTTCCCAGAAGGAGCACTAAAAAGGGAGAATAAAGAACACTGCCTTTCTGTCTGTGTTTGTCCAGTGCCTAGCCAGATGAAACCCTGGTCTCTGAGTTTACTGCACCTTTGAAATGTAGCAATGTAAATAATAAATAATAACGAGTTCAGCTTGTCTCTGTCTTTACCCTGTGTAATGTCTGGTATTGAGTGTAATTCATTTAAAATGGGAGTAAAAAAAATTTCTGTCCATGTGCAAATGGTACTCTGATACAGTGAGTGAAGGGCTAGTGTCACCAAAGGATTCTTTGTCCCAGGTAGAAAATGGGCTCTCAGGGTTGTGCCTAAGGATGTCGGTCCACTTCTGAAAGTAACTGTCTCTTTTATAGTAATCATGACTTTGCTATTTTCTAATCAGGACTGATCAATAAATCCTTCAGGACCCTATATTCTTGTGCAGTACATTGTTCTGTCACTAGAGGACTCCATGTGATCCAGCTCACAAACATGGTCTACACATGACACAAAGCTGGAGTTCAAATGATTTAGGATCTATTAGTGTTTTCTATTCCTACAGCTGTTTTAATAGCTATTTCCTCTGTAATACAGCCTGCTATTTCTATATTCTCTATACTCATGAAAGATAGGGAACTCACAGTTACAATAATATTCAGCAGCTAAAAATACCTCGTTTCTGGTTTAGCAGCAATACTTCATTGTCTACATAAAAACATGCAGGACAAAACCATAAGCTTTAAGTATACGTTTTAACTTTCATAAAAGAGAGGTAATATATGCTTTGAGTATGTTTTTCCTCCAGGAGAAACTGGTAAAGTACATTAGTGTCTCTGAACAAAGTACTACTTTAAAGAATGCTGCAATCAGTATAGTCAATACACTGTTAAAAGTAAAAAAATTGCACTTTGGTAATGGTTAACAATGCTGTTGCATTTCCCATTTGTTTTCACTTCATTATCAACACTCATATTTTTATTTCTTTAGCACCACTAAGCTTTAAACCAAGACCTGTATCAGGATCTCACTTTTAAAGCTGTTTTCTGGATTCTTTTTCTTCTCAGGTCCCCTTCATTTCTTGATAGAAGATCATCAAAATCTCCTGAGTTAGGTTTTCCTCCTTTCTTAATAATGATAACAACAATAATAACAGTGGGATTAAGCCCTAAATCACAACAGAGAAAAGACATTCCATCATGTTTTTGAACTTTCTTCTCCTGTTCCTCTGTTAATTCTCTACCTGAGGGATGATTCCCTTGATATAAACAAAAGCCTTCCTCTCTGATAAATACACAGTGCTGATGAACAGAGCTTGCCCCCCCTTCTGCCCCTGGCACAAAAGAGCTCTTCCCTGCTATGGACTTAGCTGCTTCACCTTCCATTTTGCCCCCTGCTCACTTTTCTCATCTTATCCACATTTGCCACCTTTTCTGTCTTTCCGGCCCTGCCTTCAGCTTCAGAAATCAAAGAGTGTCTGGAGACTGAGAAAGAATGGAGATACTGGCTTTATACAACACATTTAATGGCAGGGGAGCAACCCCAGCCAGCCCCACCTCCCACAGCCTGTATAATGCTGAAGATTGAGTACGTACTTGAGAAATGTACTGCTAAGCTCTGCCTCTCCATAACAACCCCCTCAGCCCAGAGACCAATAAGCATCTCTCTAATTGCAGGATATCATTTTTCATCATAGCAAACTGCACTGGGCACCTCGGGAAATTTCATCTGAGTGAATCACAAAAAAATGTTCATTTCTAATTTACAAATTAAAGGAATTATAATTAATTGAGCAAATAGCTAGCTTTACTAGTGCCTCTCTTCCTAATGCCTGTGGACTTCCTCCAGCTCAGGCTTTCCTTCTTTCCTTGCCTAGGGATCCAGTTGTTCCCCACAATCAGCTGCGGCTTTTCTCAGTCTCTCCCACTGACAGCCCAAACATTTGCTGTTCCCTCAGCTCAGCAGCATCTGTCTTCTCCTTGCTCCCTTCCATGGCTGAAAGGGAGAGCAGTGATAAGGCAGGGTGATATATCTGCAGAGTTTTTCTCCAGACTATGGCCCATAAAGTTCCCACAAGAGGTTTCACAGTCATGTGGCTTCCAAGAGGCTACCTAATGCCTGCTTTTTGGTGTTGAGATATGTAGTTAGTTCTCCCAACTTGGCCCCTGCTGTCTCTGACACCCAAGAAGAGTGGTGAGGTCCTGCTTTATACCCAAGCTCCCAAAAATTGGACATTGCCCTGCATGTTCTCACGTTGTCAGTACCAGACAGGAGCTTCACAGAGAAGTGGCTGACCGAGTGCAATTAGCAGGAATGGAGGTGGTGAGTTTGCCTGAGAGAAAGACATCTTCTGAGAGAAAGACAACACCTTAACCATGTCTTCTGAGATGGAACTGCAGCCCTTGCTCACTCTTTCAATATCTTCTGGAGTCAATGTCATTTTGAAGTTTTTTGAGTTTTCAAGGATTACGTTCCCTTTGAGCTTTTCCCTCTCTCAAAATTGATTCCAAGATCTTTCAACTAAACTTCATCTGAAGTTTCTAGGACAAGCTGGCTTGAGGATAAGATTCAGTTTAAAAAAAGAAACACAAAGTAATGGAAAAAAAAATTGAGGATGCCACATTGGTGAGGTTTACATCTATTTGGAGACCTAGCCAGAGGCTTTATCAGATATTAGACTTCCAGTCAGATGCACCACCTTTGTTCCCTGATGACAATAGTGGTATCTTGATACTAGAAAAGGGTGAACAACAGAAAAAAGCTAGTTTATTTTCTTTGTGTCAGAATAGTTATGGACAGAATCCATTCTGAGGAAGGAGAAAAATCTCATTCAGAGGCTTGTGTTAATTCCAAGTGAGCACATAAATCCAGTTTGGGGTTTTCTACTTCCCATGGCACTTCTCTCCTGAGATTAGATATTGGTAAATCTTGAACTGGAGCTTCGTATCCATCTTAGATAGATTTTTGCAGAAATGTAATTGAAGCCAGAACACAGACACCCATGCAGGAGAGAGAGAGAGTTATAAATATAAAAAAATAGAAAAAGGAACTAACTGATGAGGAAAATGGGGTATTATGGGATGCTGGAATCACGCAAATGCACTAAATGATGGAACATGCCCCCTGCTCTCTGAATTAGCTGCTTCATTAGCAACGGCTCTGCTCAGTCAGGGAAGTTAATTAAAGTCTGCAGCCGGGCGTGTACGGAGAGAGCAGCCTGGGTACAAGGAGGCAGCCACTGCTCCCTGCAAGCTGGCAGAAGAGATTCTGTCCTTGTTCACTTCCATGTCTGGAGCTGCCATGTTCATGTGACTCCATTAAGGAGGTGGCAATCAGTTTCTGCACCAAGTGCCTTGTCACCCACGGCGCATGCTGTGCCGTGACACAGAGGGAAAAGGCAAGGTAAAGATGAAGCCTTGTGTGTGGTGGCAAGCCCATAAAGACACGTGGGATATGTTTTAATTGTCCAGATGGACAAATGAAGCCAAATGTAATGTTGATATGACTCCCGCCAATTTCAGTACTGTTACATAAAAGGAGAATTTCACACAGAATTAGCTTGCTCTGGGAAGATAGGGTCAAATAAAGCTCCATTGCTGACAATAAAAATTGATTGTATTCATTCCACCAGATTTGTGGGAGGAAAGAATCCAGAAGGAATAAACCCTCTGGAGCCAGAGGAAGAAGCAGGGCAGCACTGGGCATTAGCAAGTGGCTTGTAAAATTATGCTCAGAATTATCAGCACTGGGATTTAACTGCAGATGGATGATACAAGCTGATTTTTCTCTGGTAGCTCAGCACCAGGCCAGTGTTTTTCATGGACATGCACAGGCACAGATAGACAAGTGGCAAAGTTCGCTTGAAAATCTTGTGTCTAGTTTATTGGTGGTGCAATGCAATGCTCTCCCAGTCTTCCCACTCTGCCTCTCCATAGGTAAGCAGGAGACCAGCAGCAGGTGGGAGAACTTAGTATTTCAAATGAATGCCATGATTTTTAGCTGCTGTGTTACCTAGGTTGCCCTGAGAGTTAGAACCAAGGGACTCTCCAGCTAAAAGGAGTGGAAAAAACAGCAAAAATTCTCCAGTATTTTAAAACAACCTCAAAACAACTAAACTGACTTATTGCTGGATTTGTAAAAGTAAATAAATAATGTCTTCAGGGCTTTTAAGCTTTGCCATACTTCGCTTGAGTGACTTGGTAGAGCTCAACTGTGAGGGAATTATAAAAACAAATCCCAAGCCAGCAGCCTCCAGTTTCTCAAGGGATTGCTCCAAAGCTGTCAGTGCTGCACTGTGCTTGGCAGCATGACATGAGTCTGGTTTGCTGGCTGTCCTGTCGTGCTTAGAGCTTCCCTCAGCAGCAGTGGGGAGCCAGATGCCTCTTCTCTCTTTCTTGAAGCCTCTCTGAACATGGGGGCTCTGCAGGCAGGGAAGTGCTGCCTGCACCCTCAGAGAGCCCAAAGGCAGCTGTGGAGTGCTTGTGGTTTCCTGGGCTGTCCCTGCTGCAGGGTACAAAGAGAGAAATTAATAAAATAATCCAGGGGGTGAATTTGTGTGCTGGGAAAATGAATGGAAAAACAAATGTAGTGTGGAGGGGAGACCTTTCAAAAGAACAGTGATGATAGCAGGAGATAATCTCTGTTTCAGCCATCCTGTGCATGACTTAGAGTCCTGAGTCACTGAGCCAGTGATGGGCTCACATTGACATTCATTTCTTTTTCTCACTCTCTTCCATTTCCACTGATGGCAACTTTCAATCTTCAGACCATCAATGAGATGAAGGACTGGGCAAAACAGCACAGAAGCAGTCCTGGGTGGATCCAGCTTTCCATTGAATGCCTGTTTGTTTCTACACCGCCACCACACCCCCCTTCATCTTTTGTGTGTTTAAGATTCTTTTGGTGTTTACTTTCCAGAAATATTTTAGCAAAGCGGCTTTGCCAGAATGAATGCTCATGAAAAATTAATGTTGAGACTGAATCTGCAAATATTCACCGAGAGTAAATTTCTCATTGTGCAAGCAATTGTAAAATTCATAATTTGCCTTGTATTTTGTTATATAAATTATACAATCAGGGCACAGTAACAATATGAAGTGAATTATGTATCTAACCAACACTGCACGCATTCCAAATATCCACAACAAATTGCTGGTGAACAATCTACAGGCTAAGAATCATTTGCTAGCAAAAATGCATGAATCATTTCAAATAACAAATACATTTGAGGAAATCCTCATCTATTCCCAGACAATCTGTAAATAGAAAGAGACAATAAAAATGAAAAAAAATTGTTCATTGTTCTTAACTCACTCAATTCTACTCTGTAATTGACCATTCATCTGATTAAAAACCTGTCAAGGACAGGCTCTTGGGGATGGAGTACCTGGTGCAGATATTAGACTGTGACAAAATCAGAGGCTTTATTTGGGCAATCACATGGAGAGCCACCTGCCAAAAAGTAATTTTGATGTGAAGAGCTTCCTGTAGGTAAAGAAGCCAAGATCTTAGCAAAGTTCTGCAAGGTTTCCTCGAGTATGGCTTCCTTCATGGGGAAAGTAGGACACAAAGGTGTCCTTTGCCAGTACTGGCCTTTGGGATATAATCTCAGCCTGGGCAGACGAGCTTTCATCTTCACTGAGCCAGGCAGCTATTGTTTCAATCTCCAGCTTGCATAGTTGTTGAAATCTTTCTTGACTCATCACTGGCTAAGGGGACAGGAGGTCTGCATTCTGCCTTTCTTTCTGCTTTGAAACATGTAAATCATTTCACCATTTGCTACTGTTTTTCTAATGGCCTTCTTGCCCCATTGTTTGTAGCAGAAATTGCAATTCATTTGGGCTAAGGGCTGTCTCCTCCAGAGGTGAAAATGTTCACACAGCAAGGCTGATTCTTACCTGAGCATCCTGAAACCAAGACACCAAAACCAAGCTTCTTGTTTAGGTTGCTATAGCTAGTGGACAGAGGAATTCCCAGAAGACCCCCCATTCCACCTTTTGGAAATATGTATCCTACAGTGGGCTGGTTTGCTGCTGTCTTTTACACTGCAGAGTGTACAGACCTTTCAACCAGCTCAGCATAAATGCTTTACTTTCAGGTGGCTAATATCAGCTGAGATGAATACCTTTCTCTACATTTATACAGCACAATGTAGCTCAAATCTGCATTGAGATCTCCAGACATTAATGTGGTACAGATGATAACCAACGAGGGAAAACTTAATTAAAAATTACCCATGGGGCCTGCCTTATGTTCTAGGTATTCAAGCCTTTTAATCTAAATAAGAGAATGACTGAATCTTCCCATCATATCAATAAGGTAGATAATCACCCTTAAAATTTCTTCTGGAATGAAAATTCAGGCTAAGAGAGACAGACAGTACAATAGAAACAGACGCTAATGCTGCCTTCACATCACAACAGGCACACTATTAGCAAGGGTACAATAGGATGGGATGGGATAATAAAATAGGGTAGACAAATGGTTTGTAAGAGAAAGAAAACCTCTTGAACTAAGTTTGAATAAGCTAGTTCTGAATTATTGTTCCACAAGAAAGGAAAGAAAAGGTGGTTTTTTGCTGTTATGCTCACAGGTCGGTGGCTTTTGAAGTAACACACAAAATCCACAATGTGGTTTGGTTCCTTGATTCCAGTTCCTCTATCTGTGTGAGAAGCACAGAAGCCCTTTCCTACTCAAGCACTGTCTCTCCTTTCTGAAATGAGCTCCCTGCAGGTGCTGTGATGCCATCCTGAAGGACACGCAGAGTTGCTCAACTTTCTCGGTCCTCCTGATAGTCTCCGCTGCAAAACAGCCTTTCAAAGGATATGGAGATACTTGAGTCAGTGCTGAACTTTGCTGTCTGTGGCCACTTTCCAAACCCTCATTTTGCAGCTGTGGCCAGCTGCCAGATTGGGAGCCACTATATAAGTGAGCTCACTATTAGTCAACCATTTTGAGCTTAGCTGCTCTTTTCTTCCCACAAAGGACAGTCCCACATTTCACGTCCATAGTGCAAAATTATATCTGACATGTAATTTAAAACCCAAGATGCCTTGATATAAAGCCTCACTCCAGCAAATGGGATCAAACAGCAGGGCATTTCATTTGACAGAATGGATATTTCTAGTTTTAATATTACATTAACTTTTCCTCTCCGCGCCTTACGTGGATTTTTCATTCTTAGGCAGCGATGCCTGACTGCTAACCAGAGTTGTAAGTCTGATGGGGGGTTCCCCAGGATTTCAACAATTCCCTCACAGTCAGAGAGGGTTCCTGGATAGATGCCATCAACTTCCTGGTATTCTGCGTACCTTCTTTCAGGGAGAAACTTTACAAGCCCACAGCCCAGCTAAGAGAGCTGAGTGTTTTACATACCCAAACCCAACCTGCTACAGAGACAACAGCATTCCTCTTTGAGGTATCAGAGTGACTTTGTCACTCAGAGGTGATGTAGGATAAAATTGCTGAAAACTACCGCATCTTAGCAGGCTGATGCCTTCCAACTAATAAATCCTTGCAGGAGTCCTCTAATATCAACTCTGGTCTGGAGCCCCAGTAGCACACTCACAGGCTGTGATCAGAGCTGGATCTGTAGCTTCCAAGTTCATCCTATGAGCAAATGTCAGTGTCTGCCTACACGGTAGTCTAGACAAAACCTCACTCCCACATTTTCCCTTGCAACTACTGCAAATTTTGTAGTCACAAAGAGAGTGTCTAGTAGACACTTTTTGTGGAGTCTGTTAGCACCGCAGTGCCAGCAAGTTCGAGGTTTTCTACTTGCCAGAGAGTGATTAGCTATAATATGAGTAATACAATACCTATCCTTGACACCTTGGATGAAAACTCTGAGTAATCACTCCAGCATAGTGAAATAAAGTGCTCTAGATAAATGCCTGAGTGCTAAGTAACAACAATTTTTAATTAAAGTAACCAAATATATCTTTAATGTTGATTAAATGAACTGTGGATCTGAGAATTGTGTAATACATTTCAGACATCAGATAAAGATTTATCTTTGGTTAGAGACAAAGCATGGAAAACTTAGCATGACAAGTGAATTTCAGGAACACATTTACAGATGAAACTGCAGCAGAAAATTAACAAGCCCTGCTGACCAGGAGCATCAGAGCCCCCCCTCTGCTAGAGAGACAGGTCCCCAGAGTCTGTGTAGACCCCCCGCCCCCCATAAAGCTGATGCTGTGTATTGACTTGAAAATACCCAGAGGGAGGAAAAGAATCTTCATGTTAATAAAAAAACAGCTCAAACAGAGCTGTATTGACATGCATCAGATAAGAGCTAGCCAGCACTGTCTCAGATCCCTTAACATGATTGATTGGAATAATTTAATCATGTACCAGTTGTTGTTCTTCTGTCTATCAAGCCTTCTTGCTGTATTCCAATGTCTGAAATGATACAGTGTTTTCCATAAGACTTTGTTATTCCTGACAAAGAGTGATGTCAAGAAAAATGCCTTCTAACTGCTTCTGCTAAAAGCAAGAAAGAGAACAAAAGAATCAGCACTTGCACATGATGTCTGTGGCTTTATGGGTGAAATTCGTGCCCCAGGTGAGTTGTGCAGTATGAAAACACTTCCTTCTCTGTAAGAAACTCACCCAACCTCTCTGTCTTTCCAGCAAATCACCAACTGCTCTGAAATGAGCACTGCTTGAAATGGTCACAATAGGTTTCTTCAAATGATGGATCCAGGATGCACAGAGCTCATCCTCCAGCTCCTGTCTGCTCTTGCAGAGCTCTCTTGAAGAGCTTCATCTGCAGCGGCATTTACAGCGACTCAAATTTACTTGAGCATAACTCAAATATCTCTTAGGTGTCCTTGTAACTTTTACCTTTGCATCCTTGGGCTGGCTGTTTCCTAGGGAGGCTCTTTTCTCCGCAACACAGAACTCTGAGGCAGGGCTGTGGAGAAAGGTTCACTTATAAGTAACTACTTTAGGTATCGGAGCACTAGAAGTCTGTGTTTTAGCAACGAGACATTGCTCTGAGTCCTGAGTTTTCTGAGGTTGCCTGTATTAATGCAGCTGGATTGTAAAATGTACCCAGCCAGGTGGTTTGTTTAGTGCTTCTGCATTGTCCATTCATGTTTTGAATGGATGAGGCACACCATTAATCCTAGAGAAACGTGTATCTATTCCAAATTGGTAAATTGTACCATGTCTAATATCTTTGACTGATTAACTGGAATTTTAAATGCGAAAATGAGAAATTCATTAATTTCATAAATAATCCTTACTCCTTCAAAATAATTGAGCGGAATTAGTCTGTCTCTGTCAAAACCAGCAGCTGACTAGACATTTAAAATTCTTCCACTTTGTTTTCAGCTATGGTTTCTTTGTCCCTTTAGCCTAGTTCATTTTACCCCTTTAGATATTCCATGAATCCAAGCTCCCTTCAAAATTCGTGTCCCCAGTGGTTTTGTAAGAAAGTGGGCTGTAATTAAGTAATGTTGCATTAGGTACAAAATTGTCATTTGCAAGACACCAGATACATAAAAGCTGGGGAAATGCATCATTAAGGACATAAATCTTCTCTTTCACCCACCTAATAAATAAACACATTATTCTTACCAGGTACAAAACATAGCACACTTTATCATAGCTCCACAAATGTAACACCCCACATGTTCTTTCAACAGAAGCATTACAATGAAGTGCAAAACTTTCCTTAAAAACCAAGAAAACCAAGAAAAGGTCTGGACTCAGATTCCTACAGCTGCATAAATCAATGTAGTTCTTTTGGCTTTAGAGATCTGGGGATGTTTACGTTATTTGAGGATGTCATACATTATATGTGAACTTTTTCATTCCACTCCATAATTTTCCTTCACCTTTAGAACTAATATTTTTCTTTGTCTCCTATGTGTTATGCACAGGTAGGATTCTATTTCTAAGTCAAAACTGGTGTCTTCTTACAGGTGTATTGTAGCTCAGACATGAATTAAGGGCAATATTAAATTGCTGATTAGACTCCATCACCTTACTTTCTCTTTTTCACCTTCCAATGAGTGAAGCTATTTGAAGAGGTCAAAAGCAACAGAATCTTGATTTTCCCCAAAGCTATATCCAACCCAGCAAGTCTGTCTTTCCATTGATACCAAGAAGTTTGGCTGGGGCCCTTGTTTTGGCAGAGCATTCCAGTCTAGCAGGACAATCCAGTCTTACCATGTGGTTTGCACTGTAGCTGTGAGACCCTCCTGATGGAAAAGCCAGAACAGAGGTAGGGACAGCTAGTGACTTCATGAAGAGTTAAGTGCAAGTAGACTGGTACCACGAAAGCAGAGGAGCAGTGATCATATTAGGACTTGCTTTATTAGGCAATTTGCCTGTACAGAAGGAAGTGTCTGTATTTTATTGCTTACTGAAAAGCTGTTCCCAGACACTCCAGAGAAAAGCCGATCAGAGACTAACTATGGTTAAGAGGCTGCAGAATGAACCAAAATCTCATGGGTGTTTCCCTGTGGGGACTTGTGTGGTATTTTCTTCAAGGGTGTCCTTGCTCTTTCCTGCAGTCTCTAGGTCTTTGTGACTTCCACGTAACACTTTGTGCTTGCTCAACCTCTGAACCAGGAGCCACATCTGCACAAGCAACCCATGACCAATATGCTTTCTGGCCCTGCTGCCAGTAGTAACCTGGCTGACATTTAATCTCCAAGTCACTTGAGAAATGCAAACAGCATGTTTCTGAAACTTACTCATAATGTGAGTTATAGAAGATTTTGTCCCGTGGTCCCAACATTCTGAGAGACCATAAGTTTGAGGAGAAACCTGAATCTACGCCCCACCTCAGACTCTGTAGCTTGACCAGAGGCCTCGTCAGAGGGCAAGGTTGTAAACAGACAATGTGGGTGGCAGGTGAACTTGGGAACAGCTTTGGGCTCCTGCTGGCATGTCAAGGGACACAGAAGAATTGACTGCAAGGCTAATAGGAACACCGGGTCACAATGCAGCTCAATGCAGTGTACAAAGGATGGCTTCAGATTTTTCTTCTCCTTATGAAGCAAACCATTTGGAATTTAGAGACCTCATGCAGCTGCAGCATCTATGTGTTTAGTGTAGGTTGCTCTTTTTTCCCCATTGCCTTCAGAAGGCAGAAAATGCCCCACTGTGTGCTTCTGAAATCAGGAGGAGCTGAAGATGTCCCCTCTCACTGCAGGGGGGACTGGACTAGATGACCTTTAAAAGCCCTTTCCAGCCCAAATCATTCTATGATTGTATGATTCTATGCCTTACCTTCTGCAGCTGCAGCACAGACCCAGTCAGACTGACTAAACCATTTGTTCTCATTTACTGCTGCTTGTATTCTTTGCATCCTTCCTCTCCTCTAGCTCTGTGAAAGCATTTCCCATTGTGCAGCAGCCACTCCTGAACCCAGAGGGATGTATTGCTGCTAATTCTGTGGTTTTCACAGTAGGGGGAAAGTATTGTTGGTACCTTGCAAAGACAAAGCACAGTTCTACCTGCCTAGCTGCATGGTTTCCGAGACATGACCCCAGCCAGGTGAGCTGTGGTTGCGTGACCACAAATGAAAAAACATCTCCAAAATGCAGTTGATCCCCATAATAAGTTCCCCAGAGACTTCATGGATGTACACTCCAGCTTCCCTGGGGTATAGACAAATTGCTTGCTGGAGAACTTTTTGGATACAAATAGCAAAATATATTTCCAGTCTCAGATTGCTGAGAGCTGAGGAATGCACATAACAAATCACAGGCAGTGAAAGAGCATGAGGAGATTTTTTAAAAATCAGTAACTGTAATTTTTATTCTCAGTAATAGACAATTACTATATTTCTTAAATCCAACATCATAAAATTTAGTTACTGAATAGTCTGAGCCAGAACTCATGATTAAGATACAACTTCAATATACAGCAGTTAATCTATGAATATTAGACTAAAGATCATGAAAAGAACAGTCTAAACCATGAATGTCTTGTCCTCTGTGCCAGGATGCTGCTCTGTGGACCAGTCAAGAGTCCTGTCAGAAGGATTCTGGGGTGACGGAGGGCAGCACAAGGCTTTTAGCAGATGTCCTCATGGACTCAAAGATTATTTGAAAGACTTGGACTTCAGCTACTTATTAATTTCTCCTGAAGGAGGTGTTAGGTAGACGGCTTTGATTAGGATTTCCCAGCAAAATCTCATCCCTACAGAAAATGAACAAAAAATTAGGCTGTGCTCTGGACCCATAAATACTGGTCAGGTTTCAGGTAATGGCTTGTAATCAAATCTGCACACAGTCTGGAAATGAACTTAGACCATCTTACTGTTTTTTCTGTGAAAGCAGCCCTTCCCTCCTTTCTTCCTCTGTTTTTTTCCTGCCTCTTGAAAGCAGACTACAAAGTTTACAAACCAGGCAGACTGTACTGTGTTGCAGTGAGCACAATCTTAAATTTCCAAGTGGATAAAAAAAGCACAAAAGACGGTGGACCTATGCTTAAAAAAAAGATTCTGACAACACTTGGAGATTAAATCCGTGGATGTTCAGAGTCCTCTGGGTGCTCATCAAAATGGTATCCTTTTAATTATTACAATAATTTTTAAAATAAATAAAAATAAAACAACAGGACAACTGGAAGGTAGTGTTTGCTGCATGGTGTGGATTATAATGAGATTTTGAGCAAATAAACTCCACTCCAAAACAGATATTAAAGAGCAATAATGATGAAATCCTATAAAAGAGAAAGAGCAACCACTATGACTTCAGGTTTCATTTGCACATGGGAAAGACAGATGTGCAAAGTGTCATTTAATTGGAATTTTGATTATTAATACAATGTGGCACTAACAGCAGTTTTAGAGAAGACCCATGCAGGGCTGAGCTGATTAATGGAGTTGACTAGCCCATTGAGAGCTTAAAGTTGCCTGACAATTCAGCCCATTAATTAGCAAGATGCCATATTCCCTCCCGCTGGGCTCTGCTGCAGTGAACATACAAAAGCTTGCAGCTTCTTCTGCATTTTTTTTTTTTTAATTTCTTCTAGGAAGCTTTCCATCTTCATAAGAACATCCATGCTAAATCAGATCAAAGGCTCTATTGTCCACTGAAAGTAGTCAACAGCAGGTCCCAAGGGGGGATTTTAACAGCCTAAGTACACAATGGTGTTTTCACAGAATATGCTCCTGATTTCCAGGATTGCTTTGTTTTCTGAGCCTGTGTATTCTTTAAGCATTCAGGATTAACTCCCACAAAGAATCCCACTGCTTACTTACCCTTTTTGTGAAGAGCCACCTGATACACACGTCATTTGCTATCTTACTTTTTTACTCCACAGAAAGAGAGGATGGGGGTCTGCTGAGATTAGGTGGGTCATTTGCAGTTTTAATTTTCCAGCAGAAATTCTTCCAGTAACTAAATGTCCCAAGAACCAGGACACCTCAAATCTGACATATATTTCCCTTCGCATTGATTCATCAAATAGCTACATCAAAGATAACAACCTTCAGTCATCCAACATACTAAATCTATCACAGCAAAGCAATTGTGCATTAACATCTTCTACAGGGTGATCCCAAGATATGCAGGAAAATTACCATTTCCTTTTAGATTGCATAGAGGAGGTTCTATAATGATTTGTAAATTAAGCTTGAAACTGCCAACTGTATTTTCATTGTCCTGCCAGAGAAAACTGTCAAAAATAAACAAACACCATAAACAGACTGGAATAGAGTTTAAATCTTCTGGAAGGGGTCTGGAAAATGCTTACTTTATTTTCAAAACCAGCATAACACAATGACTAGATAATAATACAGAATGAAAGAAAATTAATTGGGCCCATATATTTTTTGTACATGCACAGGATGACGTTGTCTTGCAGCCTTGCTCTGTGAATGTAGAACAATAAGCAATCTTTTCTATTTTGCAAGGCTGATGCATGCTTACACGAGTTGCAAATCAAACCACAATTCATCATAAACATGCTCTGAATGGACACTGATTTCAGCTGCGTACAGCACTGAAATTTAGTGAAAAACAGCTTTTTCTTTCTAGCAAGTTCATAAATTCCACAAAGCACTCAGCAGGACTCATGGAAGCAAATGAAAGGCAGTAGGAGGAGAGAGGAGGGGTGGAAAGCACAAGTCTGTCTGTGAAAAGGCAGCTGAGGAAAAGCCACCCAGTCCAAATACATCCTACATCCATCCTGCATAATGCCTTCAAAAGTTCCCAAGTGACAACAAATATTCAGTGAGCCTCCACAGGAATATATCCAAACTGGTCATTTTCCCACCGATTTTTCTTCCTATTGGACTGTCTCTTGTCCCAAGAAATGTGCACAGGTGTATAAAGCCCATGCCCCGTGTTCAGACATACTCAGAGCCATGCTGCCAAGCAAAGCTGGTTTGTCTGCTGGAAAACCAGCCTGCTGCAGACCCAGCCTGCTGCTTCTAACTGTGACAGTGATTCATCCCTGAGTCTGTGGTGAAAGGACAACAGGCAGCATTCACAGACATAACTTGAGGACCTGATAATAAAGAAGTCTTAGAGTAGCCCCTGCTCCTCTCCTGCTTCAAACTAAGACCCCAGAGCAGACACCTTTGACCCTTGCTTTAGGCAGTCTGAACATGACTGTGTACTCTTGACAATTTGATGGAATTTAGACCCCTGTCTCATTTAGTGCCCCCTTTTCTAAGCTATTTTAGGTGACTGTAGGAGAAGGCAGGGACTTACTAGGTTTTTGTACACCACCTAAATAGACAAGTGTTTTCAGTGGGATGTAAGCACTTCATTTGCACTTTTGAAAGCACCATTAGGCAGCAACATGAATTTTAGCTGCATAAATACTGTGGGAATTCAGGTTTGGGATGTAAGTGGCTGATGGGAGATCATGTCAGCTGTAAGAAATTCACTGCATTTTCTTTCCTGATACATGTCAAAGTTTGCTCTTAATCCTCACGCAACTGGAAAAGCAATACCTGACCCCCACCACTTCTACAGCCCAACGTCCTGTATATGCCTGCTTACTCCTTTGCCTCCTTCTTTCATCTTTTAGCAACCAAGATCCACACAAATGGAAGGAACTTCAGTATCTTTTAATTCTTTATGAACCTTTTAACACAGGCAACTCAACTTGAAAATTTCCCTCTGCTTCAATACCAAACTTTTTACATGGTCAGTTTCTTCACTGATGTTTTCAAAGCACTTCATAAGTGAGCTTATTACTATTATATATGTGGGGAAACTGAGGCAATGCGTACAACTTTATTTATCAGGCTGATAACTTAGAAAAATGCTCCGTGTTTCCAGGCCAGTGCCCTGGGTTAAACATTATTTGCATTAATTTCACTAAATTAATCAGATTTACTCTGTGCCACAAACACACAGATTTTAAAGACACTTTAAAAATATAATTTGTTCTTCAGACTTACACCTCATCAAGAGCATAGCAAAGAGGAAACCATAATAATAATAAAAAATATTACAGTGAGGGATGGCTATTTCAAGAGAAAGAGACCAGCAGTAGCTCCAGCAGGTAGTAAGTGAAAACCCTGTTAAGATCTCCTGCAGCCAAAGGTGTCTGAGTCCCAATAGGTGGAGTTTGAAGGCCAAATCAGTAATACCAAGACACATGATAAAATCAATTCTTAGTCCTCAGGCATGTTTTTGTGGGCAGAAAGGTGATGTGGTGTATGAGGGATTGGAGGCAAGGCTATGAATGGCAGAAAGAGGAAGCTATCACCTAATTTCTTCTTTGTTAGTTTTTTTTTTTTTCTTCTTGATTGTGGTTTCTTCAAGTTGACACTACTTTTTGAAAGTTAAGTAATAGCTGAGAAGGACTGATGTAGGTAGCCTTAAAGATTAATTCATGACTAGAAAGCATCTGAGCAATGGCAATTCTCTGGCAGAACAGGGGAAACCCTCCTAAATTTTAATTTAAAGTGAATTCTAGAATATCTCTCACGTCTTTTCTTCTCTAGTTCTTTCAACTGACAGCATACAACTTCAAACTGATCTTCTTCTCCTCTAGAAAAAGAGAAGGGAATGGAAAACAAATATGATTTTGAATCTTCTTAGTGCTCTACAAAGCAAGCTAGATGATTTATGGAGAAGTGAAATATGAGATGCCTATGGTCTGGCTATATGACTTCTCTTTCTTGTGTTGGTTTTAAGCCTTTGTTCTTGGGATCAGATTTGAAGGCTCAGATGTGCCTTCCTGTGTATCCCTACCCCCTAATTCCTGGAGCATGTTACCAACTATGGTAGGTCCATAGGTCATTAAGAGCTTGTTCTACGTCAAGTTTTGAAAATACACTTGCCTGCAAAAAATCCTGGAAGTTCCTTGTCTGCAGGAAGGTTGGAAAGTCAGGCATAACATAGCCTCAGACATCTGTGGGACAGATCTTAATGTCCTAGGACCTAGACATCAATCACAGCTCATGGTTTTGTTGCTACGAGTTATAAATATGAAAGAAAAAAAATGGTGCTGATAAATTCTGTATTTGCAGAATGACAGTTGTTCCCTTATCCTTATTAAACTGAAGGCCTTGCCAAGAGGCAACTGTTCAAAGAGAGGGGGGAGAACATTCTTTTACTTGCATACTTCTCTAACAAAAGCAGAGCTTGTCTGTCCTTCTGAGACTCTTGTCTAGAATTTTCCAAAGCTACAATAGTAAAAAAACCCCTCCTTATCAAAGGCAGTGAAAAACAAAACAGCAACAAACATATTGCCACTTTTAACTCACTCCTTGTGACTTATGGAAGGCTTCCCCTTATTTCTAGCTTCCAAACCTTTCTCTTGATGCTTGTGACCACAAATTTGTTTGACAGATTTTAATTTGCTTTTTTGTTTTTGTTTTGTTTTGGGGTTTTTTGTTTTTGTTTTTGTTACTGGTTGTAATGGATGCTACAATGAAAAATGTCTGTGGTTTCTTGCAAGATCTAGATGGCATTGCTAAAGGATCACAAATTATACAAATGATGCCTGTGGACAACACTTGGCAAAAGGTACTGATCACTGTGCTTACCTGGATGGTATTAACCAAACTTATGGTTAATTCCAAGGGTGAATGAATCTGAGAGCTATCTGGCAGGCTTTATTCAATGTGATATTTTCTGTGACTGAAAAACATCTTCTCTTTTCTATATGGGACCTGTATGAGCTGTTAAGAGATTGTGGGACATTAATGGATTTTCTGTACTTAGGGTTCCAAATTCATCTTGATTCCCCACTATCTCGGTCTTCTGCGAGGAAAGTAGATTATCCTCATCACTGTGGGCCAGCTTGACTCTTAGTGGTGATGACTGCCACATAAGTCAGATAATTCCCCACACAGTGGTTCATTTCTAGTCTGTTAGATCCTTGGGGTGCAGTTCAGTAGAGAGTCATCTGCTTATCCATCACTCTGTCATTTTAAAACTGGAGTGTATCCTGACTTCTGTTTTTTCACCGTAACCAGAGAGGGCAGCTACCATCATACTGTTGAACTACTTCTGAAAAGAAGGAGAAAGTTGTGATGTAGTTTTGCAGACAAGGTGAGAAGAGCTGGGTTGTATCACCTTTCATATGGGGTAAAGCCTTCTGACAACACACCTCAGAAGAAAAGGTTCAAGAACCTCCCTAGGGAATGCTGAACCACATCATAAAAATTGAGTCTGGGAAAGTGGATGTGTTCAGTATTTTCCCAGTTCTCCATTGTGTCAGTAGGGCTTTGCCTTTCCCATGGTAGATGGTACATTAGAGATGGGATGACTGAACCTGCATGGGTGGCCTTCTTTTTAAAAAGCCTTCTTAGTTTTAAGTTGGAACAACATATCTCTTTCAATCCATGTACAAGAGAAAAAGTAAAGCATGTGCACCTTGCCTTCTGAGATGACCATTCCCTTCACAGATTTTTTACTTTTTTGATTGTACTGTCACTAGGGACATAATATATACACACTTTATCCTGTTTTCTGCAACAGTAATACCAAAACTCAGGGATGGATTATTGTCTACCTTATGTTGATCCTGCCTGCTCTTGAGACATTAATCCTATGGATGATCATCTCATTTATCTTTTCTTTATTACCTTTTCTTTAATCAAGTAATGCTATTTTTGCACAGACACCTTATATACTAAAGTAATGAAAGCAGCTTTTTTTTAGCTTTTTTTTTTTTTTTCTGCACTGGTAGGGCATTAGATATTTAATTTTTACTGCTGTGAAAGAATCAAGGACAATTTCAGAGAGGAAGAGCAGGGGGGGAATTCAGGGAAGGTTTCATGAAAGAGGAAAAAAATCAAGGAGGAAGAGTCCTAGGGGATATTGGGTTGAGTGGTTATTTTTCTGGAGGGGATACTGCTCTCTAGACCCTGAAAAAAATGTAATCTATATTAAGTATAAAACACTGTAAGGGACAGAAGGGTTGGGGGGAAAACAGGAGACAGAGCAGATGGTAGTGGGAAAGGAAGGAGAAATAAAATGAGAAAAGTAATATTAAAAGTAATAAAGGGACAGTATTTTTCTTCACTTTCTCTAAAATGCATGAAAATATGCATATTTCATGCCTCTGTGGATGCAGTTGTGTGTCGTTTTTCAAGGGCCTGTGTGTAGAGCAGCAAAGTGCATGCAAGTTTTCTGAAACATCTGGAACACTTGCAATGCTCTTGGCCAGTGGGCAAAACACATAGTGTAAGGTTTATTTAAATTAAAAAAAGATGAAATTTAATGAATTAAATATGAAAATGAATAATACACATTGCACAGTAGCCCTTGAATTTGCTTTGATGTTAAGTGCAATTTAATTTGCTGCTACTTTTTTCCTCCCCTTATAGCTGCAGGTTTTTTGTTCTTCATATTACAGAACCCATTAAGGGAATTGTCAGGAAATAGACCGAAGTTTTTCTGACTGAGAATTAGGAAACTGTAATCCTACTCTGTCAATTTGTGACTGATAGCTACTAGTAGCTTAATCCCACTTAAAATCTTCAGCAATTGATTAGATTGAAAGATGGACATATCAGTGCCACAGTCAAGCTAAATTTTAAGAGTCAACTGATGTTTCTGGACTGTGACATTTGTATCAAAATCAGCACTTCAGGGTGACTTCTGATGGACGAGGTTTCTCCTCCCATAGTCATTAGGCTGCTTTAGTTCTAGATGTATATATGGTAGGTTTTGGAGCTCTGTTCTGCAAGGTGGACAGATTGCAAGGCAAGTGCAGTAGCTATCCAAGGCAGAAATAATAGCTGCCTGCATCTAAAGAAATGACTGACTGTAGAACTGCCCATTGGATTTCTAAAACGTCTTTGTTTTCTAGTGAAGTGCATTAGTCATCTGAGGTTGTTATGAATGTACCTGCTTTTTTCCAGAGCTCCAAAAAAAATGGGCTCATGAGCAGTGAATACTGAAGAGAAACATTCCCTTACATCTTTAATCAGCCCTGCTCTTCACAGATTCTTAAATTGTACAAAAAATTGTCTGTACAGGTATTAGTATCTGATGATTTGACATTGCCAAAGTGGTGCAGGCAAAGATTTTGTTATTTATTTTTTTTACT
The DNA here is from genome assembly GCA_038090715.1 of Florisuga fusca. Lineage (NCBI taxonomy): Eukaryota > Metazoa > Chordata > Aves > Apodiformes > Trochilidae > Florisuga > Florisuga fusca. Next base: position 5,347,002 of record JAAWXA010000003.1, read on the forward strand.
TCTATATTTCTTTAGTCTCAAACACAGTTCAAAGAGCTCCATTATTTTTAACAATTCAGAAAGTGTCAGTTGAAGAAAAAATGTGCTACAGGTTTTCTTCAAGTAAATCAAAAGAACTAGTAATTGCCTTTCACGTTTTATTTCAGAAAAAATAGTATATTCATTATTCAGTGTGGTGCTCCAGACAAATTCATATTAAGGGAAACAGAGGAAACTACAAGAACACTGAGAGAAGAAAGTGTCTGAAAAGAGCTTTTTCTTCCTCTAATAAACAGAAAAAGGAAATGCCTTTAGATGAGGTTCCTAAACAGATGTGTGCAGAGCAGTACACAAGTTACTTCAAAGTAGGACACAGATGTTTTCTGAATAATTTTCCTGACACTTTTCCATACACATGCATGGCCAGCTAGGAATTGCTGTAGTCATCACTGGCAGTAGTGGTACCAGAACAATTGTAGGTTGAAAATTCATCCAACATTCATCAGTGAGACTGATAGCCAGAAATGAAGGAGAATAACCTAAGTCTCTTTAAGCTTCTGGGACCCTCACTACAAGAGAGACATTGAGTTACATTTTTTTCAGGGTCTAGAGAGCAGTATCCCCTCCAGAAAAGTGACTAAGTAGTGTCTGTCTGTCTATTTTACTGTCTCCCTTAAAGTAAAAAGAGGCTATATTTTCCTGAATCCTCTTCCTTTCCCATTATTTTAGAGATGAGAGAACATATGGGGTTTTTACTCCAGTCATTTCAAGTTTCCCAGTTGGCACCACTTTTCAAAGATGACAGGAAAGAGTCTCATAGTGATGTTGTTTACCATGATACTTGATATCTAAATTTTGCCAGGTGGATCATGCTATTAAGGTCTCTGATTATAGGTGTTTTGTTATAAAAGTACAGTGGCAGACAGCAAGTGTCTTTTTGTTGATGCAGAAGAGACATGCCTTCACCTAGCCTACTTTTGATCCTAAACTTAGGCCTGCAGCAGAGATGTACATCTAGAAATATATGCATCAGAATCATTGTTTCTGTCTGACTTAGCTTTTATCTTTAGGGCTACATCCTCTTAAACTTCAACTGACAGATTATCCATATATCCTTCAGAAAATTGTCCCCTGATCATAGTGTTTTCAAAGTATACCTGATTTACAATCTGAATTTCTTTAGCTTTGGTCAAGTATCTGAACATATGACTTTACCTCTTACTGTCACAACATTTATGCAGTCCCCCCAGGACGTACTTTTAGGTTGTGATCTAACAACTCTTTTAATGACACAGGTAAAATAACCTGGAAGGTCTTTACTAGAAGGCAACAACTCACATTGTTTCTCTGAGTCCTTTCCAATTTGTCAACAGGTAGATACCACAGTTTTCTTTAATAGTGGAAGTGGCAGGCTGTGATTGCTAACTCTGTACATTTCTAAGCCTGACACTTGCGCTTGGGCTGTATTGCGTGTGTCTGCAGCCTCAGTGTGTCTGCTTTGGCAGGCAAATTTTTTCATCCTTCTTGTCATTGTGCTGGTAACTGAAAAGAAATGTATTTGGTTAACTGACAGCTGTTTGCTCAGTAGTAGGGCAAGGCTACTAAAATTATCACCTCTTGGCACATTCTGAAATTGCTCTCATCTTGCGTCAGATAAATTAAATAGGACTGGCGATTTTAGTCTTGAACTTCTTTGACCTGAAGGCCTCACATCACTGCAATAATCTCTTGAAAGAAGTTAGTATCTTTTTGGAAAAGTGACCACTTTAAGATAGTGTTAAACCTTGATTTTACCTCTACTTTATTGCATTCCACTTAAAAAATGGTAACTCAAAAGGGCAAAAATGAAATTGAGTAAGAGCAACTGACTTATCTATTATTGGGAGAAGTTTTTAATCTACTAGTTTAAACTCTTGGACTTTTCCCACCTCAGAAAACAGCAATTGATCAACTCTTTCTGCATCCAAGGTTCTTGAACACACACAAATAAACTGTGAGCTGCCTAGTTTGAAGCATCTCTATTCTCTTCACCGAGAGATGAGACACCTAGGAGACTTCCTAGGAGACTGCTCCCAGCTTTTACATCCTCTGCACAGGATCTAGCTAGAGTCAAACCAGCCATGTCTGGAAACTGACACCACAGACCAGGGATTGCCAGGGAGTGGCCTACTTGACCATTTATTATCATAGCCAGACATGCTCCAGACCTTGAACTTTTCTCAGCATATTCGTACATACTATTATAGATGTAGCCCTAAAATAGCTGCAGATAGGATTTTCTTAGCAGAGTCCAGGGTCAAGCAGATGAAAAAAGGAAATGGAAGGTTGGCACTTCTTGCCCACTGAAGCATGTAATTTCTCCTTTGAGAAACAGGAAAGGAAAATATTGAGCACCTTCATTACACCTATATAAAATAAAGGAACTGGGAGACTAAAAGCCATTTAGATTTTCAGAGAGAGACTCCCTTAATCCTTTTGACATTTTGATCATACATGATATACTGAATACCAGCACCATCAGAATAATTCTTGTTGGATGCCTAATTCCAGGAGCTAATGAAATTAATGTAAGCTCATTGTTCCCCTCTAAATTGGCTGTCAGTTTCATTGGCAAAGACAGATGAAACTTGCATTGCTTATGTTTATACTGCATTGTATAAGCATGCATCTTCACACACTGAAACAGAAGTTCCACTTTTGGGGAAAAAAATGGGATGTGTTACATTCCAATGGATCCTTCATCAGTGGAAGCCCTGACTTTTTTGCAAGGAGAAAAATGCTTTCATTTACTGAGTATATAAATCACTATAAGTTATTCTCACAGCTGTAGTTGTTATCTTGTTCAATTTCCATTCCATGTGAGATCAAGATAACAACCAATTTGTTTTGTTCAGCTCACTGAGCAACTGTTAAAGAAAAATGGTCTTTAGCTTACCATGAGACTGACCAAGCTCATAATCAAAGCTTACAGTCTGAAAACAAAAGGCTTTATGGAGATGTTGCTATTAAATTTTCTCCTTACGGTTCCAGGAAACCTTTTAGCTGGATTTCAGAGTGACCAAGCAAGTTGGGTTTTTAATTTTTCTTACTTCCTCTATGGGAACCATGTATTTGGAAGCCTAGTTCAAATTCAAGCTGTATTTCAAATTTTCTATGACTTTGGGTCAGGAAGTTTCATCTCTTTTCTGCTGCTGCTCCTTCTGTAAGATGGGGAGACAAGGGATACTCACTGAACTAAAGTGCATGTAGCGAGAATTAAAGCTAACTAATTAGTGCACATTATTTTTGGTACTTCATTTCTATATAGTACTGCTATTTTTTTCATCTGTCAGGTGTATAATGGCTGTCCAAAGTGCCTCATAGAACTGTCACGTTTCTAGCTGACAAAATTTCCAGAGAAAAAATAGGTGATGAGTTTGTTTTCACTAGGTAAAAAGAAGGAAAATACTGTAAGGCTTGCTGAATGAATAACAGTATGGGACATGTCTTCAGGAATGAAAAGCATTTTGAAAGTTCTTTTTCTTCCCTCTTTCATCCCCCTTCTGTAGACAAATTCTGGACAAATGTGGAATGGATTTTGAACACGTGACAGTAATTATTTTCAAGTTTACACCTTGAATGGGGTTAATAGAAGAGATGCAGCTTCAAAGATGTATGTAACTTATTTTGTATTCTTCAATCATCTCTTTGGAAGATCATGTGTGCTGTCAATAACCTCAGTTGTGAAAATGGATTTTTGTCTAGAAAATGAAATAATCTCAAATTCGGCTTTGACCAGATACAGTTACTTTATGCTTGTCCATCACCCAGTCAATTCTACCGCAATGGAGTAACTGGAATTATGCTTGTCACTGAAGGTGAATAAGAAGAGTGTGAGGAACCATTCCACAGGGAAAGTGGGGGTCTAAGAGGATGGGGTGTAATCAGAGGACGACACCTTTCCAATACTTAAAATCTTTCACTCTTATCTAGAGGCTAAAGTGAATTTTCTGCTAGACGCATTTGAGCACCCTATTCTGGAAATGATGTGTATCTCTAAAGCACATTTTTGAGCTACTGGGTCATCGTGATGAACTGACAGGAGCTGAAGAAGTAGGGGAGTTGATTGGGTTACACAGTGAGAAGGAAGGGAAGGCTGAACTGGCTATTCAGTGAGGTGGAGGAGAGTGTTTATTATAGAAGCAATTTGCAACGGTGGATGGGTAACACAGTATAGGTGTACTCTTGTTTTTCTATACATGCAAGAGTTATCTCCCACTTGCTGTCTTTGGAAAAAGCAGACATAAGGCAGAAATACTCTGTACATTTCTTCATCACACCAAGCTGATTTTCTCCTCGATGGCATTGGAAGTTCATTATGAATTCAGCATTATACTCTTAGCGCATGCATAATTGAAATGACAAATCAACCAAAAACTCTGGGTATGAATAAGGTCTGAATAAAGCTATACAATCCTTCTGGTTGTGCAGTTGCCACAAGAAAGCAGTGGCTTCACTGCCTGCTATGATTAGGAAAAATTAAATTTTTTAATCCAAGCTGGGCCAAGTAAGCTTTTTGTGATTAAGCCTTCTTTCTATACCTGTTTCTTCTTTGTAGTCTTTGCATCTTCCAAGGTTTACAGGTAAGTGTTGGCAGAAATATGGACCAGTACCTAAGTGGCTGAGGGTAGAAATAAAATGTGGAAGGCTGTTTTCAGTGCTTGCCAGTGACTCCTGACATTGCATTTGGAATAAAACCATAAAAACAGAATGTAGCTGTATTTTTAATTTTTAAGCACACATTTAGAACTTGTAACTCTTTTTTCTTTTTTTTCTATTTTCTTTTTTCCTTTTTCTTTTTTTTCTTTTTTCTTTTTTCTTTTTTTTCTTTTTTTCTTTTTTTCTTTTTTTCTTTTTCTTCCTTTTTTTTCTTTTTTCTTTTTTCTTTTTTTCTTTTTTCTCCTTTTTCTTTTTTTTTCTTTTTTCTTTTCTTTTTATTTTTTGTTTTTTTTCTTTTTCTTTCTTTTTTTTCTTTTTTTCTTTTTTTTTTTCTATTTTTGTTCAGGATCGCTTTTTTTGACATGTTGGTTGAATTTTTAGTTTTGAGCTCACAAGGAATTAATTGAATGGTCACAGTCTTAGCCTCTGCCCTCAGTTTGCCCAGTGCCTGTTCCTTGAAATGCCAGAAGACCTGTTGTTAGCAGGCAGAGACAAATGCCTTACAAGGCACACACCAAATGAGTACAGTGGCATACATGGATCATCTGTGTAGTTAACACTTGCTGGAGAAATAGACTGGAGATGAATGATCTAATGGGAGGTTGGAGAACTTACTGCTGAGTACAAACTTGCAATACTTCCCACCTTCCCTACACCCTATAAGGAAAAAGTGTGTTTTAGAGTTATTCTTTCAATTACGCTTAAGTTTGAATTTTGACCAGTTACAGGAGGAGATGTAGGAGGCCTGCATACTGCAAGAAAAATTTTGGTGAAGTTCTAAGCCTGTTCATGTATTGAAAGCTGGACAGTCAGCACCAGTATTTCTATTGAAAATAAGTCTTTGCAGAAAGAAGCCCCCTTTCCATAACACGATCTCCTCTGAATTTAAGCCACTCTTGAATACTTTCTGTTCTGCAGCTACAGCTGCTGTGCTGAATCCTCCTGTCAAACTCTGAAAAATTGGGACGGTTTCTTGCATTCCCCACTGAACTATAAATGAGCTATAAATATGTAGGTCAATCTAATTCAGAATGATGCCTGTAGAAAAAGTTGTTGCCTGATGGATAAAACAACTTAAATGACTGCTTTGGCACACTTCTGGTTATATCCTTCACCACACCTGATACATCCTATTGCTTGAGATTTTCTGTTAGTTTCCATGTATTTAACATCCAATCTAAAGCTTCTTGCAAGGGGGCAGCACTAAAGAATTTGAACCCAGCTACGAGTTGAGCACTGAAGTCCTGAGAAAAATGTTGCAGGACCATAATATATTCGCTTGTGATGTAACACCCTTTCATACTGTTTAGAATTTTCTGGAGGAAATATTTGGAAGCTACTTTCTCGCAACCTCCTATAGCCACAACAGTTCAAATCACTCACACATGCATCAGGCAAGAAGAAAATCTACTATTTTCAGAACTTTTTTTCCTTTCTCTTAGACTAGGGTACAAGGAAGATTTGACTAAACAGCAGGATTTATGCTGTTTTTTGTTTCAGCTAGTGATGTGCCATTTTCCACCAAAGTGGGTTCCCAAATTTCAAAAAGCTACAACCCCACTGAGCAAACAAATTTGAAGACTTCCTCAACATGTATCAAGCAATTCTTTTACTAAAAGCATGTTGTTTTTTTCTTGCTGATACCCTCTATTCCTTTCCTCACTGTTCCAAACACAGTTTCCGAAATGCTAATTCATGGATGTCCCCAGCATAGGTTTACCTTTCCTGTCTCACACTCCCTTGGACATACTCTGAACAAGTCTGGGCAGGATCTTGAGCAGCCTGATCAAAATCAGCCTTGCTTTAAGTGGGGATTGGAACAGAGACCTCCAGAATTCCTCTCAAATGTAAGTTATTCCCTGATTCTATTTACATTATTAATTAGACAGTGGTTTGGCGTTTAGAGTAGGTTATCTAACACTTAAAAGCATTGCAGGGAAACTCTGGCCCCAGGACTGAATGACACAAACCATATCCTGCCCTTAAGAACTGAATCTTAAATGTAAATTTTGCAAATTTTGAACATCAGCTTTTTGTCCACAAGTAAAACCTAACTCTTAAACTCCACACTTAGTGAAGTATTAACATATAGGGTTTGGATTTAGCAGCTAGCCCTTGCTGCTACTGGTACCAGTTAGGAAAAAAATACCTCTGTACCTCTTTTCTTCATATTTCCTTCAGCAGTGGACGTTCCCATTTATACTTCTTTATTTACAACTTAGACAGAAAACTGGTGAAAAATTCCAGTTTTTGAGCCTGCCTGGAAAAAACACCCACACCAGAAAGATGTTGCTTTAAAATGTGAGATGCTGGGTTTAGCTGTACTCTGGACAACTTTGCTGCTAGGACATCTGCTTTGTAGATTGCAAATCTGTATGTAGAATCAGAGTGGCAGTGGGATCCAGACTGGCTTACACTGGTAAGACACAGGATGCTTCCTTCCTATGGATGATACTGACTGCCAATCCAAGGAGAGAAATCACTGTCTGGCCTCCTGAGGCTTCTCTCTTGGCCATGAAAAGGAGTGGCACACTGGTAAGCCACTGTATTTTCTTACATTTTGGAAGATGAAAACACTTCCAAGTCTGTAGTCTGCTTCACACCTTATTTTCTCTCCTCCTGACTTAAGTCACAGTGTTGTTTTTTTCATGCTGTTATCTAAAGGCCTTCCAACTGTTGCTGGCACTCAGGTTGCTGCTCTGTGTATAGCAAGAGCTGCAAGAAAATGTGAGGGGTGTGAGGATCCTTCAGAGGTGGTGTCACAGCATAGGTCTGTATGTATTCATTGATCCACAAATCAGGTCTGAGGACATTTCTCTGATATGATACTCTTCAGACCAGACAAAGGGAACACAGGGTGCTTTGGCTAAACACTGGGGAAAGCTTCTGTGACGATGTGCAAACTGTGACATAGGGTACACAGTGCTGTACAGCAAGAGAGGTTTTCCTTGAAAAGCAGACCCAAGGAGGGGAAACAGTATCTGTTGGATTTCTGTACTTTGTTGCAGTTTTAATTAGGCAACACTAAATGAGCTGCTGGTGGCTCATAGACTCTGGCTATGGTGAATTCCCCTGTGGCCAGAGGTGACCCACCACAACTCTCCTCTACACATCATCACACTGGTGATGGAGTCCAGATCTCCTTTTCTGTCCCAGCACACTGCTATTGAAGCACCTGAGTATGGCTATTTGTAGGGATGGTCATACCATCTGTTAGTATGCAAGGATCATGTTCTAGCTCAGAACCAGCTTTATCTGACCCATGCAGACCATGGTGAGCTAGCTGCATGCACACTCCAAAGCTGGAGCAATCTTTGTCTCAGTACTTGTCTCATGGCCTCTTACATCCAGAACAAAACATCCTTAGCCCAGCACACAGCATGTGATCATGTCAGCAGATGCCACCAACCTCTGCTGGTGACAGCCCCTGTCTCTGTGCTATTACTGTGCTTATGTAGGCCCCAACCTTAGTTCTTTCTTAAAGCTTGATGTTCTTGTCTGTCACCAGCAAAGGTGACAAAGGTGACAAAGACACCAGCAAAGGAGGAATCTGGCTTTTTGTAGCTTAGTGCTAAGTGTGTATTTGTGAGGGATACATAGTACCAAGCACAAACCTGCTAAAATTCCAGTTGCAGAGCAGAAAAAATGGAACAAACTGAAGAAGTGTTACTTTGAACAGCCTATGAGTAAAGGCCTGCAGCTTGTGCCATCTCCTGAAATGTGACCTTGTTTTATCTTAAGGTGCTGGTTGGCACAGGTCAAAACCATGCCAATGGGTATTCTGAATTAAAGCATTGGTAATAATTTGCAAGCCACATATATTTGAGCCCTAACACAATTAAATAAGAGAATTAACTAACAGGTCTACCAAGCAACCAACCTGAAAGAAAATAGAAATAAACATACAACAGGGCCATTTAGCCATATACCAAACAAAAAACAATTTGCTGTGGTTAAAATCTAATGTCATATCTAAAAGACTTATTTTGCCTAATGTTTTTACCCACAAAGATTTAAAAAGAATGTTATCCCAGCAAGCTCTAATTTTTCCTGCTTCAGGTACCTTATTCCTAACTCATAGTTTTTCCTGAATGACTAACCTTGACTAGATAGCTTTCCTAGGTCTTGCTGAACCTGTTGTCCCCAGAATTTTCTGCAATAATAACTCATTTGTGCTTGCTGATAAATTTGTTCTATGTTGCAAAGGGGGCATTGTGAGAAAAGTGAATACCCAAAAATCCAGACATGAACTATGGTATTTTCCTGACTTTAATTCAAATGGATAAGACTGTTAGGGACATTCTTTGAATAATCAGTTACCAGATGACTGTCAGTTACTGCAGCTAGATCACTGCTGGAAGAAATCACAAAGCTAATCCCGCAGTTCATTATTTAGAGAAGTATTGAAGTCTCAGTTCAGGCTGACACCTTCTAACACTCAATGGCTCTCTACAACTACCTTAAAGGAGGCTGTAAGGATGTGGGTGTTTGTCTCTTCTCTCAAGTAAACAGCTATAGAACTAGAGGAAATGTCCTGAAGTTTAACCAGAGGAGGTCTAGACTAGATATTAAGAAGAATTTCTTTACCGTGAGATTTGTCAGGTGCTGGAACTGACTGTCCAGGGAGGTGGTGCAGTCACCATCCCTGAAAGTATTTAAAAACAGTGTAGATGAAGCACTTCAGGATGTTCTTTAGTGGGCATGCTGATATATAAAAATTTCTTTTTGTTTTTGTTTTTTGTTTTTTGTTTTTTTTTTTTTTTCTTCAGGGAATTGTATATTGACAGGTGGGCAAGATCCTAGAGGTCTTTACCAACCATGACAGTTCTGTGAATCTACAATATTGGGCACAGGAACTCCACTCTTACAGTCAAGAAATGACCCCTCTTATAAGTAGAATTTCAAATGCTTATTTGCAGCTCCAGCCTTGATTCAACTGTTTGGATTGTAGAGAGTTAAATGATATTTGTTCAGACGTGAGAAGGGCTGCTTATCTTGGCAGGATATGTCTATGGTATCTAGGAAGGGCAGCTGTGTTGACTTGATTTTTTTTTTTTTTTTTAAATGGAAGAGGAAAAGATAGAAAATGAAGCATCAAATACACCCTTTGTTTAATTTTGCTTTGTCTCAGGAAAAAATCTTTAGTCCTGAAATAGTTCTCCCTGCAAGGCAGAAACAGAAAAAAACCTTGGGTTTTTTTGCCCTTGAATAGGCTGGATTGAACTGGAATAGTTTGGGGATTTGGTCTGCTTGTTTGCTGGGTTTTTTCCTCTTTTTTAAAATTTTATTATTTTTACTTTAAATTGTTGAGAAAAGCTTCCTGACATCACTGCAGGAACTTAGTTGCTGAGAAGAGAGAATTTGAAATAAGGTTAATGGGGCATCAGAGCTTTGCTGTGCTGGTTCAGGCTCTGCAGAAAGGCTAGAAATGAACACTTTATGGAGCAATTTCACTTGACTCCTTTGCTTGGCTTTGTATTTCATTTATTTATTTATTTTAAATTCAGCTCCATTTCCTCCAGCTTTCACTATATTTTATGGCATGAGCAACTTTTTCCCTCCCATGTGGAGCAAAATAGGTCTCTTCTTACAAGAAGTTAATAACCTACGATGAAGTGAGATGAAAAAAAATTCTTCCTGAGAACAAGTTGTTTTTTCCCTATTATTTACATGTAAGTTTGACGACTTTTAATAAGTAACAAGTTCTTGTTGTTGCACAGCAACATTTTTATACACAAAACACCCACCAGCTCCACACAAACAAAATGCTAATAAACCAGGAACAGTGAAGTTGACTAATAGGTGACCAAGAAGTTTACTGTCTAGTAGAGGTTGCCTGTCAGGTTGTTCCTTCTCCCACACTGCTGTTTAATTCTTTATCATTCCACCCCAGCTAGGTTTTTTAGTCCTTTTAATTTTAGCATGTGATGTTATGGTGGATGTAGATTATTAATTTTAAGTACTGGTGGTTAAAGGTCCTCAAAGACACTCTTAGGCATTGTATTTCTCTGCAGCAGGCAAAGGAGTCTTTAAGGACTTGTAGGAGAAGCTAGCTGTGCATGGTAACCAGGCTGAATGAATGTATTTAGTACTCCTCCCATCGCTGATGGAAATCTAATTGCTGAAACTGTAAAACACTGCAGCACACCCTGTGGGCTGCCCTTAATACCATCTCCTTAGGAATGTACAGCAGCAGCAGCTTGGGCACTCAGGTAAGCAGCCTGTCCCGGAGTGTGGTTTGACTCTTGATTGACAATAGATAGTTGGGAATCCCAAGAGGAACTTGTCTGCACTACGGGTGGATAAATGTCCCATATAGACCTTGAGGCCTGTCATCAGTCCTCACATGCCTTCTCTTATGTTCCTGATTACTGCAGAGCACTTGCACACTTGATAAACTTAAAAGCAATCAGGCAGAAGCCATCAGGAGAGATTTAAATCCTTTGTCTCCTTCTAGAGGACTTGTGGTTTTGACTGGCTGACAATGCCCTGAAGTCAGATAATGCCACAGTCCATCTGCAGTGCAACAGCGTGGGTCAAATAATTTCCTAGTCACTGATCCTCACCAGTGACCTCATATGACTTCTGCTCAGTAACAACAGAGCAGGAGTCCCATACTCTTCCCAGGTATGCATTTCTCAGTTCCCTCCTGACTCTAGGCATGGGGTTAGGCTGCACACCTGTCATATGCTATGCTCCTCCTGATGGTGCATCATGTGCAGAATATGTCCAGAATATTTAGTTATCCTTCTCTTTTTTCCTTTCTAATGCTGTAACTCCATCTTCCTCAGAGCAATTCTCACTACACAAGCTGTATCTGTCCTTGTAATAGGACAAATCCTTAGTAAAACCCCTTAGATAGCACTACCTCCACCTCTTTTGGGGAACTCATCATGTCACTTCAAGGGAATTCATGCTACTTAATGTTCAAGATATTGTGTGTGCTCATTTGCACTTGTTTCAGCTAACTGCATCTGACTGTATACCTGAATAGTCTCATTGATGTTTCTCACTCACTTGAAAAAAATAATGTTTTGAAGAGTACCTCTGAAGTATCAGTCATATTTCTGCCTGTGAGGGCCTTGCCTCCACCAAACTACTTCATATAGTAAGCGTTAAGTGTTGACTGCACAGGGTGACAGCCACTTGCTAACACACCTACAGGCTAAAAAAGAAAAGAAAAAGTAGCCCAATGGTGAAGACATCGTGCTAGTTCATGACTGAGGACCTCAAATTTACCCCACCACCATTGGAAGATTTTCATTGCTGGGTGTCCTGTGCCTTAAGCACGACTCAGTTTCAGCAGTCAGCTTGCCTGTCATACCCAGAACCACTCCCAGAGAAGTGGCAAGGGCTTCTGGTATTTCTCCATGCCAGGGAAAGAGAGGCAGAATCAGCATTCTTGAGTCTTCACTCAGAGTAGCTGTTGTAGGGTTAAGACCACTGGTGCTATCCCTCATACTCAACCCTGTAGCAACTTTATTGAACACTGATTGAACTAGCATTGGGGTGTTTAGACAGAAGCATTATGATGCCAATTGAAAATGCACAAGCAAAAGTCAAATAAGGTTTTTTAAATAGGAGAAGCCTTATTACAGCTGACAGCAGTATTACTCTATCACCATTTTCTGCCTGAAATGCAAAAGGATAGCATGGGCTCATAAGAAAGGAAGAAAAGGTTTATGGGGAGGGCTTTTCTTTAGCCAACTTCAACATATGTTGAAAGGCTGTATGCATGAAAGGGACACTCAGGCCTTCAGACCAGGGGAGCTTCAGACTGCACTTAGTGGAGATGAGAACCCTCAGCACCACCTGCATCATCATCGTCATTCAGATCAATCTGAATCATTCAGAGTCAGCAGAAGCTGAAATAGCCATAATTTATTAGAGGAATAACTTGTAACTATCTGTGTCAGAATATGATAGTAGTTAGATCAGAACAAAATCATTACAAAAAGATCCCTAGAGTTGTGTTTGCTGGGAGGAATGGCAAAGAACCAGCAAGCCTGACTTACGTCACCCCAGGCTCTTCTCAGAACTTGAGGCTCCTGTGACATTTTGACAAGAGATATAAAGATGTTAAGATCCAAAAATTCTACCTTTCTCATTCTGAATTCATGGCCACTCAAGAGGAATCCATAGCAAGAAGAGCAGTGTATGTACATCCCTTTCATTTGAAAACCAAAATGGATGCAGAATAAGATAAAATCAAGTATGGAAAAAAATTCTCAGAAGAAATATATTCAGTTTAGTTCCTTTTTAGTACAGAGAGCTAGTGGATATTTTCCAATCCCTTAATTTTATTTTTCTCTTCCTTTAATGGAATCCTATTACACACTTCTAGGAAGTCCCACCCACTATGATAGAGGAATATTTTATGAGTTGAGAACTAGGAAGAGCACAGCTAAGGTAATCTCATATAAATGTCTGTCCTTCAAGGGCACAAAAATCAGCAACACTGAAAATCATATATGCATATGAAAATTTAGTTTGGAAGGAAAACTAGGAGTGGGTTGCTTGAAGATACAGCAAGTCAAAGTCTTGAATAGGAGACCACACAAATTCTCTAGGATATCTTTTTCTTTTCTTCTTTCAAGGATATCTGACCACTCTCACAGTAAAATCTGATTTCTTTCAATCCAGATGGAATTTCCCTTGTTGTATCTTATTTCTTGTCCTTTTCCTGGGCACCTGAGAAGAATCCAGCACAGACTACAATGTCATGCTAGTTAATGGAAGATTTCAGGTTGCTATTCCTTTTCTCCCAGTTAACCAACAGCTCTTTACAATCTTACCTATGAAGTGGTCACCCTTTACTACCAGGTGTTGCTGACTTACATTGTCCTTGCTGTCCATCTGGACCAAGTTCTTTTCTGCAAGACAGGCACTGAGGCAGTCAGTCCCCAGCCTGTGTTGTTGCACAGGGATGTCATGTTTCAAATGCAGGTTGAAACATTTACCCTTAAGGAACTTCAGAAATCTCATATCTGACCATTCCTGCAGTTTATCAAGGTACTTCTGAATTACATTTCTGTTCTCCAGTGTTTCAAGTGTTCTACAGATCATATTATCATCTGCAAACTCAGCAAGAGCTCATTCTGACCCATTGCTGAGGTCATTAATGGAAATATTACAAAGCATCTGCCACATTATTGACCCTTGGGGATCATAGTTGGTAAATGGTTGTCAACTAGTCTTTGAAGAGCTGACACCTAAACTGAACTCAGCAGTCTGGGTAGTTTTTCACAGTTTTTATGTCATCCATCAAAACCATTTTTCTCTGTAAAGACGTTATTGGAAATTGTCAAAAGCATCACTAAAGTCAAGTTAAGCAACATCCAGTGCCCTCTCCTCACTAGTAGTCATTTATATATCATCAGAGAAAGCAATCAATTTTGTTTGGATACCTTGCCCTTAGTAAAAAGCATCACTAAAATCAAGTTAAGCAACGCCCTCTCCTCACTAGTAGTCATTTGTATATCATCAGAGAAAGCAATCAATTTTGTTTGGATACCTTGCTCTTAGTAAACCCATGCCAGCAAACCCATGCCCTTAGTAAACCCAGTAACTTCATTCTTCTTAGATCTGGCCATGGCTTCCAGGACAGTTTGCTCCATTATCTTTTCAGAGGCTGAGGACAGACCTGCAGTTCCTTTCAACATTTTTTTCTACCTTTTTTTAAAAAAACCCGAACAACTCACAATAAAAAAAACAAAACAACAGTTGGGCTGTCTTTGTGTGTGTGTGTTTGTGTGTGTGATCAACTCCTTTGATCACCATGATATTTCAAAGATGATTGAATATCCTTGCAATGACATCAGTCAGGATGCTCAGCATCCTTGGAAGAACTTCATCAGGACCCACAGGCTGTGTATGTTTAGTTTGCTTAAGTGGACTTTATCTCAGTCTTCTTTTTTCTGTGGATAAGGCTACTCCTCCCACTTCCTCCCTGAACTCTGCCTTGGGCACAGCTTAGTAGGGAACCTCAGTGAAATGAGGCTCTCCAGATACACTGACAGTTTCAATTTTAGGCAAGTTTTGGCTTTCTGCACCCTCTCCACATGCTGCTCTTCTGTATTCTTCCAAGATTTTTTTGTTCTCAGTTTCATTTTCTGTATATATGTTTCCTTTTCTTGTTTGGGCTTAGTCTGATAAAATTCCCACTGCAGCCTGGCCACTCTAGTGCCACACTTATTCATTTTCCTGTGAAATGGAATGGACCGTTCTTGGACTTTCAGAGGCTGACTTAGAAGACCATCCAGCTCTCCCAGGGCTCTTTACCCTGGCAGGCTGCCTCCCAGGAAATCTTTCTACCTGTTCTCAACCAAGATGAAGGATACTGTCCTGAAGTGCAAGGTGGAGATATTTCTGCTTGAGTTTTTCACATCACTTGGGAACTTGTGTGCTACCATGTTATGATAGCTTCAGCTTTCACCATAAGACTGCTATAATTTTCCAGGTTATTTATTGTCTGCCCCTGAGCAGAGCATCTTTTGTGTGATCTTGGCCAACACATCCACACATAAATTATGCTTTGTTGTTCCAGAAACTTCCTGAAATGATTTTGTCCAGCAATGTTCGCCTCCAAGCACATGCTGATCTGCTCCCCAGCTACTCAGTCTCTGGCCCGTATTGTTGCAAGAAGTTTTTCCTCACTGGATGCAAGACTTTGCATTTGTTCTTGCTGCGTTTTTGTAAGGTTCCCATTGGATTATTCCTCCAACCTGCATTGGTCCTTCTGAAAAACAAATGGTTTTGCTTCGGAGGTAGGTGTTTTAATATTCACATGGTACAGGAATGCTCTACTAGCCATGGCTACTGCCTTGCTTCACACATGTATATACCCTGCTGTCATCCTTCTTCCAAAGCAGTTGAAAGAGAAATAATAGTGAGGCAATTCCATAAGTTCTGACTACATATGATCTCACTAGCACACTTCTTCCTGCAAAACCCCCTCCTCAAATAATAAAATCTTGTTGGGGGGGGGTGGTGGTGTTTCATTTTAGTTAATTTTTATTGTTTGTTTGGTTTTTTTCAAGGAGAAAAAGAAAGAGAAAATGGCAAAATGAGGAAGAAAAATAAAACGAAAGAAAAGCAATTGCTGTATTTCAAAACCAGTGAAAATTATACTAAGCAGTAGTAGAAGTCAAATGGAAATCATAATTCTTTTATTTCTCTGACTGCTCAGATGTGTGTAATAGGCTTGGCAAAATGTCAAAGAAAACAAGGGCCAAGCTACGGTGTGTTTAGAAGAATCAAAAGTCTGCTCGTTAAGAAAGACAGATTCTACCATAGCACAGAGAAAAGTCTGAAGCTCATCTGCAGCTTATTCCTTATGAACAGGACAGAGGAGGGTAAACCACATACAATGCAAAGACACTTTTCAGCTTTGGAAGGAAAACAAAGGCAGTGGTGCAGTCTTGATACACGCATCTTTTTTTCTTTCCATTTACCATAGCATGGTAAAAGTACAAGGCAAAATTAAAATGATAAGCAGTACAACAGCTTTAATATCAGCAAAATGTGGATTCAGCTAGGTAATGGTGAAAGACAGCCCCTGTGATAGCATCAAAAACAGAAGTCAGAAAACCCACCATAAGTCCAATTCTCTTAGAGAAGGTACCTCCCAGAAATTAAATTGACAGAAGTCACTAGGTCTTTCATACTGCTTGCATAGTCCAACCACAGGAGCTGACAGACCCAGAAAGTTAACACATTTCACTTTCTTTTTGGGAGAATCCCCAGGCTGAAAGCTTTGTTCTTGATTTTTGATCAGGAAGATATGAGTCCATCACTTACGTAGTTTTTTGCTTCAGGAGTAGAGGGACAGTGTTTTGGTGCTCTGCCATGGAGCTTCCTTCTTCTTTTCCCAAGGTTACTTCACAATGGAATAGCATTGTCTTTGTGCATGCTGTTCATGAAAGAATGCTGCAGACATCAGAAGTTGCACAAAACTGAGGTGATACCCTAAAGGAAGGGTAATAGTTCTCAGGATAAAGTTCTCATGACAAAGCTACATAGGAAAGCTACATACATTTTGAACACATTACCTTTGGAGGATGAAAGTAATTTCTCCATCTTCCAGCACTGAGGCCAGCTAAACATCAAAATAGATTACTGGGCTAACAGGTGGGATTGTTTTTTCTTGGGCCCTTTCATGTCGGATTTGATACATTTTTGAAAGATATTCTATTTGTTTGGGGGTTTTTTTTCTAGCCCACTCTGTGGAGAGAAAAAACATTTCTGAGTATTTCAGAGATCAGAATAAATAGTCAAAGGAGTGGTCCTTAGGTGCTTAGACGATGGGAACCTAAAGTCCATCAAAAATCATTTAGATTTATTTTTACAATTGTCAATGGCCATAGCCAGGAACAATACAGGTACAATACAGTCCACAAAACAAAGCAGTGATTTCTAGATGGTCCTGTACAGAAGACACAAAGTGGGACACTAGGCCAGCACAGACATTGTCTGTCCTCTTCAGTGTTCTTTTTTATCAGACTCTATGAGATCACAGCCTGGACCCATTCTATCCCAAAGTTTTCTGATGTTTTCTGCCATTTTGGATTTGAGTTCTCCTCTTCTTCTGACCAGGGAAACTTGACATAAAATTGTTTAGTTCAAGTCCTCTAAGGTGTTTTTAGAAGGCAGTTCCTAACCACTGATGTCTGAATGAGGGAAAGACTTCACTTTCAAAAACATTGCTTTTTGAGTGTGAACAAAACTGTTGTCTTGGTATAAGAAAAATTGCAGGAGTTTGCAAATGACTTGCTGAAAACTTACATAGAAAAAAAGGAGAAGAAAAATACAGATAATTTTCCTTGTATGCCCTTCTTTCCTTCCTCTCCTCCCTTACCTTTTGCTTTCCTCCCTTTTGGATTATCTGATGAATAAACAACTTTTGTTATGAAGTTTCTTGAGAGTGTTAAAGTTGTTCTTGTACCTTGCTTGACACATAACAACCTTCCAACAGAAAAGACTGCAAAACCCACAGGAAACTGCAGGTGTATTGGGGTTTGCCTGTACATTTGAAGTTCTGACCTCTGTTGTTGTAATATGTCATTTGTGAGTCACTTTATTTAATGACCAGATAGCTCAGGTTTGGGAGTGACCTCAGAGGTGAGGCCCTGCAGAGAGGGTGTTGTCCTGGTCTATTCTCAGGGTGTGAGAAGGGTGCAAGAAACTGCAGCGAGGTCTGCAAGAGAGAGGAAAGGTTACCTGTTCCTTACTGATGGCCGAAGAAACTGCTGCTGCCTGGGAATCTGACAAGTCTGCTAAACTCCAAATTGAAATGTAAGAAAAGCCAGATGAAACCTTGTGCAACTTTCCATTGTAGCCTCTTCACAAAACTCCAGCAGCTGAAAAGAAGCCTAGTTGAACTACTTCCCTAAAGAAGACAATCACCAGCACTGCAGGATCTGCCATGACCCAGCTACTCCCAGCTGTGCAATGGCCTCCAGAGGACCCACCACTGAGTACCTGGCAGGGTGCTTTAACCATAGGCTGAACTTTTGTCAATTAGCATGTAAGTTGATGAAACTCACTTTTATCCCATCACCTCTTCACTGTGTGAGCTCAGTTTGGGGTGAACAGGAAAGCCAGCCTCTTAAATAGAATAGAAACAAACAGTGAACTCTGGAATCTGTTGGTTTACAGAAGGCACTACTTTTATGTTGCCTCTCTCTTTGCCTTAAATTACATCCAGCCTCCATCTTGCATCCACTGCCAAGAAGGACTCCTGGTGTAAAACCAATCTGTGCTGGGTGGGCCATGCTCGTGCCACCACAGGCTACCTTCAGCTGCAGTGCACTGGCCATAGCCACACTACACAGCACCTGTCTCTAGCCCATGTACCTCTTGCCTGCCTGTGCTGGCATGTGACTGCACCACAGCATTTCATAAAAGACCCACACTGGACACTTTGTCACTCCTGTGATGAGGTTCAACCCACTCACACTAAACCTACTGTTGGTATTCTTGACAATGCTGAATTTTACTTGTTGGACCACGAAGGCTCTACTGGGTTCTTATTCTTTGACCTGGGCGAAAGGAGACATCACCTGCTCAATACATCATACTAGGTAGCTGCATGATTTGTCTGCAGACATGGACAAGACTGCTATCAGAATCATGGAATTATTAAGGTTGGAAAAGACCTGCAAGATCACTGAGTCCAACCATAATCCATTCCACAACCCCTAAACCATATCCTAAAGCACCACATCTGAACACTTCTTAAACACCTCCAGGGATGGCAACTCTGCCACCTCCCTCGACTCCCCATTCCAGCATAGTATCAGACCAGATCACTGAAATTAGATACTTATGAGATTAGCCTCACTCTCCATTCTCATTAGTTCAGTTTATTCTGCACAGGCACCCTGCAAAAAATGGACAGATTGTCCCTGAATGCCATTTCTCTTATTAAAATTGTGGCGGTGACTGCATCTCCACCTCCAGACGTTCACCCTTGTTTGTCAGCATGCAATATCCCAGCTCAGAGTGAATAATTCTGTGATGAGAAATGAGGTAGAAAAATTCAAGATTAATCTGAAGGAGGAATCATTTTGGGGGACTAAACTATAATCCCCTTTGTTTGTGTATTTCTCAGATCCGAATTCCACACCTGCATAATTTGTGCCAGTACAAAGAGACAGACAGAGAAAGGAAAAAATAAATATTCTACATTAATAAACAACAATCATTGCACATCTTAAATGTCCTTCTTCAGGCACAGAGTCACAGAGTGGATTTATTCAAAACCAATTCAAGTCCTTGCAAAAGATTCTTATTTAATACTCTGAGGTCTTTCCCACCTCCCCCAGGCTGTAACAAAAGTCTGCTGGTGGGGAGCTGCTGTTTACATCCAGCATGTTCTAAGCATCATTCTCTAAATCCATTCTTGCACAAAGGAATCTCCACAGTCTGAAACCCTCAACTTTGTGTTTATCCCAAACACACACATCCAGGTATTTAGGCTGGAGAAATCCCTTAGAGGACAATATCCCCAGGTGACATAAAGCTTTACTGTGGATGGGCAGGGGAAAAGATATAGAGTCTAAACACATGCTGCTTTATCCTGTAGTTTCTGAGAGATATAAAAATGTTTGGGGTCTACTTAAATGAAAATGTCTGTTCTGTAGCATACCTTGAGTGAGAAAAGCAAGAAGGCCAGAAGACCTGGTAATAGTGCTCTGTCTCAACTGTAGACTTCTCTCCAGCTGAATTTCCTAGTGCTCTTTGTTAGAATCACCACTTAAGGTACAAGGTACAATTTTCATCTGCAGATTTTTTTTTTTTTTTCTGGTTTTGGTGTTTGTTTGTTTGTTTGTTTGTTTTTTTCCTTTGATTTCCTTTCTTTCCCTTTCTTAATGGAAAAAGACACATTTGTCCTGGTCTAAAATTAGTATCTTGTCTGTGCATTTCCTTCCTCTCTCCCTGCTTAAAATCTGCATTCTCAAAGTAGGACTGTCATGATCTAATTAAGACAGACGGAAGGGAGAGAGAATGCTCCAGAGGAAGAGAGAGTAGGAGTAACAGGAGAATTGTGATTTTTTTTTTTTTTAATTCCTATTCAGGCATAATCTTAAAAGACATGAAGCAACACACATGCCTACTCAAACAAGTTGTTAGCAAACTAATCGTGCATTACAAGACAGCAGAGCCACACTGTGCTCATTATACACTATTTAAAGATGGGTTTAGTGCAGTCAGAAGGCAAATCAAACATGCCTAGACATAAGGTTGAAGGGGAAGATTGCTTCTTTCCTTTTAAGAGGCATGGGAGAAGTCATTTGCTTTAGCATCAGTCTGTCTTCATGAAAGACCAGAATAATGAGCCAGAATTGCCTATCTGCTCAACTCAAAGGAGACTTTGAATAAGACTCCTTTTCTCAGTTCTCTAGAAAAGAATGGAAAGAAGGACTTTCTCAAGCAATTGCAAGAAATAGCTAAAGGTAGTTGGCCATGCTGGTAATGGATATTTGTAAGGAAAAGCAACTTGAATGTGAACACAAGTAGGAGAAGGTTTCAATAGTGTATCCAGGGAGAACTTCCATCATTGTTAAACATAGGATCAACATGCATCAG
The DNA here is from genome assembly GCA_038090715.1 of Florisuga fusca. Classification (NCBI taxonomy): domain Eukaryota; kingdom Metazoa; phylum Chordata; class Aves; order Apodiformes; family Trochilidae; genus Florisuga; species Florisuga fusca. Next base: position 5,367,768 of record JAAWXA010000003.1, read on the forward strand.
AATTAGAGGCCTGGATTGGCTGTGTGTATGGTTTCATCACATGCATGAGTATTTTTGATAAGAGGGTGAACAACAAGGTTTTTATCTCAGAAGATACTTTTTTTCTAATACCAATAGCGTACATATATGAAAGACTCAAACAGATTTGTCCATGAACAGTGGACTTCATATCCAGACCTTGTGATACAGCTCTTCTGCTTGTTTCAGCAGGATAAAATTAGTTTAGTAGATCTGCATGACCTTGTACTAAAACTACTTCAACCATAAGAAGCTCTAGCTTTTTTTTTTTAATTAAATTTATCATAGCTGTTTTGCAAGCACTTGATAAGTGAAATCCAGTCATTGCCATTCCTGGTAACATTGTTATCCCATAAAAGGATGTTTGTGATAAAAGCGTGCAGTTTTACTCTGTTAAATTCAGTCAAAAATGTACTAAAAATTTCACTGTAAAATGTGGCTCCCTTAGATATCTTTGAATATATTCTTTGCTGTATGTGTGTGGCTTTTGTATACTCAGTGGAGACTACAAAGATCCCAGTGAGTATTCCTGTAAACTGTATGATAGGGTGTGATTTGTCTCTGTAAATGTAGGCATGACAATTTAGACATACTGGGGCATAAAAAGCTTATGTATATATGTATATATATGTATATATATATATATATATTTTAAGTCAGACTGTCCTCTATCCAAATATCCACAATCCCACAACAATGGAATGCTTAGGATGTCTTTTACATAAGATGCTCCATGCAAATATCTGTGCTTTCAAGGGCAGCTGTGTTCCAATTTCTCTATAAACTGTGGACAAAGTACATGCAACAATCTTAGGCTGTGGTTTTTCCATCTATATATGCACTGCTAATCAGGCCAGGACCGTGACTAGTCTAGACAGACCTCATCAGAAGCAGTGAGATGGGACAAGAGTTGGAGATAGAATGGCTGAGAGGATGGCAAGGACTGCATTCATCCTACCACAGGGTCCCTTCACAACCCTTCTTTGATACCTTACTGTCCATGGGAGGAATTCCTCTCCCTTGGCCTGATTAACACGAGTGATGTAAAGCTACATCATGCAGGTCTTTGGATGATTTCTTGTGTCCCCTGCAGAGGCATGAAGAAAGGGTGATACCAGGTGTTTGGTATCCTTTCTTGGATACGTGCCTTTACTTTCAGATTTGCCTTGTAGCAACCACTCCTTTCTGGTTACACAGAGGAGTTTTTTTTGTATGGAAGAAGAAAACTTGCTGTTTTGATGGCCACTCAAAGGGGACTAGTGCACCTGTGAGGAAGAGCCAAGGGAGAAACCTAGGAGCGTCTGCTTGCTCAGCTTGTACTGTGAGTGTCTCCCTGAGGGACCTACAAGTGAGATGAATTATTTCCTATGAGGTACATCAATCCACCATGAACTATGGAGTAAGATACCTTTCTGGGGCTGAAAAATACTGAAAATAAATATAAATGCCTACACCAGACACAGAATGGAAGGGAAGGGAATTTCTAATTGGAAGGGACATACACTGATCTTCTAGTACAGTTGCCTAAATATGCAATCCTGCAAGACAGACTGCTCAGAAGTACCATGTGTGGCTTTCAGTTTTGCCTTGTGTTTACCCTGGGAGTGCTTATGGCTTTGCAGACTGTGATTCAAGTGGAAGTAACTGGCACAAAAGGACTGGACTTGCACCCGCTGCCTCTGCTCCATTGAGCAGAGTTCTCCAGTCTCTGCCATTGTCACCATGCATTGGATAGAGTACCATCAAAACTACTTAAAGTACTTATACATTTCCTCAAATAACAAAGAGAACAACTGCAGCACTTTGTGTATTTATCTCTTCCCTAATAGGAAGAGGCAAAACCATTTTGTGGCAGCCTCCAGGGACAGAGGAGGGTTCCTAATAACAAACCCAACAAGGGCACTGCTTCCCCAACACAAACCTGAGGGTGGACTGAGCACCGCTCCATTAGAGTGCTGTTTCACTGCACACCTTCACATGATTGACAGTGGATATCTGACTTGTCAGTGCAAATATTCAGAGAGACCACAGGATTTATGTACACAGTCTAAAAAGATTCAGTACATTTGTTTTGTCCATTACACTGCTATCAGTCAGAAGTTCCTATCAGATTAAAAATTTCAGTCATAAAAAACGGATATGTCCTGTTTTCTCCCCTTCCCTTCCCCCCAGGTGGGTTTTAAGTATCACAATCTAACTAAACTGGGAAAAAAAACAATCTTAAACTTTTCTCCTTCCCTTAAGCTTTAACTTTGGCTGCCTTTAAGTCTCCTCCATGCTGGAAGACATCCATAAGCCTTTTTCTACAGAACAGATTACAGGCAACTGTGCAGTGTGAGTAAATTTCAAAGGAGCTTGTCAGCATGGTTATCAGCACTCCTGGAAGTCCCAGCCTGCTGCAGAGCTCAACACTACACAACTACGTGGTAAAACTATCTTCCCTCACAGGACTTGTTCCATAATCAGCATGAACCCTGCAACAAAATCTTCACCTGTGTCATTTGTATCGGGCTCCTAGAATCTCTCTGTGGTGCATGGTTGCTGGTCCAGCTATCGATCTAACTTTTACTGATGATGTCTGGGACTTCTAAGGCCTAGATAAAACTTCATTGACAACTCATCCACTCTGAAAATGAACATTTACAACTCTCTACCCCTAATTCAGACAGCAAGTTCAAGTCCAACAGGCAATGTTTCCAGCCTCAGATATCTTCCTGACAGTCCCATGATACTCTAAGACAAGCCCAGTTTCTTTTTCCATCCTTCATACTTTTCTCTTTGCAGAAGGTGCTGTCTTAACCCCTACAAATAAAGCTCTTTGATGCCCTAGCACATCTAGCACAAGTCTCTCCTATTCTTAAGACAGTCATCCTACATCAGATCAGGGTGGAAATGTGGCTTGTAGTGTTTCCTAGAAACAGTAAGCACCATCTTCTGGGTACATAGCATACAGCACTATTTGAGACACCTGTTGAATCTGAGACAGAAGAGGGGCTTTAGTTATTTTATCTAGCATAGTATACCTGGTCTGGCAATTTGATGGTGAACTGCTATTCAGCAGCATGAGTTTAAATAGTTTGAACTGAAACAGTCTTCACATGTGACTGTGACTGTTTTTTCCCAATATGATGAGGTGGTGAAAAAAAATACCAGACAAATAGCCTGGTGAAAAGGCTGAAAATTAGTTATCTGCATTAAATTTCAGATCATGAAAGTGCACTTGGTACTGTGGGTCATCATGTGGTAGTATCCGGGTTTCTAAAAATCCTGGCATTACAATTTTTATACTTCTATCAAGCTATGCTCAGAGTCATTATGCATTCAAGATACTTTTAATAAGAGACAGGTTAAATTGTACAAGAAGCTGAGCATAATATTGACATAAATGTTTCATAAAGGTGCTGTGCATATCCACTATGGAAAATATCTTTCCGAAATGGTTGTGAGGGTGGAAGGTAGATCTGTAGTCATGCAGAATTGTGCCTAACAGGCACATGTGGGACAAAAACCAAATTATGCTGCTTCTCTTGAGGGAAAGGGAAGAGGTATGAAGAATTTGCGTGGGAGGATGGGGCAAAAGGGACCTAGAAACAAGGCATCTACAGTAAGTGTGGAAACTTAGCTAGATAATGCTAGTTGTAGATTATGTTATGGAGATGCCTTAGGGTAGACTTTCAGGCTCTGGTGACCACGAATTGCACCATGATAACACCTAAGGTTCTGTTGTTAGTGTGGTCAAATGATCTGTAATAGGTACTACTATATTACTTTCTTGTTTAATTGAAACTAGGTTTGGTTGGAACAGGATCGTTCAGAGAGCCATACCTTTTCACCCTCTCCCTGTCCATGGCAGGTGTGTTGGACTAGAGGATCTTTAAGGTTCCTGTCAACCCTAACCACTCTGTGATTCTACATTTTCTATGATTAGCTTGGTCATACAGTATGGGTCCCCTGATTAACCATTCCCTCCTAGAAAACTAAAGACAAAACAAGCAAACAAAACAAAACAAAACAAAAAACAGAGCAAAACCAACAAAAGCACCTGACAAACAGAACAAAATGTGTCCATTTTTGTCTAGGTACCTGAGTGCGGTGGGAGTACACACAGATGGAAGAAAATATGTTTGCGGGGGAATGATAAAATTCAGCTAGCAGCAACCAAAAAATCTGAAATGCATATTCATGTTGTTCTTGCCATCATTTTAAATGTTGATTCTTTTCACAGGGAAGGGGCAGGCTGTGCAGAGGCAGCTCTGTCTTGCTAAAATAAGACTTAATGGTCAGAAGGAACTGAGATCAATAGGAGAAAGAAAAGTTAAAAAAAAATTATAAAGTCAGCAGACCTGTCACTGAGGGGAAGGGGAACTCCCCTGTCCCATCTAGTCTCACATCTAGTCATCCATGTCTGCTTGTCACTTGGTTTGACCAAGTCATGTCATGAAGGCATCACACCTGTCTTTATTGACCAGGTTATCAGTCTCTGTGAACAAGTAGCTGTCCCTATGTGTCTGTTTCACACAGCTCAGTAATACTCTCTAAAAACTACTTACACAGAACATGTGAGCTTCTGTGCTGTGTCACCCTGTGGTATGTGCCAACACTGTAGAGGCTCTGAAGTGCTCTGGGAATGTACTAGCTTTGTCCTTACCCAATGTTCTCATCACTCCATGGCTTATCTGTCACTTCTGATTCCATCTGCCTCTCATCCGGGATTGAGGATCTGCCCCTTCCTGCTCTCTTCAGTTCTTTGCTAACACAGTGAAGTGTCACCCTGAGGCCATGGCAAACAGTTTTACAATACTGACCCTAAACCAGGATTGTCCTGAGATACTTCAAGCTGTAACAAAATGACATGGAGATCTTCAGGATATGGTATTGTAAGCAGATAATCAAATTTCAACTTAAACTTGCCAAAACCTCCCTGTGTGATTGAAGCTGACAAGACCATAACCACAGAAATGGCCCAGTATTATTGACAGCATGAAAATGGTCAATAAGAGTATTCTTCTCACAAATATTCACAAGGCTTGGGACTCATCCGTGTAGGTTATTTTTGTGGATAGCTCCTGCTCCCATGGGGCTCCAAGACAGTCACTGCTGAGTAAGGTACTGGCATGTCTGTCTTGCACATAGGAGAGGAAATCATAGAGAGATTTCATTTAATGTCTTCATAGCTGTTGGGCTTGGTGCAATATAGGAGCATTATCTTCATATTTCTCTCAGCATCAGGGAAGGATGTGAGGAGGTGAAAGACCCTTCACTTCAGAGTACGTAGGGAAGCTTTGTCTGCTATGGCTTGGTTCCTTCAGTGGTCTGGGCTTCAACAGCTCTAATGGGAATGTAGAGAGACCACCAGGATCCCCTGCAAAGGCTTGGGTTACACATTAAGTGGCTTCAAAGTTTCAGGTCTCTTCCCAGGCTATGTCTTCTTCTGACTGTTTTGTGACCTTTCCTGACAGACCAACATCCATGCTCTGAATTCCTGGCTTAACTAGGTAATTCCTTAGCTTCCTCCTACTTTGTTTGAAAGGTCTTCTGCTGCCATCAGTGGATAACTCTGTGAATGGGATGGACTGACTTGCCTTGCTGTTTACTCTCAAGTGTGTTGCTGCCTCTTTTTTGCTTTCCTCCTTCTGATTTGTTGAGTCTGGGCCAGTTACAGGCCCAGACTTTATCTATGCTGCTCTTCACCTGGCCTTCAGAGACTTAACATTGGGAAAGAGGGAGATTCTGATTTTTCTCTACAGATCCCACTTCTGCATGACTGAGAAAGATTGTAATTAAACAAATAAGGAAAAAATCAAACTATGAACAGATTCAAGCCATCTTTGTCTTATCTCACGGCACAAGAAAAGCTCAGTAAGCTTCATATTTTGGCCCCCTTTTAGCTCTGCAAAGTTACTTAACTGTCACTTGCAGCAGAGCTACTTGTTTGAGCAAAATCTTCTGGAATAGTCTGTGCCATTCTCTTCTCTCACATGTCAGACCCTTGTGTTCTTTCACACCCCCAAAGAGTTAATCCAACACTCAGGTCAAAGTGTTTCCAGAAGATGTATTTAGACCAGCAAAGCACTGAAGAAAACCTTAGGGACAGATTCTATGTCTTGCTTCAAAAGCATGTTCCAGGAGAAGAGACAATAAAGTAGTGAGGAGTAAGAATGTTCTACCTGACCCCACCATATACAATGCTCTCAGGATTCCTCCAGTGGCAAAAGTGTTCTCTTCACCTGAGTACAAGTGTGAGCAGCCCTGAAGACACTTGTGCACACAGTAGGGTCTGCAGAGCTATCCACAGGAGGCTCAGACTACCCACAGACCAATGGGCAAGCTTATATTGCTGAAGAACCCAATGGGGTCCTCAGTCTCTTTTTCATGACCATAACCCCTGTACGTCTGTCAAAGGAGAGCTGATGGGTCAGAAGTCAAAGGGCTGCCAAAATGGGAGATCTGCATTTCATTTTGTGCTTCACAAGCAAATCTAGTCAGAGTATACCCTTGTCTCATCCACTGTCAGGCAGAAGCAGCCTGGTTATCAGTGTCCTCCAGCAGCATTCCTTTCTTTTTCCATGTTAGTATTCGAGATGCATAACTTGACTTGATACTGCTTCCACCCAGCAGAATGGAGACAACTTCAGGCCACAGGGGATAGAAAACACCTCATACCTTTTACTGCCATACTCCACTATATCTCTAGCAGCACCTTGGCTCCTTCTCATAGCTTCTTGGATAAAAATTAATTACTTTTGTCAAAAAAAAAGTGCTACAACTGTGCAATGGAACTGCTGCTTGCAATTCAGGAAGGAGAAAACAACATAACCTTTGTTCGGAAGGAGGAAGGAAGGCAATATATTATACAGCACCTCCTTGGATTTAACTTTTTGTATCTGAATCCACTGCAGAAGGCTAGACAGATATAACTGTTTGGCAGAAATTTGCCTCTAGATATGCCAGTGTCTGACTTTCTGTTTGAATTCTCCAAATCAACATCCTCCAGACATCCTGAACACATCAGTCTTTTTGGAGGTGCTTTGGCTTTCAAAATCAGTGCCATGACATTTACCGAGAAAGCTCCCACAGCTCCTAAATAATTTTTTTTTTTGCCTTCTGTGACCTTTTCCCACTCCATCTCCTGGAACTCCTCTTCCTTCTCCTCCATTCCTATTTTTCTCTCCAAATGGCACTGGCCATCTCTCTGCCCCTAATTATGCTCAAACCACCGCTGTTGCAAAAGTTTTTTTCCCTCGTATCTCCCACCATCTGGAGCAGTCTTTTTTTCTGCTGCTCCTTTCTGCCTCACTGCTTCTCCATCTACTTTCAAATCTCATCTGAAAACATCTCTGCTCCCATGCCTCTGCCTCTTAATTTCTCTCTCCCTCTGCTATTATGTATTATTTAACTTTGATAAGTACCTTGGGATACCGTTTGTATGAAACAAATTCTACTAAATAAAGCTGTACTCTACTGTCAGCAGAGCTTACCCAAACTATTTGCTTTCCCACTTGGTCTTCTTAAACAGCAGACCTCCCCTGTGCTAATAACAAACAGCATTATGCTGATGACTGCCCCATAATTGCGAGGAGGGAGGATGCAGTTCTGCCTCACAGATTTGTGAGTATCAGAGAGGTTGATCTGAGCTGGAGCCCTTGAGGTGAAGCGCATCTCACCAGGAGGAAGAAGAGCAGTCCCTGGGATCCTGGGGAGAAAACAGGGGAGCAATGCAAAAACGTTGTGAGATTTCCAGGTTTATTAATTGTCAGGGCTCAGTGATGAGCTCTGCTTTTCTCAGATCTCACATCTAAATACCTGAGGCAGACACCTGGCATGAGGTACAGAGCTGAGGCACAAAGGGTTGCAACAAAATTATTGAAGCATTGCTGCAAATAGGCTCAAGGGAAGCTAGCTGAGGGTAAAAAAGCAGAGCTATAACCTGCTTACCTCTAAAGTGCAGAACCAGGAGAGGTGCACAGGGGGTGGATCAGTGAAGGTATGTGTGGGGGTGGGTGTTGTTCACTCCTGTTTTGTGGCTTTCCTCATCTGTTTTTTGGGGGGGCTTTACAGGGAGGGTTGGGTTTTTATTTTTGTGGGGGGTTTTTTTGTTGTTTGTTTTTTGCTTTTTTTTAAGCTGTGATCTAATTAAAAAAAATAAAAATCAAATAATAACAACAGTATGTGGTTTGAGTCTTCTGGTACTTAGCAAGATAGATGCCATTTATTGGTACATAGGCTGCAGTGGCTTTTTCATACCAGTCCTGGATCTTGAAATGATCTGTTCTACACTTCTCGTGCTTTGAACCCACTCTCTAAAAGCAGGGGGATAGGGCAATTGTATATACATTCCTCTTCACAGTAACATAAAATTCTAATTTGTAGAGTTGCCTGAACCTCCAGAGGAGGGACCACTTTCCTAGGCCAGCCTTCATAGGAGATTAAAATGTTGTGGCAGAACATGAATCCTACCTTTCATCGGGGGTGCTGTGAATAACAGAAGTTGGGATGGCTCTGGTTAAACCTAAGTCCTCACTGGAAACTTCTGCTGAAGGGTAACACACATCAAAACAAGCAAGGAAATGGTGATGTGGGGTTACTTATTTAGTCAAAAATAGCCTACCCATGGGATCTGCAGAGCAAGAAACACTTTTATAAACTTATTAGAAATTAATAAGCACTCTTCTGCAAAAATACTAAACTTGTTCCTGAAAAACTGAAGAGTAAAAGAGGCTAAATTTATTGAATAAATAATTTTGTATGAATTATTCACTCAGCTTTAGTGCTTACAGCTATTATATTAAAATATTCCTCTATTTAACATACAATGAAAACTAATAACAATTAAAATAAGCAGCAGTAGAATGTCCTCAGTGAGCCACGCTGTAGACTGTTATGCAGCTGAACCGAAGTGGAATGGCCATATATTAATCTGCAACATGTGCAGGCAAATTGGCTATATACAGCCACTGGCCAATCAAAGTGCAGGCATTTATACAGAGACAGTGCAGCTATTTTTCAGTCTGGTGAAAAATGTATTTATTCTGGTACATCATGCTGCTCATGCCAGCCAGAGCACTGCCTGCTCACAATTCTCCCAGCCACACACACAGAGGTAACCCTTGTGTGTCCATTAAATTCAGCAACGAAATTCCTCTTGACTTCAGAAGAGCCAACACTTCACCCCAGGTTTCACCCCACTCTTAGGTGACAGAGGATGGTTTGACCAAAAGAGGCAATAAGACAGATGAAAACGCAGACCTGTTAGGCAGTGGCTTTGACCCGCTTTTATTGAACCCATATGGTGGCTCTGACTCCTTTCAAAATTAATTCCCTTCAAACTTTAAAGCTTGTTAAAATAGTCCCTCTTTGGTCAGTCCACCAGCCATCAGCCTCATCACCCCTTCTTGTCTCCATGCCAGGCAGACAGACATCCTGATGAGCTATAGGTTGCACTGCTTAAATCCTTGTTCAATCAGATAGATAATATATTTAACAACTTGCACAGGGGGAAGGCTGTAACTCTTCCTAAATAAACCTTCTCCTCTTCCTAAATAAAACATATCCTCAGGAGCCAAAGGTAGCTTGACTCTAGCCTTATTGTGCTTGTGTCTGGAAATGGTGTGAGAACTGTGCTGGAGCATCCAGGTTAGCATATCTTTTCATGTTCACTGTGATGCTCCCCTCTTAGCTTGGTTCCAAACACCAAGACTGAAGGAATTTATTTCCCATAAAATTTTTAGTCTGCAGGTTCTCAGTTTATTTAGCCCAAGCTGTGGTAATTACTGGGTCATGAATAGGAAGTATACTCTCTGGTACAAATCTCTTAGAAGTTTATAGGATAACATTGACCATAACAATAACTAGAAAAGATATATAGCCCCATTAAATAAGGTTTAGTCTTCAACCTCCACAAGTCTATGTAGTGGGTTTAGTGTAAGTTTTATCCCCTTCTTCAGAGCTTTACAGCCTGTTGTCCTTTCCTGTCTCTTCTCTGGGTCTTGGTCCTTTCTGTGGTGATGTTACAACAACAATTTAGCTATCTAAAAATACATCACTAATGAAAGTGCCATGAATAAAGGGAACTTCATCATTCTGGTTTCTTGCCTTGATCTCTCTAACGCCTTCACATTCCCCTTGCTGGGTACTCTTTCGCTTAGCAACCATCCTTCTTTTAAGAAGCAAATGAAAAATATATTTTTTGTTGATAGACACAAAAAATAATTTCTCTAATAGTCAGTTTGGACCACCTAATATTAAAAAGAGCACAAAGCAGAGACTTGGACACAAAGATTGGATCTTTATTGCATCTTTGTGTGAAACCACAGTAAATTAGGTAATTAGGTGCCTAAACACTTATGAGGATCACAGACTTCATTTCTTCCCATTCAAGTCCCCATTTTTGAAGCACAATTCATTTTCCCACATTCATAAGTGGATTGTAAGGATAAATACATGAAGATCATGAAATATTCAAGTATCACAGTTAACAGGATCAAGCAATTGCTATGTGTGATTTATTATCCTGGGTATTTTGCAGTGGCTAATACGATATTGTTCAGGTGAACTGTGTGAAAGGAAAACAGATCTTTTTTTCTTTGAAGTCTTCACTCTACTTTTTTGTTGTTGTTTCATAACATGAAATATAAGTTTGGATCCTTTATAGTGTTCTCACTATTGTACCTGGTTGTTTTCCTAAGTCAGATGGGCAATCATCTCTGTCTTTAATTTCATCTGTTCTCATTAACATGCTGAAGCAATGAGTTCTGTCAATTTGCTGTTTTGCAACAAAAAGACTTGGATTCCAGCAGTGTTAAATGATTTGCCTTCTAAATTTGCAAACTATCCTTTTATCTTTTTACTCAGACCTACATTTGTATACTCTTTAATTGGCATCTTGCAATTTTGTTTAATTTAGTTCAATCCACTTTATGAAGGCAACCTTTCTTTTTTTTAAACTTTAGTTTACTTTGCTAATTTTATTTACGGGTATGATGTTACTGTGAGTTTTGAGCAAAGCTCTATTTTTATTTTCTTTACTTTGAGTTCCAGTCTTGATCATAAATGCCATTTGTTTCTGAGACAAGTAGTATCTCAGGTCTCCATACATCATTTTAGACAAAGCTACTAGAACTAAAACACATCCAGAGGGGATACACCATTTGTGCAAAGAACTCTGTAATATCTTCAGTAATATTTTCTAGTCCATACTTCACACCCCCTCATGCATAGCTTGGCTTTTATAAACTGCTCTGGGGAAGAAAATTCCTCACTAGATCATCCACAGTGACACTCAAAACACTTGCAGTTAGGTTGATCTAGTTTATTTATCCAGCCATCTCTTCCGACCATCTGTGGGTTTTCTGGCTCTTGTGCTGAGTGGGCATATTTACCCCTCTCTGTAGCCTCCCAATGCAGCAGGACAGGATGAGTGGGAGATACTTGCTCAGCATGCACACATGCTCTCCTCTTCCTCTGCAGAATTATGGTGAGAAGCAGTCACTGCTGGAGATGGTCAGCTACAGGATTTTTGGAGCAAGAAAATCTGCTAATTATATTGTTTGCACCAGACCACCAAACTAAAAAACCAAAATGACTAAAAAGACAATAACACAAAGCTGAACTCCTGCTTAAAAGGAGCATTAAGAGGTAAAAAAGGAGTTCATTAAGCAAAGTGATATCCTAAATAATTCTAATGCACTCTTTTCTGTTCCAATGAGCTTAACGAATAATGGATAAACAAAGCTAACAAAATTAGTCTGGTTTCAAAAGTAATTTGACCCAACACAAAATTAGGAGTCAAGTTAAAGCTCTGGTTGCTCAACAGGTTTAGAATGTGCAAAGAGACTGGGTGAGCAGAAAGTGCTGCAAACATCAACATGCAATATCCTTTTCCCTAAGGTAAAAGGCTGTGTTATTTAAATCCATGACGAAGGTGGGGGATGCATTTCCCTTGCCAAAAAATATTTTACTCTGATGTTTTTTTTGTAAATTTAATCTCTTTGGCTCAGATCTTCTTGCCTGTTCCAGAAAATTCCTGAATTTCTTCTAATGGATATTTGTCCTCTTTTGGAGTGTCCTACACCCATGCAGGACTGATGCTGCTGCCTTTTTTTAACACAGTATCTTCTTCTGAAGCACAGAGGTTGTTCAGGGAGAAAAAACTCCACTTAACTGCTGTGTGGCAGATGCCATCGCTTGGTGCACCTTGTCCCTCCAGGTGTGAGACTTGCTGACACACTGAAGCAGCTGCCAGCTTCTGTTTTCAAATATTTTTAAAACACTCTTTCTCTGTCATCAGGGAATGGAAATGAAATGCACTCCCATGGCTTGAATCAGCTTTGTAGCTCTCCTCAGTCTTTATTCCACTCAGCAAAACTCTGTGGCTGTTATTCACAGTAGCCAAGGCATCCTCTGGTACAGCGATGGCTCAGCTGTTTCCCCAGCCATATCCCTGGCATGAATTATGTAAGCAAAGTGTAAATCCTGTAATTTTTTCCATGTGTTTAAAGAATTCCCCATCCAAAGAAGACTCATTGTCTGCCTTTAGATTAGCCTTCACAGAATGTTATGGGTTGGAAGGGACCCTGAAAGATCATCGAGACCAACCCCCCTACCAGGGCAGGACCACCTAAAGTAGGTCCCACAGGAACACATAGAGATGGGTTTTGAATTATTCCAAAGAAGGAGACTTTACAAGCTCACAGGGCAGCCTGTCCCAAAGTTCTGTCACTCTCGCGGTGAAAGAGCTTTTCCTTATATTTACATGGAACCTCCTATGGTTCAACCTGCACCCCCTATCCCTAGTCCTATCATTGGACATTACTGAGAAGAGTCTGACTCCACCCTCCTGACACTTACTCCATACATATTTATAAACATTTATGAGGTAGCCCCTCAGTATCTTCTTCTCCAAGCTAAAGAGACCCAGGTCCCTCACCCCTTCCTCATCAGGGAGATATTCCACTCCTTGTGGAACACCTTGTCCCTCAGTGCAGGTATAAAATGGTTCCTGTGAAATAAAAGACTCTGTAGTTATACTTGTTGGGGCTGGCTGGCATTGAGGAGGTGAAATACCTGATGAGTATTAGTGCTCAAGTTTTACACATTTATAAAGTTTCCATCAAGACTGGTTTCCCAGCTAGTATAAACCAGCACACTTTCACTGACTTCCCTGGCCTTGTGCTGATACATAAGATACTTCAGCATATAAATGCTGACACTTCAGCATTTATAAAAATTATTTCTACCTGTTTGTGCTATGCTCCAGTTACCAGGTGAGCAGCTTTGTGTGGGTTTTCTTTGTAATTGTACACACATGCTGTTGCATTTTGAGCCATTTCTCTACAGTATCCTTGAGGAAAGAAGTGATTGCATCCTTTAAATGCTTTCACACAGCTGACCTCAATCTTAGGTGATAAAGTCTGAAGAAAAGCTGAAATTCACAGAAGTGAATTGCTTTAGATTATCAGTGTCATAAGTTAGAACACAGGAATAACTTGCTATTGCAGATCTAAAATAAGTACTTGAAGCTGATGAACCTTAGTTTACCTAGATGTATTTAGGAAGGGATTGAAATTATTCAGAAACTATTACACTAGGGCTGGTTGACTACAATAATAGGTCCATGTTTCCTAAAAATTATTTTGCTTCAAGAGCATGTGATTCTCTTAGAAGAAAATAAAATTGAAAGTTGAAATGTTTCAACTTTTCGGAGTAATTGCCACAAAGAGTTAGGATCCTCCAGGAGCTAGAGAAAGAAATACAGATGCATTTTTGAGACACATCAACTGTTTCTAACTATTTTGTTCCAAATAGTATGGGCAAGAAATAGGGGAAAAGAAGTTGGAAAGAAGTTTAAATGGCTTTGAAGTGGAATGAATTTGAACCTCATCTTAGTCAGCTGAAATTAGAGGCTCAATATTACAGCTCTTTGAGCACCTGTTTATTTGTGTCCTCATAGATGGTGAAAAATAAAACTGCTTGGGTACCATCTTCCTTTAAAGTAGTATCAACTCATTCCCACTTCCCACAGAGGGACAGTCTACAGCTGCTGCTGCTGTTTGTGATGCAGCAGGCCTTGAAGTCCTTACTGAATTTCAAGTGCCCATACAAATAAATTCTTCACATAGGGGACCTTCATGACAACTGTCCAGTTCGTACTCTTCAGCACAGCTGAGGAGGTCCTTGCTGAAGAACCCTACTTGGTTATCTTGGCAGCTTTTAGGCCTGATCAAGGGGGATCTTGGGGAAGGCTGATGAATTTTGCCCTTTTTGCAGGGGCACGTGGGGTACGAAATGTGGTTTTGTATTATTTTCTTACACTCGACCTTTCTTGCCTCAAGTACAGAAGGGGAAAGCAGTGCAGAACAGGGCAAGAGCATTGCAAACTAAAGAGCTTTCTAACTCCAGTGTCCCTCAAAAGTCTCTCTAATGAGCAACAACATAATCCTTTCAGTCATTTAAATCAGCTGAGCATGCTTGAACCATTTTCTCATGTGTATGGAAGCTGCACTTCTAATGACCCTTTGGTGAAAACAGATTGTGGAAAAAAATAAATCACCTGGTAGAGCCCTTGATAAAAACTTCCAAAGGTATTTGAAGGAGCATCTGAGCCCTTATTGGGCTTTCCAGATTAAACAAACAAAGGGTCTGGAGGAGAGCAATTCAGCTGCTCAAAGAAGTAATACTTAAGGAATCCCTTTCTTTATTTATTCATTGCTGCCATCAAAAAGATGGGGTTGATAGGGAGAGGAAAGCTGATGTTTTCTCCTCCATAGATTTACCAGCAGAAGAGGTTGTCCAATCCACATGTGTTCTTCTTGACACTTACATGCACATATGTGTATACACATGCTGGTTTGCTTCTAGTAGAAGTGATCATCTGTATTATGTAATGTTTGCTTGCTGATTTATGACTTTACAGTCAGTGCTGCAGATTTTCCACCTGGAGGGAGGGGTCCTCATCTGCACGACTATGGCTGAGAGGCAAGGAGCATGTTCGGAAAGAAAAAGCAAAATAAAAAAAAAGACTCTGCTCTAAACACCAGGCAGTGTGAGGACAGCCAGCTCCTTGTGCATACAAATTAAAAGGGCTCCTTTGTCTTACTGGCTGGAGAAATCACCAGTCTATTGCAATTGCCAATGACCACTTATGCACAGGGAGTTATTCCATAACTCCTTGTATCAAAAGAGAAGCAGTTTCAGGCTTGTTATCACAGCTCTGTCCCACCAAAATAGCCCCTTTCTCTGAAGCAGAAGTGGTTTAGCAAGTGAAACAGTGTGAATAAGTGCTAGGAGGGGCAATGACAGCCTTAGGCAAAATATCCTTCAGCCTTGTTTAGAAAACGCCCGAAATTCTCAGGACACCAATCAGACAGCATTTGACCCCACTTGACAGAGCATCATCCGTGTCTGCTCTCTATAAGGAGAAGGTAATGGTGCAGCTTAAGGACTCAGCTGGTATTTGCTAATGGTCTCACCAGGCCCAGTTTAAAGGGATCTTTAGGGCATGCTCAGTCTATCACTATTTAATTATGCAGTTTCATTAGCTTGTAAGAAAGCTGTGGGGTCAGTGCCTTATCCTGTCCTAGGCTCATCAGGAGCTCACACAGTTCAGTAAACATTCACCTAGGTAACATTTTCAAAACCTCTGCCTTTCCTTGGCATGTGTGGCAAGGGTACAGGAGGAGATTGTGTTGATCTACTATTTGAGATGTTTGGAGTCACCTGGAAAAATCAACAAGCTTTTTCAAAGTCCAAAAGTACTTTCAAATCTGGATACTTAATATGAATTTCACTGATTCCAGTATCAGTAAACAGTTCACTTTCAAATAGGTAGTTTTGATCCTTTTTTTACTGATTTATCCAAACCTGTGGGGCACTTGAGACTTTACTACTGTGACATCAGATTTCGTCCCCTTTTCATTATCCCTGGAAAAGTAGTTACTAATGACTATTGACAGTTGTCAGCTTGCCTTTATTTCTAAGTACCTGAGTGGAAGCTTTCAGTCTGATGAACAAGGTAATAGCATCAGATGATCCCTTGCCATGGTCTGTGTGCATGGTTAGCCTGCAGCTAATGAAAGATAAGTAGCTATGCCTCAATATGTGAAGGCTGAGAGATTGCACATTAACTCTCATTTGCCAGAGGGCAGGAATAGGAATGAGCAACTACTCTGACTCAGCTAGTGAGCAGCCCAAGCACAATTTACAAATTTAGAAGAGAGACACAGTGAGTGCATTCAGAAAAGGAGGTTCCTGCCAGCTGCCCCAGATGGGTGCCCTTCTCTTGGTTTCAGGCCTTGGTCACACACAACTTGCCTAAATCTTTGCGGGTCACTTACCTCTGCCTGACTGGTGTCTGTATCTGAATCTTCCCCTGGGTTTTGTAGTTATTTCCAATCTGTTAAGGCTGCTCCCTCTGAACTTCTCTGAATTAATTCAAAGCATTCTTTTGTTATCTTTCTTCCAGCATGGTCCTTGTCATAACAACAAATAGTGGATTCTCCAAGGCTCATCAGAGTTTTCCTTAGAAGTATTAAATAACCCCGATATCAGGACTGCCGGATCTTAGGTAAGATTATCAGACAGGGAGCTGTCTCAGGCTTTGAGATTGTGTGGAATTTTCCTGGGAACATTTTGGGTACATAAGTGGAAAAAAATAGAGCTGGGGAAAAGGGATAGATTTAAATAGCTAAGCCAGCTTTTTGCTGGTGTATGAAAGATAAAGGCAAGGGGGGAGAAAACACTTCACATGGCTGATGGGGAGGATACTGTTGAGTGCTATTCAGTCACTCAGGCTATTTATGAACTTCACATGAGAAACTTTCTACGGGACTGAAGGAAGAAATTCTCTCTTGGTCCATCCACCTAAACTGGAATTTTCTGGTGGAACTTTTAAATAGAGTCTATAAGCAGCAAAAGTACCCCAGGAAAGGAAGATGGAAAAGCAATAAAGGTATAGGTAGCTTGAAGGCAGAAGGGGAAGTAGGAAAACTGAAAGACAAAGAAGTTAGTGTGTTAGATAAAATATTATGCACCATTTTCACTTTTTCCACATGAGCATAATATCAAATGTCTGCACAGTTCATCAGTACCTCCAGCTGAACAATCTGGCAACTTGTCCTTGTCTAGGACAAAGTTTCAAATGTAGTTTGTTCTTGGACTCATGCCACCTTACTCTGATCCCTCCTGGGAGGACAAAGCAGGTGACTGACAAGGTTGATAAGACTTTTGATGTTAAATTCTCAAAATTTCCAAACTTTTCCTGCTACTATAACACTGGATTTGTCCTGATATTGAGCTGCTAAGTAAATCTCTTGTCATTAACATGGTCAACAACAATTTGTCAAGCCTTTTAACTTCTTGATGCTATCACAAAGACAAGATTCACAGACTATTGTCTAGTCCTAAGTGGTGGAAATGGGGGAAGAACTGCAGATGATGATACATCAGATGACATTGTATCTCTGGGCAGGAACCTCCAGCAAATGAACAGATTTTATGCTCTGCTGGGTTATATCTGCAGTACATTCTTGTTCGTGATCTAGAAATTTCCTCCTAGCATAGAACCAAGCACAAAATTATAATGTTACATGCAGTTGTTTAAGCATTTGGTTAACGTAATTAATTATAAGGTATTCCTAATGGACTTTTTTCAGAATGTCCCACTCTACATCCCTGATTGTGTAGCTTGTGTTATTCCAGTTGCAAGGCCTGAAGTCCATATCCTGTAAATAAGTATCACCCAGTATGCTCTGCTGGGACCGGCACTAGAGTTGGTAAAGTCTGGTACAGGATTAAAGATGTTAAGACTTTGCTCTACACTAGCTCCTAATGGCAGTTTTTGTTCTCTCCTTCTTTCCCCTGCTCAGTACAATCTTATGAGTCAACGTGTACTGTGACTGGCTGGGATGGAGTCAATTTTCTTCATAGCAGCCTGTACAGTTCTGTGGGTTTGATGTGTGATTTAAATAGCCTTGATAATACACTGGTGTTCAGCTATTGCTGCAGTGCTTGGATAACACAAAGGATTTTTATTTTGGTTTTTTAATTTTTCTCTTTCTTTGAGCAATAACAGCTCAAGGAGAAGAGGAGGAAGGGAAGAATGCTTATATAGTTTGTTCTCCAAAGTAACCACTAGCATACAGAGGCCCTGCTTTCCAGGAAGCATCTAAACATCTGCCAGCTGATGGGAAGCAGTGAAAATATTCCTTTCTTTCTTTGCTTGCACTCACACCTTTGATTCACCTATTAAACTATCTTTATCTTGATCTATAAGTCTTCCTGCCTTCATTCTATTTTCTTCTGTTCCATGGGAGGCATGAGCAAGTGAGTGGCTGTGTGAATGCTTTGCTTCCTGACAAGGTCCCCTCATGTCACGGTTTAACGCTGGGTTGGCAATTCACCAAATGACAGATGCTGTCTATTAATCCCTCTCCCCTCCCTGATAAAGAAAGGAGAGACAGTAAAGGAGAGAAACATTTGAGTTGGAAACTAAGCTACACAACTTAGGGAAACAACAATTATAAGAAAGGAAAAATTATTAAATATGTACAAATATATAGAAAAATTGATACCATGTTCCTTCCTACCTGGTAGCACTCACATCACCACTGAGTCTGCAGGGCATCCCTGGAAAAGTCCAGGCTGGACTTCTAAAGTCAGGAGTTGGGAGCTGGAGGCAGGAACACACAGATTCAGGCTGGCACAGATCAGGACCACAGGCAGACGAACGGATGGAATCCTCCCAGGATGCCAAAGCAAACAGGGGCAGGCAAAGAAGGGAAAAGAAGAAGGGAAGAGACTTGACCCTTGTGATCCCTCAAATTTATACTGAGTATGAAGCATATGGGGTGGAATATTCTGTTTGGTTGGTTTTGGTCACCTGTCTTCTCCCTAAGGGAGGGTTGCAGGTGGGACCCGTTTACTCCCTTTCTCTTTCCAGAGCATAAGATATTCCTCAGAACCAAGCAGTGGCCTTCATTCTACAGACCATTCTCTAGACATAACTATAAACAGCGAGCATTTTCAGTCCTAGAAGCAGAGGCTGACTGAGAAACTTGCTGTTAATTTCAGCAATTACGGATACTTTTGAGAGACTTAGCTGAACACAAAGTTACAAGACAAAAACTAGCTCTATCCTGGCCCAAACCAGGAGAACCCATAACACCAGTGAAATGCCAGCGATCCCAACAATCAGCAAATGTGTTGTTCAAAAGCCATTGTTGGCTGTTGACTGTAGTATGTTTCCATGAGTGCAGCTGGTAGAGACATCTCTTAATCTCCCTTTTTATTTTAGCACTTAATAAGATTTTTTTTTTAATTATGTATCCTTCCTGGAACATGAATCTACCTCTGATGGACACACAGAGCAGTTCAAGTTTCCAGAATTGTCTAAAATAAGCTTTTCCATTTCTACTAAACCAAGTGTCCTCTGATAAGTACAACCTGATTTTGGTAGTCCAAATCATGGATCAGCCACCACTTCTAGACATTTCACATGCTTAACTAATGTCAACCATGTTGAGTGCTTGTAGTTGCTGCCACTTGGGTTTCACAGCTATTTGCTGTGAATGAGCTGATATAAAGCATGACAGTTCCTGGTTTGGATCCATAAACAGGAGAGTTTGAAAAATTACTCTACTGTGCTGATGTTCTTGATTTAATGTCCCAAGAGCTATTTAGCAGAGTTGAGTAATCAGCAAAATTCAAATCCAATGATGTTGCTCATTCCAAATTGGAAAGGCCTCACTGTCAAATTCAAGCTTGGAAATGAATGAATGAAATACCAGAATGAAGGCTTAGGAAAGGAGCTCTTCTCTTTTATTATCAAAGCTAGAATTTAGCAACCTCATTGCATGCTTTTGAAGTTTTTCAGTTTTTAGTAAGACCATTTTCTTTAGACCCCAGAAGAGGAGATCATGGAATAATGACTCCTCTCCATTTTTCCATTAAATTTTTTCTTAGGGACATTTTCTGTTCTTGCCTCTTTCATCAGCTGCAGATCCTTCAAATTTCCTGCATATTTGTGAGTATCCATGAGCAAAACTGCACCACAACAGGCCCAAGAATGCTCATCCTCATTCTACTGATGTCCCACAGTTTTCATGGTGTCTCTTTTTTTTTTTTTTAATATGGACTGGGTGACCCATCTTAAATTCTATGTAGAAATACATCTTCCCTGTGACCTGGAGAACTACTCTGGTCCTCCTCTGATGACAGAGTTCAATAGAACCTCTTGTCCTTCTAGATGCACCTCTGTCTCATAAGCATTTATGAGACTTCCATAGCTCAAGGCTTGAAAGAAAGCTCTATTGCCAAGAGGAGACCTGAACATTTTCAGAACTCTTCTCTTGGTGACAGACCTAAAAGCTTTCTTCACTTTCTTTTTTTTCCATACCTTCTTTGTTTGTTTGTTTTTCTTTTGTTGTTGTTTTGGTTTTGGTTTGGTTTGGTTTGTTTGTTGTTTTGTTCGGTTTTCTGTTTGTTTGATTATATTTTGTTGGTGGTTTGGGTTGGGATGGGGTTTTTTTTGAACTAAAAGTATCGAGAGCTTGTTACTCCTCTGTTTGCCTCCAGAACAGTTTGTCAGGATTAAGACTACCTCCTCTTCTAGCACATTGTATCATCATATGTATATACCTCCATGAGTCAGTTTCTGGCTGCCTGCTGGCTTTTGATGTGTGTAGCACTGCACATGCTGGGTGGGAAAGCCTGGTGGTTGTTTCAAACTGCCTGGCACCAACTTTGTAAGGCCAAGCTCCAGCTGGCTCTTGCAGTTACCTCCGCTCTGTGTTTTGGAACATGAGAGCATCACACACACACACACTAATTACATCTAAGACAAATAGCCAGAGGCAGTGCTTTCCTACAGAGTCCTTGCAGACCAGATATAATGGGTTATCAACTTACAGTCGCTTTAGGAATGGCCCAAGGGGGATTTACTTGTTACTGTGATGGCATTCCTGCCATTCGAACATGGGGGCTCTTAATTCTCTTCAAATCTCCTTGGGATATCTAACATGCTTTTTGGTGATGGATGGGTGAGTATTCAGGAGGCTAAAAGAGAAGCCTTTCCGCTGCAAGTCTCTTTCTAAATATGTCAATCTAAATAAGTAATACAGAAGCACTGAAACTTTGGGCCTTGCTCCAGTGCTGTAAATATCTTGGATGAATCTTGTCTTCAGTGACTCCTGCCTGGATCATTTCCTAATTTTCTTATTTTCCTGGCCATATTGAAGCATTTCAGCCAACATAACCCACTGGGTGTTGTAGGCTCTCTTACAGGAAACCCATTCGGGAAAACCCTTGGATAATATATCTCAAATGCCTACTTGTGACAGGGCTTCTAGTAAAGCAGGTGCAACTGTGCCCAGAACTTCTTGTAGGAAGTCATCCCAAAGAAGGTAAAAAATATTTTAAATACAAAGCAGTGGGATTTTATTAGGTTATTAATTAAACCAGTTAAGTTACTAACTTATTGACGAGGCAAAACAGTCTAGAAATAAGGCTTATATGCAGCTGCCCACCTGATGACAGTGTTTTTACAGACAGGCACTTGTTTCAATGCTTTGTTTCAATCTACACAATAACATCCAGATTTACAGCTGACTCTGCAGTATCTTTTGGTTCCTGGGAAGTGTATGTTTCCATCATGCTTAGGTCCTGGCTGTGGGTCTTTCCCATGCCCTTCTCAGCTGTCTCAATGTCTCTCCATAAAATTTTTCTTATAATCCTTACTTTCTTTTTCTGCCTCACACCCCAGAGCATCTCTTCCCCAAGAAGTGTGTCTCCTCTCAGAAGGCTCCACTTTACTTATATTCCCATTTTGAGTGGGCATAAAATGCAAGAATTGGAAAAAAACATACAGAATACTATCACCAGGCTTGGATGGGTTTTCTTTTTTGCATTTTTTGTTAGTTGTTTTGGTGTTACGTTTTTAACTCTGTTCTAATGGTCTTATTTTGCCAACCAGCTGACAGTAATTAACAAAATCACAAATAGTGACAAAGGTCATGTTCTGAAGACATATTCAAGTACCTATCCACCACCTGAGGTTGAAGGTTGTTAGCAGCATGAGCCCATGTACAGAAAAGGGTTTCATCTGTGTTGTAACTGTATACAGATCTCATCAGCAGTGTTTTTCCTGGCAAGGGACAGAGAAACCCTTGGTGGAATTCCTTTTTCTTTTTCTACTCAAGAATATTTTCAGTTTTTTCCAGAGAGA
Organism: Florisuga fusca; assembly: GCA_038090715.1. Classification (NCBI taxonomy): domain Eukaryota; kingdom Metazoa; phylum Chordata; class Aves; order Apodiformes; family Trochilidae; genus Florisuga; species Florisuga fusca. The sequence continues at coordinate 5,390,002 of JAAWXA010000003.1, forward strand.
AACCCACAAAGTTTGGACCATTAAATAAAACATTTCCTCAGGACAAGAGGAGAAGATTGTCTTAAGGCTCTTACATATGCACCTGTTTCTCTTGCAGAATCTGTCTTTAAAGTTGTCCTTCAGGAAAGGCACTTTTTTAGATTACTATTATTTTAATTCCAACCCTTGTTGTAGGATCCTCCCCAAAATAAATCTTTGAAGTCCAAGGCTTGTGGTCCTACTTTGCTCTCTGGAGACTGTGTTTCCTAGTAACAAAAATCTCTGTACTGGAAGCTCTTGCACATTTTTCACTGTATCTTGAGAAGGATGAAAAAACAGTTTTATTCAATAAATAGATTCTGACAGCAAAAGTGACCTAGACGTCAAACAAGAAAGCTAGGAAAAAGTGTGCCTACTGTTTCTATAATGCCAAAAAGGGAGAGGCTGACACAGAGAAAGTTTGGTTAAAAAAAAAAAAAGCTAACAGAAATATAAATTATTTGGAAGTAAATATTTAACACAGTAATTTTCCAAAAAGACAAGATACAGTGATTCTGGTTTACAACTGGAACCTTGTTACTGTATTAGTAGAAACACATTGTTGAAGGCATTTTAATGGGAATAGTGAAATGTACTTCAGAGTCAGAAGGAAACATTTTCCCAAGGTGAGAATTATTAGGATGGGCATTCCAATTGCATTTTTCTTTTCTCCTCCTGTTTGCCCTCTAAATATTTCTTGGAGGATGAAAATGCAAAATTCAAAAGCAGTTTTATAACTGAGATAAGACACTGGCTGATGGCTTTGATTTGTCATTTCTTTGGCATTGTCTCTGTTTTGATAGGTAGCAAGATAATCTTCCAAGAAGTGTACATCACCTCCCTATTCCTCCTAGTGGAAAGAGATGGAGTCTGGGTCTAGGTTTTCATGTTGGGACAAGATCTAGGTTAATCATGTGATATTAAGTCACAAAAATTACTCTATCTCAAGGTAATTTTGAGGTGTCCCAGATCATTTATTTGGCAATACATCAGAGAAAGGTACTTATGTGTAAATTTTGAAGAAAAGATGACCTCTGTTGTTTGCCTTTATCATATGTAGTGGAACAGCATCATTGGCACAACTCGAGCTCTTAAACACTATCATTGCTTACATAGTCTGATAAGAGCAATGTTATAGCTGTTTAAAATTATTTTGACAGTCTCCTTTAAATGTGGGCCAATAAGCTGTGTTATTTTTTAAGTTATTTTTGAAGACATTTTTTTCCCTCTAAAATGGAAGTGTGTCTCTCTGCACAAAAGTTAAAATTGCGGTCTGAATGGGAGTAGTAAATTTTAAATTCAGTTCCCTTAACCTTGGGATTGTTTTCTATTTATAAGGAATGGTCACTTGGGAGGAGGAGAAGTTTAATTTAATCTGCCTTTGGATAACATGTTACTGCTACAAATAATACAGATGTTTAAAATAAAAGCCCAAGTACTTTATGCAGATTAAAAAATGGTTTGCATCCAATTCAGTTAATTCCACAGCAGGGATTCTCAGTCTGTTTTGTATTATGTTGCTGTTTTGCAGATGGATGATAGCTTCTTTAGCAGTGGGTCCTAACGATTTCCTCCATAAAAGGTGCCTCTGTCATAGGAGGTGCTACATGACTGAAACTTATAGATAGTTCGTTTTTTAAAAGCAGAGACTGGATTCCAACTCGAATACAGGTCTCTCTGGTTCACTTACTATCTTACAAGGTTTCAACAAAATAACACCAGACCTGCCTCTCAGTCTACCTCAGACTCACGTTGAATGAACACATTATCCCCTAAGCCTTACAAAGTGTATGGCAATTGTAACTTCCTGACATTTCTGCTCAATTCCACCTGCTCTTTACAGGGTTCCCAAATGCTGTGCTGTAAGGACCCCACCTAGATTGACTTGCCAGTTGCTTTGTCACGATGAGTTTAGGCCCATGAAGGGATGAAGCACATCACATACTCTTGCTTGCCTTTTATGAAGTTTGTTTCAATACTTTTGGACACCTCATGTGCAAAACTGATTCCAACAGAATTTGAAAAGAGCAATGCTGGAGCTGAAAGCAATGGTTCATGGCAAATGATAACATATTGTTTTAAATATTGTGGGTATGTAGAGCACTTACAGTCTTCCCTTTCCTTCAGGTATGAAATGGATATGTATAGGCACGTGTCACAGGACAGAACAAGTATCCCCCTCTGAGGTGCTACTAGTGGGAACGCTTGGCTATTGTTCCGGACATCTTCTTACAAGCTAGATGCAGACAATTTTCCTCAGAGTCTGTTTCCATGGGGATGCTCTGGGATTCCTTGTCATGAGAGTTAATCAAAATTATCTAAAGGTATGAATTATAAAGTAGCTTAATTTGATCTGTCTTCAAAGTCTCCTCCACTTAAAGAATAACATGCCAGATTCCTGAGGGATATCATAACTGTCTGTGAGCTTATTCTGAATGCTTTTTTTACAAGTCCCTGCATAATGGGGCTCTAGCCCACAAATGAAGCTCCAACCAAATATAAGCAAACAAACAAAAATTACTGCCTCATATGTTCACAGATACTAAGTGCTAGCAGAGTAGGAATGATCTACCACTTTCAAGAAGAGTATGATTAAACTAAATGCGGCTGGGTGATTTGCAAAATGTCCTAATATAATGATGAAGAACACTTCCCTTAGCACACAAGCTCAATTACCCTCCCTTCTGAGAAATGGGGGTTCAAATGCTGAAGATGGCCCTTGGGAATTCCCATGAGGTTTTGGAAGCAGGATATATGAAGAAACAGTAGACTGTGGAGTACCTAAACAGCCTTTGGCAGCTCTCAAATCTTTAGGGTCCTTCAAAGAATAGTGCTTCCTCTAGAATCACAGATAGGGCTACTTCTCCTGACAGAGTTTCTCTGGGCTGAATAGGGGATAGTGCTACAGAGGCTGAGATTCCCTTATCTCCACCTCACATACCTCAAAGACTATGCATTCACCTAACTGAGGGGACATCTATTAAGTCCTGGAAAGCAGAAGCCAAAGAAACACTTCTGCTTCCCAGGCACATTTCTATCAATGTCAAATCAGCAAAGAATGCTCCAGACCTTCAGTAGGAGGTACAAAAGTCTTACCAGGTAGAAAAATGCTTTCTATTTGATGATCAGAGCACAGGGAGAGTTGTATCTCTAGGTGGCCTGAACAGTTTTCTTCCCTCCGCCGCCAGTTCTGTGCGCAAAGAGCTGTCATGCTTGAGTACAGTTGCTACCATCTGCTCCTGGGTGTGTATGTCCCATTTGCTGGTCTGGTGATCATTGATTACTGATTAGAAAACTTGGCCAGAGCAGCTACTCAGTGGAGAAGGCCAAAAATGGTACACAGACAGCCTACGTCTGTCGATGCTTAGGCACAGCACTGTAATACAGGCTGATAGGCTAAAACACAGCACTAGAAAGGGCTCCAGGTTACCACGTTCATCTTTTTTCTGTGTTTTTAGAGGCTTGTGGCGAATAATTGTCACAGCAGGGTGTGTTACGGATATGTGGCTTGCTGCTGGGTAAGAGGCAAAGGGAGAAGGGGAAGATTGTCTCAGATTTTGGCAGCAGAAACAACATTTTTGGCACCTCGCAATTCATTCCTACTTTTTATCACTCCCTTTGGCCTTCCTCAGTCTACTAGGTGGACTTTTGCTCCAGCCATTGAACACAGAGTGTCTCTTCCCATGGAGCTGAGAATCACACTGGCAGACATACTCAGTCATGTGGAATTAAAGTTGCCCACACATGGAGCAATGTGCTAAGCTCTGTGTAACACTGAAGGATAAGGATAAAAGGGAAAAGGATGATGTGGGGATACAAATCACCTGCTGTCTTGTATTCTTCCACTGCACAGGTAGAGCACAGGAGCTCAGACAGCTTACTATGAGGTGCCTTTAGTGAATCAAAGGCTGAACACCCCAAAGACATGTCACCTAGCTTCCCAGCTCACTTCTAAAAATACTAGCACTGTAATTTCACTGTGCCTCAGTTTGCCCATTTCAGAAAGGAGAGGGCAATGTGTCCACGATTAAGTTTAATATATTCATTTCTTAAGTGCTTGGAGAGCTGCAGAAGAAAGTTCTTTGATTTTGTAAAAGCTCTAAATGACAGAATTACAGAGGATGTTATTTGATCTCCTAATCTGCTATTTAACTCTGAAATTTCTCCTTGCAATTCCTACAGCAAGCCCATAGCTACTTGATTATCTGGAGGGTACTTCTTAGAAAGGCTTCTGAGTGTGATTTAAAGTCTGTAGATCATCAGACTCCACCATATTTCTTTTATTAATACTATAGAGGTAGCAGTTAATTAGTTAAGTGGGAAGTGGTTAAGGGTTAATTACCTTCATTTCATAATGCTTTAAAAATGTCATCTTTCCAAACTGATTTTTTTTTCCAGACTAAGTACAAGTATCACATATTAATTCTCAATGTTCTTCTAAATGGTGTGTGGATAGCAGAAGAGGTTATCACTAGGCCATAAGAAATAGGTCCCTTAAACAGGAAATAGAGGGTTTCAGTGTGCTAAAATTCAAACATAAATTATCTTATATGTTAATAATATTCATGTTGCTTATACTAGCTACTATACAATACAGTGAAATGTTAACTAGAAAGTTACATGTACACCTACACAAAGGCTACAACACCCTTTAATCAACACATTTCAAGCCACTAAACAGATCGATCATTTTAGTCCTCACCATAAGCAAATTCTTCTGTTTCAACAGCTTAGCACACTATGAGAAAATCTATCACAGTCTGACAGAGCTTGATGTACCCTGGGACATGTTTCTTTCAAAATATGTTCAACACAATTAATAAACAACAAATAAAGTTAGCAGTAGAAACCCAACAGTGCATTTCCATTACAGCAGAAAACAAGAGGCAAGGGAAAGGCTGTGTGGGAGGTGTAAATGCAGCGATAGTGAGTGGTGGAGAATTATATAGCACCAGAGATCTGAACCTGTTAACACTTTCTTTCAGACTCCGTATTTTGTTTTTGTGGAGGGTGTTTTTTTCTTAGAGAAGCAGCACTTTTGCAAACCACGTGTAACAATAGTCTTGATTCTTTTTATTTGATTGCCACTTTTTCTTTACACCAGTATTGGCTTTTACATTTCAGCATCTTTTCAGTTTTCGTGGTGTTTAGCACACACATCTGAATGAACAGCTGGAAACTATTTGCAAGTGGAATATCCTCCTGCATTGTATCAAACCCTGAATGACTGTTTCCCTCAGGAGTAGTTACTGAGCTGAGTTTCATCAGTGGTGTAAATGTGTTGTTTGACTGTGTGACTGCTTACCAGTGACAGCAACGGGTTCTGGGTGAGCCTGCTGTAAAAATCAATGAATCAAGGGCACTGTCAATGGAGAATTTATCTTGAGTCCTGATAGACCAGGAAGAAATAATTCAGAAAGGACTAACGAAGAGTAAAGGGCTTTTTTTTTTCTTTTGTTTCAGTCAAATAATGTTTTTCTTCCTGGAAGCTTGAAACAGAGAAGCAATTAATTTATTTTTGAGAGAAAGAGGAAAACCTGCATAGGGACTTCTCAATAAGTTTCATGTAGAAATACCAAATTCTGGTGGATGGAAATCAGGGAGTGGATACAAACAGGTTGAAAATAAGATGGCAGCTTGGAAGACTGAGGATCATTATCAGTCAGGAGCAGTGACTGAGGCTGATGGTAATCTCTTCAATTTTGACAATTTTTAAGTAAAACTTGGATTTTTTTCCCCAGGTCAAGCCAGCATTGCTCAGAGAAGTAACATATGGATGTGTGATCTGTTGACCTGTTCCCTATTAGAGGTGACCTGGTACTGCTGCTTCAGTCTATGAAATCCCACTTTTTATCATCTTTCAGGCTAAAAACAAGTTGTGATCATCAAGGTTAAAGCACTGATCAAAACAGGGAATTAAAACATGTATCATTATCACGCATTATCTTAGTAACATTCATAAACCCATTCAGACAAATTACCTTTGGCTTCACCATTTATTATGTTCTGTGCAAAGAAGAGGTGTTCTTGGGTGACCATTCCAACACCTGAAGAGTGCAAGGGGCCTCTGGCTGGGATCCTTACCGTAAGCTTACATTGACAGGTCTGGATGGAGGTCTAAGAGCAGAAGCTCAAAGATTACTTTGACTGAGGCTCGGTGACATTCTTGCATCTCATCAGTAGGATGCACAGCATCCTACTACAGCCACATGGCAAAGGCTCATCTACTCTCTGCTTGGAGGTAGTCAGTGGTATTTGTCTTTAATTTTCATAGATACCGTATTATCCATACATCCAGTATATGTGCCGTGGAAAAAAAAACCAAACATGGATTATACGATTTAGAAATCCCACAAAGGAGAAAATGGATGTGATAGGTAGAGCTAGAGCAATAACAAAGCAGGAAAAGAAGGAGTAACGGTAGGAGAAAAATATTTAATTGCTAGGAGTCTAAGTTAATAAAAGCACTAAGTTGTCTGGGTTCTGGTGCCATTTAATGTCTATATTAAAATTTTCAATGAAATGCTAATATTTCCCTTCCATCTCTACATGTCCACTCACTAAATCAAATTTTGTTAAGTAGCAAATATCATTTAACAAAAGCTCTTAGAGACAGAATTTATATAGAGTAAAGATGACTCAATTTCTCATTAATGGAGATGAGAAAGCACTCCAATATCTTTAAGAAAATCCTAATGGTGCTTCCTTTTCTTTTCCTCTGCATAAAAGCCTGTGAAACTATATATCCTGGGGATGTGCAAAGGAAGCAACCTAACAAAGTTACTTGAAAGATTTCTCCATAGCATGCAGAAGAATAACAAGGGGATTCCTCTAGTTTTTGGAGTTCTGGGTCCAAATCCCCAAGGACTACTTGAAAGACGTGCTTATCACCACCTTAACATTTCCGTGTTCACTTCACAGAGATGGGATACCCCAAATGGTTTAAGTTCATGGCTTCTCTGAGAAATTCAATTCTGCTCCAAAGAGGATGTTGTGGGCATCTCGGTGGACAAGCTGAGAACAAGTCAGTTGCATTTCCTTGTTGAAAAGGCCAACCTGACACTGGACTGCATCAGCAAGAGTGCAGCCTGCAGTCTGGGGTTCAAAGGAGGAGGTTTTGCCACTCTATTCAGCACTTGTGAGACAAAAAAGGAAATTCTGGTTAGACACTGAGGAAAAAAAAACTTCCTAGTGGAATGACAGTGGTCAAACATGGGGATGGTTGTGGCTGAGCAGCTGTGAAACAGCAGAGACTGAGCTTTCTGACACTCTGCAAGAAGTCACCCATTTGCTGCCTTACATGTTTTTGTAGCCGGTGGCTTGGTACATAGTCATCTCCCAAGCTGAAAAGGCCACATAAATTATTGATGTCATCATGGAGGCTTGTGCACTCAATTCAAAACTGTGGGCAAAGTGGAAGCTTGCCATACACTTACCTTCTAAAGATCTTTCTTTCGGGAGTCACTGGCTGTTTTGATGTATTGCCTTTTGCTTTTCCTTTCTTTTTTTTTCCCTTCAAAAATCAATGCTATGCTTGATGATTTGAAAAAACAAACAAACAAGAAAAAAACCCACACATGAGATGTGCCATCAGATCAATAACACAAAGGAAGCATGTAGGAATAGTCACGGCGAGTCTTCAGACAACTGAAATAATGTTTATCTGCCTTCACACCTAGAAAGCTTTATTGTTCCTTTGTGTTCCCTTCTTTCCTTTCATCTCAAACTTCCACCTCTGTGCAAAAGTGATCAGGAGGTCTGACAGAGGTGCCAGCACCCACAGCTATTGTGGTGGCAGTTGTGGAACTGGGGCTGCCCCCACAGCAGTAGTACTCAAAGCAGCCAACATAGAGTGCTTGGGGACCCAGGAAAATTCTGGCAACCCAATTTGACTGCACAGAGGCATAGGCACACCTGCATGACGCGTCCCAAAGAGGGTACCCAACACTCAAGGTTCCCAACAAAGGCTCCCAGGCCCCAATTGCCAATCCTAGAAACTTATAGTCTCAGTGTCTCCTTCTAAAGGGTGCACACTTTACCACGTTCCATCCGCGGGCAGGGAGGGAAAACTGATAACCAAAATCATGGCTGATTCTGCTTCCTTTGAGGAAATTCAAAACAACTGTACCTCTGAGCCCCACCCCACTTTGTTCCCACACTTAACTCACAGACTTGATGTGACAAAACCCCAAAACGAGAGAGGCTGGTGAGCCCTCTTAAGTCAGAATTCATGCTTACACACCAGCTTTGCTTAGAGATCAGCTTCCTTGCCCAATTTGCTAATTCGCATCCCACTCCTTCACTGTGCTACCACAGGGATAGGGGTTTGGTTTCTCTGGGGCTTGCATCCTCTGTATTCTGAGGGACTGCTTAAAACTGATTCAGAGATGAAATAACCATTAGGATGCCATCCACCCCATCCTAAATATGTGAATAAGATATAGATTTTATTGTCAGGTTGCACAAACAGGGCCCTCTCTGAGATATTAGATTCTGGCTCAATCTGAAGTGGCTGGAGAAATAGGCAAGCGTGGAAAACATCTGGCATTTGTTTCAGAGATGTGAGGGGAGACCCTGGTAATAAATCATGTGTTGAAACAAATGAGAGTTAGCCAAAGCCAACAAATTGGCTCTGATTTGTCTTCCAGGGGAGGATATAGATCTTCTGTGATTCTTCAGGGGCTCAGACTCTTTGTTACTTGTCCTGTGGGACATATTTTGTGTAGGACAGATACATGTAAAAGGAAAGGTAGGAAAGCATTGCATACAATAAACCTAAAGGACAAAGAGGAGAACATGGATAAAAGAGAAAAACTTAAAAGTCATACACTAAATTTAACAGTTCAAAATGAGTGAAGTCTTGTGGATGACTGACAAATAAAGGCTGCATATGACCCACTGGTGTGAGAGGAATAAAGTGCTCTAATCTCAAGATGCAATGAGGCAAGGTTAACACTAAAGACTGTAGCTAGGAAGAACATCCAGATCTGGTTAGCTATGCTGAGGATGTATTAATTTGAATCAGAATAGGCACAGAAACAGATTGTTAAAACATGAGGGGAACACTGGAGCCTTCCCCTGGATAAAAGAGGAATCAAGCTTGGTTTATTTAGCTCTTTCTCAGGGCTGATAGAGAATGTGATAGCTGCCTAGCAATACATCATGTGGATAAACATTGTCGGAAGGGAGACTGCTGTCTGCCTCATCTAAAGCATGTCAGTACAAGGCCAAATGGATTTAGAGGATGGTCCCTAGTCAACAGTGTGATGGAAAAAAGGAAAAAAACTCAATGCTTAACAAAGTAAGTACTTGATCATTCAGTCTATAAAAAGGAAGTTATGGCCTGGTTGCCAGTGATGGATGAAGCCTAGATTAAATAATACAAGTGTCTTCTTTCTGTCCAGCTTCCTCTCAGCTAAAAATTTCCCAGATAAACAGATGAGCCCCTCTCTGCTCTTCTTGTAATATCAGCTACTTCCTTCATCTCCCCCTACAAAAGTCCAAAGCATGTATGCCCACAGGTTCTCTGCAATACCCCCAGACTTTGATTCCTTATAAAAGTTTCTTGTTGACTTTCTGATACAAAGTTTTCTTGTCTGGAGAGAAAAGTCAAAAACCAAATCAGGTCCCATGGGTCTTATTACATTTTATTAATGCGCTGGGATAAGTGTTCTTTGTTTCAAGGAGTGTGTAGCAGAGCTGATTAAGCACCAACATTAAAATAATGAAAGTGAGTAAGAGCACCATGTTAATGCAGTGCACCACGTTTTGTACAGCCAGATCACACATTTGTTTGGGAGTAGTCATCTACCTTCGAAAACTGAAGGTATTGGTGATAAAGAATGTCTGTCAGTTCAGCATAGATATTTCTCAGACAACAAGAATGAGAAGTAATGGGCCAATATGTGGCCCATGAGAAATAAAAAATGTGGCCATAACAATTTAATTAAGGCTTAAAAGTAGCTTAGTTTTCCTAGTTTGTTTATGATTGAAAAGCAGCAAATTAAACACAGTATCATAGCACCTGTAAAAATCACAAACAAATTTCTATGTCTTCACTGAGAACCAACCTAGAGAAAACACTTTCTCTAGCTGCGACAGAAATAGTTTTCTAGTGTGCTGATTTCCATCAGGGCCTTGATTTACACTGCTCTGCTTACTACTTGCATAACCAGTAGTACTTGACATAGAAGAGTAATGGGGTGACCATGTTGTATAAACATGCAAGAAAAGCATGGGCCCCTTCCTCAAAAAAAATGTGCAGTCTAAGTACGATAAGTAAAAAATGATTTTTAGTTTTGAGACACAATTAACATTTTCTTTTTGCTACATATCTATCAAAAAATAAGTATTGACCATCTAAATTCCATAAGAAAATCTTTGTATGCATACTAATTATAAAAGGATGAAGACTGTGTTTCCAAAAATCTCTAATGGGATTTAGGAGACCTACCTAATCTCTATCCCTGAAACACCTGCAAAATCTTCAGAGGCCCAAGGGCTATAAGTGTCCTGTCCTCTTCTATTACACTTCAGTTGATGTGGATACTCTGCTGAAAAGACATCATAACTGTAGATCATTATCCTCAAAGGAAGTAAGTGGGGAGTGAAAGTCTGATAAGGGAAAAAGTATGATAAGAAAACCAGGATTTTTACTCTTGAGGCACAGTTAACATTTTCTTTTCCCTGATCTTTTGTCAAAAATAAGTATGACCATCTAAATTCCATAAGGAGATCTTTGCATTATCCTCAAACGAGGTAAGTATGTCTCTTTTTCTTTAGAGAAGTCTCTCTTGTGACCCTCTCCAGATAAACATGGCACTCTCTGGACTTTACTTCATAGAATTATAGAACCATAGAATGGTTTGGCTTTGAAGGGACCTTAAAGAACATCTAATTCCAACCACACTGCCAAGGGCAGAGACATCTCCCACTAGACCAGGTTTCTCAAAGCTCCATCCAATCTGGCCTTGTACACTTCCAGGAAGGGAGCACCCACATATTCTTTGGACAACCTTTTACAGTGTCTTACTGCTCTCACAGTGAAGAATTTTTTTCATTTTTCATCTAAATCTATCCTTTCACAGTTTATAAAACCATTGCCCTTTTTCCTATCACCTTGTAAAAAGTCTCTCCCATATTAAAGACTGAAGCTAGGTATAATGACTGAGTGCTTCTAAAAAAAGTGTCTTATGTGCACATGGCATTGTAGAGCTCTGAGAAGGAAATTGGCTTTTACAGGAATTATTAGGGAAGATGATGTGTTGTGATTAGGAAGATTTGCTTCTGCAATATCTGTTCAGACGGATGCTCACAATACTTCTGCCATAATAAAGGAATGTGCTTTGCATAGAGCACAGTCAAAGGGTTAATCAAAAGCCTTTCAGCAGAGTAAGAAAAAGTGAATGTCACAATGGCTGAGAATTTTTTTGTCTATATTCTTCAGCATGGGGAGAGACGAGAGGAAGGAGCAGTGCTAAGGAAGAGAGATCACTTGAGAGCTGGCACTCCTGCTGCCACCAGCACCAGTCACAGATCAGTTTGTTGGCCCACAAGGTCAGCCTCTGCCCTTTGTTGTTAACTCTTGCAAAAGTGGCACACATTCAGGAATATTTTGGAGAGATCAATAGGACTGGGAAAGATTTTGTTCAATTTCAGTCAGGTGTGAAAAAAGTAGCAGTCTTCAGACGTTACTTTCCATTAAATTTTGTGAGAACGGGCAATTGGACAGAGGAAAGATCAATGGTTTCTATAAAGTTAATAATATCATCACCCGTTGCAGGAGTCCAAGTTACATGCACACAGAAGAAACACAAGGAATTGCCTGGCTCTGCCAAGCAAAACCAGTAAGGCACACAGTCCTTCTTTTTGGCACAAGTCCCAGTATCTTCATTACTCAGAGACCTCAGATTCGTTATGTTTAGTTTTTACTTAAAACAAACAAAAAAACCCAGCATCTCTCTCTGACCAAGCACAAAGCAAAATCAAAGAAAAAATATTTCAAGAAAAAAATCCATAAGAAGTAGCAATTAGATTAGGTTGTAGAGCCCCAGAAATTCCCAAAGCATGTAGCATCCTCCAGCAAATATATGATCACTAAGTCTCTTTTTTTGTCGTGTTTAAGCTGCATGCCATCATGCCAGCTTGGGCTCTTCTCACCTCCAGTATAGTGTGGAAAGGCAAATGTACACACAAGCAAGCTGTGCAAACCTTGTCAGCATACGCATCAGTGCTCACAGCCCTCACAGGCACAAGGTGTCCTTTGTATCCTATGCAACCTGCATTCCAAAACTCATCAGTTATCCTGTAAATCTGTCGACGGTGCTTGCTCCAGAACATGCCCCCATCTGTATTCCCCTCTCTGTTAAACACACTCTTTTGAACATGTTCCTCTAATTCTGGAATGACAATTGGCTCAAACAGAAAATTCAGATTTACTCACAGATATTTTCCAGGTTTAAAAATAGCACACAGACACCTACCCATGTCCAATAACGAGGTTTTGTGGTCTGATGCAATTGACTTGGAGTCACTGGTGTAGCACTGAATAGTTATGAACTTTCTGGCTGTAGTGAAATGTTTACGAATTTTAGCCCAAGGGATTTCTAATGAAAAATTCATACCTTAGAAGAAAATTCTTCTTATTTTCTGTCTTTACATTCTCTTAAAAGGCATGTTTTGTGCTTGCTGTTGGAATCCCATGCAATGTCTATCCATCAGGTGGTCATTACTGTTCACTACAATATTCCATTGGATCTATCCAGTTACTAATGGAATTTTCACTCTACTTATGTACTAGTATAGAAGTCATCTTCAGGTTATTGTATTTCAATATTTGAATAATATTATTAATTTATAAGCCTTAATTAAAAATTATTGCTTTGTGTGCTTACAATCCCAGATGTTTTAGATATGAAATAATCTTGATAAAGAGTCAACAGTAATTTAAATTTTCAGCTGTACAGTGTAAATGCTAGTGATGCTGACTTTCGCTTAGGGACCATAGATCAGTCCAGTCCAACCTCCTTTTAGTAACAAAATGGGAAGACTTTAAAGGAGTTTAGACACAAACTTGAAATTTGTAGGACCTTTAAGGAATGGTGCATTCACTAAGGGTGTCATGGGAAAGGGGAAATCTATTTTTCAGTGACTGTCATTCAATGAAAGCATTCAATGAATGCAGCACAGAGGCAAGTAGGAAACTGGTGTGTCATGAATACTGCCATCAGAAAACTGGAAAGGAGAGGAAAATGAGAGTTTTCCTCAGAATGACACATGACTTCTGTTGTCCTATGCGGAGCAGGAGTTGGGATTGGGAATTGACAGTGCAAAATCTGCCTGTCTGCAAGAAGTACTTAGGGAGGGATGGAACAGTTTATAATATTAAATTAAATTGTTCTCCAAAACTTTGCTCCAAACCTCAGAAGTCTGTGTGGTGCTCAAAGGTTTCTTCGTCTGCTGTAAGAGATATTTATATTTATATATATAAGAGAGATATATTTTCTGCTCATGTGAGGGTGCTCTGAAACAGATGGTACATACCAGCGTGCCATGTAAAATTAGAGAGGAAAACTATCTAGAGAAGAATGTATAGAGAAGGGAGAAAGTTCTTTGTTAATGCTTTTGTCCTTCTTTTTATGAAAAAGCTGCATAAGCTTCTGGGGAAGGAGATAGAGCTCTGCGTTTCTGATGAGGCAGAAGGCTAAGGAGCAGTTTGAATCCAGAATCCAATAATGCTAAAAAGGATTTACTTTTCTAGAGTGGTACTTGTCTGTGAATCAAGAGCAGCTCTACTTACACATAAAGCACAGTGTTTGCTGGATGCTCCTGCTGGGGTTGGGCATTTTTGGAGATTTCACTAACATGTCTGGCATACATGCAGAGTAACTGAGTGTACACAGGTTGTGAATATCATCAGGGGAGCACAGCCAGGGCTACAGGACAGACTAGCAGAGTCACAATATACACAATGTATCTTCACGCAAGGACAAAATCCATCATCTTGCACGTAACTGAGTATTACTCTCTCAAAACCATCAGAGCTTTATACTCCATGCCACACAGCTCTTTGCTGTCATCCCCCAATGATGCTTTCACAGGCTAAAATAATATTTTCTGGCCGTACAGCTGTTTTGTTGCCTGGATTGATCAGTGTTTGTTCTTCAGCCTTTTGACACGTTCGAGCCAGGATGAAATGACCTTCTGCAGAGATGTGTTTATCCCTCCTGTAAGGGCTGTCCTTTTAAAGCAGATGGGAAAGGCATATACAGCGTATCTGCAGTGTTTTAAAGGAGCTGTAAGAGAGAAATTAGCATCAAGGCTGAACGTGAGGTTATAAACAACATATGGAGAACAAATCTCCATTAAGCAAGGCTGAGGAAGAGGAGGAAGCTAAGTCCAATAGCAGGAAAGATATAGCTCAAAATGCTCTCTAATACAGGCTCATATAGGCTAATTAGCTACCTCATGAGCTGGCTAAAATGCAAGAGCTGGCACTTTCCTGTCGAGCATAATCATCGAGATGTATTTTCCTGCCTCATCTCGTAACTTAATACTGCAAGTCTGCTTTTACCTCAGGCAATATTCTACTTCTCTCAGCCTTAAACCTAGTTGATGAATCAGGGTGCCTAAATAACCTCCATGCTCCAGGCACAATTTTCCACTGAAAAAGGAATGGTAAATTTGGTAAACCAGACAGTGACAAGAGATCCCCAGAATATGAGTGGCAGAGGCAGGAAAGGTCATCCCAGATGTGTCTTGTATTTTTTATTGTCTTAAGCCTTCTTGGCAAGTGGATCGTGTGAGAAGAAATTCAGGAAGCCACCACAAACTCATTACAGAGGGTGAAGTAAACTTGCTAGCATAGAGAAACACCTTCTCTCCCACACATCCCTGCTGAATAGAGAAAAGTAATTAACACAGGGGAATTTGTCTTAATGCAGCTTTATGTTTTGGTGTCCAACTTTGCCCAGGCAGGAGGTGCCTGGGGATTTCCAATACATCTGTTCTAACAGGGAGGGCAGAAGGAAATAACTTTAATTAAAGTAACAGTAGTACACTTTGAACCTTTACAATCTGATCAAACTCGAACAGAAGGAGGGAAGCAGAGGGAGCCACAATGGAAAGGTTTCATAAAATATAAATCATAAAGCAGAGAGGAGAGAACATAACAAATGGCAGGCCAGGTGCATCTTTCCAAAGTGGTGCTGAATTTAGCCGAAATCTCTCATACTTTTTTTTCCCCTTGGCCATCTGAACAGATGTCTGTAGCCTTCAGATAAATTATAAAATATGGAGGGAAGAATGTCTTGGAAAAAAAGTCCCAGCTGCTGATTTTTACTGTGTTTACTTTTAGTGCACAGAAACTAGAGGGAAAGAAGACGGTGAGCAGCTGGCATTTGAAGGGGACATTGGGCTCTTCCATCAACACATTTGCTCTCCTCTTGCCTTCTCGTTAACCTCCCAGTGAGCTATCAGCTTTGCTTCTCTTGTTTTCCCTATAGGTAGCAAGTTAAAAATAAATGCTCTTTTTCTTATGAGTGAGTATCTCCATTTTCCTACTCCTCATGTTTAACCCATGTTAGACCACAACTCACTAAAACATTTGCAGACAGAATGAATTTCATGCCACATTCTTGGTTGATGTCTCCTTCAGGCTGCCCTTAGATAATTTCATGCTCAGCACTTTCATTTAAGCCCCTTAAACCTCTCTTCAGTGGGATCTGCCTTTTGCAAAAATTAGGCATGGGTATTTATTTAGAAGCTGGAATTCCAAGGATCATAACCACAAACACTAACAATAATTTTAGGCATTTAGATCCCTTTGTAAAGCTGAACTTCCTTGGTTCTCTTTATTTCTTCTGTCCCTACTTCCTCATGCAATTGCTAACTTCACAGTTTATGGCTGAATGGACAAAGCCTTCAGGTCAAAGGGGAGTACATGATGCTACAGCACCACCGAGAGGGAACACTGGCTTTACTGTCTGCAAATGGGGCTTTGCAGAGCACCCAAACACCTTTAACTGGCTGGGGGGAAGGGGGGGAGAAGGAAAGGCCATCATATTCTGCAAGTGTAGTTTGACTCAGGTGCTTTGGTAAGTAAACTTAAAGGTGTTTTGCACCCAGGTGTAAACTACTACAGCTTCACTGATGTACACAAATTACTAACTCAGTTAACATGTCTGCCTAAATGCAAAACTTCCCTGAACCCCATCCCTCTACATATCATTGCAACTGCCTTTCAAGCTATGAATAAGATCTCGGTCTCTTGTAACATCAAAACGGGAGAGACATTATCTTCACCTTCCACTTTCTACAGACTTAGCCAGAGTTTACTTTTTTGAGATTTAAGAGCCACATGTCATGGCCACACATGCTGGAGACCTTCCTTCTTGTACTTCTGGGAGGTTTCATTCCAGTCCCTGATAGCCAAAGTGGAGTATCTTACACACAGACTCCAAAGACTACATATTTTTGAATGCTGATTTACAAGAAGATATAACAATTCGCTCTCTCAGCCTGGTATCTGTGTCTGGCAGGCCATCTGGCAAACAGGTTGCAAGAAGAAAGAATCTTTTCTATGTTACTACTTTCCTGAATTTTTCAAATTAAAAATTAATTACTAAAAAATTTAAAAATTAGACTTCTTCCCTACCCCTTCCCCTTCCTCTCTCCCCTTGTCAAGAATGAAAAATAGATGAACAACTAATCCTGAGCTCTTCACAATGCTTTTCTCAAAAGAGCTCAGTCTATCCAGTTCTGCAACAAAGGATTTATTAAACAGAGAATGTAAAGGGGAGAACATAATAATGAAGCTTTAATTCTCAAACACTACCTTGTTGCTCTCCTGCACCCCATTGAAAACTAATACAGGCAGCTTCTATTAAAATTTTTAATTATTTTGTAGATTATTAGATGAAATTAGTTCTAAAAACACCTGGCTTCACTTAATAATGTCAAGGGGGGCAAATGGGAGCCAGTGGGGAGAAAAGAAAAGCCTTTTAAAAAAACTGAGAGATGCAAAAACAGGGAGAAAACAAAACAAAAATTCAAATTAACACATTTTCTAATGTTAGTAGTGTAGAAATTACTAAGGCTGCAGAAGTGACAACATTCTAGAAAAATGACGCATGTCCTAGATTTCAATAGTTTGCATAGCAAACTAAAACAAGAAAGCATTTCAGTCTGGTTTCCTGTTAAAAGTTTACACCACTGGGCTTTGTATGAATACCCTCTACTCTTCCTCTCCCCAATAAGTTCTGAAACACAGTGCTGAGTTTTCACCAGTCTGATGGAGGCACCAACCAGTTTCACTGGAATAGGCTGCACTATACACAAGGACATCTCTCAGAGTCTGAGGGAGAGAGCCTTTTGTGCCCCCATAAGCCACAGACAACCCACACAGAGCCAAGTCTTCGTGGGACACCTGGCAAAAAGCTCCAGGCAGTCTTTGTACCTTCTCAAACACCAAAGTCAGTGACCAAGGAAAGATAGTCTTACAGACATGATACTTGCCCATTGCCCTTACCCAGGACAATTAATTCTCTTCACTCACAGCAGCTATCAGCGGAGAAAGGAGCACCACTCCTCCACCCTCTGCTTTGTGAAGTGCAGCATAACCAGGAGGCTTTGGTGGGACACCAAAGGCAGTGCTCCCCCACATGGGTACTGTGCTGCCAAGTTAGGGGACATAGGAGAAGGCTCACATGGAAGCAGGTGGGAATGACACCTGTGCTGCTCTCCAGGTGTGTGCAAGCCCTGCAGATCTGCTTTTATTGTAGTATCTTATTTTCCTCACCTTCTTCTTTCCATGCCTGGATAAGGACAGCTCTACAGCATCCCCCTTGAGCTTCCCGCCTGTCAAAGGAACACAAAAGAGGCTAGAAATTTTTACAGTATCTGGTAACAAGCCATCTCCCAGGGGGGGCTGAATTATCAGTGCTGTCGCTTATAGTGAGATCAACAAGCTACTCTATATATTTTAGACAATGCCTTTATGGCCTTTTAAATCAACACGCTCTTAGATCTCTCTCAGCATCACCTAGGGCAAAAATTCTTTTTCTCTGATTTTCTCTAAGCTGCCATAATTAGATGGATTAGGGGAGTAAACAATCTATCATTTACCTTCTTGAATGTAGTAGCTGGAACTCTGCTATACAGCATTGCATCCCATTAAAAGATTGCCTCACTGAACACAAGCTATTTCACAGTGATAGAGGTCTTAATAACCATGCCTAAAGGAAAGTTATTATTGGAAAGAGATTCAGGCATATAAGCCATGGCAAATGCATGGACGATGTTAGGGCTGGAAACTCACATCATCAGGTTGTGATCCAGAGAAGCAGGCAGCAGAGAAAATATGCTACTGGACTGCTGTGCATAATCTTAGAGTTCAGCATGTCTACCCCACCTACACCCCTGACTTATGTCCTGCGGAAATGTAGAAAAGAATGGAATTTCATATCTGCATGTAGAGCCTTTTGCTATGTGTCCTTTCTTACTAGTTTTAACCCGTTGCATGCCACAGTACCACTGTCTCTCTGCAGTACATGACACTGCTTTGAAGTCCTCTTGGTTCTGTATGCACTGATGCTTTTGCCATCTGCCCCTCCTCCTTTAATTTCTTCATGCCTTTTTTTTTCTTTACTTTCTAACATCAATGAAAAGCTCCCTTCAGTAGCAGAGCCATCCATACACAATTATCTAACTGCTTCTCTGATGTGGTTAACAGGCAAGACATTGTTTAGAGAGGTGATCTGAGCTGATTGAGTTATACCAAGACAGGTTATAAAGATAGCCCTAAACAAATATGCAAATTCTCTCTGTTGTTACAGGATATTCCTAGTCGAGTGCTTTGTGTTTTTACCACCTTATTCACAGAAATAACAAATACTTTCTGAATGTTAGTGTAGATTACCAACAGGCTCCCAGCAAAGCATTTTGATGCTTCTTCCTTGAAAATACTGATTTGTGGAACTCTGAGTAAATGTATTGCTTTTGGCAAAATGAAAGACTTAAATCCAGCATTAAAGCTCTATTCATGAGGTGGGTTAGACTTTCAAAACACAGAGCAGCTCAATCAATCCAGTAGTTGGGCATTCATCTGGGTTGTAACACAGCTTCAAAATTCTGGTGAACCAAGCTGGACAGGGGTGCAAACTCCTGTACAAGAGGTCAAGGCATTGGGCAATCTGGGATGTGAAAAAAAAAAAAAAAAAAAAAAAAAAAAAAGCTTTTTCAAACAGAGGGTAAAAATTTTCTATCACTCACTAAAGATTACCTGTCTTAAAACCCAAAGAATGAAATGCTTTCCCTCTCAGACATTTAAAAGCCTGTTTCCCACTCAGTGAGAAGGCGCAGGGCAAGTCAGAAGACCACTCAGCTTTATATAGACTCTTCCCCCATTGTAACCAGTAGGTCCACAGCCCTAAGTTCCCTATCTTTGTACTAAGTTCCATAGAAAAACAGTGAGAGTCTTTGTCCCAAAGGGTTCGACATATTTGGCGAATACCCTGAATAAGTTATCATGGCCATCAAGTTACAAATATTACAAAATCTGAGACACAGTCTTAAAAAGGTTAAGTGGAGCTGGGTGTTGGTCCAGACAATTTGACAGGGGAACTGAAACATAACACTGCCTTCATCATGTTTCTTGCTCAGGGCTGCTGTTATTTGTCTACTCTTAATGAGTAACAAGTACGGCTCCAGGAAAAGGAATGCTTTCTGCAAAAGTTCATCACTTCATTTATCAGGTGAATCGTTTATACATGAGAACTCTAAGCTTTAAAAGAATGCATCTCTACAGCGGATCTAGGCATCCTAAAAATGCAGTATGATCCAGCAACACCTACAGAAGTCTCAGTGTTAGCACAAAGCAACAGAGTATTTAAAAAAAATCCTGGAGCTTGTAATGAAGTATTTCTAGAAAAATTATACTTTACAGAATGCAGCCAGAATTCTAGGCAGCATGAGGTTAGTCTTCATAGAAATGACATCTCTGTCTGAGTCAGTGGATCCACCTTTCTTCTGGTTCAGGAGTATGTCTTGAGTTTTCTAAGTCTGGTCAGACAAAGAAGCCAAACCATAGCAAAATTCACAAATGACCTAGATGCGGTAGGGAATATTAACATTTAGACATAATGTTCACAAACGTGCTTGGGTGTTGTTTGGGAAGTGGAGTGTAACGTGCTGTGTGACATGTTCATTGCAACCTGCACAGCATGTGGGTATAAACATGGAAAGTTCTTCATCTGAGAGGGAAAGGTAGAATGAAAAGGAAGGTTAGGACCACTTTTTCTCCATGCTACTATTTTCAGCACTGCTGCAGCTATTTTGTGCTTGGGTGTGAGCAGTTGCCATCTCTGAACCTTCATAGAAATCAATCACAAGCTGGTGTATCCTCCTGCTCTCCCCAGGTCTGGCTGCTGCTTGAAAACATTGTTTCAATCTAAGCATTGTATTTCCTAGCTTTCATGGTTTTAGTGTGAATACTCACCAATATTTTTATATCCTTTTTGTTGGACAGTTTTGCTTTGGCTCATCTACTTTTGTTGTGTTTTATAGAGATGCTTTTACTCAGTATTTCAAATTAATAAAATGTTTCCTTTAAAACCCAAGCATATTTGGGGTTCATCTGGCTAAAATAAACATACAATGACTTGTGAATCGCTGACATGGTGGACAAAAAAGCAATTTTAAGCTACATGGGTCCCATACCAGAGAGTGAGCCCATCTCCTAGGTGAGGAAGAGATAACACCAGTAGAAGAGAGGTGACTTGGTGGTACAGCAGATCCAGTGAAATCTCAACAGAAGGAAAGTTTGCAGAGCAGCCATGATACTTTGAGTCTGGAAGGGATAGGAAGCCCCTGGAGTTTTTGCAAGCCAGATTTTATGGGGAGCAACATGCAGCTGGGGAGGAAAGCTGCAGGTGGAGTGAGGCACAACAGCAGCAACTAGGTGCCAGCATCTCTGCAGATGCTGTAGCTGACTAATGAAAGTTGGAGCACTGGTCCTGTGGATCAAGCAGAGTTTGTCATGCTTAGGAAGGTGAAAAGAGGAAGCTAGGGAACTCCTCCAACATCAAGCTCCTCCTCATCCCATCTCTTCCTCTAATAAACCCTTTATTTTTAGGTGCCATAACTCATTCAGCCATTACTTAACTGACCCATCTCATCCCAAAGGACTAGTCACTGAGTTTGACTCCAGACAGATTTGCTTTTCCTAAAACACATTGGTGACTATTTCACTTCACAAGACAGTTGCTTGTACTCCTTAGCACTGAGCCTCCCAGCATCACTTTATAATAAACAGCATCCATCTTTCATTGGAAGGGCTGGGATACAAAAAGAGGATTTAGGCTTCTGTAGTCTCTTTCATTTACTTGAGGTTTATTTCAAAGCACTTCTAAGAAACAGAGTAGTCACAGGGTTACCATGCTAACCAACTAAGTTGTCTGTAAGCAGTATCTCTCCTGAAGCTATTAGTGCTTTCTTCATGAAGGGGTGAGGTGCAAGCCAGATCATTTATCCTGTTTTCTTGGAAGGTACCCTAGTGTCTCAGGCTTTAGGCAGTTCTGATTGAGGGAAAAGTGACCTCAGGCTTGAGGACTGAAGGTCACATCTCAGAGCTCTGCCTCCAGTCTGCTTACACAATATCAATACAGGGTACAAATGCAAGGCAAGACCTTGAGCCTCAGGAGGAAATTTGTGCCACTTGAGATTAACCCTATGAATCACATGAGTTCTGCATTGATGTGATTGCCATGGGACTCAGACTTTTGTTTTGGTTTTAAAACCTAGGCCCTACAAGGAGGCCTGCAGGGAAATTTTTATTACATGCATGACAGTTATTTCTGAAGAATTTGTTAAAGCCCAGGTAAAGTTCCTTCTCCATTCCTGTTCATCAAATTAGGAAAAGACCAAATAGATGGGAAGAATTAAAGAACATCTCTACTTATAAACTATGCACCTGTCTTATGCCACTCAGTGAATCTCCCTCAGGGCTTCAGTGTTCCCATTTTTTAAAATGTATATTCTGGATGTAAATGATATTAAAAAATAAATCTTGAAGATGCACTCAGTGTGAAGCAGAGCCGTGAAGCACTGTTCCCCCTACAGGCTGGCTCTCCATCTGCAGTCCTGCCAGTTCCTGTCATTTCAAACAGGCACAGCCCCTCTGTCCCACTTACCGCCATCTGCATACAAAATTTGCCGGTTCAGGAAAAAAATAATAATAATAAAAAAAAAATTTAAAAAAAAAATAAATGTCTACAATAAAATCAGACAGGTTGGCCAGGTCGGCCAGTGCAACCCAGAAGGAGCAGAGCTGTTGGCTCAGGGAGCAAAAGAAGGCATCCCTTCTGGTCCTCAAGTTTGGGTGCATGGCAGTTTTCTGCATGAGTTGAAGCAGCATGGAAAAGTCCCCTGGAAGCCCAATATTGTTCTCTGATCTAGCTTAAAAATCTATTACACAGTAGAGCTGTTTCCTCTGTTGTTCTTTAGTGGTCTTTAATCCCTACCAGTACAATGAAATTTAAAAGGCAGAAGAACGCCTTTTCTCCCCAGAAGCCCTATGGTTCCCATCCTCACAAATCTTGTTTTCTTTTCTACCTCCTGTCACAGATTGGCAACAGAGCTATTCCATCAGTTCTCAGAACTACTGGGAGTTGTCTTAATTAAAGTGCTTGCAGGACTCTGTGCTATCATTTGCAAACATTTTGTGGTTGTATGGATGTCTGTCCTCTGTGAGCTTGGACAGATTTGCAGACAGTCCTGGAGAGGCTCTAACGTTTGCCCTGCTTCCCCTCTTTGAGAGCAAATTGCTGGCTGGAAGTGATCCTCTAAAACAAGGGACAAGAAGACAATGCAGGAGGAAGGGAAACACCACCATTCCCCTGGGGTGATGTGTGTGTCAGAGCCTGTGTCTGTGTGTGTGTATTCTTCCCCCTAACATTCTCCAGCCCCTTCCATTTCATTCCTTAAAAAAAAGGCAGAAATTTGAGAGAGGTGGTAGGATGTGGTTTGTCTCTCTACCCTTCCCCTTTCTATACTGTAAATTCTTAAACAGGCCCAAGAGAGTAAATTGCTTTTTCAAGTTTTATCAACAAGAAGGCAGCCCAGCAGAGTTACAGTTCAGTGCTCAAAGATTGCCTTCATGTTTAGCAAGAAGCTTTCAGACCATAAAATAAATAAATATATACTGAGAGGGGTGACTTCCCCCTCCGGATGGTACAGAATTTGCATTTTGTGAATGTAACTCATCTCCTTGATGCATTTCCAAGGTTTCAATCTAGTCTCAAGTAAATTGTCTTCTGTATTCTGAGTTATAATAAGACCTACCCCAGTCAGGACATGGGGGAGACTTGCTGGACCATAGAGACAGCTCCACTTAGTACAAACTATTCCACAAGGCATTATCCAAAAATGAAAATTTGGGCTTTTCAGATATGCACCAAGTCATTGAAAAAACAAATTTTAAGCCTGCTTTGTGCCATAAAGTTTCTCACTTCGGTAACATCAGATGCTATTTCACATGTCCTGATTTTCAATTAATAGCAAAAATGAAAGATGGGGAAGACTGAGAACAGGACTGTATGTCTACATACATGTACATGAGTTAGTTTCTGACAAAGAAAATTACAAAAAAACCAAAACCAAACCAAAGCAAAACAAAACCAAACCACAAAACAAAAGCCAACAACAAGGAAAAGAAGAATATTCTTGAAAAATAAGAAGCCTTGGAAATTTTTTTGACAAATATCTGTATTGATATTCTTCTTTTCTAAAGTCTTTTGTGGACCCAGGTGCTTAATACCCAGGAGAGAAGGCATGGTGGGGGTCTGCTTACCGCTCTGTGACACCTCTGGCTATGCAGTTTCTGCATTGTTTCTGAATCCTCTTTCTTCCAGCATCCCATCCATTGGAGATAACAAAGGGACTGCAGTGGGATCTGATGTGTAATAATGCCCCCAGGTAATTAAGATTAATAAAGTTCTTCCCATCTGCCCCTAAAGCTGTAGGTTTGGAATTGTACTCCAACAGACAAACTCAGACACCTCCAAGCTGCTGGTTTAGGCTGTCGGTGTGTTCAAATTCACATTACTATACCATCTATAATTTTCATAGAATCATTTAGGTTGGAAAAAACCTTTGAGATCATAGAGTCCAACTCTTAACCCAGCACTGATGAGACCACCACTAAACCTGGCCCCTAAGCACCACATCTACACAGCTACCACAGCTTTTAAATACCTCCAGGGATGGTGACTCCACCACTTCTCTGTGCAGCCTGTTCCAGTACCTGGCAACACTTTCAGTGAAGGATTTTTACCTAATATCCAGTCTAAACCTCCTGGCATAGCCTGAGGCCATTTCCTATTGGCCAATCACTTGTTATTTGGGAAAAAAGGCAAACCCTCACCTCACTACAATCTCCTTTCAGGTATTCGTAGAGAGTGATGAGGTCTCCCCTCAGCCTCCTTTTCTCCAGGCTAAAGCCTCAGCCCCTCCTTGTCAGATTTATACTTCTAGAGCCTTCACTAGTTTTGTTGGTCTTCTTTGAACATTCTTGAGGACCAAAATGCATTTTTTTGTAGTGAGAGGTCCTGTATTGAGCACAGTACGGTCCTGTATTGAGCACAGTACTAAAGGTACAGTGATGAATACAGAGGGGACAATCACTTCTCTAGGGGAGAAGTTGTGTCCCAAATGCAGAACCTGACACTTGGCTTGTTAAATCTCAACAACGTGTTTATCCCAGTGATACAGGGAAAAAGACTTCTGGAGTTCTTTGATTCCAGGAACTAGGACCATATGCAGAAATTTGTCATGTGTAATCAAATTAATAGTAACACCTCCTTCAGCATGGTTGAAGACCATTCTTCCCATGCTATACTCCCACCTTAGCTATATCACAGATCCACCAGAAGACCTGTCATTTTTGTCACTATTTACACCAGTTCACTAATATTGCCACATAAGTGCTTAACATAATAAGCAGAACTTAATGAATAATGAATAAGCTGAATAATCTATTCAGATATATTGCAAAACTTGAGCAACCTATTTGATGAATATATTTAGTAACTCATGCTGCCTTATATCTTTAATATATTTAATAACTCATGCTGTCCTATATCTTTGTGAATAATATTTTTAAATTAGATGAGTAGTTTGTTTTTGAAAAAAAAATAATATTTGTCAAGTAAATTATCCACTATCTATTATTCAACCAACTCTAATGATACTGAATTATCAGCAAGTGCATTCTTAAATGTCCACTGGAGTCCCAAATAAACATGTCTGAGTTTTCTGGGAAGACTTTTTTGCCTATATCTGCTGAAACACTTATTGTGATTAAATACGATATTTCTTAGTAACTCAGTTTTTACTTTTTAATGGAGTAATGAAGACAGAAACAGTAGCTGAAGGGAATAAGGATGTCTATCCTTTATTCCTGCAACCATAGCAACATGCCCATTTTCAGATGCGATGAAAGCCACCACATATGAGGTAGGACAGGAGGACAAGAAGTCTAATTACATCCCTCTTCCCATTCCCACATCACTAGTGTAAAACAAGGACAAAGAAAGCACTGAACTCTGAACTCAGCTTTGTGACTCTCACTGTTGAAGGGATCGTGCAAGATGGTTTTGCACCAGGGGCTAGCACATTTGCAGTGTGTAATTGCACAGATAATACCAATTTAAATCAAGAGAGATTTCCCCAGTGGGTATCTGAAGAACCCCAATACAGAAGTTTCATATAAGGAAACCTTTCACCCAATATTACATCCACTGCAAGAGGAAATTGACCCACATAATACCATAATGCAGCAACTGTTCCTGCGACCTGATAATCACCAAAAGTGAAGGGTGAGAGATTTTCTTCTTAATTGATCTAGTGCACTTTCCCCCAGCCTGGATGCCTTTGTTCAGCTCTGATACATGCTCAAACCCAGGACTGAGCCCCCCCAAGGAGCCATGCAGTGTACTTGGTAGCAATCCAGCTTGTGATTCTGAAGATAATATTTATTGCTCAGGGAGAAAGAGCTCATATTTTTTTAGCTCCTACCTGGACTGACCTAGTTTGGTTTAGCCTTGAAGAAGAAAAATGTAGCAATGTGCCCTTAAAGATTAAAATTGATTTCACTTTTTACAGCTTTGTTGTAAAGCCTTGGGCTGAAGTACAATTTGCAGTTATGATCATGATTATAGTGTTTTAAACACACAGTTCTTACTTGTAGCCTTCACTATTCTGGCTCAGATACCTCTGGACATGTGACCTTAGCATTTATTCAAGTGTTCTCTCCAGAATAATCTCATTAAAAGTTGTATCATGTAAAGATGAGGCTCACATTACTTCTTTTCTTAATTACCTGCAAAGCCTTTTGTACGTGTAAACTCAAAGGGCCAAGCACACAATCTCTTCAAGGACTGTCAGGCAGTGCCTAGAGAAATTAAAGTATTTCCATGTTATTTTTCTTCTGAACCTGCTCTTCAGAGCCTTCCTAGACAGGTTTTATTTTATTTTGTCACCCATTTATGACCTCTGGTATAAGGCTTTGACCTTTGAGTGGCCTTTTATAGGCTTTGAGAGCTGTGTGAAGCTAAGTGCCCTGAGGCACTGGGGTCAGCATGTGATGGCTGGAGGGATGGAGCTCCCTTGAGCTTTTCTGGTGCTTTCTTACCTACAAAGCAAGTTGCCCCATTCCAGCATGTGAACAGATACTGTCATCCGAGGAGTTTGGATTCCATTGTGAGTGCCAAACCTTGAGTTAGTGGGAGCCTTTGCAGTCAGGAGGTCAGTTGCCTGAAATGTAGATACTGTTTTATTTAACACAATCTGTCTAAGCACTGGGAACCTCTTTATATATCCATCCCCACATGCAGAAGGATTTTCTCTGCAGTAGTTGGGGTTGCACAAGCACTCAGCCTAGCTCGTACTGCGTAATTGAGAAGTACTTGGAGAAGGAACAGGTCTTTATCAGGCTCAAATGTATATTTCATACAGAAAGACAAAGTACAAGGATGGAAAAGGAATATGATGTGTTAATAGCAATGCCTGTGCTGGATTTATAGATACCTCCAGAGGGCTGAACAAGCAATTACAGATGGGAGAATGTGGAGCAGCTGTGCCTTAGATTTTGGGAAAGATTGACAAGCTTGTAGCAAAATCCTTCCAGAACAGAAAGCAAGTCTGTACACAATGCTTGCACCATGGACCCTGAAGCCCTTCTCTCCTGCTGCAGGATACCAGATTGCTCTCACTGGCTTAAGTTACTACGGTTGTAACCAGCAGCAGTGGAATGGCTTTCCCTGCCAAACATTCCTCTATCTATGAAATAATGGTTTTAAAGCACAGTTTTCAGTAATATCTACTGTGTGAGAGTCACTGCTTTAGGACAGACAGACCCTGGCCTCCTCATCTCTAGTTTTTGTAATCTCACCACTCCAGCTTCCTTGCCTTAAGCCACTTCAAACGCCCTTGCTGATAAAACTCATATTTCTAACTACTTTAAAAGGTTTAGTTCAGCTGGAACTGCATTTCTTATTTGTGTGTATGCCCTTTATATCCCACCTGCTTTTTGAGCACAGAAGTCACATAGCAAATTCATCCCAGGAGTCAGAAAAAACTCCCAGACTTTCCCTGCCTACGTGCCTTTGTGTGTCTGCACTTGTGTGTGTGTGCAGGGCAAGGGAGCATTTATCTGTGCAAACCTTAACTGGACTCTCAAGCTCCTATGAACAAGTATAACCAATGGATTTATTTACTAGATTTGGTCACTGAATATTTAGTATTAGATGAGTCAATTTCAAACTATGCACTTGCAAAACCACACACAGAACTGTATAGGTACCTGCTATCTTGGCTCAACTTCTACTGCAATGGAAAGCTCTGTAATGCAAAGTAATATTAAACTTACTAATATAATGTGGGCTTTAATGTTTAATTGCCAACCTAGAATGTTTTCAGCTCCGTTTGACTGGACTTTCAGGAATTCAGCCTGTGGACTAAACTGGTGCAACATACCAGCTCCTCTTATAATGTTTCTGGAATGTTATTTCACCATGTAATTCTTTACAAGCCAATTCCCAGGTAGGCAATCCAATATGCTGCATATGTAGACATGCTTTGGAACTTACTAAGTCATTTAAGTTGTCTGGTTTTATGATATAAAATCATGGCACTTAGGCATATACAATGTTTTTTTTCACAAGCAGTTACACAATAATTAATTCTATTGTAACAGTTGTATTACTGGAGTTTTTCATCATTTCAGTGAACACCTTATACCCACAAAGTTGGCAAGATTTCTCATTAAGGTGTAGTACTTGTTTGCTTGCTACCATACACAATCACGTTCCCAGGAAAAGGCCAGGATTTCTCCAGGTTTCCTGTGTTAAACAGTTCTACATTATCATATTTCACCATTCTCTCTTCTCTGGGCTGAAGAGCCCTAAGATATAGGGAAGTTATTTGATACCACTGATTGTTTTGCTGACTTTTGATTCATAGAATCAGAGAATGGTTCAGGTTGGAAGGGATCTTAAAGATCATCCAGTTCCAAACCCCCCTGCTTGGGCAGGGACACCTCCCACCAGCCCAGGTTGCTCAGAGCCCCACTCAATTTGGCCTTGAACACTTCCAGGGAGGGGGCAGCCACAACTTCCCTGGTCAACCTGTGCCAGGATCTCACCACCCCCACAAGAAAGAATTTTTTCCTAATGTCTAGCCTAAATCTCCCCTCTTCAGATTTGAAACCATTTCCCCTGGTCCTCTTGCTACACATTCATCTGTGTTCTTTCTGAGACAAAACACCAGACTGCAGTCAGTCTCTAGCACAGGTACACAATTGGTTTTCAAGTGATATAAAGGTATTGCCTGTTGTGATTGCTATCCCAGCCTCAAAATTTATAATATCTTGGTTGCTTTTGTCTACTGCTCTACTCTGAACTATTTTTGAAGTGCTATTATTACCTGCTATCGTTCCTGATGGTAATAGAGAGCTCAGAACCCATTCAGTATGCACTGCTTCAAATGCTGTTACTTTACACGTAGTTGCTTGCTGGAAAGGTTTTATAGTGTTTCACAGTCATGTTCTCTTTTACCTAGAATAATTTAGCATCAGCAAGCATCTCTCAATTAATTCTCTTCTTCTAGATCACTTATGCATTCATGAAAAGAATGGGTCTGAACACAGATCTGTGTGAAGCTCTACTGACATCCACCTTCTCTACAAAAAATATTTACTCTTACTTTTTTACTCTTTCCTGTCTTATGACTAATTACATGTCCACATGAGGACATTCAGCCTTATCCCATGAAAGATTAGGATTTTTGTCACTGAGAACCTTGTAGAATGCCTTTCAGAAGTCTACATGGACCACGGGATATCAACTACTACCACAATTCAACATGTAAAGATGAAACCTTAAAATAAGAGTTCTCTTGTAGAAACTTTTCCAAGTTCTTGTTCTTCATGTTTAGTGCAGTCAAACAGATTGACATTTTTTTCAGCTAAAATTATGTTGTCTTTGAACTATTCTGTTCCTTAATCTTTCCTTGGCCTTTAAGATGCACTAGAGGTCTTGTAGCCCCTAAGGTGTGGCAACACAATTTATAATTACTGTCTCTGCTTCTTGCAACTTGAGCACAATTCTTTTTTTTTTTTGGACTCCCATACTGACTTTCAGAATCTCAGTCCATTTTTTGTTTGCAGGTTAGGTTCAGGGCTTTTTAGTTACTGGTTCATTGTTTTATGGGGGTTTTGTATTGTTTTGGGTTTTTTAATAGGACACAGCTTTTACATAACACCCACTTATTCCTAAGAAATTTCCCTTACACATCTGTTAAACTAGACCTGTTATCTTTTGGTTTTTTCTGAAGCATTTATCGATAAGTGGTATGTGTTTGCTGTGATCATCCAGCATGGTATTTTGAACTGCCACAGTGTGGTCTACAAAGAAGACTTCTGTACTTTAATAATTCATCTTATGTGCTTTTTAACAAAACCTCCTCATCTTTATGTAGTTTGGCATTTTTTAAATTTTATCACTTCAAAAGTGGTCCTCTTGGCTGTTGCAGGGGGAACAGGGATGTTGGGCTTCTATACAGTACTATGACTGCTTCCAACAGTCCTGTGACAGTCACCAAATCCTGCACACTGGTCAGGACTTTTTCATTTCTCATTTCCCTGTGTAGTACTTCTATATAGCAGAAATTGGCGGTGTCTCAAAGTTCAGTCCACACATCACACCCCAAAGTAAAGTTTACCCAGTAAACGAGGACAGCTGTAGTCTTCTTTCATTGTTCATTGCTGCCTTCCTTGATCTTCCTCAGTGTGTCGATATGTATCACCATCTTCATCAGGCAGCCTGTAATGCAGCCTTTTTTCTGTATTTTTCTCCTACATGGGACTGGGGTTTGATTCACAGGGTTTCTTTTACTTGTTGACAAGGTTTGTTTGATTGTTAATCTGACTTGACTCAAAATTTCTCTTGGGTTCTATTACCATCCTTTCCTCTATGGAACTCATTTGGTCTTTCCAATATAATTTTTCAAATTGGTGTCCATTGTCCATCTGTTTCTTCTCTCACCAAATTTCCAATATGACTTTTGTGTCTTTATATTCATTGAAATATAAGTATTTCTGTCTCCCTAGATGTCTAGCATTAAGGTAGATGTAGGCATAAAATTGCTCTTAGCTTTCCTCTATCTGTGCCAATGTGCATTTTTTGTGATCAGTTGATATCTAGTTTTTGTTCTGTGCTTCAACTGCAAATGAAGAGTTCTTGTAATGTCAGGATGTATCCTCCAAAATTCATGCTCCTTGAGACTCGTGTGAGCATCCTCCTGTGCAGTCAGCAGCTGGAACTTCCCTAGGCAGGCCACTCCCTTTCAGATGTCTCTCTAGTCTTGATGGTTTTGAACTCTCTTATGTATATAATTTTCCCAGCAGCATTACCTCTTCACATCTCCCTGGCCCAGCATGCTTGCCAGGACTATTCTGGGGAAACCTACCTAGAAAATCCTGCTCTCTTTTCATTAAAATCTCTGCCCCTGCATCACCAGCACTCACAGGGGTGGTGGCCACCAGCTCCTTCCCAGCGTTTCCCAGAAGCCTAGCAAAAACATTATGAGACCTGCTACTTCTCAGCCTGCAGGCAAATCAGAAAACAACCCTTGCTGGAACCACAAGCTCAGATAGCTACAAGTTTCATGTGCAATAATCACAACACAGCCACCCACTCCAATCTCTCACACACAAGGAATGTCTTGTAATCTCACCCTCCTCTTAAAAGCCCTCGAAAACATATCTGCATCCTATTCAGGATGGTTTTGACACCCAAACAGGCACACAAATCACAGTAGCAATCAGAGACAAATACTGAACAAAGCCTGAAAAGGCAGAAGCAACAGTGACAATCATCATGATGTCATAGTTGGCTACAGATCTGGGAGAGGGCAGACTTCCTTATGGATTGCAGGAGGTGTTGTTAGACCATACAGACAGGGTATCAATTCAGCGTGCTCAAGAAAGGCAAAGGCAGAAGCACATTCTGCCTTGCCCTAAATCCTTTCTTGGTTGTCTTTTGAGAGCTGACCAAAATGGGCAGGCAGAGTTTTAAAACTTGTAGTATTCCATCTCTCCTCACATGCTTTGTGCATGGTGGGGCTGTGAGGACATCCTGGGCATTGCACTGCAGCTGCCTTCATGTGCCCTGCTGAGCTGCTCAAGCTGGCACATCTTTAAGACTTGTGTAAATCATGGCAGAGATCAATTTTCCAGCCCACTCTTGAAGGAACAAGCGTAAGCATGTTCCCTTTTCAGTTGTTTTCTCTAGAAAACAATGCCAAAATTTGGAGGATATAAAAAAAACCCCATAAAACAGAGAATTACCGTGTTTTGGCCAAAAACTGTCATTAGGGGATAGAATGATTGAACTGCAAAGGGTTCTGAAATGGAAAATATTTCTTTGGTTTTACAGCCAGGTCCTCGTTGGCAGAAAGACCTCAGCTGTGGCAGTAAAAATCCTACATTTGTGAATTTTCAGAAACTAGCAGGAGTCCCTCTTTCATCTCAACGGGAGTATCTCTTCTTTGATTTTACTGTCTGCATTACTGTGTAGTTTCTTCCTTCTTTATCACTTGCTTCTATCTGTAACAGGGAGACAGGGATACAGCACATCATTAAGAACAAGTAAACACCATTAAACCAATTCCACCTCATTGTCACTGCATTGTTTTGAATTTAATTATTGACTCTTGAATAATACCAGGGCTAGAGACAAGCAGGAAGAAACAAGCTTTGAACCCCTCTGGGTAAACAGCCTGCTTAGAGCATCAGGAGAATTGGGTTTGCTGTAACTGCATGCTCTAGGTGGGAAAAAGTCAAGAAGTTTTCTCAGCTGTAGGGCCCGTACAGATGCCACTATATTGGTTTCCTCTACAGCAAAGGAGCCTGAATTGAATCATAGACTGGTTTTGAGTTGAAAGAGATATTTAAAGACCATCTAGACCAATCCCCTGCGTGGGCAGGAGACACCTCCCACTAGACCTGGTTACTCAAAGCCCCATCCAACCTGGCCTTGAAAACTTCCTGCAATGAGACAGCCACAGCTTTGCTGAGGTGGTATTAAATTCAGTTTTAGATGCAGAAGCCCAGGCCTACTTATTTGGCATAGAGCTTAAAGTAAGGCCTAACCTCCTTTGGCCAGTGCCCTGCACATAATTGTCTGCAGAGGGGCAGAGGCAAAGGCAAATAACAAAGGCAGCTGCATGTTATATTGAAGATTATTTAAAAGAGGACTACTAAATATTTCCCTTTAAAGTGGAAGACTAATAAGAGGTCCATTAATAACAGGACATTTCAGCAATCAGAATGAGCCATAGTTGAGATTCTCATCTAAACACTAGCCTACAGCTCTAACTTGAAAGATGCTACTGGGTAGCCAAGTTTCCTCAAGCACTGTGAAGGAGTGTGCCATCACAGCACCAAGTACCTTGTTTAAGGAAGCGGCTCCACAGCATCTGTAGGAACACAGTGGGACTCAAAACCTTTAATCTCTGTCCCATAAGAGATACAGGATCTTACAAAAATTCGGAGCACAGCAGATCTGGGGCTTCTTGTGACCAAGAAATGGCACTTTACAGAGGAACAGTGAGATGGTACACTCTCAATACTGATGGGAAGACTTGTTGCATAAGTGGGAGGAAAAAAATAGTTTAGTCAGGTAGATGGCAGATCCTGTGGTTTTAGTGGACAGGGGAAAACATTTCCTCCAAGCTCAGCTCTTTCACCAAGGAGAAGATTCTTCAGGGTTTCTTTGAAATATTCTCCATCCTGGGATGCACTCTCTTGGGTGAGAGGGAAGATGGGGGTCTCTGTCAGACACAGTGCTACTGGGTTGTCCCATGAAAGGGAACAAAGGGAAGACTGCGAAGAAGATAATCTTTATTAAAAAAACAAAAACAAAACAAACAAACAAAAAACAAACAAACAAACAAAACAAACAAAAAAACCCCCAAAAAACAGAAAGGGAAGGCAAGGGAAAGAAATTGTAAATTTGCGTGCAAAATGCACATTTTTGAATCTTCCAAAGACCAAAGGTGTTACGTGAGCTCTACTCACACAGCTCATCTGTCCTTGAGTTCAGGATATTGAGTTCAAGACAAGAGGACACAGTCTTAAGTTGTGCCAGGGGAGATTTAGGTTAGATATTAGAAAGAATTTCTTTACAGAGAGGGTGATCAGGCATTGGAATGGGCTGCCCGGTGAGGTGGTGGATTCTCCATCCCTGGAGACATTTAAAAAGAGACTGGATGTGGCACTCAGTGCCATGGTCTGGTAACCACAGTGGTGGGTCAAGGGTTGGACTTGATGATCTCTGGGGTCCCTTCCAACCCAGCTAATTCTATGATTCTATGATTATTGGGGTTGTTCACATATCCATTCCTCTCCCTTTGAATCAGTATATTTTCAGTTTGACAAGTAGAGGCTTTCTTTCTTGTATCAAGAAGCACCATGGCATTTTTTAAAACCTTTTTTGGCATTTTCCAGCACAGACAAAATGGGTCCTCAGTTTCTTGAGGGATAGTGTGCTCCTGCTTATTCCCCCCTTAATCCTCCAAGTGTGACATCGGTCATCTCCATGTAACTTACTGAGACTTCTCAGGCACAGGATTATCAGTGGTGCAGACTGCAGCGGGGAGTGCACAGCAGGAGCAGATGCATGGTAAGGAAACAGAAACAGGAGACTATTTTCATGCAAACATGACTCATAATAAAGTGCTTTTTGAAAAAGACAGAGTGGAAGCAGCAAATATGCAAAATATAGAAAATATGCAAAATATACAAAACACACCTGATTTCCTAAAAAGGAATTGTCAATGATCCTGGCAATTACAGTTCCATTAATTTAAATTCTATCCTTGGGGTGACAATGAAGCAAATACGCGAGAGAGGACAAAAGGGAATCACTAAGCAGCTGAAGATGAAATTTTAGTAATAAACATGACAATGGGTCCTCAGCCCAGTTGGATCCTTCAGGCACCACTAAAGAACGAATGATAAAAGAATAAATCTTCACAAACAGATATAAAAGGTTTTCAAATAATTAAAGTGGCTATGCCTACTGGAAATTCAGTTGGTGTACTGCATTTTGGTTTTCCATGAAGTATTTGATATTGCATCTCCCTTGAATGTACTTGAATAATTAATTGAGATTGGCTTCAGTAGGAGTACTGCCACAGGGTCTACAAATTGGCGGAAAGAACATTAGCAAATGGTAATGATAAATGGCAGCATTTTAATTTGGGGGATGTAGTTACTGGGGTGCCACAGGGATTGATGTTATGTCCTATCTCATTTATCACCCTCATTAATTGGTGTGGAAGAAAAACAAACAATGCATTAATGAAATTCACTTTCAATGCTGAATTGGGGGGGTGAGTTTGAAATCATACTAGGAGTGAATAGAAGGGAAAAATTAAAATATGCAGAGAAAAGTGAGGTGCAAGGGGGCAAACTGATTTAAAACAAAGATAACTCAAAACCAACAACACAACCAAACAAAAAACCCCATAGCAACTAGATCTTGCTTGGAATATTTTGAAGAAGAATATTAAGAAAGGGTAATAATTCTTGATATTAGGGACAGAAAATGCCATATTTTCGATTTAATTTGATTGCCTTCACAATACAGGCCAAAAAATACTGATTCCTCCAAGAAGTCTGGTATTCTCATTTGTGTGAGAACGTATCTCTCAGAAGGGTATCCAGTCTTAATTAAAGGTCTCAAGTGATGAATGCAAACTGTTTGTTAACAGTTTGAAAGAACATCTGAAAGAAGCAAATTGACTCAGCAGAACTGGTGTATTGACTATAACTACAGCACTGCGTTATCTGTCATTAAGCTAAGTACTATACTACCCATGTTGATGTAACTGTTTGCTCCTAGTGGTTTCAGAACTGTGAAGATGTAGAACTCTGAATCCAACTTTAAGTATTGCCTGTGCTTCTTCTGAGACAGCAGAGCACCATTTTATCTCAGGTTTCATATATTTTCTTCTATCTCCTCCTTTCTGTGTGTTCAAACCTTACCTGAAGGCTCTTATATTTTTCCTTTGTCATGCTCTCGTTTCTCTTCCCTTCCCTCCTGTCTTTTGCCTATGCCTTCTGTTTGTGATACTCTTTTTCTGATATGATCTGCAATTAGTGACAGAAAATTCACTTCTTGGACAGATCAATTACTTGAAAGATTGCAGTGCTTAGAGAAGCTAGACACCTGTTGTTATCTCATCCCTAACAGAAGACTGTTTGCTAAATAGTAGTAGAAGTATAGCAATGCATTTTTTAATGCTGTCTTTGATAGCATTTTGATGTTAAACTGGGCATATGCTCAGGTTTTCAGGAATTTGGATTGGTAAATGAATTCCTAGACATAAGCATGAATCACAAACATTAGATTACATAGTAAATAAGTAAATCAGAAAAGAATTCATAATGCGGCATACAGCTTTAAAAAAAGTCAAAATAATTTTTGTTTTCTGTGCAGAGACTTTACACCATTGACCATTTGTGGCTCTGATGGTGCCGCCACACAGAGTTTGACCCAAGCAGACAAGCAACAGCTAATCCATATTCAGAAAGGATGCTGTTGTTACCTTCCCAGAAATAGGCAGCACCTGGTCCTTGAAGAGCATAGTACCAGTTTGTAGGTAGAATCATGGTACAACGTATCCAGAGGAAGTTTCCACAGGTTTGGCAGCTTTCCAGCACTACAACTTGCTTTCCCTTGGCTCTTGGAATTGTTGCAACGAAAGGCAGTAGGACAGGTGGGCAATCTATCTGCAGATAGTCTGCAGCAGAGCAGATGCATGAAGCACCTTCTCTACACAGCTGCAAATGCAGCTGGCATCTGCTGTGCTGTTCTGAGCACCATGTCACTGGAAAGATATTGAAAAGCTAGAGGGAGCTGAGAGAAGAGGCACAATTATGATAAGGTAGCGGGAAGGCTTGATTGATAGGGAAAGATTAAAAGAGCAAGCTACACACATCTTGGCAAAGCAACAACTAAGAGGAGATATGATAATCACCTCCAAATAAATTCAAGGAAAATCCCAAGAGGAAGAGACTTTGTGCAGGCTTAGTACAATGGAGCATTGCATAATAGGATGAACTCCAGAGAAAAAAAAATTTGTGAAGTTGGAATGTTAAGAAAAACTTCTTCCTTTCTAGTATAATGTGGAAGAAGATCCCTGGGGAAGCATTGCTCCAGGACTGCTTAAACTATACTGGGTACACTACAAGAAAACAGTTAAGGAACCATTCCATAGTGGTCAAAAGAGGGAACAGACTCCTGAGGTCAGATGGCCTCTAACACTGGAAACTATAGGCTTTTTTTTTTTTTTTTTTTTTTTTTTTTTTTTTTTTTGTAAGAGGGGCATTGTTGTTTCAGGTGAGGCTGATTGTTTCAGGTGGAGGCTGAAACATTTGGATTTATTTCTCTTTTTCTGAGAAATGCTGCCTGTGGAATGTATTCAGCAGGTTTTCTTTACTGAAGAGATAAGAGCCACGGACATGTAATAAGGAACAAAGGAACTGGAGGTGGCATTTCTCAGTGTGTAACAGTAAAACTATTGAATTACTTGCCAAAGGGGGGAACCTTGAGTCAAACATTGCAGCAAGGAATTTTGAAAAGCATCTGCTGATGTCACAGCCATTATCAGTGCTGAACTAGTAACCATGCAGAGGATGCTGCTGTTTACCAAAGGTGCTGATTTGCCAGCAAGGGCCAGGAAGAACTGGTTTTGGGGGGTTTTTTTGTGTTTAAGCAGAACACTTCAGACCTGGCTCCATATAGGATTGGAAGGTTTCACCTATCGTGTCAGGTGCCAGCTTCTGCAGAAGGAGGACTTGAAGAGCAAGACAAAGCTTTTCAATAAAAAAATCTAAAATTCATTAAGTAAGATATTACTCATTTGGTCATATGTCCATTTCTTTAGATGTAATAGCAGTAACAGAAGACACTGTAGGCTGCTCTGCAGCAGCTCCCCTAGTTACACTTTCAACCTGTGATACATCTGAGGTAATTTACTTTGAGGGTGGCTTTACAGGGAAATGGAAGCATCTGTAGCCAACTCTAGTAGATGCTGGCACAATTGAACACAGCATCCTGAGCCGTCTGGCTTCCTTCTGTGTCTGAGCTCTCTCAGATTACCTCACATTTATTCAGGGATGAGGGTGGAGGTAGCCGGTTGCCTCCCTGTCAAGTGTTATTCAACTTGGGTTGGGGTTCACAACCCAAGTGAATGCCATATGTTCCTGGAGGAGCCAGACATTTCCATTATCTTTATATTCCTTTATTCACCTGAATATTGACTCCCTGTTTGCATTCCTACACCTTCCCTGGGCCTGTAGAATGGCTGTAGTGTTAGCAGTTATTTATAGGAGAGCTGATGATGCATGTGACAAGAAATAGTGCTAATGGTGATGCCTGTTAGCCTGTAAAATGGCTCCCCCAAGTAAACTGGTGGAAGTTTCATCACTTGGATGTTTGAAAACCAGCCTGGACAAAGCACTGTAAAATATACTGCAGGGAACAATCTTGAAATGGCAGCAAGATTAAGTAATGGATTGCTCTCTCATTCAGCCTAGCAAAAAGTCATGTGAGAGTATTGAGGGGACTCCAGGGATGTGCTGGTTTGGCTCATCCTGATGGGGGTCTCTGCTGGCAGTGCTCCTGTGCAAACACTTGGTTAGATTTGCCTTTGGGGAGAAAGAGGAAGAGGGAAGGGGGAAGAGTAAGTGCTAGTGCATGGTGTATTGCACATACAGCCCTAACCACTGTCTTTAGGACATTTCCCTTCACTGCCTTGGTGCTGGTTATTACTCTCAGGTTGCAAACATTTCCACTTGTTAAAACTTTCCTTGGCTCTGATCTGCCTCACATTTACCCAACAGTTCTGAGAATCCTGTGCTTTTCCATGTTTAACTTCACTTCCCTGTATGTCGTTGCTGAAGTCACTGGTAAACCAATAGTTGGTTACTGGCTGGTATGCTCAACCCCAGTAAACCACCATGGTGTTTTCTACAGATTTGGCCAAAAATGCATACCATGAAAAGATTAAGAGTTCATAGACATGCTGCAGTGTGAAGAGCTTACTTTAAATTAAGACACATAAGAGTCATGGTTATTAGTCAGTGCTAACCTGAGAGGGAATGATAGACTACTCACCTTTGCAGCCCCTGACCATCTTGGGGTCCCTCCACCAGACTACAGTTTGTGTGTATCTTTGTGGCCCCAAACTGTAAACACTTCTCCAGATGGAGCCTCAAGAGAGTTGAGTAGAGGGGAATAACCACTTTCCTGGACCTATTGAGGCAGGGCTGTTGAATGTACAGAACAGGTCTGGAATATCCCTTGACAAGGGCTTGGGTGGGTGAGCAGGTTTTCAGGCAAAAGGGTCTGATTGCCAAGAAGGTGCCCAGAAGAGAAGTCCTTATACAGTATATGACTTTATAATATGCACAACAGAGCTGGAAAGCAGCATCAGAAGCTGAATTGCTCCAGACATTTTCAAAAGAGGATCCTTTGGGCAAAATCAGAGGGGAAGACCACTCCAAACTCAGTTCTAGCTCTTCAGAAGTAGTTGTGGAAATGAAATCACAACCTTCCTTTTGGCTCATAATGCTATT
The DNA here is from genome assembly GCA_038090715.1 of Florisuga fusca. Classification (NCBI taxonomy): domain Eukaryota; kingdom Metazoa; phylum Chordata; class Aves; order Apodiformes; family Trochilidae; genus Florisuga; species Florisuga fusca. Next base: position 5,429,219 of record JAAWXA010000003.1, read on the forward strand.
TTAGTGCAGGACACTGTCTATCCAAACATGGCTTATGGTGATTACTCCAGTCCAGGTAACCTTAACCTGTTGTTCTGGCTTGCAGTCTCTTCTGTGCCTGTTTTTCACTTCTTGCACCATACACAAAGGTCAGTGCTGTTGTGCTCCCAAGCAACTTGGAATGGAGGAGTTAAATAAAAATGTTTTCCATAGAAGTGAAATTCCTGTTAGGAATCCCCCCACACATAAAATCTTTAGAAAAGTTGAAATAGAATATATTTTCTTATTGTTCGACTTGCTGACTTTCTTCCTGTCAAAATGTCTCTTGTTGCTTCCACTGCCTCCCTGAAGACAGAAAACAAAGTTGACAAATGCCTGCCAGGCGGGCAGCTCTAGAGCTGTCATTTGCATTTTCTCAGTGGAAAATTGGAATTTGTTGTCAATCTCGAAACTTCTCATGGCAAAATCTCAGTTATGCAAAAAACCTGTCCTAGGCAGAACATTCCTTAGGTAGGTCCTAATAAGAATGTATCCTTTTTCTTTTCTTCATCTCATCCACTTAGTCCTAAAATGATTATAGCTCCTGTCATAAACTTTCAGACAATGTAAGATAATAGATCTCCTGTCACAGCCAGGGCATCTAGGTTTTTCCTTAATAATACTCTTTAATAATAATTGTTAAATTGTGCACTTATAGGTGAGTGGAAGCTACTGCTTATTTCAGTGGTGGCCAAAGTTTGCTCTATTACTTAGAGCAAGCTATTTAAAATTATCATTTGCAAAATGAGAAAACCCTTTTCTATCCAAAAGAAATGGCAGCACCTTAGCCTGAAAAGTCTGAGTCAGGCGCAGTTTGCCTCCTCATCTGCTTCCACCCTCCGCCTTCTCCTGCCCTCATTTGATGGGAGGGCACCACTGTAGCTAGGAAAGGTGGGAAGATAAGGTCAGCTGATGGGGAATTTGTCTTGCTGATGTTGCTGCTGCCACCCACCAACTTGTTGCCTGAGGGTCTTGCCCTTTGCTCTGTGGTGTCACCTGAACCCTGCTGAAAAAAAGTGCTGCTTCTCTTTTAGACCTCATGAAACCCAGCTGCTGTTTCCCTGCTTCATCCTGGACTCTGCTGCTGCATGCCCAGTGTTGGTGTAGTTGACAACCACTTTCCTTCCTGCTGGAAAACTGATGAGGCAATGATCACCCTCCTGCCACCAGGCTCTGGCAGAAGCAGTTTTAATAACAAACTTCCCCCTTCTGTGACATAGCTTGTGCTCTGACACAGTTTCCAGGAATCCATCTTGGCAAAGACCTCCTTTAGACCCCAAGGGAGCTGGCGATGCTCAGCCATGGTCTTTGAAGAGGGGACAGAAAACTCAGCCTTGCTTCTCATCTCACCAGCATGAAGCATGGAAATGGTCTCCATGTGAGAGGGTGGGTTGGGGAGGTAGGGGTGGATGTAGTTCACTTCCAAAGCCATTCTGCAGAAACCTAGTGGTGTTTGTACTTCCCTTCACAAATCTGCTTTCTCTGAGAGCAAGAAATTAGACACAGGTCCTGGCATAGCCTGCTTAGACCCACAGACAGAGTAAAAGACTTTACCTGGAAAATGAACATAGCTGGCTGAATCACAGAGATGTTGGTATTTCAGAGATAAACCTGAGAGTCTAATTGAAATGCATTTGATGGCTGGAGTTCAGCCCCTATTAGGCAAGAATCCACGTTGTAAAGTGAACCAGCTTTGCACCTCTTTTGTCCCAGCTGGCATCTTCTAACTGAGAAACACCCACTGCTGTGGTAAAATGTCTTACAATAATAATAATAAATCTTAACCATAGAAGGCTTTGATCAAAGAGCTTTCTCATTTTTCTTTTTTTTTTTTACCTTGTTTTTTTTCTTTTACTTTCCCCGTACCTTCTATTGCCTGATTATTTTAGAAAACTGTATCTGACAGGCTGACAGGAGTTGGTTGTGACCATAAAAGCATCTGTGAGGCTGGCAGGTAGGAGCATCCCAGACTCACATACCCTGGTGTTGGCTTACAGCAAAGGGAGCATCTAAGCTAATGAAGTACAGAATAGCTTTGGTCTGTATGTCCTCAGTCCCTCTTGCCTGCTGATTTTCTTTTGTCTCCTGAGGTCACTTCAAGACATTCATTTGCACCTGATAGTCCTCTCTTCCTACTCCCACCATCCTTCTCCTACCCCTCCAGCAGCCCCTGCAGGGAACTTGGAAGACCCATGTTCAAGGCCCTGCTTGACCACAAAGTTTTTGTATGCCATTTGGGGTTTTTTGGCTACTGCCATCTGTGTGTCAGTTTGCCATCTGTGCAGTGGAGAAGTAATTCTGCTTGCTCCATCTTTCTGCAGGGACCTCTTAGGATAAGGTGTTACCTCCAGCTTTGAACCATGCCAGACTGGCCCAGTCCAGAAACAGCTCACACCTTGGACCTCAGAGCAGAATCCCATCTCCCTGTGCCCTTTCATGGACACATGCTCAGAATGACTGATCATCATGTTGACAGAAACTACCCCAGCTCCTCATGGGTTTTATGGCACATACAGAATAGGGGGTGTTGAGCACAGGATGGCTTTTTTTATCCTTACTGTGGAAGTGTCTCCCCTGCCCTGTTTCAAAACTGTTCATCTTGCCTTCCTTCAGAAACCTGTTCTGTGATCAAGGGAGCTTAGTGTCATGTTTCACTGACTCCCAGTTGAGGCACTCAGACTGGGATCACTGAAGAGAAAAACTTCCATTTGTTCTAAAGGCATCCCTCCAAATCTCATCACAAGCAATCAGACAAGCTTGGCAGAAAGAGCTCTTCCTTTTGTGTCATAAACAGAAAGAAATAATAGGCGATCTAAGCTCCTAACCATGCTTAAATCTGTTTATTCTGATGTTTCCCTCAGCACATGTCATCAATAAAAGATCTTTTAGACAGAATATTTTTCTCTCTCTGACTATCTTCTTGTCTGTTTTTAATTATATCAGAATTAGGTGATTGCTGCTCTAGATTAGTTTTACATGAAGAACATTCGCTTTTTTCATACGTTAGCATAAGCCTTTTAGCTTAGTAAAACATGAACGTTTTGAATTCCAGTATTCCAAAGGCAAGATGTTCTGAAAAATACTGATTTATCTGAAATAGTAACTCGTCTTCACCTAGACACCCTTTATATTTGAACGTAATGTATTAACAAAAGCTGTAAGATGAGATCTTAAATGTAACAGATAAATCTGGAATAGAAAACAGTTAATATGTTAAAAATATTCTGGTTAATAAGGTGGGGTGAACATATTTTTTCTCTGATGCTTAAACATTTACATATCACAACCTGAAGACTAGATTACCGACATAAAGAAAATGGCCCTGGTTTGTGAAGCTGTGCTGGATGCCCAAAGCTGCTCCATCCCTCCTCTCCTGAACTGGGCAAGGGACAGAAAATATAATGAAAGGCTGAGGGTCCAAATAAGGACAGGGAGGGACCACTCACTAATTACCATCATAGGCAAAATGGACTCAAATTGGGAAAATGAATTTATTACCAATCAAAATTCTTCACTGACCTTGGTGTCTGCAGAATTGTTCCTCTCACATATTCTCAGTCTTCTCTTCTGACTGCTGCTGGTGTTGTATAGTTGTTTTGTTTTCCCTTCTTAAGCATTGTCACAGAGGTGCTAGCAGCTTCACTAATGGGCTCAGCTTTGGCTAGTGGTGGGTCAGTCTTGGAGCTGACATTGGCTCTGTTGGACATGGGGGAAGCTTCTAGCAGGTTCTCACAGAAGCCATCCCTGTAACCCCCACACACACCGACTACCAAAGCCTTGCCACGCAAAAGCCAGTACAGAAGCTTATGGAGTCTCTGTCAGACACAGAACAAACCTCAAAAGGCTTGTAACATTCATAAACACAATGAGCTGATCATGAACTGTTTGGAGCCATCAGAGCTAAAGCAGTTTTGGCGTATAAGTGCAAAGTAATACTGAATCATTCAGGGCAAATACTTCATCTTCTGTGCATGGGTGGTAAGCTAAGAGGCTTGAAGCAGTAGTTTCAAGAATGTGGAAGGCCTTTCCTCTCTTTGGGGACTCACACCCATCCCAGTGAGGCAGACAACCCCATTCAATGTTTTTAAAAGCAAACAAACAAACACAACGTGATAGCATACTGTATACTATAAAAAAATAAGAAATTAAAACTGCTGGCATCTATGAGCATTGCTGAAGAACATGGAATCACATTCTACCACCCCCTTGTTAGAAAGATGCCACAAAGCTGGACAGGATGCAGAGAAAAGTCACAAAATGGAATTCAAAGACTGAGGGTGGAGAAAGAACAAAAGAGCATGCTGCCTCTCAGGGAAAGACTTAAGGAGCTCAATCTGTTTTAGTTAATCAAAAATAAGATTGAGAAGTGGTGTGGCTACAGCATATAATTACCCACATGGGGAGAAAATACTGACTACAAACGGGATCTTTAATCTAGCAGAGAGAGACATAACAAGAACTAATTACCAGGAGGTGAACCACAGCAAATCCAACATAGTAATGGGGCACAGCTTCTTAGGAGTACAGATGATTAATCACTGAAACAAAATACCCAGAGAAAGCGTGGGTTCTCCACCTCTGTAGAGAGGCTGAATGCCTTCTCAGGTTTAACGTAGGACCTGCTTTCAACATGAGATGCCAAATTCCGTAAGTACAATCACAGTCAAAACCTATGGCCTGTGTTGCACCAGACCAGTTTTGGATACTTTCATCTCAAATCCACTTTCCCTCAGCAACTCTTATGCACAAAAACCCTTAACACCACACCAATAATGTCATCTCATCTTGATGTGTTTTTACCATGGCCAGTTCTGGGAATAAGGCTTGTATGCCCAGCCTGTTGCTGCTCCTGATCTCCATCCTCTCCTTGGTCTGGACATCTGCTTGGACATTATTTTCCTCCTACCATACCTTGACAACTCTCCACTTACTGCTCTTTTTCTTTGCACACTACAAAAAACAGCTGTGAAACCAAACAAAAGAAGGACAAAATCTGTCACTACCAGCTCCCACTCACAGGTCACCCACGCTTCTCACATAGAATCATAAAATCATGGAATTAGCCGGGTTGGAAGGGACCTCAGAGATCATCAAGTCCAACCCTTGACCCACCGCTGTGGTTGCTAGACTATGGCACTGAGTGCCACATGCAGTCTCTTTTTAAATGTCTCCAGGGACGGAGAATACACCACTTCCCTGGGCAGCCCATTCCAATGCCTGATCACCCTGTCCATAAAGAAATTCTTTCTAATATCTAACCTAAACCTCCCCTGGCACAACTTAAGACTGTGCCCTCTTCTCTTGCTGGTAGTTGCCTGGGAAAAGAGACCAACCCCCCCCTGGCTACACCCTCCTTTCAGGGAGTTGTAGAGAGTGATGATGTCTCCCCTGAGCCTCCTCTTCTCCAGGCTGAACAGCCCCAGCTCCCTCAGCCTCTCCTCATAGGATCTGTGCTCGAGTCCCTTCACCAGCCTGGTTGCCCTCCTTTGGACCTGCTCCAGCACCTCAATCTCCTTTCTGAACTGAGGGGCCCAGAACTGGACACAGAACTCGAGGTGTGGCCTCACCAGCACTGAGTACAGGGGCAGAATCACTTCCTTGGACCTGCTGGCCACGCTGTTCCTGATCCAGGCCAGGATGCCATTGGCCTTCTTGGCCACCTGGGCACACTGCTGGCTCATGTTCAGCTTCATGAGACAATCCTTCCTGCAGCTGCAGTGACAGATAACTTCTGAGGGACACGCAGACCCAGGAAGGGCTTCCCAGGCAGAGATTCCCCTGTACTACCACACACCTTATAACCAATCACACATTCTCTGGTAATCACTGCCACTGCTGGAGCATTTGTAACCTGCAGAGTACCACCAGTCTGGAGGTGGAAGGTTTCCCTAAATTGATACATCTTTGTAATAAAATGACCCAACAACTGGCCAAGGGCCAGATATTCTCTGAGGGTGTCTCCATTGGTGAAACCCGTTTGTCAAGGATGATGCAAAGCTCCAGAGTCCCTGTGCCTGGGTGATCAACTCGCATTAATTTCTAAAAATGCTTTTTTTCATCTTCAGCTTGCAAGTTGACTTTATCTCTTCGTCCCAGGAGTGGGACATGGCTGACACAATTAATTAATTTATCAGTACTGGCATGGATTATTAAAACAACTATATCTGTTGCCACTCAGCTCCAGCTGGTACAAAATGTTGCTTTCTGTGTGGCTGAAGCCCCAGTAAGCACACAGAGCTTCTGCTGTGGTTGCTTCCCTAGCTCACAGATAGCCTCTGACATCAGTTCAAAGTCTCCTATTTCAAAGAAGCTGAAGGATTGAATCCTTGCTCCATGAAGGACCAAATTTCAGTCCGTGACCCCTGTTGACAGCTGGGTTCCTCTGATCCAATACCTGACCTGACAACAAAACAGCTCTCATTGAGGGGAAGTCTCTGTGGAACTTACTCTAGTGGGGAGTAAGTGTATTCCCAAGCCTGGGGGTCTCTAAAGGATGTCACTTGGCTTTCCTTGGAGACAACTTTTACTGCCATCACTGACACTAACAATAATAGAACTTTTAATCTCCCCGCCTCATGCCTTCATTCCCTCCTTCCCTCCAAAAAGAACAGCTAGCCATGCAGAGTGCTGACCCCAGAGGCCCCAGGAACTCTGTGTAGGATTTAGTAACCTTTTTTTTACCATGAGAAAGTACTTGGAGGCTGTGGTAGAGGATGTGATATAAAACTCTACAAAGAAGCAGGAGAACCTGACCCCGAGTTTTTAGGTCAGCTGTCAAAAAAATAACCCTAATTTCTTCCATTTAGGAAATGAGTGCTGAATAAGGGAATTGCATGGATGAGAAGCTCAGCTTGTAGATGCAGATGAAGTCTAGTCCACCCAACCCCAACTTAATTCTAATATCAAATACAGTTCCAGAGCTCACTACAAAAGCATTGTCACTCTACCTGCATCATTTCCATTTCCCCAGGAAGAGCTACGTAAGATGCTGTAACTGAAGTTTAGATGCAAGTCTGGGATTCTCCTGAGGCTTTCCTAATATCAAAAAGGAGGCAGCTTACACTTTCCCATACACACAGTGATGCACGGGGAAGGAGGAGACGTGAAGAAGCAATAATTCAGTACATTAAATATACATGCATGTAAAGAGAGAGGAAAAACAAAAGAATGAAGAAACTGCAAAATCCACGAGCCAATTGCAACTGGCATTTTTCCCCTTCTATCTTTTTTTCATTTATGGTGCAAAATGAGCCTTAAGTTCCAGTTCCAAAGTACTCACTGCAGTAATACTGTCTAGCAAAGAAACATTAATTACTGCTTGCATTCACGCTTCAAGTAGGAAATATGAAGCTGCAAACATTGAAAGGCTGGTGTTGAAGAAAGGTACTCCCGTTTTGCTCAGAATGGCGTTCCTAAAAGCACTTATTGCCACATAAAAGCTTTAAAATGTGTTTGAAATTTGCACTGAAATTTCAGTGAAAAAAAAAATATTCTAACCAGAGCCTTTGTAGATGGTATTTTATCTTCTCACCCCAGTTAAACATCATGGAGCAAGGCCACAAATCTCAAAACTATATCACACAGTCACTGAGTTATGGTGGGGAGCAAGAAGAAGCTGTGGTGGTGAAAAACTGAGAGGTAATAAAAAAGAACCATTTTGGTAACAAGTGTGACCTCACTTTCTATGTTAATAGCCAAATATTAGTGAGATTCTACTAAAAGTTTCTAGAAATCAAGCATCAGAAGGTATAAAATTACATTAGGATCACTCTTGCATCTGCATTTAGGATAACACAGTGATATTTTTGCCATGCTAACAATTCTTGTCAATTAACAAACTTTCCAGGCCAGACTAGAAGCTGAAAAAGGAGATGCTAATCTAGTCTCTGAAGTGATGCAGTGCGTGAAGCATGGGCTCCCTCCATATGTTCTCTCCCTCCTTGCAGAGTAAATCTAAGTGTTGCTTTTGCATGTTTAATGACAGTTTTCTACAACCCACCAAGCCTAGGAAATATTAGCAGAGCTATGAGTGATTAAATTCATCTGGAGTGAGGCCAGCTCATCTCTCCATTCTTCAAAGTTTCACAGAATCACAGAATTGTCACAGTGGGAAAAGACACCTAAGATCACAGTGTGCAACTGCCAACACCCCCCCCAACACCTCAGTAAAATAAATAAAATATATTTAACTGTACCTGTATCCCCAGGATCACTAGAGCATGTCCTGAAGTGCCTCATCTACACAGTGTTTAAATACATCCAGGGACGGTGATTCCACCACCTCCCTGGGCAGTTCATTCCAATGCCTACTATCTCAGTAAATGAATTCTTCCTGATATCTAGTTTAAACCTCTCCTGGTGCTACTTCAGGCCATTTCCTCTAGTCCTCTCATTATTCACTTGAGGGAAGAAGCCAGGACCCATCTCCATATAACCTCCTTTCAGGTAGTTATAGAGAGAAGTAAGGTCTCCTCTCAGCCTCCTCTTCTTCAGACTAAACATTCCCAATTCCCTCAGCCTCTCCCCACAGGACTTGTTCTCCAGACCCTTCACCAGCTTGGTTGTCCTTCTCTGAACTCACTCCAGCAACTCAATGTCTTTCTTGTAGTGAGGGGCCTAGAATTGAACACAGTACTCTAGGTGCATCCTCACAGCTGGTACAAAACCTACACTGGTAAGAGTAAGAGCTGCATGCAGTAAGTCCCCCAGCATCTAAAAAAAATTTACCCAAAGACAAAGTCTTGCATGTGCTCATGCTTGGGCTCCCGCCAGTCCCCCATCCCAAGCCTTAACAGCTGTTGGGCTGCACTATGTCCAGCCTCAACCTGATCTCTCTGCAATGGGATTAAGTAATTTATAGAGCAAATTAATAACAGGAGGCTATGCACCATGAGGCTATTATTTCTTCAAGGGTTCCTGTTCTAATTCAGAGCAGAAACCTTCTAATGATGCCATCTACTGTAATAAAGGAAGCTTGAGTCATCATAGCCCCTGAATAAAATCAGATGTGTGCAACACACAATTGCCTCTTTGTTTAGATAAGCTGGCTGTGCTACCCACGAGCCCCCTGACTGCCTGTAATGAGGAAGAATTGGTTTGTTACTTGCCCCCACTGCAAGCTGAGAGCCAACATGCTGTAATGCACACACTCTTTTCCTTCCATTTAAGTGGTGAGAGATAAATCACAAATGGCCATTTGCAAATTATAAAAAATGTGCCACATTTGTGCTCAGCACAATCCTGCCATGTACCTACTCTATTTCCATAGATCTCTGCCCATCTCCTCCCATCCCTTCCTAGGGTTTTGTTACATGAGTCAGGGGTGGAATAGCTCATGATGCTCAGCTCTGCCATGTGGCTCTCGTGTATCTGCAGGCCAGAACGAGAAGAGGTCATAGAAGGTGCAGCACTTAACTTTTGGGCTGGGATCCTCAGACTGACATCCACAATCTGTGGGTAAGGGTTCATGTACCCCATGGCTCATAGGAAGAAGTAGGTAAGTGCATCAGAACACTGTTATGAGAATTTGGCTGAGAAGGGCTCAGTTCTTAGAGTTTCCTGTCTTTTGAGAGAGTAGGGATGCTCTCCCCAGCAGTACAGGGACATGTTCCTATTCCTTCTTTCTAAGGATGGAGAGTGAAATATTTGTCCCTCTCCAGTGACAGGGTTGGGGAATTCTCTTCCTAGTGGAAACCCCAAGTTTGTTCCCCTGCCCAGTAGACAGATTCATATCTATCTTTTGCAACACTCCTTAGAGTTACTTAATTACCTGCCTGCTGTTTAGGCTTTCCCAACATGGACTATGAGGCAGATGGGAATGGTCAATGATCAGGTCAAAGAGCAAGAGAATAAGAGGGACTGTTACTCTCTACTTCACTGGTCAGAGCATTTGCCTGGGCAGGGAGAATATCTGGGTTTGGCATTTTACCATAAACAGTTGTTGAAACATTAGGAAATGGTTCCCTGAGGCAGAGCTTTATTAGCTCAGTCTCATTAACATGACTCAAGCACCTTCAGACTGGAGCTTACATCTCAATGCACTGCTGCATTCTGGACATGCCCAGCTGGCAATGGGCTGACCTTGATGCCTCTAGGAAAGTCCAGCATTGTTACAGGAAGGGCTCTGCAGCAGCTGAAGGCAGAGCATGTACAAGAGCCATACCTGCTTTTCCTGCTTTTTTCAATGCAGAAGCTCCAACTCTGCTCTGTTAAGCAAATCCTTGCTTACTACCTGCCTTTCAATGTTTGTTGCTAATATATTATCTCTTGTCTCCACCCCCTTTTGCAGATGCCTGCAAGAGTTGCCCAGAGGCTGGGAGGCAATGCCCATGGGAAGAGTTTCCCAGCCATTTTCCTGCAGCAGGCAGCTTCCCTATCACCTCTGATAGCTGTTGGGATTGGAGCCCTTTGTTGCTGTTTTAACCAGGCTTGCCAAAAGTTCACTGTTCCAGCTTCAGCATAGGAATTGCAAACGTTCATCTTTTGCAATTGCCTCTGCCAAATGCCTCCTCAGGAGCAAGGAGAAGGATGGGCAGCTTCACTAGGCAGCCTGAACTACAGCTTTCCAGCTCCCACATTTCAGATTTCACCCGTCTTCAGGGTGCAGCAAACAGAGGCCATAAATTGCAGAAGGTTATGAAGTCAAATCATGGGAAAAATAAAAAAATAAAAAAATTCACAAGCGTTTTCCTCCCCTGCTCTGTGTATGTTTCATACAGAACACATCAGTAGGAGAGAAGTGTGTATACCTTAAGAAGAGTTATTCTTTTGCTGGGTCAGACTTGTTTTAAGTTGCTAAAGAATTTGAAATGCAGCCACATTGAGCTTAGCCACAGTGTAAAAAAAAAAAAAAAAAAAAAGCACATAACCCTATTTTGTGAAGACTTGCTCCCCACATAGGCTGTAGGCATTGTGGTCATTCTGTGGGACACAAGGGAACTACTAGGAGCATGGAAGTTAGGCATTTGGATAAGCCTTCCCAAGATCAGGGTTGTAAGGCAAAGTTAGGGAAAAGAAAGAGGAAAAAGGTTTTTACAGTGCATGTTTGGTATAAGATTTTCAAACATTCACATCTCAATTAAATAAAAATCAATTTCCTTCACAATAAGGCTGGGCATTGCAACTTCCCATAGCTATTTCCATGGCAAATCACAGTGTTCCACTGTCAGCCACTTTGCCCATAGGCAATATTGAAAAGACTCACAGGTTGCAAAGGGAGAAATATATTCTGCTTCTCATTCTCACTTGATAATGGTCTCAACACTTTATATGTAAACTTTTCAAAACTATTCACAAAGCATGACAAATTTTAGCCTAGAAGCTGGATGTTTCACAAGCTACAACAATTTGAAAATACAGTTTTATAATAAAACCCACTTTGCCATCTTAAATATTGTGCTGGTTTTAGCTGAGATAGAAGTTAGTTTTCTTCATAGTATGGGGCCATGTTTCGGATTTGTGCTGAAAAAGGTGTTAATAATACAGGGATGTTTTAGTTACTGCTGATCCCAAGGCTTTTTCTGCTTCTCACCCCACCCCACCAGTGAGTAGACTGGGGGAAAAGAAGAAGCTGGGAGGGAAGGCAGCTGGGACAGCTGACCAAAGGGATATTCCATACCATACGGTGTCATGGTCAGCATATAAACCTGAAAAAAGAAGAAGGAAGGGGAAGACTTTTTGAGTGATAGTGTTTGTCTTCTCAAGGAAGAGTTATGTGTGGTGGAACCATAACTGGAGATGGCTGATGGGAAATGCTGAATGAATTCCTTGTTTTGTCTTGCTTGCATGTGTGGCTTTTGCTTTACTTATTTAACTGTCTTTATCTCAACCCATGTGTTTTCTCACCTTTACTCTTCTGATTCTCTCCCCCATCCCACCAGTGGGGAGTGAGAGAGTGGATATATGGGCCTTAGTTGCCAGTTAAAACATGACAAATAAAAAGCTCTTTGTCACTTACTTTAATAGCAGATAATATGATTTTTTAAATTCACAAATAGCATATAATTTTGCATCTAGTACCTTGATTCTAAGCTTTTAAGACTTCTAGGGAGAAAAAAGTAACCAAATTTGAAGCAACATGATTAAAAACTCAGGGCTTTTTTCCATTTATTTTTGAAGCTCAAGAATCATAGAATCATAAAATGTCTAGGGTTGGAAGGGACCTTAAATACAACCCCCTTGTATGGACAGGGCAAAAATGTACTAGTGTTCACAACTGCTGGAACAGCTGATAAGGCATTGACTTACTTGGGTTTACAGTGGGATCATTCTGCTATAATCTTGTCAGGATTTTAAAGTGACAAATGTAAAGGAGTTTCTCATACTTTTTCCTACACTAAAAAAAGAGACCGCATCATCACAAACCATATTCTTCAACTTGGGCACAGGTATCTGCTGTGTTTTCAAAGCTTCTTTGAAAAATCAATTCTAAAAGCAAACCAAAAAGCCAGGGCCATAAACTCCAGAAGGAGAGCTACTATTCCACATCTCAGAAAGAAGCTCCCCCACCACAAAATGCAAACATCCATCCTCAGACCAAACGCCATCCAGTTAGTACTCAAACTGAATGAAATATCTTTTTTTCTTTTTTCTTTTTTTTTTTCTTTTGTTTTGTTTTGTTTTGTTTGTTCTGGTTTGGTTTGGTTTTTTGTTTGTTTGTTTGTTTTGGGGGGGGCTGGGGGGTTTTTTGGTTGTTTTTTTTGTTGTTGTTGAAGTGTTCAAGCTAAACTATTCTCTTTAGTCATAGACTTAACATCTGCTGAAATCCCTTCTCTCAACTGAATAGGAAGTGGTTAATCTTACAGAGAATGGTCAGAGATATAGTATAAATATATTGACAGATATATTGATTAGACACGTCAGAGCCACAGTTAATCCCAGTAGGATCTGGCACACTGTGGTATCCCTAGGTTATATCTGTGTGTCTGTATACATGTAGCTGAACACATGTATGCAGCCCTCTGGTCATGATAACTCCCCTATTGCAGGTTGATGTTGTGCCTGCTACTTGCTATGAAGCCATGCAGCATTTGGTAGGAATCCTATTTAAATTTTTAATGGATGGTACAATGTTATTCCCTCTGGCAACAGATCTGATATGTATCAGATCAGGATGGCTTGGTCCTTCAGAAACATAGAATGGCCAATGTCCAGAACCAGACACAAACTCTGGCTTCTGCCAGATGCACTCTTCCAGCCAGAACCAAAGATATGGAAGAACAACAGAAATTAACAACAGCTTCACAGTCCTGTCTAATGACCAGTCAGTACACAGGACCAGAGTATATCACTGTAAATCTGTTTCTGGGAAACACAACCTAACTTGATTTGATTTGTATGTCAGGAGAGAAATGCTGTCTTCTTTGCTGAGATATGCAACTCCACCTGAAATGCAAACGATTTTCTCTGTTGGTGTTTTTATTCCCTGTTCTCTCAGCCTAAATGTCTTCTGCACTGTGAAAGAAGAATGGAATTTTTTGCCACTTGCCCATCATATTCACAGGTCTGAACTGCAATTTCATGCAGATATTTGTGAAATGCAGGAGCTGACACAGTAGAGTGGGAGTCTACCTAGTCTCCTGCCCTACATCCAACAGCCATGGACACACACTTGTATCTAAAGAGACACCCAAAGTCCCATCCTCACCTCAGAACCATTGCACTTGCTTCCAACACTGTCTCGGAGCTCTGATGAGCATCACACCCTCAATGCAAATTGTGACCTCCCAGAGTCATTGCTAGGTGACAGGATGGAAGTGAAACCGAGGTTCACAAACAAATGAAAGTGTCCCACCGTGCCACCTCCGGCAGGTACTGTGGTAACAACCATAATAGTACAGCTGCCAGTACCATTTTCTTCCTCCCTACTAGACCTTGTGCTCCTTTGGGGTGGCTAAGATGATGCCAGCTGCATCCCTGTTGCCATTTGTGACTATGAGGACTTTAGGGATGTGGCAAACTTTGCAAGACAAAGACGTTCAAGTCAGATCTAGCCCCAGGGCAAAGCAGAAAGTCAATTCAGGCAAATACTATTGAGTGATTTAATACATTATTTGTTGTTCTTAGTCTTTCTTTTCTTTTTCTTTTTTTTTTTTTTCCTCCCTTTCTTGTTGGTATAATTGATCCTTTGGAAATTTAAAAAGAAAGATTCAGCAAATTCCTTTTGTATTATAAAGAATAAAAGCTTTTGGTATGATTGCGAAGTGCCTGAATTAGGACAAAATATAAATTTGTAGATGCATGCAGAGAAAAAGAATAAGTATAAATGGAAATTATAAAGTAACATTTATGATTTATGAAAAATTCTTCATAATAATTCTTCATAATGGACTCCTGCTGCTTATAACCTTATAACAATCAAAAGGGGTATATTAATTTCTGGAATAGTTATGTGCACATAACTCCTATTGAATCTAGTAAGTGTTATGTGCTTGCTGTGAGGGGCAAAGAGGTGCTGCACAATTAAATCATTTACTATAGCTGCATTGTAAACATTAAAAACAACCTAGAATATTATAATTATAGATAAAGTTGCCCTTTATTAACTTTAAGAAGGATGTATAGCATTGACCCTTTGGCCTTGTGCCAGGGAAAAGCAAAAATGGTTGCAGGCACTGTGGGCAGTGGGAGGATAGGTTTCTGTCCATGGTCAAGCTCTCTACAGATCTCCAGTAGTACAGGAGACTGCTTAAGTATTTTCCAGTAAAGGTTCCCATGGGTGTCTGCAGGACTGGGTGAAGGTTACCCACTTTACCATGTCTGAAGCTGTGGAAGGACTGCTTCTTCGTTGGACAACACAATACACTGAAAATATCATGGCTATGGCAACTTTAAAGAAAAAGTAGAGATGTCTGCATCGACCAACAGGAAATTAATATCTCCTTTTCAGTGTTATTAAAGAACCTTCAAGTAATTGTACTACACATCTCAATTTGTTATTTTTAGCTATGACCATAGAATCATAAAATAATTTGGGTCACAAGGGACCTCTAAAGGTCATCTAGTCTAACCCCCTGCAGTAATCAGGAACACCCATTGGTCAGAGTTTGACATCAGAATCCAAATCAGTGTCAGGATGTTCAGACAGTGTAGTTCTTTGAAGCATCCCCTTCTGGAAAAAGTGTTTCCAGATCCACCTTGGACAGTGTAACCACAGCAGCAGGTAAACTGGAATAGGATCCCAGTTTATACATAGAGTTGCAGTCTGACCATATAGTTTCAGCTTTGTATGGCAGTTTAACTTTGTTATAACTTTGTTATGAGTTTAATTTTCAATATGGAAACCCCAAATGATGCTACTTCACTGAAAGACTGGGGCTAAAAGTTTGCATGATACTGCTTGACAAAAACATTTCTACTATGTGACTGAGGTAATTTCAGATGAGGTGCTAGAGATAAAAATGATGCATCCATTAAAATAAATTATTTTGGTAATTTATTTTCTAAAAGAAAACTGGAGTCATGTTCTCCAGTCTTAAGCAGTATTTTTGAAATTTCTGGTTTTCCCTGAAGGAAATATTATAAAAAAAGAAAAAAACAAATGAAAAGTTCACAAACCCAGACAATGGACTGTGCACTTAGCTACCATGGAAACAGAAGAAACAATTAACCATAGTGCAGTTTGATGTGTATAGCAGTGTTTGAAGGACACTGTCTTAGGTTGCCCTGATGAAAGCATTCACGTCTTAAGAATTCCAAGTTTGTACAGAAACCAGGAAAAAAAGCAGATTCCAAAGCTGAATCCATCAGAAAATCCATTTGGAGTTTAGACAGCCCAATGTGGAGATGCCTTGTGGATTGATGGAAGTGGCAGCAAAGCTCCCCTTCCCACTACAACTTAGAAATCAGCATCGCCTTCTCACATGATGCACAGTGTTTAATAGAGGACCTGCTGCCAGTAATTAAAGCAGACAATTTTTCAATGCTTACACAGCACATAGAAGACCATCAATGCTACAATCTGGAAAAGAGGACGAATATCCAAATCCCTATTTAGTTAGAGAAACAACTAGCATTTTTTCTCAGATGTGCCAGACTACCCAAGGCTCTAGTTTAATTGATTTTAGAGGCTGTAGACAAACATCCTTCTTCAGATCCAGCTGTGCTGCTTGTTGTTACCACTGCAGCTGCTCATCTGATGTGTCTCCTGTCATCTTTTTGCCCCTTTTGTCCCTTAGTGTTAAGCACCCTTTTACACCAGCCAGCACAGCAATTTGGGTCCGCATTCCTTCACTTGTGCCAAGAAAAACAACTCAGGTTAACTTAACTGGTTAAAATTGTAGGTGGCAGTAGTGATTGTAGCCCTGAGAGGCACAGGTCTTTGGGCAGCAAGATGAGAAGCAAGAATGGGCAGCAGGGAGCAACCTGGGAACTGGATAGGAAGCTCAGGTGCAAGATAAAGAGAAAGATCCAGTTCAGACATAATTTATCCTTTCATGGTGTTGGGGAAAAAACAAAAATCAGGACACTACACTGGTCACCCCCATAGGTCTGACCTGCTGAGTTCACACCTTCCTGTATATCTGCTTTTCCAGCTTCTCTTATGATCTGACATGTGTCACCTGCCATGGATGGAAATACATCATTCATGCATGACTATCATCCATCTACAGTACATGGAGCACATCCTTTATTTCTCTGCCTGGAAATGCTGTACGTACCAGTGACCTTTTAGATTCTTGTTTATTCAATATTTTCAAGGGGTTTGGACAAACACTGCTGCTCATGTATCATTGCTTAGCACAATCAGGCCAGAATTTCTCTGTGGCTTTGCCACCTCCAAGATACACTCTTAGCAGCTGGGATGCAACTGGGGGCCATCTAACTCCTCCTGTTTGGTGTGTTCCTCCTGTCCAGGAAATCCCAGTCAGAAATGGGGCAGCATTACTTGGATGGCACACACAACCCAGAAAGATTGACTAGTCCCAAAAGCACTGACTTCAGCTGACTGTGTCCTGTCTCCTCTTTGCCCAGTCCCAGCTATTTGAAGATGCTCCCTTGCATTGCTTGCTAATAATACTAAGCTGTCGCATGGTGACACATCAAAACGTAGCATCAGTGTCAAGAGAAACCCATTCTCCTCATCCTCATATTTGAGGATCTGTACCCACTGGGGCATGAAGCATGCTGGCAACTTTCTCATCAACTGAAGCTCAGCTGCACGGATGGAATGCTCATTCAAAGCATGCAGACCAGGCTGGAAAGCTGGGATGTGGGAGGGAGAGCAGTCAGTGAGAAACCGAATCAAGAATGTATTAACTGAAAGTCACCTTGCTCTCAGTGAGGACAGGTCATAATCCTCCCTGAGACCCACTGGGAACATAAGAGCTTAAATAAAGAATTTCAACATTTTCTTTGTGAGGTACAGGAATGTCACACCTCTTTCTCCTCCACAGCTTGTCCTCTGTGGCTGTTTGTTTTCCAAGGAATTGCAGAGAACTTACAGATTCTTCCCTAGTACACAGAGGGGAAGGAAGCATCTACCAGGGAGTTATTCTTACATTTTCAGTCACCTCCTGTCCAGCCCCAGCTAATTATGTAGTTGTAACAGATACTGTCAAAAAGTGACTATTCTGCCCCAGAGCTAGATGCATTCAGAGAAGTGCACAAAACCTGGGTTTCTCTCAGTTTCAGTGTCCTCTGGATTAAAAATTAAAGAGAAGATATTTGTCTTGACTTTTCCCATAACCTGGGGAAGGATTTAAACGATATGAAACCTCAGACAACTTCAGAGAGAGATTCTGCAATTGTGCTACCAGGCACAGTTATGCATCATAACCCCAAGGAAGACAGGTCAAAGGCTTATAGTAACAAATAGTACTTTTATGTATAGAGACAATGATTCTTCTTTCCACTACCCTTACAGTGGAGCAGGACCTTAAGGCAGAAGTAAATATTATTTTTGCACAATTTTTCTTGCTGTTACATCAGGGATAAACTTATGGGGTGGATGGGGCTATAGGTCTACTTATAGTATCTGCTAGATGTCATGCATACTCTTAGCTGCAGGCTGGGGAGAGGCTGCTCCTCTTTCCCAACTTCCCTAGACTGTTGTCACGTCAACTCTATACTGACAAAATTTGTAAAAAGAACTTTCTGCAATTAAGAACAAACCACCATGTACATTTTTAAAATCAGTCCCTCTTTTATTGTTTTGTTGGGTTCTGGTGTTGGTTGGTTGGTTGGTTTGGGTTTTGGTTGTTTGGTTGGTTGGTTTTTTTGCAATAGGCAATGAACAAAACTATTTCTGTAGTCACACCTGTGTCACAGGGTTCATTTTGGAAAGTTTCTGGAGAGGGAATAGAGAGTAGAAATTACCTACTTGTAGTCAATAGAACCTGCATGTTCCAGGGTGCCTTGAAGGCTATTGTCCTCATTATACAAAATAATGAGTGTTTCTTTAAGAAGATCCAATAAATTATGTTCTCAAATGAAGTTCTTCTGCAGTCAGTGTACAATGTTACTAATTTCCTTTGTGCAGGAAGAAAAAGTATTAAGCATAGATATGAAGGATACCTACAGTATTCCTCCTTTATGACTCATATCTGCTCATCTTCACAACCTTTTCTTCTGGCCTCATTGTTTGAAGTCTTTTTTTGCCATTCCCTTTCCAGAAAATATTCACACTCTGAATGGCCTGATTTGCTTGGACAAATTCATCTAATTCACTGTAATTAGGAACACAGTAAACTTATATTACAAAAGATGAAAGGTAACAGCTAGCAAGTGATTATTTCTATCAGTAGGTTTCTCTATAGCATTTCAGACAAAATATTCCAGCTCTTAATAGCTTGAATATCTCAAAAGAAATCCATGGTAACTTGATCAACAGTGTCTGAATCTTTTCACAGGCTGGATGCTTTTCAAGAAATAATTACATTTGAATCATCTTTCTTAATGAAGAAGATAGCATCACTACAATGTGCCACTTCTGTTGCTTAGCCACTCAAAAGTTGGGCCTTGCTTCACATCAGGGTTGTTCACTTGGTGACCGCAGGGTCCTAAGGCCCTGATCCAAGAAAGCAATGAAGTAGATATGCCTAAACGTAAGTCTGAAGGTCATTCTTCAGACTATATTGTGTTTAATGCCATTCTCCTGCTCCAGATACCTTGCAGAGACAGTATGGGAAAGCCAGGAGTAAAGGGACATGGGTGCTATTTGCAGACACTTTTGACAAACAGATCCCAGTGTGGAAGAGCTGACATTAAGCAGCACCTGGAGTGATGGTCTGCTGAGCAGATACAAGGAATGTGAATCATTCATATCAATCTCCTTAATTGCCTGGAGGATCAGGAGGCACAAAGGCATTGTACTGCACAGCACTACACTAGACTCCTATAGCTGGCAGCTCTAAGCACAGTAAGCCTATTGGAGCAGGGATCCAGCTACTGATTCTGTTTATCTTACCATGAGGTATGTGTGACAATCCGTCTAAAAATACCCAGTTAAAATGGTCACCTGTGTGCACTGAGAGGTGTGAAATGGGACCTGCAAACAGATGTGGACCCAGGAATCATCTAAGCCAAAGTTCACCCTTTGCTAGGATTTGGCAGGTTGTTCATACAGCACACCCCAGGCATGATGGCATACGTAGCTGATCTATGGGCAGAGAGAGGATTCATCTCTATCCAGATTCTCAGGATCAATGACCAACAGAATCTGATGTTCCCTGTCTGCAAGTCTTCAGTAAGAGAAAGCAAGAAACAATGGGATCTGGCCACAGAAACCATCAGCCTCAAGGTTACCAGATTGGGGAATATCTGTGATAGCTGTAGGGAGCTTACAGCCCTGTAGAGACCCAGTAAAGCAAACATCAGTCTGCACAAGAGGGAGGATAAAAATGGTTTGGATGCAGTCAGCTATGCATACCTCACTTTGTAGGGACAGTCCTGAGGAAAGGAATTGTTGCATTTTATTTCAAGTTAATTGTGTGCATATTTCTCATCAAAATCCCATGGTCAGACTACAATATTGGAAACCTCTCCTATTTTTTTTTACCTTTTTTTTTCCTCAGCTTCGTTCCTGTTCTTTGCAGAGGTAAAATCACTCATGAATCTTAAACAGCTTTTGCACAGAATCAGCTCAACTAATAAAAAAAACAGAGAAGATTGCCGTAATCTCTTGAATCTAAGCAGTAATATAGAGCACTGATTCCATCAGGATGAGGAAGAAAGAAAGCCATAAGAAAGATAGCC
Organism: Florisuga fusca; assembly: GCA_038090715.1. Taxonomy (NCBI): domain Eukaryota; kingdom Metazoa; phylum Chordata; class Aves; order Apodiformes; family Trochilidae; genus Florisuga; species Florisuga fusca. Next base: position 5,449,430 of record JAAWXA010000003.1, read on the forward strand.
AGGTGCATTATGAATTTTTTGCAATCTCTTTCTTTTAAAAATGGGGGGGGAGGGAGACATGATAGTATTCTAACAATACCATTATTTTACATCATCCTTCTCATTACTTATGGACAGACTGTTGCTGAGATTTAGCACAGGAAACAGTTTTAAGAATCCATATATTCTTGGCTACAGTTCATGCCCTCAGACTGTGCCAGAACTCCAACTGAATGTTAAGTATCTAATCTACCTATGCATTTTTAATGCACAAGTTATCATCTTCCTGAAATAACACTTTGCGCTAATGGCAACTCTTTTTCTTTTAAACAAATAAAAGGCAGTACCTAGAAACTCTATTGAAACAGCAGATGTAGCCAAAACTGATGTACTCCACTGAAAACCCACATCATTTCTTGCCAGAACAGAGACACTGTACCATACACAATACAGTAAAAAGAATGGAATTAGTTGTAGACACACACGTGGGTAAGGTTTGCTGGACTGGGAGCTTTTTATTCAGAAGATTTAGGCAGTTTTGCAATTTATTCTAGTGCTGCCTCTTTGTTTGCCCTCAGCTAAGCCACTGTAGGTGTGTTTGTCACTCAAGGCAAGATGAGTGACATTGGCTCTTCTGCCAAAGCTCCACAGACTCTCTGTAGAGGTGGAAGCCATATCATCCTGCCTGGTGGCCCCCACTGACCTAGCTCAGAGGAGGGACTCTGGTACAGGCACAGCATCCCATCTGTGAAGCTCTTCTGTATCTGGGGCTCGTTCTTCAGTCTCCGAACAGTACTGCCCTGGGGCATTTCCAGGCACTAGTTTGGTCAGAGGTTTCTATCCAGGCAGTGCTTTGGGTGGATGTTCCTTTACAAATTATGAGGACAGTCAGAGAAATTAATAGAGGGGTGGGGAAGTCTCCTCTTCCTTGCCATGGCTTCTTTTGTCTAGTTAAGCGCTGATGGCTCCAAGGCTTGGTCGGTTCCTTAGTGTTTCTACAGCTACAGCATAAAGGAGCTTCAATTCCAGAGGCAGCTGCTAAGCACCACTTCAATACAAGATAATTAATATGAATTAATTGTGTATACCAAAGAAACCAGCTGACTGGCAGGCCCTGTGTACTGCTTCTGAAAAGATGATTAGCCCTTTATTTTCTCTCTGCTTCTAAATACATAAGTGAATACTCACATTTCTTTTCCACAGAAAAACTTCAGTGATTGACCATTTAAAAAATAAGGTAAATAAAGCTTGAGATCTGGAGAGAACGGGAAGACTGTTCCTAAATCATGAAATTTTCACAGTGTCTTTTTTTTTTTTTTTTTTTTTTTAAGCTTTTTTCCTGCAAACAGAAAAAGGTCCAGAGCAAGGGGAAGAACAGATCAGCTACTACATAAGTGATTAAAAAAAAAAACAAACCACTATAATCTCTGGAACAGTTTTCCCCAAACCTAGTCTCCTCCTTCCTGTCTTTCTGAAACATATAGCTTAAATTATTCTTTCATTTGTACTGCTTTGTGCAATATTTTGTTTTAATTTTGCCTATTATTAATCTAAAACATTCTTGCTCCAGTAGAAAGAACCCTGTTCTGAGGAGTGATTCTTCATCATTGGCAAAAAGTCTTTCTCCAATAAAAGGGAATGAAATTCTGTGTAGAGAAAGCAGTCACAGCTCTGCAGCAATTCACTAATGGCCTAAAGTAAGATTTCTATTCAATAATCCTCCACCAAACATAAATATTTATGCCTCTAATGCAAATACTGTTTCTGGGTTTTAGTCTCTTATTGACACACCTGAAAAGTATGGGTATTCTGTCACATCCCAAAAGCAAACAGTATCATATTTATTTTCCTCAGGGAAATTAACTTCTCATCTCATGTCTTTAGCCCAAGGTGTCCAAATAACACCACCTTCATTCCCCATCTCAGGTGCTGAAAAGCAGGTAAGGTGACTTATGCTCCTGATGGTTTAGTTGAGCTTTTTTTTTTCTGGGAACATAATATATATTTTGTCTTTATTTCCTCTGGCAAACCTGGTATGGTGAAAGCATTGTGACAGGAGGAAGTACCAGAGTTGCCTAAAGAATAAGCACCTAGTTCTTGACACCAGCTAAAGTCAGCTGAAGTGAATCCCACTTGCAGTCACTGATACTCTCTGGGTAGCTCAAAGCTACCTGTTATAAGCTGCTCATGCTGTGCCAGCAGTCTTGCTTCAATCAATGCAACACCTCACACAGTGAGACATGACCTAGCTAGAGGCACAACTGATTTCCCTGTTCTCTAAATCAATGGGTTCTGCCATTGATTTTCCTTAGGGCCAAAATATTTCTTTCTCTTTAGCATAATAAGTATGGCCTTGCTGGCTAAAAGCAAAGGTGTGTGCAGCCAAAAAGATTTTTAAAAAACCCAAAAACAAACAAAAAAAAGGAATGTTAAAAGCAAGGCTGGGGTAAGGAGAGTGATTATCACCATTACCATATGCCTCTCCAGATGCTAGAAACCGTATTTCCCAATACAGTTCCCAAGTTTGTACTTGTGTCTGTATCACTCAAAAAACACAGCCTTTGTCTGGCCTAATGCTGGCAGCTTTATTTACTTGTTGTTGGTTTCATTTCATTATATCTGTGCTTTCAAAATTTCTCATGCAATGAGTTCCATAGCCACAGTGCCATCAAAAATTTTGAGTGCTTCTTTTAAACCTGCTGTCTAATAAATTGTTGCCTCACTTCAGGGAACATTTTCCTCTTCATGAAGTTTCGAGTCCTGCTAGTCCTGCATTTTCCACACCTATCTTTTTTTTTTTTTTTTTTTTTTTTTTTTTAAAAAAAAGTATGCCTTTTATCATATTCTTTATTTCTTCACTAATAATTTCTAACATTCCATTTGTCTTTTTGACCACTGCTAGCTTTGAGTTGATGTTTTTGAAGAATTATACATAATGATTCACAAATCTGTCTTCTGAGTGGTAATAGCTCATTTAGAGTCCATCACTGTGAACATATAGTTAAGGTTGTTTTCCTCTATGTGCATTACTTTGCATTTATTGACACTGAATTTCCTCTGACATTTTATTACCCAATCACTCAGTTTCTCAAGCTCCTTCTGCAAGCCTTCACAAACAATTTCAGCTTTGACTGCTGTAAATAATGTGATACCAGCAGCTGGCTATGCCAATTCACTATTCACCTCTTCTCCAAAGAGAGTATCTGGCGGCATGCCATGCCTGTGGGACCACACCAACAATGTCACAGTCTTTTGTCAAACTGCCCCTACTTTCTAAGCTATTAATGCTCCGAGGTCTTTCTGACAGTCCTCACACTGCCCTGTATCTCTGGGGTATCCATGCCATGTGGCTTCGCCCCTGCTCCTTCTAGAGATTCATGATCAACCACACCTTCCAACGTCATCAAAATTCCCTTTGTCCATTCCCAGAGCCAGGCCTTCTATCCCAGCCCAGGGGGAGAGGCGGAAGCACCGATAGCTTGCTTCCCGCACAGGAACCCCGAAGAAGCTCCTCCCGCCCTGCTGCGGGCGAACCCCTGACGCCCACCCGCCGGCCCGGTGCCTTCTCTCGGCGTGGGGTGGCGGGGCCCGGCCCATGTCCAGAGGAGGGGCCCGGCCGTGCGCACGGCTCCCTCTGGCGGCCTCTGACCGCCATGGCTGCCCGGCGGCATCCTCAGGAGAGCTTGGAGCGGGGTCCGCCGCGGCGTCTCGGAGTTACCTACCGGCGGGCCGAACCGGAACCAGACCGTTCGGCAGGAAGGCGGTAAGGAGGCTGCCGGGCCAGCGGCTGAATGCACGGGCACTGCGGGAAGTTATCCCGAGCCTGAAGCTTTTGGAGAGCTGTTTGTTAGAGCTAGAGTCCCTGATCCCTGCTAACAGTAAAGGGATACTGTACTGATACCGTGGCAGCAACACTATAGAACTCATGTGGTCCTAGCAACAGTGGGAGATGAATGCTTTTACAGGAGAAATAAAATAAACCTATTCACTGCTCTGTGCACATCTTTCCTAAAGAGAAGTGGAAGAAAAAAATTAAACTGACGCTCTAGAAGAGGAACAGCTAATGAACAGGGAGCCCAGGACCCTGTCAGGGTAGTACTTCTCATCAGGAACTTACCTGCCATATCTCAGAGCTTATTGCTTTTGTTACCATGCTGCTAGCTGCTGGCAGACTAGATGTCTATGCTGTACAGTGCAGGCTGAAAAAAAACAAAAACAAACAAACAAAAAACAAACAAACAAAAACCACACACACACACACACACACACACAAAAAAAAAAAAAAAAAAAAAAAAAAAAAGAGAGAGAAAGAAGTAGCTTTCTAGTTAATTCTTCACTTGTTCAGAGAAAAGGCACTGAGAGTCAAGGGTTCATCTGCCTCACGCTGGGCAGCCCTGTGTGTTGATACAAAAGATAGTGCTGTAAAAGATAACTCCTTCACCAGGATCATTCCCTGAACAGGATTAAATAGCATATTCGGATCTCTGTATTAACCCAGATAGTTCTGTGGGTCTTAGAAGCAGCATCTCAGTACAGCAAATTTCAGCACAGTCCCACCTGGAGGAACCAACATGTTTCAAACCAGCCCATACATCTCTGCATCACATGGTACTGACATGCCCCAATGCACCCAGAAGGAAGTTCAGATTGAAGTACTCAAAGCACAACCATGTTTTAGCTCATCTTAGTGTAGCTCATTCCACAAGGGCAGCATGATTATATAACAAGATTTTGGTAACATTTTTGTTTTTATAATATCTCTGCATCACTTGGGCACCTCTTACCCTCAGAAATTTCTGCTTTTTCTATACTTCTACAGAACCTAGCATAAGGAGGTTTTAAGGTGCTAAAGGAGAGGTCATCTGTAAACTCAGTCTAGTGGCTTAAGAAGTCCTGGTGGAAGCTAAATTTAGGAGAATCAAACAAATGCAGACTGCAAGCTTGATGAATACTCTGACAACAGTCCCCACATTAGTAGACAACAGCATTGCTTTGGAGCATATTTCAAACTATATTTCAAACTATATTACTATTTCAAATAGCTTCCAACCTATTGCAGGCTGTTGGCCTGCAAGCTACCTGTTTGGATTCTGCATAGAGAGTACCCACTTCAGGGTTGAATGCAGCCATCATGTGAAAAAGTCCTGTGAAGATGCAGAGCCATTCTCTCTGCCTCTGACCTAGTGAATGTGCTGTTTGGCCTGAGTGAAACTGCAGGTGCCAAATGAGGCATTAAATGATCAGAAAGTTTTGTATCAGTTGTAAGACAAAAAAGCAAAACCTCATCTAATCAATATTCCTGGCCAACCAACGCAAGAACTGGGCACATTATAAACATTGGAAATGTCTTCACTCCTTTGTCTTCGTTCCTCCAAATGGTCTCACTGCACTGTATTGGTGTGAGCCAAACCCTAATGCTTTTCTCATCCATGAACTGAGTGTACTCGAGCAATGCAGAAAGTGCCTTAACCTGGTTTCCTCCACATGTAAAGGTCTTTAGTGCACCTGAAGTCCAGTACTTGAGCTATGGCTCAGGGATACTCAGCCAGAACCCCAGGCAGGAAACTTGTCTGCTTGGACATAAAAAGTACACAGGTGGTTTGTTGGTCATGCTTTATCATGCAGAAGATTGATAAGCAAGTGCTTCTTGTCATTCTCTTTCTCTCTAAGAAAGCAAATAAAAATATTCTCAAACTTCACTCATTGCAACTTCCTCGTCACAGACAGATGCCTGTGCAAACACCTTCTGTGTCTTTAAACACTTTCTCTGCATTTGGTCTTATAAAATGTCACCAAGAAAATTAGTCAACAATTCACTTTTTTGTGGAGACACAAGTTCTGGAGACAAAAGGAGGGGAAGAAGCTGACCATTAGCATTAAAAAGCAAGTTCAAACTGGTCAGGCATAGTCAGCTTAAGCAACCAACAGGGCATGAGTTTTAAGATGTGTGCCCATCTTTCTCCCTACTCCTGCTGCAAGACAAACTACACAAGCTGGATTAACCTTACTTATTAAAAAAGGGTAGTCTGGCAGGGTTCACAGACTAAGGACCTTTGAACTCTCTTTGGGCAGAATTATCCTGGATTTGATTAGCTCAGTTACACATGATGAAATGTTCATAATCGAAAGATTTTTGTGGAAGGTAAACATTGGTTTTTCTGAGGGTGAATCAGGAAATAAAGAGGTTATGCTGCAGATCCCCTTGAATCTCTGCATGTCCATTTATCTGGGCTGGTGTGAAGAGTCACCTGTGGATGCTTCACACGAACCACTGTGCTATTTCTACATCCAAATAGCTCATCTGCCTAGTTCTGCATTTTCCCAGGTGGGACACTGCCTCTGCTGGAGATTGGCTTGACAATGCACTGACAGTCTCTCACCCCATCCTCTTCTCTATTGCCTCCTCCCTGTATGCTCTCTGACTTATTTCAAATGCATTCAATGCCAGCTGTCTTACTATTTTTTGTGAATTCTGTTATACTATCTGTATGTCTATTACCTTGCACCATCAAGAGAAAACAGTCCTTGGCTATGCATGACTCTGTGTTTCTGTTTGTGTGTGCCATTTTTTTAAAGTTGTGCAGCTGTGATGTATTAAGGTGAAGCCAACTGAACATTTACCTACTTAGCTTGGTATGCCTGGGGTGGATTTTTATTGGAATGCGATATTTCTGTTCTTATAAATTATATGGTCCAAGTCCAAAATGCTCATCTTCAGAACTGCTGAATTCAAAATACACTCTCAGAAAATTATTATTTCGTTTGGTAGTTCTAACATGTGGGTGTCGATGAAAAAGCACAGACTTGATTCATCTAATGTTTCAATCAAAGGAACATTTCATCTAACTTTTTTGGGAGCCAGGCTGGGCCTTGAACACACAATGTTTAAACTTTTTTCAAATGTTTAAGTGAAAGCATAAGGTATAAGCAGGAGGTCGCTTGAATGTAGTATTCAAATTCCTTTTAATGTCCTTGACAGTAGAGTATTGTTTATTTAGTACAATTTCTAAATAACTAATGCCAGAATATGAAATGGGATCTAGACGTACTTTCTGTGCCACTAATGACAGCCAAGTGACAGATCCATGTATTGTTAACTGAGCACTGATTTAAAGGTGACAGATTTGGAGATGTAAAAATAATATGAGTTTGCGTTCCATGTTCTTCACAGTTCCTCAAAGTAGTAGAAGAAACTTATTATTTAAAATAGGAAGTGATGGGTAATTATAAACTGATTCTTAACTTCATCTCACTTCTACCATTATTGTACTGGCATGTAAACGAGATTTAGAAAAGCTTTTAAAAAAAAAATCACCAAAGCTGACAGTGACTGCCTTATGTATTCACCTAGCCATGTCAACAGTATAGGGATGGCAATTAGCATGTGGGGTCTGCAGGGAAATTCCTATGGATAAAGAACATACAAGGCTGTACCTGCCTTTGCAGAGCCAGAGGAACAAATCTCTGATACCCAAGACAGATTCATGCACAAGCATGTGCCTGGGGCTCCAGTTCTGCTTTGATGACAACAAAATCTCTGTTTTCATTATTGAGAAATCCTTTTAGCCCTCCTGGCCATGAGGTAAAGCTGGAAACGGCAACCCGCATGTCATGGATAGAGCAACATCTGCTTGAATCTGCTGTTAGTGTCCAGCAGAGGGAAGGGCTGTACCTAAACCTGAAGGGAAATCACAGGGACAGTTTTGGGTTTTTTTTCCCAAGTACATAAAGATGGCAGGGAAGATTTTTCATCTTTGAAAATGCTGTTTTCGTGAATTTCATTAAAAGCGCACTGACAATCTGAAAATATTTTCGTTTTTCATAACTTACTCCCATAATAGTAAAACCAAATGGAACATCTCCGCCAATTAGCTTTATTTTTGGCAAACTACACTAAAAATAGGCTTCAATTTTCATCTGGGAAGGAAACTCACTGTCTTGGTAGGTTACCAGAGGTGAGGGGCAAGGAGGGACCCTGCAGCAGCTGCCCCTAAAAGCCTTCACCCACCCTTGACTTGGGCTGTGCAATGGGGCTTTGGCCATGCACAGCTCAGCCACTGTGCACTCTGCTGAGGTGGCTGGCACTGTGAATTTTTGTTTTTTCATCAGGGTAGGCCATGGAAATATTTGCTGCATCAGAAAATAGCACTACTTTGTAGCCCTTTTCCAATACCTTGCCAGCAGTGACTGACAGCCTCACCACCAGAGGAGGCTGAATGAGCCAGGAACAAGAGGCAGAAAGGAGAGACCTACCCAGAAGCTCCTAAATAGAAGTATTAGCCTCAAAAAACCCTCTCTTCCCTTCTGGGCTTAAAAAAAATGGCCTTTCATCTCTCTCAGAGGTTGTCTGAACCAGGAAGTCCTCATCTGCCTCCTCCTCTTCCCCTGACTCAAGCAGAGTACTGTGATGTTGGCCACTGCCATGGCTGGTTTAAAACCGCCTGGGAGATGAGGAATACAGAAACAATGGACCAAAATCAGCAGAGGGAAGGGGGCTGCAGAGCCACAATTGAGGAAGAGTTTGTGCAAATAAGTCACTTTTCAAGTAATTCATCAGTCCTGCCTGAGAGACTGATCCTCCCACTTTTTGCAAGCTTCTGATCATCTGCAAAAAGCTTTTAGTATGTCTTAACTCCTCTGTCTCTTAACGTATGAGCAGAAGCAATCTCAAGTCTGGCAGCGCCTTAGATTTCCAGCAGTTGACTTTGCAACCTCAGCTAATAATGTACTTTAGACGGACTTTCTGGTATGTAATTTTTTGGATAAAAAGCAGACAGTGAACTTGAAGAGGGGCCAGGTTGGCACACAACTACAGCAAGGTTGCTTTTCTACCATGAACAGCAAGGGAAGACAGAAAAACACCCACTACTGTATAGGTGAAACAATTTTAATAGCCTGTTGGAACATCACATCAAAAAAATGTGAAAATACATATGTTTAAAATGTCTGTGGTCATAAAAATATAGGATGCCTGCTTGCAGGAAATTTACTTAAGTGCATGAAAGCAGCAATGTCAGGTGTCACCCAGGAGAACCATACTATTGCCTTTCTGCCCTAAAGGTGTAGGCAGCTTTATCAGCTAGAGCTAAACTTTGGCTCAGGTGTGTATGTAGTTTGTATGCCAGACCAGAAAAAGGACCTGCAGTCAGATGAACGTTTTAAGTGTCCATTTCTCTGAAGTCTGAGTTCTCGTGCCACTATGTAAGTGGAAATACCATGACTTAGAGAGCAGCTTAAGAAAGAAAACCACCCAAACCATACTTCTGCCCTGTGATCAGACAATTTATTTCTGTATGCCACTCAAGCCCCCAGCAGACCCCCCCACACCTATGTAGTTTTGAAGAAGTCCTGCCCTTATCCAAACCCTAATAGTGACTTGCTTCTCCCCTCCACAGACTCTGTAATTCCATGAGCCACAAGAGCATCTCTCTTCCCTTGCCTCTGTCACTTCAGCACTTGGTCTTTCTCTGGAGGGTTGCAGCAAATAAGCTTTTAATGGGCCCCTGTGGGACATCATAGGGAAGTCCAGAAGCAAAGCAGAACATAAGGCACATAATTCTGCTTCAGGCAGAAGAGGGCAAACAACAACAGCAGCAACAATAACAACAATAAAAAAGTTCTTTCTAGAGTGGGTTAACAGGGGCTTCCACTGGAGCCCATTAAACAAAAACAAAATGCTGAAAGCCAAGGAATATTGTGCATTTCACCACTTTTTCAGGATCCATAGAGAGAGGACAGGAAAAGTTGCAATGATAATGGAGTGGAGGGAAGGAAGAGGACTGCCTCAGAAGGGGAGAGCACTGTCAGGTGAGAGGGGCTCTTATCTCCTCAGTAAGTGGATGAATGTCTACTTGGTGTGCCAACAGGTTATATTTTTCCTTCTCTAGTCAGTGCACAAATATCTCCCAAGATTTTGAAGGGCCTCAGTGGGCTGTTTATTTCTTCTGCCATCTGGCCAGCCTGACATGACTGTCAACTGCAGAGGCTGAAATTTTGATGCATCATCTAAATGTGGAAGTTACATTTTCCCCATTTACTTACAAATTCAGTAAAACTAGTGAACCCCCAAACAGCAATATCTTTTCCTCTCTCTTGATGGAGTTTGACCTAAACATTAGCACTGATGAAGGTGACATGTTGATAGGACAGGTTGTAAGGATAATATCTCCAAGTCTGCTCTGCAGATGTAACTTGCTCCTGCCCGGTATCTTTTTTTGCTATCAAGACTTTTTTGTCTACTGTTCTCATGCCTCTGTCACCAGTTTATTCTCCTCTTGTATAGCTCTGAGGGTACATCTTTGTGACCTCCTGCCATTCCTGTTCAGGACCTACACAGAAATTCAATAATACAAACCACCCCAGCTCCCAGCTCATTCTGAAATAAGACTTAAAATCTTGTCAGGCAAGAGACCATTTGTCCCCGCAGGGCCTGGATCACGATCAGTTCATTCCCTGCACTTTGTGGAATAGGGGTATTCTACAAGGAAAAAAAGCATGAATGATTTTCACTTTTCCATTATTAACTTCATTAAAACTGCATATATAGTGGAATATGTAGAGGAATGGCCTGAGCATGCGTACACAACCCCATGTTTGAGGCATTCAGGTGCTAATTACCAGGTGGGAGATGTCAGCTTGTGTTAAGCCCCCGCCCCCACCCAGTCAGGGTTTGCCTCAGCTGCACATGAGCAGGATTGGGGACCAACAAAAGGTGAGCTTCCCAACACCTGTGGGGTCATTCTTGAGCAGCCAGAGTCTGCTGGGTCTGGAGCAGAAGCACTGAATGAGGCTAGCCGAGTCTGAAGGCAGAAAAATGGGAGCACTGACTGTGCATCTTGGTGAGAACACCTCATTGGCTTCGGAGCGCTGCACCCCAAGAAAGGTTTGCCTGCTTACATGCATATCTGGGTGCTGGGAATTGTGAAGTTTAAAGAAGATAAATCTCAGCTTCTCTGTGCTTGCTAGAATGTCACCTGATAAAAAGGGCTTTAGGGACCAGCCTTCAGATGATTTTAATTTATTTGCTTTCTTTATAGATGTTGTATGCTTTCTACAACTTCCTGAGGAGGTGAAGTGGAGAGGGAGGTGCTGATCCCTCCCTAGATTCCCATGATCAGAGGCATGGGAATAGTTCAAAGCTGCACTAGGGGAGGTTTAGACTAGACATTAGGAACGTTTCTTTGACCAACATGGTCATCAAACAGAGGAACTGGCTTTTTAGGGTCAGTGTACCATCCTTGTGTCAGTGCTTAAGAGGCATTTGGGCAATGCCCTTAATAACATGCTTTAACTTGGTCAGCCCTGAATTGGTCAGGCAGTTGAACTAGATACCATTGTAGATCCCTTCCAACTGAAATATCCTATCCTATCCTCTTCTACTCTACTCTAGCCTAGCCTAGCCTATTCATTTTTTCTATGCTTTGCTATGCTGTTACTCTGTTCTGGACTTGACAGTGCTAGGTTAACATTGGATTTGATGATCCTAAAGGACTTTTCCAACCCAAATGATTCTATGATTCTACTATTCGATTTGATGATTCTATTATTCAATTCTATTTCTGTAATTCTTAAGTCCATATGTGCAAAAAATCAAGGTTGTTCTGGGCTTGTAAATCATGGCATTTACTGTGTCAAGTAACTGCAGGAAACTCTTCGCATGGCAATCAAATGGATAAGAGCATGATTTCACATTCTGTGACATCACCATGGCAACAACTCGACTTAAATGTAAGGCAAAAATGTAAGGAAATCTCTCCTTCCCCACCTGGGCTATTGCCTGTGTTGTCCCACAGGACATGCTGCCCTCTCCTGCTTGATTTTGAGAAGCCAAAATGATTCAAGCAGTGACCACCCCATTGGCTCTATCAGCCTGGAAGTTGAATTAATTACTGGTAGTTAAAGCACTGTTTCACAATACTGTCTGCAAAGTCTGTCACAAGAAAGGTGTTGATTGATTCAAATCCATGCAGGGTGTCAGAGCCAGTTTAGAACTTTGTGACATGGTAATGCCTTTTTCATGTGGAAATCAAAGGACTTTTAGAGAAAGGTAAGGTTAATAAACATCCCACCAAATGAAAGCCCTGTTATACCTGCAATATAAAATTTCTTTATTCTTATTATTAAATTATCCATGTGATAACTTCTTTTCCAGGATACCTCACAGACTGGATGAGACCACTGAATTTCAGAAAATAGCTATGGAAATAGAGGAAAAACCTTTGAAAAAAAGTGGGCTTAACTATAAAACATTACTAGGCAGTTAACTATGCCTCCTGTTAATCAGGATGGATGGCAGCCTCAGGAAAAGCATGCCTAATAAAACTTTTCCTGAATGTTTTGGTTTTGTTTTGTTTTTTTTTTTGGCAAACAGATGATTTTCCATTTTGGGAAGACCAGCAAACTGGGTCAGCAGCAAACACATGTATTTTCTCTGCACACACAGGGCAGTACAGTGCCAGGGTGGTATTGTTTGAATTCTCAATTTTAAAAATAATGATGAAAATGAAAATCCTTTAAATTCTTAAAACATGGTGTTCAAGTAGGTTTTGAAAAGTTGCTTTTCCATGTTTGTTCTTATTTAACAATATATTAACGGTGGTAAAAAATTAATTGAAATTTTAACAGCAAGAGAAAACAGTTTACTGGAATAACAAGTTAGGGGTTTTTTTGTTGTTGTTATTTTTTGCTTTGGTTTCATTGGATTTTTTTTGAGTCTTTGAGAGTTTGTCTTCTCTTTCTGATTTAGTGTAGACACACTTCTTGAAATCTTAAAAAACTTCCAGCATGAGAAGTGTATTGCCCATAAAACTTTATCCAGCATGTCTCTCCTCAGGAGGGAGAAGCTGGCCACTTCACCCCATTAGTATAGCACAAACATTTCCCACACAGCCAAGACATTTAGCTTAATAACCTCACTGACTTCTGCCTACTGCTAGGTTCACTTTATTCATGTCTGCTTTGCTACCAAAACAAAACAGTCTGGAGTACATATGGTTAAGAACACAGGAGACAAAAAAGATCAGCTTTACACTCTCAATCTGTGCACTGCATGGTCTAATTGAAGGGGTGGGGGGGAGATGTTAGTGTAGTCTAGGCACTTAAGTTTTGGTTAAATCATCTAAACTAGCTCTTGAGACTCTCTTAAAAATTAAGAGAACTAAGTGCCTCCTGGTGAAAGTTATGAGGACCTCTCTCAAGCATTTACCTGAGGATAGTTTGAATTGCCCATTTGGAAGTGGCAGCCTCCTCCTGTTTGCAAAAGAGACAGCTTGCTGCCCTCAGATGGGCATCTCCATAATACAAGATGCAGTGAAGGACTTGTATAATTGCAGATACTCCTACAAAACACCAGCAGAGCACAAGTGATTCATGGGAGGATTCATTGCCTCTTCCACATCTGGATGAAGAATGGTTTTGGGACATGGGAAGTTTATTTTCATGCATCACTATGGACATTTATTCACTACCGAATGGCAAGCAATTTGAAATAATGAGCCATAGGTCATGGGCTTTCTGTTTTACCCTGCTACTCATTCCTGGAGTCCTTCCCCTTCCTTCCCTTTTCCCTGAGGATTTTTTTTTATTTCTGTACATGTAGCCTCTGTAGCCTGCTTCAGTAGGTGGGAGAGAATTGCTGTTCTACCCATGTTTGCAACATGGGCTAAATTAAGCACATTCCTTCTGTATTTTAACTTTCTGTCACCCAAACAGCAGACAGATCAAAGCCAGTTTATAGCCATACTTGACAGTTTTCAATGGCAATTGCTGCTCAGAGTCCTGAATTGCTATGAAAAGGACAACCTTTGATCTCTTCAGCCCTTCCCACCTATAACAACTCCAGCTCCATTTGCAACTAAGAGCCAGAATCCCCAGCATAGATTAACTTCAGAATTTTTATGGAAAGAAGATCTATAAAGGGCTTGAGGGGCCTAGCTGGGGTGAAGAAATTAAATAGGAAAACGGATTAAACAGGGAATGAAGTTGCTAAAAGCCACCTGCAAACTATCTAATAAGTGACCTGGACTCAAACTGTTTATTTTGTACTGTTTCTTCTCTTGCACTCCTGCAGCTGTTGTTGTTATTATTTTTGGCCTGGGAGAAATAATTTTCTGAGTCCATTTCACCTTGATGGATTATGATGCTGTTTTAAATGTCAATTTATAATAATTGTGCCATAAAAAAATGTTATCAGTTTAAACCTTCAGTGTCCTTTTATTAATATTTCTAATATATAAGCTTGTTGAGAAACCTATGGAGACAACAGGGCTAATAAATTTGAGGTTAAAAGGACTCCAGAAAGCAGGCTTCATGGTCTTTCCTGCTAGTACATTGCCAGCTATTGAACTTTGAGATCAGAGCAGCAGCCACTGGGGATGTTGTCAGAGCCCAGTAAGGTGTGAAGGATGGAAGACAACCTACAAGGACATGAGACTCCAGGGGTGATGTGGGCAATTTGCAGCTGCTGTTGCTGTCAACTGGCAGGGCACCTGTACACCACTGCCCCTGAGTGACTGAGCTCACAGACCTGATCTGAACAGCTGACTGAGCCCAAGCCCTCAGAGTCTGAGGAGTTGTCAGTGGCAGCATCCATGCCATGCAGAAACACCAGACAGCTCTGACTCCCAGTCACGGAGAAAAGTGGGAGCTCAAAGGAGAGGCTTCAGAGGCATTGGGTGGAATACCATCCCATTATCATCTTTATCCAGAGGAAGAATCCAGTGTGCTTCCTGACTGACTACATAAATAGAGTTTCTTCTTCCTCTGCTAGACAGGCAATATAGGGAAAAAAAAAAAAAAGGTAGTGATTCCAAGCTGATTTCAATTACACATCTCCAGGATTTTTCACTTTCTCAAAAATACATCATATTTTCAAAATCCTCACAGACTTTGTGGACCTTGGTAGAGCTGCCTGGCACAGGCAGGACAAGAAGAGAAAGTCAACATAGCATGATTTTGTTCTAGACAGCTGCCTTTTCAGTCTCAGGGGTGGTTTTCAGAGCTCAGCATCCCTAGGGGAAGATGTGCTCCCTGCCTCAAGGAATTTATAAACTAAATTAGACAGGTAGCATAATAATTGTAACAAATGATAGTCATCTTCATTTCCAGGTCAAGCAGAAATGTAAAAAATATGTGAAGCTTCTCTACAAAACTCATCATATTAGATCTTGGCAGAAAAATAACTTCATTTCTTGGTAATTTAAAAGTAAATAATTTCTTGGTTTGAACATAAATAATTTGTTACATTGCAGCAGCTCAGTCATTTCAAAAAGAGGGTCAACTGAACTATTTTAATTTGCAAAATCTTCATTTGCATTTCAAGCTTCTATTTTTTGCCACTCATCTTTATTTTAACATAGTACAAAGCAAAGGCATTCCAAGACAGCAGTCATTCCAAAGAAAATATTTAGTTTTTTTAGTTAAAGAAATAGTATTTATAAATATATTTTAATTTTTTGTATTACAAAATATATTAGAATATTCAGTTCTTTTGGTATCACTTAACCATTTTGACATCAAATCTGCATTTTTTTTCAGAAGAAACTTTTGTATGCAAAATATGGGAATTATGCATCATTACACTGCTCCTTTCTAAACCTCTTTCAAGAGTTGCCACTTATTCGTTCTATTTCTTACTTTAGTGCTTGCTGTGTTTTTCCTATGTAGAAGAACAAAATTACATTTTTCCATTGGCATTGCCTTCAGTTTTCACAAAAATAACAATACAACAAGGCAGAACAAAAGTAAAGCCTTCACAAGAAAGCTTTCAAGTTATAAATTTACATCTGCACATCTCATTTAAACACACACAGAAAATCAGCTTGTCCCTGTGAGCTACAGGGAGGTTTAAAGTTGCAAACTAAGGCAGAATAGTTTTACAAACATGCAGGGTTTGATTTTGTGACATGGGACTACAGCGTTGTCCCAGCAGGTGCTCACCCTGAGTGAGCTGGTGGCAGTGGAGACAAGCAGTGCATATTCTCTGATAAGGAAGATACTCTGGTTTCACTTTGTACAAATTGCCAGTGTGCTGCTTGACTAAAGGTGATTCACCAGGATGAAAACTTTGAGTGTGCCTGTCTCAGCTCTCTTGTTTAAGGAAATTATTTGATGCAGAGGCACATGGATTTCTCTGGGAGCTGCTGCGAGCATCCACAGAGATGTAACTGCCAGAATATTATGTTTGTTCCATTCAAAACAGTCTGTATTTAACTCAGAAAAAAATGCAACTGGAACAAAGAGGAAGAATAGGAGGTGTATTTTTTTTCCCTCAAGTCTCTAGGCTAGTGTACCCAGCCAGTGACCTCCATAGATACCTGTGCTCTCTTATGGAGTGTTTGGACCTATCAGACTTTTCCATAAAATCCTCCTCCTCTTCCCCCTGCAGCAAGAATTTAGTCCCTTGAACACTAGGAGGTTTTAATAACAAACCAAAGTCAAAACTTTCCAGAGCAAAGGAAAACGTGTTCTTTCTTGGGTTTCACTTGGCAACTGAAGCAGATGAATTCACAGGCTTCTCTCTCACACCTACACAGAGCCTTTGGAAAAACGAGAAGCAGCAGGGGAGGCTTAAAAATTTGAGCCTCCTGGTCCCTAGAGCTGGTTGCCTTATGCCTGAAAGCTTCCAGATAAAAGGTAGCACGGTAAACATCAGAGAGTCCAGACACTGTTGTGTGTACTAAATTAATACACTGGAGGCTGGGCCAAGGACATTCAACTCATGACATCTGGGAAGTGAGTAAGATTTGAAGCCATTACTCTATGGGAAGTCAGAAAAAGCAAGAAGTGGCCCATTTTTTAGTGTCTTTGGTAAGCTCAGTGAGGAAAGTAAGGGAATGTGAGGGAACATACCAGGTTTCTCCTACTTTTTCATGGTTTTTTGAATCAAGAATCACAAGGGAGAAAGGGGAGCCTTTTTATTAACCAGGCAGTTTTCATCTGAGATGTATATTCCGAGCATCGGGGGTTTTTTTGCCTTCCCTCTGCATACAGATGACATACCTCTGCTCTGCCTATAAACTACTCAGTCTCATTCTGCCTAAGCAGAGAAGGGAAAGACATCTTACTTTGTGTGCACCACCAGCATTACAAAAAGGAGAGAGTGGCTTGACGAGAGCAGAATCTTTCTGTGTGCATTGGTTGAAATGTCAAGTTGTCCTCTCCTTACAGAGAGGACCACAAGACTTTTTTTTGCACCTACACAGCATCTGCCACTTCATCACACAACCAGGAAGGTGCAAGATCCTCCTTTACACAAACAGCTCCACTGAGCCACTGGGCAGAGGGATGCAGAGGGAACAAAGGAAAGCACTTCCAATGCCCTACCCCATGCACTTCATCAGTGTGAAAGACACTCACTTGTCTACCCGTCCACCTGGGGAAAAGCTTGATTAATAGAAACAGATAATTAAATGCTCTTCATCATAAATTGCTGTACAATTTTTTACCTCTTTCATTCTTCTTTTCCCCACCACCCCCTTTGCTTTTCCAGTATCTCTAACTTGGAAAAAGCCGAAAGCCTTTCATCTTATCAGGTGTGGTTTATTACCCCCTGGTTACACAGTAATTTTGGTCTCCGCTCCATGAAGAGGTCATATGATGGGATATCAGCTCAAGAATTGTCAGTTCGTTGGACAAATAAGGCAGGGTCTGCCAATACAATTATAAGAGCCTGATAAGGAAGGCACAGAGGAGAACCAGCAGGAGAGGGAGACACAACCATAGTTATTGAAAGGGTAAGGGGCAAACCCAGAAGGCAGCAAGAAATGCCAGTGGGGGCAGGGAGAGGAAAGGAATGGCAGTGTATCTAACCACACATTCTTCCCAAAATAAAAACTAACGAGAAGATAGAAGTGGCTCAGGAGAGGAATCACTGGCGTTCATCTGCATTATCCAGGAAATCCTCCTGAAGTGGACTCCTGACTGGGAGGCACAGACGGCTGGTGGTGATTATCAATCTTGTCTCATAGCTTAGGAGAAAAAGAAAATGATGTTTTATCTTTAGGACCACAGGTGGGGGGCAGAGGGAAATAATTACTATTACTAAACATGTTTCAAGGGGCATCTCTTTTTCTCTTGTGACTGATAAGATGGGATGATGTTGAAAAGCACCTGTTTGGAAAGTTCAAAGAGTTTCCAAAGTAGAAGAAAAGAGAACCTGAACCAAAGATGATGCCTGGGGGGATGGCTGAAGGATAACCTGGCAACTTCTGGTGAGGGAGATTTCCATGTGTTTTTTCTCTTCGCATGCAAGAGAAGTTTACAGGGTGTCTCTCTTGATAGTAAATGTCACGAGGGATAAGTATTTGTTCTGCTGATTATCTTCTTAACTCCATTATAGTGTAGGTCCAGTCGGCTTGTCAAAGATTTCAGCTTGAAAGCAGAAAAGGAGGATAACTGCCCCCAAAACAGGATTTACCAACAAGCAACCCTTCCCAGGAAACTTTTTGCCTGGGTCTGCGAGGAACACACCTCCTCCTGGGATGGCCATTCGGTTGTTCAGAGCTCTGTAGACCTGTGTCGGCTGGGGGATGTTCAGCAGTGGGTGGGGTGACTTTTCACCATCACTTCAAATGCCATCCTCCCCACACCTGGGCACTCAGGTCTTGGTCCCGAGCTGTGATCAGCGTAGAGGAGCAGACGCGTGTACTCATCAGTGAGTTGCCTTTTTTTTCTCCTCCTGGACCTCCTGCAGGTTGTCCCAGCAGAGGTGGGGAGGGACGTGCACCTTCCCAGCTGGATGTTTGTTGGGGTGCACCAAGAGCCAGGAGAGCAAGAGAGGATTCTCTACCCCGTGGCTGCTTTGGCAGGAAGATGATGGATTCTCAGGAGTGTGTCAGCCAGGGGAAGCCCAGCCTGCCCTTCTCCATTGAGGAGATCCTAAAGAAACCTTCTGTCAACACCACCCTAAGCAGTGGAACCAGGAAAAGAAGTAACTACACTGAGAGACCACCAGCTGTAAAAGCTGGGTCACCACTGGCCTGTGGTAAGTACCACTTAAAACTCTCAATGAAAATGCTCCTTTCTTTTTAACCCCTGCAGCTATCTTGTTTGATTATGTGGGATTTTTATTCTTTAGCTTTTCTAGGAATCTGAAATTTCCCTAATCAGTTACAAATCATTCATTATATATACAGAAAAAATCTTTTTAAAGTAATTTCCTTTTAGTCTCAGAATACCTTTGGTGGGTCTTATACATTATGAAGCCCCAGTGTTATTGCAGCCTGAACAGTTATTGCTGGTATCTCTCTTCAGGAGCAGTGAGAAGTGCTTATTTTAAGCAAATACAACATCCTGGTGTCCTTCCCTTTATATAACAATACTCTTGTTATTTAAAAAATAAATAAACTAAAATTATCACCTGTCAGAAGGAAGGACAGGTATTCAAACTTAGGAATTTAGTCTGAAACTGCTGCAACTCAGGGAAGTTGGTAGAGTTTCACTTATATGAGCTTATAAGAGCTCAATGTTGTCTGGAATTACAGCCAAATCTCATATTAGGAACATTTTCTGATAAATCCCATCACTCATCCTCAAGCAGAAGAAATGGTCTGTGAGGGTAAAAGTAGCTAAGAAATGTTAGAACTCAATTTCTGGAACCAAAAAACCCCACCAAAAACAAAACCAAAAACCAACAAAACCGAAACAGACAAAGCATTTAAGCATTTGTGTTTAATCATTTCTCCTATCACCAGGGACACTAGGTCCTCTCATGAACTAAATAAAACTAGCTAGTAGAAAAGTAGGGTGAATTTGATTGTAGCAAACCAGTAAGTGTGTTAGCCTTTTTCTCAGTTTAGTCATTTTGGGCTTTGAGTGAACTTTTACCCCCACAGAAATTGCCTTTTTTTTTTTTTTGCTTAAAAAAAGACCAATGCCAAACATTATCTGGATTTGATAGGTCTTCTTTTTCAATCTACTTCTTCCATGAAAAGGAGATGGTTTATGTATACAAACACATCCACCCGACTGAAAAATGACCTGTAGTTCTGAGTGAAAATTTTCACCCACCTCTCTCAACTGCTTTCAACAAAGTTTAATGCTACACTTTATTTTTTGTAACACTCTATGTTCCTTTCACGGATTAGGTCCCCATTTCCCTGGAAACTGGATGAACCATACAGTAGTAAGGGACCCTTTTCCCAAAATCCTGGCAATTATTTGCATAATTTCTGCACTTTTATCTCCAAACTCAATACTGGCCTGGGCTGGAAAGCAAACAAGACCTAAACTGAGGCAAGTGAACACTACACCCACTAGTGTAACATTAGTGACCAGTTGGGCTTGAGCCCAAGTCCCATTAACACTGCCCCTCAACCACTCTTTGCACAAGATTTTCACTTTACTGTTCACCTCAGACACAGGGGAAACATCACATTGTCTCTCTGCAGAGCTTGTTCCCTGGCCATGGGGCAGATCCAGCACACAACACAACTCACAGCCGTGGCAGCTCCAAGCCCTGGGGCTGGGGAGACAACCACTGCCTTGGTGCCTCTATCTGCAGCTTTCCACAGAAACCTGTGTTTTGGGATAGCTTGCAGCTGAATTTTCACAGAATAACTGTGAAAATAGGATTTAGGATAACTGAAGCTGGATGATCACCTGCAAGTCCAGCCTGCTGCTCAAAGAAAGGACACCTTCAAAGACAGATGAGGTTGCTGAAGGCCACAGCTAGTGTCACTTTGCTGTTTCACCACGGCTACTATGGGAGGACTGAAGCATTTAGAGATTTCCTAAAGCTGCCAGTGCAGGCTGGACCTGAAAAACAGCAGCCCCAGGACAGGTTTTAAATATGGTCCTGAGACAAATTAAATCTTAGTAGTTTTTAGGGATGGAAAATGCTTTTAGGGGTGGACAATTTAGGTTGCTTGCAAGCATCAAGGGGCTAGGGTGCTAAAGGAGCCCAGGTGCCAGGTTGCCAAGGGGAGAAAAATGCTGGTGTGAGCTCTGTGGGAGTGAGCTTTTGTGAGCTGAAAGTCCTTCCAGAGAACTGCCCATTGCAGTCACTGTGTGCCTCTGGATCCAAACTGAGATAGATAGCACTACTGAAAATTGAGTCAATGTTCATGGACCATAGAACTGCATTTTAACAACATGAAACTCTTCTCTGGGAACAGAGAAGCATGGCAGAGACAGGACCCTTTTATATTAAGTCTGTTTCACGATCAATATGTTGAAGGCATTTCACTGCATGCCTCGGCTAAGCGTGCACCTCCAAGCACAAGCTCCAACAAATCTGTATGCAGGACATAGTGGGTTCCTGGGATCACATTACTGCCCTGCCAGTACTGTCTCATCCCAAATTGCTGAACCTGAGAGTAGAGTCTGTTTTTCACCTTGAAAGCAATGCAAGTAGAACAGTCAGGACTTGTCTTTGACTTGGCTTCATCACCTAGCCAAAGAGACTGCAGCTGTAGCAAGAGAGTACAGTAACTCTTCTCTCCTCTGCTAGAAAAAAATATTGGATCAATGCATTTAAAGAAATGTAAAGTGTTAACTAATGAAAATAGTATTGACACATGAACATTAACTTAACTGGAGCTGGGGACACGGGAAAGTTGTAGAGATATTATAGAATGTTTGCACGTTACTTTTGCAGTTAACCAAGGATGGTTAAAAACAGGGAATGAAAATGAAACTTATGATACTTTTTCACTCCTTCTTTCTTACTGACACTAAAGAGATGTCTAAGCTTATTACCCTTTGCTTTCCCAGCAGAACTACCAGTTTTTGCAGATAAGGTTATTTCAGACGTGCAGTACCCTATGCTGTTCATCTTGGGATAATTGCTGTATTTCATCAAAGTCATTCAACTTCATGCCATATAACACTGTCATTAAACAAGTTATGTAAATAGTCAGCCATATCTAATTTGGCTCAGTGCTGGCCAAGGTCAGGGAACTAAAAGGAGCTTAGGGAACTTGTTGAATATTCCAGGATGAGACAAAAATCCAGCAGCCTTCCCAGAACAGTTCAGCAGCAGCGAAGAAGGAAATACTGCAGGTCAGGACTGAGTTCTATCTTACTATGGATTTTAAGAACACTTCCCACATCCCACATGGTATATGTATCTGAGCCAAACATGAGCCAAAGATCCATATAAGAGCAAGAACTGGCAACACATCTTCTTGAGGCTATTATAACTTAAATTCCCAGGACAGAAATTATCTGGGTAGCAAGATACAAGGTACTTGTCTTGAAATCTAATCTAACCATTAAGAGCCCAGGAGATGGGTAGAACAAGAGGACCAGAATACCCAGAATATCAGAAATGAGTCACAGAGACAAAGCTCACCCTGCAGAAGTTTGCCAGGAAAACCCTGGGGTGTTGATCCAGAAGACTTCTATAAGTTGCTTCTAACCTAAATTGTTCTATAATTCCTTGACAAAGATGTTGTGATGCACAGTGCCAGTCTCTCATTGAGAGCTGGGGTAGGACTTGACCATGTAGAAGAGTATCTCTGGGTCTGACTCCTAAATTCACAGAATCTGGGGTTTTTTTTTTGTGATTGTAATTCCAGTGGGACTTGGAATAAGCAGTGTGCAGTCTTCTCAGGAGTGTGCAACTTCCTAGATTTGGTATCAGCCATTTGTGAGTTTACTGCACAAACACAACTACCAGCTGCCTGGGAACTGCAGCTGTTGATCTGAAGTCTATCAAAATTTTTGAAAAACTCTTAACAAGTTAAGACAGGAATAGTGAACAAGATGACATTTTAGTATTCAGTCTATGCTTTTCCTCTCTTTTTGTCACAGGGCTTTGAAAGGACAGCCTTGGCCTTTGCAGGGGACACAAACACCCAGCAAGTGCTGATCCCTTCTCTAGTGCCAGCTCCTTCATTTTAAACAGAAAAGACTTGCAGGCCTAATTCAGAAGAAATCCTCCTTCTGAAATCCCAGGGAACTTGATTTCAATGTACTTGAAAGTTCATCTCAAGTAATTGTTCATTACTCCCCTGGTTTCTGCCAGTAAGGCTCCACCAAAAGGAGGTTCTTTATCAAGTCAAGAAGAGCTTGAGATGAGGATGTTACACCTGGGAAATTAATAGTAAAAGTGGTAACATATACTGTAATTTTGTCATTCTGCCTGTATTTTGCTCCATTATGTTAAAGACATGCAAATTAATAGGGATACAACTGTCGTTTCACACACAAATGTCAATATGGTGATTGTTTACTTCCTCCTTAGCAACACTCCACCCAGAAATATTGCAAAAGAGGAAACAGCTGAAGGAATATAGCTGAACAGATACCACCTGGCTGACATTCCCAGATCACCCCACCTATTACAAGGGAAAATTTTATTTAAAAAAAAAAAAAAAAAAAAAAAAGAGTTACAGAAGCAATAGGAAAGCAACACAATAAAAAGCTGCTGGCATTTCTCAGTGACAGACTTTTCCCTGTTTGCAGCTTTAGTAAGACTGCAAAACCATAAGCCTTATGCCTGCAACAGATCTGTCTCTCTCCAGTGATTGCAGAAAAAGCCTCAAATGGAACTTAGACCATCTGAAATAACCTCCTGCTTCCAAAAGGAAATCTTGCTATCTCACATGATGTTTTCCATCCTTTTCTACACAACTGAAAGTCAAGCCAAAAAGTCCATTTTAAGAAAAAAGTCAGTCATTTTTTGTATGCATTCCCCAAAGGAAATCTTGACCCATTCCAGTTCATGGGATTTTTTTCAAAGTCACAAGAATATGCACAGCAAAATATTGGTTGGCTTAAAGATCTTCCACTTCAGTTAACCTGCTTGTTCAGGACAAGCACCAGAGAAGGTCACAATGCAAAAAGGACTAGACCTTGGGGCTGCTGTTTCTCAGGTATGCACTTTAAACTCAGTGTCATTCACCTTCAATCTTATCCTCCAGAAAACTTCCTTGATTTTTTCTTTAAGGTTTATGCCACTCTAGTTTGTTTCTTTGATCTCAGATAAAAGCTACTTCCATTCCTTTTCACCAGAGCACAGAGCCACTGGTATTTTCCCATTTGTCTAGGACAGTCTTCTATTCCTTCTCTCTTTTCTATTATTCAGTCTATAATTAAACTATCCATGCTTGTACATAAGTTCTGCTCACCACTGGCATATGTGAGCATCTCAGAGAAAAAAATTGTGGAAGAAAGTTCTATAGAAATGGTGAAGATATGTGAAAAATCTTGTACAATTTATAATTCCAGTGTCATTCTTAGAAAGATTTAATCACTGCCCATAAGAGCACCTTTCTCAGGTGGCCTAATATTCTTCATTATTATATGATATAAGCACCATCAATTTTGTCACATTCATTTTTGCAGCTTTGTGTCTAGCAAGGGAATGCAACCAGTCTTAGTTTAGGGAGAGGGGATTGAGATAGAAATCCTGGGCTAAAAACCTATGCCTACACTGATATCCTCTGAGTTCTTGATCAAATCATTTAACTCCAAACCCATACTAAGTGACCACCCCTAGACCACTTCTTTATCCACAAATACTGTTCACATGTTTTCTAACCTGAAAACTCAAACCTTGTTGATCCTAATGGAATGACATGAGTCCCATTTGTGCAATATGTCTCAGAAACAGAGGAGGACCTCACACCAGATTTTTTAAGGTCAGCATGGCTGAACAAATGCAATTGTGTTTAGAAGTTTACCCAAAGATTGGTGATAATTTGAAAAGATAATATTTGAACAATCATCCTTTATTGACATGAGGTTTTGACTAATTTCCAGAGCTCTTTTCTTCATGTCAGTGTCAGCCCTCTAAAATTCTTGTTGTGTGGGCTTTTACTGAGGGCAGAATTGGGCACTTTGTTTCCAGATGTTATAATTATCATTGCTCTAAGGCTGGTTACAAATGGAGCTTGTTTATTCAGAAAATAAAAGCCTGACAAGTCTAAAACTTCTGGTGCTTTTCCAATGCTAGATACTACACAAGAAGTAAAATAGATGTTAAAAAAATGGAAGTAGCAAAAGAAGAGCTAGGGATAATCTCCCCCCTCTACTTGACCTGGGAGGGAAACTGATGACTGAGGACATGGAAAAGGCCGAACTGCTGAGTGCTTATTTTGCCTCAGTCTTTGTCAATGCCAATTTCTCCCTGAGGGTACAGCTCCCTGAACTGGAAGGCCAAGATGGGCCAAGAATGAAGCCCTCATAGTCCGGGAGGAAACAATCAGTGCCCTGTTGTGCCGCATGGATGTGCACAAGTCTATGGGACCAGATGGGATCCACCCAAGGGTACCAAAGGAGCTGGCAGAAGTGCTCACCAGGCCACTCTCCATTATTTATCAACAGTCCTGGCAAACTGGGGATGTCCCATTGGATGGGAAAATGCCCATCTACAAGTAGGACCAGAAAGATGATTCGGGTAACTGTTGGCCTGTTAGTTTGAACTCAGTGCCAGGAAAGGTTACGGAGCAGGTGATCTTGAGTACCATCATATGGTACATATAAGATAACCATGTGATCAGGCTCAGTCAGCATGGGTGTACAAAAGGCAGGTCCTGTCTGGCTAACCTGATCTCCTTCTACAACAAGATGACTCACGTAGTGGACAAGAGAAGAGCTGTGGACATTGTCTATCTGGACTAACAAGTAAAGTTTTTGACACCATCTCTCACAGAATTCTTATTCAGACACTTATGGCACTTGGTTTGGATAAATATACCCTGAATTGGATAAAAAAATTGGTTGGATGGTTGGGCTGAAAGAGTAGTAGTGAATAGAATTAAATCTAACTCTGGCTGGCAACCTGTCACTGGTGCTGTCCCCCAGGGTTCAGTGCTGGGGCCTGTTCTCTTTCATATCTTTATTAATGAATTGGATGAGGGGATTGAGTACACCCTCAGTAAATTTGCAGGTGACACCAAACTAGGTGTCTGTGTTGATCTGCTGGAATTATAGGGAAGCCTTACAGTGGAACCTAGAGAGGTTAGACCAATGGGCCAAGGTTAATGTATGAGGTTTAACAAGGCCAAATGCCAGGTCTTGCACTTGAGTCATAACAACCCCATGGCTGGGGACTTGGGAAAGTGTGGTTAGAGAGTAGTAAGTTGGAAAGGGACCTGGGGGTATTGGTTGGCAGTTGACTTAATATGAGTCAGCAGTGTGCACAGGTGTCCAAGAAGGCCAATGGCATCCTGGCTTGCATTAGAAATTCAGTGGCCAGCACTGAAGGTGATCATCCCTCTGTACTTAGCTCTGGTGAGGCTGTATCTTGAGTACTGTGTTCAGTTCTGAGCCCCTCACTATAAGAGGGACACAGAAGTGCTGGAGCGTGTCCAGAGAAGGACAACAAAGCTCATGAAGGGACAGGAGCACAAGTTCTATGTGGAGCAGCTGAGGGAGCTGGGGGTGTTTAGTCTGGAGAAGAGGAGGCTGAGAGGAGAGCTTAGAGCTCTCTTCAACTACCCCAAGGGAGGTTGGAGTGAGGAGGGAAACAGCCTCTGCTCCTTACTGAACTGTTCTAAGACCAGAGGAAATGGATGTCAGCTGTGCCAGGGGAGGTTTAGGCTGGATGTTAGGAAACATTTTTTCACTGAGAGGGTTGTCAGGTATTGGAATGGCCTGCCCAGGACAGTGGTGGAGTCACCATCCCTGGAGGCATTTAAAAGGTGTTTGGACTTTGTCCTTAAGGACATGGTTTAGTAGTTGGATGATGGTGTTGGACCAGATGATCTTGGAGGTCTCTTCCATCTATATCATTCCGTGATTCTGTGGTTTGAATGGTAAATTATCTAGACCACACTTAATCGTTTTTCACACAAACAGGAAGGTATGTTGAACAATGGTTGGTTTATTCAAAGCTGTATTTTGTTGTGTCCTTCACAGATTCTAGCCGGAGGACTCAGTTAGACTGTGACTTGCCTTCAGCCAAAATGCTTCTCCCTGCCACATGTGCTACACCCATGGTGAAGGCAAAGAAAGTAGAGGCAGCTCACTGCAGCAGACCTACTAACATCTCAGCTTCTCTCCTGGGTGCGGATGCAGGGCGTGAACATCTGGAAGGCAAAAGAAAACATGAGGAAGAAGATCAGCTATGTGATTTCCCCGTAGATCATCCACTTCATGGTGAGTGCCTCTACATGCAAACTTTCTCCCAGAGTACCCGAAAACACAGCTGTTACCGACAATGAAGTACATGGCAATACCTAGCAACAGACATCACAAATATTTCTTCTGCTAAGCTCCTGTCTGAGTCACAGGGGTGGAGCTTCAGCCTCACCATTGAAAACATGGAGACCCACCCTTTGAGTTGAAGATCTAATTCAGGCCTGCCAACTCTACCAATTTTAGTGGTAGAGACAGCTTTGGCTTTTCATTGCTGTCCTACTTAGAGTGGCAACCTACAGAGCTACCATGTTTCGCAGCCTCGCTCCCCTGGTTGTGCAACACCCATTTCCTGGTAAATGGGTGTTGTACAATGTGGGGAGAGAGGCTGCTGAGCATGCTGAATCAGCTCGTCATGTTCTGTACACCTTGGACCCACTGCAGAGGTGATGAAGAGGTCATCAGCACACGCACAAGGCAAACTGTCAATGTGCAATAGGTGTGGCACGCAGGATGTGTCAGGTACAACTTTCATCCTGGCCAAGGTGGTAGGTCTGCTAATTTCATTAGTTGTGAGCACTGGTAAACAGAAGTCTATCCCTTAGCCAAAGCAAAGGACAATATAAATATGCTTTGCCAATATGCCACACAGTGATTTTAAGCTAAGTAGGATGCGTGGTACATGAACAAGACAAGTTCCTAAAAGACTGCAATTTATTAACAGTACATGACACAAACTGCTTTAAATTGTTTGAATTTTAGGAAAGATTAGTAGAGACGGTCACACTACCCTCCAGAAATCATGTTCCTAGCAGAAGGGTGTTTCCAGCTTAGTTTGCTATTATTCACTCCTTTCTGAAGGGAAAAAAAAAAAAAAAAAAAAAAAATGGTGTGGCCACAGATGCAGGCTTATTCAGCTGACTCCTCATAGGGGCCACACAGCCTCCTGGCCCCACACCCTGCAAGCTGGCAGACAAAGCATTTCTTTCTATGAAACATATTTGAAAGGAAAGCTTTGTTCCTGCTGCTGCTATGGTACATGAGTCTAGTGACAAGCTGCTGTCACTTCCTCCTCCTGATGAGATGATGAGCGAGGTGGCTGTCCCAACTCAGCTTTTTGCCTCACTGACCAGAGCAGTGGTGGGTACCAGCAAAGCAGGCTGGAAGCATGCAATTATCTGTGCCAAAGCTGAGCAGGCCCTGTCCATGACAACTTATATTTTAAAGGCATTTTTAAACAAAATCCCTCTATTCCCTGGTGGTTCTAGGGTTTTGAAACGAAGCAGAGGTTTAATGATCTGCTATTTTCAAAGCTACTGGTTCCTGCAGTTGCTGAGCCTTTGATAGATACTGACTGAAGGAGGGGGGAGGATCCTAAAGCACTGGATTGGCATTTTCCCTGCTGTGCACAAACAATGATGTTTCAGATCCCATTCATGCACTGTGCCATTCCTAACAGAGAGCTGAAGGCCTGGGTTTAAAATTCCTTCCAAAATCATAAGCTTCAGCCTCCTTCCTCTTCTTTACAGTAGGGGGGAAGAGCTGGCAGCTTTTTTTCTCCTGCCTCTGGCTGTGGCTGGAGTCACCTTTCCCAGATGAGATTAGCAGCAATTCCTGCAGGAGAGGTACAGGGGACCATCCGTGGAAGCAGTCTGTAATCCTTACGTCTTGAGCTGGTAGCAAATTAACTTCTGTGTCCATGCCTATTTACTCTGTGGTGCTTCAGACTTTCTTTTGGCATGGTAGCTAAAGGCTGGCTACAGGTCCTATAATGAGGCAGCCAGGCAATGCCAAATGCCAGTAGCATTGGCCACTGATGTGTGCCCAGTGCATCCCTCACACCCACACCAAGGATGCCTATAAGTGCTATAGGGAACAGCATCAACCTCAGCAGCGGGAGAGCTTTCTGGTGTGAAGAACATCAGAAATCCCAGGCTGGGAGTTGCCTCATTTCTTTCTCACAGCCCATCTCCAACTGTATAAAATACCTACATAATTTGTGAGGAAAGGCAGTAGGCTCTGGCTAAATGTACACTTCTGTATAGCTGACAGGGAGCAGAAGAAATAAAGCATGCTATACAATCGCCTTGGAGGCAGAAGGGATGGGGTTTGTCTTGTGTTTTTTTGGATAGGAGGAGAAAGATGATGAGGAAGCTATGACAATATGTCCTTGATGGGCAGGTAGTCTGAGAACAGCTTGATTGCAACCCTGAGTGTGAATTTGAAGCATATTTCCAGGAAACTCTGTAACACTGAGTGTTCCTAAAAATTGCTTTTCCCACAAAATGTCTTTTGCCACTAGAAAGGCAGTGTCATTGAAACGAAATAGATGTATGCCCTTATCACAAGCCATTTACAGGATGCAATGCCTCTTGCACTTTGAACTCAGAGGCTGCATTGTAAGCAAAAAAAAAAAAAAATAGAAAAGCCCTCATATGCTAGGGGTATGCTCACAGTGATACTTAGCTTTCCTAAGCCCCCATTTGAATTTAGAAGCCTTCATTCTGAATGTTGGGTCCTATCCCCTATGGCCTTCTGAACAGAAAGCTCAGCATTTTTTTTAGAAAACCTGGTTCTTGGGAAGCCATGCTGATGGAACACATTTTAGGACACAACCATTCTGAGAGAGGCCTTACTTTGGAGATGTGGGTACAGGCTCTGCTTGGGCCAGCTCCCTGTGAAATAATTAATTGCTGCCACTTTACTATGTATGACCATCATGATGCCAGGGGCTTCAAACTTAAGAACAAACAAGGCAGATTCTTGTGTCTGTCAGTCAGCATCACAGCAATAGGTCCATGTAAATACCCAAGCTAAATCCTGAGAAGACACTTTCCTTTTTATTCCTCTCTGCTCTGTGGAACACCCTCAGGACTTGACCAGTTCAAGCATTGAGGCCTGAGAAGATCAATAGCTCCCATGCTTGCCTGACCTGCAGAAACCCCTGCTGGAGACTGCCAAGTACAAGATCACATCCTAGTTCAGACCCTCATGAGCAATTCTTTTGCTATGTCTATTACACAGGTTGGGTCTGATGGTATACATTTGTGTGTGCACCCTGTAGCTCTTTATAAACCAAAGATGGTTGATGAGCATACCCAGCATTGCATATGGGTGAGTCCTCGGCACATGTTTCCAGCCTTCTGCTCCAGCAAGGGAGCAGTCAGTGCCTTGAAAAAGCCAGATAACATCATCACCTTAACACACTGTGGGAAGCCTGATCTTGTGGGATTTTTATTTTGGCAGTAATTCAAGTAAAAGGTAAATCATGCTTCAATAAACGAAGCTGGCTCCTAATTCTAACAGAAATTGAGAGTTTCAGGCTGTGGGAGAAACTGGACTATGTTATTTCCTACGGCTCATGTCTTCATTATTTTCTGTAGAGGAGGCTGCTGTAACGAGTCAACATCACCCAAATATTTCCATAACATAAATCCTCCGCCCATTGCTGCCTAGAAGCTCAGGGGTCTTATTAATCTAATTGCTTTATTATTATGATACCATCTTTGATCCCGAAGCATATTGACAAATTGTGATGGCAATTATCATAAAGACAAGAAGAAATATAGAGATGACCTCAGTTCTGGAGAACTTCCAGGATAAGTCTTGTCCCCTCTGTACTGATGCCAGTTACAGGCATCTTTAACTTAGTGTTTATGTTTTCTCTGAAGACATGAATTCATTTGTACTGTTCATTTGTGGAAAATATGGTCAAATCCATCTACCCCCATGAAACAGTATGGTTTATCTCTCGCAGAACAGTCTTTTCCCCAATATACTGACTTATAACAATGCATTTATAAAACACCCAAGAGGCAATAAAGCACTGAATAATCACAATCCCAGATAAATATCAGCTGCTCAGAATATACCACTGGGACTGTGAGAAAGGGCACAAGCATCCCATTGTCCTGCAGAACAAAAGGAAGCAATCCTAAATGAAAAGGAAAAGCAGGAGAAAAAAACAACAAATGCCTATATGTATAATTTTGCTTCCATTAGCTGTCTTACCAGTCTTCTGTTCATCAGTGTGAATAGTCTCTGCAGCCCTGCACCTCTGAAGTGCAGTACTCCTATACACATTTAGAAATGCAGCAGATCATTGACCTTGTTTTGGTAGGTTTACCTGAGGCATTGTTGAAGGCTGGCTCTTTGTTTTTCTTCCTCTTTGAAGACTGACTGTTTGTAATCACACCCTGGATATTAAATTAAAGGGATGAAACCTGGTTCCTTTACTCCCACCCTTCAAACTCTATTCCCATAGACATCTCACTGCTACAAGTAAGCACTGAAGAAAGCAAAGCTGTCAGCAGTTGGAGTACTATCATAAATTCTGTTTGTGTTGTTTCTTTGTGGGTTTTGGCTTTTGGGGGTTTTCTGTTTGGTTTTCTTTTTTTCTTGGTTTTTTGCTTTTTTTTTTAGTTAAAGCAAATGTTAGTATTCAATGCTTTCCTCAAGCAGCCTCCTCTTTCCTGGGAATTTTGACTCCTAATGGTACATTACACAGGACCCAGAGGTTAACTTGTTCCTGATAGTCAAATCTGTGTAATGTGACAACTTGTAAAGCTGATGGCCCATCTTGATAAGTTTATTTCAAAGGTCTTATGAGTACTTAATGTCTTCTACCAAATTGTCTCAGAACTTTTCATTACATCCCTGGGACTTGGTACTTTTAATTACTGTTCCCAGAAATTGAGGGCAGGCCTTTTACCTGCTATCTTAACAAGTACTATATGCTGAAGTGGGAGATAGCAGAGACTACATACTAAAATAATTATAGAATTATTCTTTCTCAGAGACAGTGCAGACTCTTGAGGCAGGGATGTAAACAAGCAAGCCTGATTGATGTCTAGAGTTTTGTAGGTGCAAATAACCACAAAGAGAAAGAATAAAATAGAAAACAGGCTGTCTGTGCATGCTGTAAAAAGCTCAGTTTTATCCATGAGCAAATGGATGGTTTCTGACAAAAGTGGTCGACCAGAGAGTGTGGGGAGAGTGCTGGGAAACTTGTTTTTCTTGGTGAGAACTGTTACTGGATTATTAGTTTAGCTACTGCTTTCAAGGTAAAGTTTGACAACTGCAGAACATTCACAGAAAGTATTTTTTGGACTTGAGATTTAGCTGAATGTGGAAACCATACGTATACCTAACCCAAATCCACTTTGACCTGAAAGAGTTTATGAAGGTGCTGGTCATTTAGCCTAGGTGCAGGACTGATATCAAGTGACTGAAACTAACACATCCCTGTCAGCTGGGGTCCCTCCAACAACATCCTACAAGCTTCTTCCTCCAGATATTTTCCTGACAGTGAGCTGTGCCAGAGCTACACCATTTCAGCAGCTTTCGTAAACACCACCATAATTTTCTTGGCAGATGGGAAAGGTTAAATTCACCAGGGGCTCAGGTGTGCTCCATCCTCTGCACAGAACTGTCCACATGAATGGTTTCATACATACCATCTATTCCTTGCCAACTTCTCTGACAAGCAGAGTAAGAAACTCCCCTGGCCATCACTATACAGATTCCTTAAGCAGGTTTCTAGCCTGGCATTTTTAGCACTTCAGCTCACACCAGCTGTAGTCTGTACCTCCCTGCATTTCAGCCTTGCTGTCAGGTCATTAGGCCCTGTACTCTGTGCGAGGGTCCAAG
Organism: Florisuga fusca; assembly: GCA_038090715.1. Classification (NCBI taxonomy): domain Eukaryota; kingdom Metazoa; phylum Chordata; class Aves; order Apodiformes; family Trochilidae; genus Florisuga; species Florisuga fusca. Next base: position 5,482,082 of record JAAWXA010000003.1, read on the forward strand.
CAACTCCCTGTCAAGGAGCTGTGGATGGAAGGTAGGAAGTCAAGCCTTAAAAACTTCAAGTTGTGCTGCTCTTCACTTCAGCAACGCCTGAACAACCAGGAGCTGGATGCTAAATGCTGTATTTTGCCAGCAAGAGGCTCTATCTGTGTCACAGTGTACCTATCCAGGTACGGGTTTTTTCAAGGTTCATTTTTGCTGGTTATGCCAGTCCTGAACAAAGGCTGAAAACCCATCCTATATAGATTAACCACCTTGCTGTACTCCCACCTATATACTTCAGTGCAAGCCCTTTTGAAAGCCATGAGCCACCTCTTTTTTAGGAGAAGGACTGCCACAGGCACATCTCTGTACACAGACAAGCACGTTTTGCCCTGATGGCATCACCACCCTTCTTTGATAGAATTGCAGTTGTGGGTGGTTTTTTGCTGCGTTCTTGGCTGCCATGAACAGAATGTCACCACAAGAAAGAAATGTTGAGAAAAGCCATTAGAAGGAACTGGTTGGGAAACCCATATATATTTGTAATTGGTTGAATTAAAAAGAGAGAGGAGCTTTTTTTGAAGAGGCTAAGAGGGGAAAACAGAAGTAACCAGATATAACGATGCTTTTTTGCTCAACGCTCCTGAGTTTCTTTGTGAGAAGCTAATGACACTTTGTTGCACAGAGATTATATTTATATTATTTATATCATATTTCTGAGGGTATGTACCTAAAGCCACTTGCTTGCTTGTATGACCTCTTTCTCTCTTCCTGTCAAAGAAGCAGCAAAATCTTTGGATCTGGTTATCGCATACAGTGAGAGCATGTCTGTCCTGAAATGACAAGAGAGGATTGCAGCAAGATAAATTTATCCCACCAGTTTTCCTCCACCTGGATTATGTGCTTCAAAGCAAATATATGACAGGAATGACATCCAGAACTTCTCTTGAGTTTTTAGTTCCTTCTCTCTCCAGTCTATGCACCCTTTTAATGAGACCAAGTAGGCTTGATCCAGTCTGAGCCTGCTGATGGGATGAGTGCAAATGGGAGGTGGAATTGCAAAGATCTCCCTGAGGGTGGCATTTACCTACCTGGTTCAGGTGTGCAAGGCAGCTGAGAAACAGCACCGTAAGGTGTCCCAACATCTATTGACATTCTACAGGCCACAACCCAGCATGAATTTGCCCAGGTATGGCATTTGCAGATGTGCAGTTGCACATCTTTTTTAGCAAACTCAAGTACAAGCAGCAGTATTTGGTACTGATTAGTTTGTACCTCTAATATCTTGTAACTGAGTTACACTAGAGAGTAGAAATAAGCCATTATACAGTGAGCTAAAGCTGTGTAAGTAAACAATTACAAGTCAGATTCTTTGAACTGTATGTAATATTAAAGCCTTCATTTCCCTTACTTTTTAGGAAAGGAATGATGAGGGTGCTTCAGCCCATATGGATATCTGGAGGTCAGAGATTATATAATAAAGTAAGACAGAAGGGACCCCTGGAGACCAGATTGTCCAAAACCAACTCTAAGAAGGACCAGCTTAAATCAAGTTGCTTAGGACTTTGTCCAGTCAAGTTTGGAGTGTATCAAAGGACTGAGACTTCTCAAACTCTCTAGGTCATGGTGAAAACATTTTTTTCCTATTATGTAATCAGAATTTTCTTTAATTCAGCTTGCAAATATTGGTCTCATTCTTTCACTGCTCACCTTCAAGAAGAATCTATATTTCTACAAAGTTCCAGCGTTTAACTTGTTCCAAGTCTGAACTAGTAATAGAGCCAGATCTGCAGAGGACAAAAGGAGCCTGTTACTGAATTTAAAGGAGCTATATCAGCATGCAGAATCTGGCCCCTCCACTGTCAACAGTAAGGCAATGTATAGACAGCTGTATCTCTTAAGCATCTGCAAATGCTGACATATTCAGCTGCCTGATATTTTCAGGCTTGGTTTCATCAGTCAGCTAACCTGAAAATGACTTTCACAGAGCATAAAATCACACTTGAATATCCCCAGCTTTTACATAGAAAATAGCTCAGGAAATTCAGACTGAGTCTTATTTCCTCAGGGACTCCAGAGCCACGTTTGTAAAGCCAATGTTACACTTCCAACACTTTCTAGTCTTATATCTTCCACCCACATTCTTTATTAGACTGTAATTCTGAATGCTGCTGTTTGCTGTGAGATCTCTAAGCTAAGGTCCCAAGGCAAAGGGAAGTATCAAAGCTACAGTGAGAGAAAGTTTCATCTTGCAAGAGAAAATGTTCACAGATAGTCACAGATTTTTTGTAATTTTTTTATAGTTAAAAAAATAAAATAGAATGACTGATTACTTTTAGGAAAAAAAAAAAACAAAAAAACCCCCCATTCTTCCAGATTTTCTACTGGCAAAGGCCTTAATTAGTACACAGGAGTCTATTTTGTTTGCAATTTAATTTCATTTCCAGTTGAAATCAAAGCCTGTTCTTCTGTCTCTACTGGCCCAAAACTGACCTCATGCATTGTATTTTGTTTAAGTTGGTGAATTTCAGCTTTGAAAAATATGGTTTAAGTAGGACTGAGCCATCTGAGCACTGTGTAGACCCTTCCTTTATGTAAGGGTCTTGTCTGTAAAACAGTTCACATTTCAAGAAGGAAAAATGTTGAGGATGTAACAGTGAACCAAAAGGCAGTTTATTTTGCCCATCATCAAGTTATTTTCCGGGTCATTTTCATGCCAAGATAGATGACATGAGACACCAGAAACTCATGAGTGCATTCTCTCTGAACACTTCTTAGCTGTCAGTGGGACAGAATACAGCAAGAGATTATCTGGCAGACCCATTCCCTATCCCAGCTTCAGCACATTTTAAAATACTGTGTGGTTCAAGTCTATGGGATTTGACTCTTAGGTGCTATAAATTGAGCTGAACCAAAAGTTTCTTCCTGAACTTATACTATGTATGCACAAACTTTGTCTTCCCATTCTTGCATATTGTTTGTAGGGTAGGCTTCGTAGCTCCTCCTAGACTCATTATCTTCTCTACTCAGTTTGTTCCATACACTGGCTTTGTAAAGATGGTATTTATTGAATTGCTTGTAACATCTTATTTCTTGATTCTATCTAGGTTGATTAATCCAACTAACTGTGTACCAGGTGTCCTGCCATCACCCCACAACTTCTTAAGCTCATATCCAAGGACAGACATCCACATTATCACGTCTGTCTCTGAGGTGTATAAACATAATGTCTAAGGAGACAACCTGCAGCTATAATAGTCTGATCAGGTAAATTTCAGATCAGGTCATAGTCTCCGATTTGGGCACCAAAAGAATTGCCTTAGATTCTCTATTACAAAGGGGAGACTTCAGTTGTATGTGCTTAAAGGAACTAATGAATGCTGCTTGTATGATGCCCACTGTGATAAGGTCTGATCCAGCTGGTCTTTGGCACTCACATAAGTCCCTTTATGGTCCAGTTCAGTCATCCCAGTTGCATAAAATCTGGTTAATGTAATGTTGCTCAACATAAACCAGCAACATGTGCTTGCAGCCCAGAAAGCCAACCATGTATAGGGCTGCATTTAAAAAAAGCGTGGCTAGCCTGTCAAGGGAAGTTATTCACCCCTTCTACTGTACTCTTATGAGAACCCACCTGGATTACTGTGGCCAGTTCTGGAGTCCTCAACACAGGAAAGACGTGGAGCTGTTAGAACAAGTCCAAAGAAGGTCTACAAAGATGATCAGAGGGCAGGGGCTCCTCTCCTATAAAGACAGGCTGAGAGAGTTGGGGTTGTTCAGCCTGGAGAAGTCTCTAGTGAGACCTTATAGCAGCCTCCAAATATGCAAAGGGTTCCTACAGGAAAGCTGGGGAGAGACTTTTTACTAGGGTATGGAGTGATAGGATGAAGGGGAATGGTTTTAGTCTGAAAGAGGGTAGATTTAGATGAGATATTAGGAAGAAATTCCTTATGGTGAAGGTGGTGAGACACTGGAACAGACTGACCATGGAGGTTGTGGATGTTGTTTCCTTGAAAGTGTTCAAGGCCAGGTTGGATAGGGCTTGGAGCAACCTAATATAGTGTCCCTGTCTATGCAGGAAGAAATGTTATCTTCAAGGTCCCTTCCAACCCAAACTATTCTATGATTTCATGATCCTGTGTATGAGACAGAAGGGTTTATACTGGGCTAAATAATTTGATGTATTCTGATGGAATACTAAAATACACTGTGGTTCTTTTACTATTTGATGTCTCATCTGAGGTTTTAAAATGCAGACAGTTTTTCCCTGCTTGGCATAGTGATGAAATTTTATTTCAGTTCATTAATCTCTTTTAAAAAAAAAAAAAAATACAGAGGATTTTTTTTGATAAATCAGAAAACTTTGAGAAGATAGACAAGTTCATTCTTTTTTCCCCTGAAGGAGAGATTGCTAGAAGTTACACAGACTGTATGGGCATACAAGACCTGGAGTAACAAGAACACTGCCAGCATTCTGGATGTTTGTGTACTCTTGGTACCACAGGAACAAGGAGCATAACCTTAGATCTCTTTCTCCATTCTGGAAATGCTGGAGGTAGACTACAGCTTCTCCCAAGTTTGTGGAGCCAGCCTACTGCCCTAGACAGAGGCAGGAGCTCAGCTCATTGTTCAGAGAGATGTACAGGACACCTCAGTGAGGTTTCAAACTTCTGAGACCACGACAAGGTCACTACAAATTTCAATTGTTGTCAGGATCTGCTATATGAATTGCCCTAGCAAAATATAAATACCATACATTGTATTGATACAAATACAGCAGAAAGATTCATCACTGTATGACAGAACATGATGTGCTTGACAAAATAACAGCTTGGTACTCAATCTTACCTGTCTGCAGTATCTCCCAGGAGGATATAGAGGCCAGATCCTACAGAGAGATATGAGGTGAAAATCTTCCAGACAAGAGACACCATTATGAGCTGTTAGATCTATCATATCTACAGGGGGCATAGTGTCCTGAAATTCATATTCTCAGTCTTAATATTATCATTTTAGTCCATATAGCAATAAATGCTCTTTACAGACATGTCTTCACCAGGATGAAGCAGATGCAACTTTGTAATCAGGGCTTCTTAGGAGAGGGTTCCCATTGCTATCTTCAGCATAAGCACACAAAAATATTTCTCATTTCAGATCACTGCACCAGTAGTGCCAATAAGATTCAATGTAAAGTTTTTTTTCTTGGGGCTGAAGACAGCACTGCAGTCCAATAAGTTTTATTTTCATAGGCTGGTGAAAAGTCTAATGATACGGATTTAACTGTGTTGGACATGGGCTTTAGTAGGCTGTTTCTGAGATATGGGAGTACCAACAGCATTTATGATACATGATGCTCCCCAGTTACTCTTCTATGACTGGTTTCCTTTCAAAGTACCCAAAAGGTTTAGAAGATTAAATATTCACAATGGAATGTAATCACTTAGTGGTTCCCAGATATCCTTTCTTAGGCACCTTCATAGTAAGACAGAAAGTCAAAGGATGGAATTTTTTTTTTCCTTATTATTTATGTCAACAGAGTCACAATGAAGTGTCAATTGCACAACAGAAAATGTCATTTTCTAGTTGGCACAGAGCTGAATTTATATTGATCAAGACACAGAGTTGCTGTTTTCACTGCTTTAGCCCTCAAAAGGAAAAGTTAATGCTAACTGCTAAACAAAAGGGGGAAAAAAATTATGAAGTCTCTTTGAGAGCCTAAGCTAACCTTCTCTGGTTAACTGTTCCTCTTAGGAAGAGTACACATCTAGTTGCTTTGAATGAATTGGTACTTGTCATGAGACCATGGAAGACCAAAAGCAGTTATTCAAGCAACACGGTGCCATTGCCAATTACTTCAAGTCACTGAGTAGCACAATAATCATAGTCGCTAGTGATCTTAGAATTTTTATGCTCCTGTCAGGTGGCAGGTTTCCAAGTTCATTAGAAAATCCCCTATGGCTCACAAGGCTTGGGACATGGCTTTTTGTGCTGGCTGTTCATTGCCAGCTGGAAGATGCTCCATCAGAGAGCATTCCGGCCTTGGAATGAGTATCCACCTTTTCATTCCATTTACATTAAGTGTTTCTTCACAAATAGTTAATAAGAGGTTACAGATCAGCAACAGATGTGCTCATGTGACAGGCAGATGCAAAAAAGGGACAAAGATTGGTCCAGCACTAGCCTTTGATGACAAATCTATCACAGGGATAGTGTGGTTAAAATACAAGGGGCTTTGTAGCTGTTAACATACAGTGGATCTATGGAATTGGCACTGCAACAAGGCACTTTTGACTCATTCACATTCACTGCTGGTTCAGGAGACAGTCACCTTTGGTAAGTGTATATCTAGAAGGTGTGGGAGGTGCCATCCTGGCTGCACATATTTACAGAAATTGCTGAATCTCTGAGCCTTCTTGCATCCCTGTGGCCTTTTCCTATGAAATGTGATACACCTTTCCTTGTTTGCACAGTTGAGAGGAAAGGAAAACGGAGAATCCGGACAACATTCACAGCTGAGCAGCTCCAGGAACTGGAGAAGATTTTCCAAGTGACTCACTACCCAGATGTCCATATTCGCAATCAACTGGCAGCAAAGATAAACCTCCCAGAAGCCAGAGTTCAGGTACATTGTGTTTCCAAAAGGCTCTGCTCATTGCACCAAATCTTTATTCAGAGTGCATTCTGAATAGTTTATGCCTGGGTGCCAACACTAATGAAATACGTGACCTTTCTGTTACCTCACAGAGGAGGCCAGTGTCACTATTCTTTTACAAACAGGGAAAAAAATATTTGCTACCCACCTGGGACTAACCAAATGGGTTTAATCAAAGGGTTAATAGAAGCTCTAAGTGCACTAAATGTATAGCAAACAGGAGTTACAGATGGTTATGAGCAGCTTGTTGGACTCTGCAGCGACAGAGTGGCCATCTATGAAAATATTTATTAACCATTCATCAACCTTCTATGTACTAATATACACCCAGTTCAAACTGCCATCCACATCCATCTTCTATAGTGTTTCAAAAAAAGTGAAAATAACTGTCCAAATGAAAATGCTTTCTTGCTGTTCTTTATTTTGATACCACAAGCTTTAAATGCCCTGGGTGTAATTTTCAGTGCACAGAAACTTAACCAGTTCCCTCCAGCTGTAATGTAGCCTTGCTGACTGAGCTCAAAATTGGCCCCAAATGCTTACTGCATATGAAATTGGCTACATTAAAACCTACCTACTGCTGTGTATTGGCATTTGATCATGTTTACCAGACACTGTTGTGATTATTTTTGTCAAGGCAGTTTCTGTACTTGCCATAATGCTGGAGTCATCAATGTATTTCTGTCCACATATCCCACTCTAACAATCAAAGTTCAACACAGAGCAGTTTATTGACTACAGCATGCCTGGGACTATCGACTAACCATGATGGTATTGCTTCATAGTTAGGTGACAGGGACAATTGGAACAGTATAGCTGTAATGTGTCCATTAGTGATATCAGAGCACCCCCAATGCATTTCCAATGGAATAAAGAACAAGCTGGGCTAATAGTGAGTGTTCCCAGAAGAACAGCAAATCATATGAAAGAAAAGGACAATCTCCTATTAAAAAAAAAAAAAAAAAATTATAATCTGCAGGGGGGGAAATAAAGAAGAGTTACCACAGGAAATACCAACCTGAGATGTACATGCAGGAAGTGAAAAGCCTCTCAGGTGTGAGTTGCAGATGACACGTTCTGAATTCAGACAGTATTACACATGACACAGGAAATTCTGTGTTTGTCCTGTCTTGGTTGATAAAGGAAAAACAGCCCCGAAGCTAAAAATTAGCAGTAACTTAGAACACGTTACAAATTGTTATATTTTTGATGATTGCATTTGTCACAAGTAAACAAAATAGAGTGCAGAGAATTCAAATATGCTCTTGATACGTTGAAATAATAGTTTTGACAAAGCTAAAAGCAGTTCAAGTCAAATCACCTCGGAGAGATAATTTAACTATGAAAAAAAAAAAAAGTAAGCAATCACTTGGTAATCAAGCGAAACATTTCATAACCATGGAAAAGATTGTGTTCTCTAATGCAGAAACAAAGATAAGATTGTTGTGAAACAGTTTAAGTGAACAGGTGGAATTATATCCTTGCCCATGTGCATGCCTGCATGCAACACAAAATTAAGAATGCTGGACAGTAAACATTAGAAACAAGAAATTTTGAAAAGTGAATAAGCAAAGAAGAGTGATACGGGCCAAAGCTTTGGCCAGAAATATACTCAGGATCATCAGAAACTCATTAGAAGTCTGCTAAGAACAAACGAACTAAAAAAAGGTGAGCAATGCTGTAGGAACAGTAATGCTGTCAGGGATAACGCAGAAAAAGCAAAGGTGTTCAGTCATAATTTCTGGACTATTTTTGGAAATATATCAAGTAAGATGGTCGTATCACATGATGGTGATGAAACACTTTCTGTAAGGACAATGTAATACAGCAGCTGCTACAGACAGATATTTTTAAATCCAGATCTAGGTGACTTACACCCAGTAGTTCTTAAAAAGCTACTTGAGAAGCACTTCGAGAAGCACAGTGTTGGTATCTAATCAGTTGTGGATCACAAGAGACATTCCTGGAGCCCTGAAGAATTCTAATGTTGTGTCAGTATTTAAAGGGTAAACAGGACAACCAGATGATGACAGACCTGTCAGGCAAACATTGATTTTTGGCAAACCAGTGATAAAGCTGGTATGACTCTTGGTTAATGAAGAATTAAAGAAAAGCTAATATATTTAATGCTTATCAACACTGGTTTATGGAAAATAGGTGTTGCCAAACTAATCTTTTTTTTGTTATCAGACTATTGGTGACAGTTTGAAAATGAGAGAGGATAGATTTAGATTGGATATAAGGCAGAATTCTTTACAATGAGTGTGGCAAGTTGATGGAACAGGTTGCCCAGAGAAGCTGTGCATGTCCCATCATTGGAAGTGTTCACAGTCAGGTTGGGCAGGGTTATGAGCAACCTAATCTAGTGAAAGGTGTCCCTGCCCACAGCAGGAGGGTTGGACTATATACTCTTTAAAAGTTCACTTCCAACCGAAACCAGTCTTTAGTTCTGTGATACTATGACTCTATGTATTTGGTTAGTAAAGATAGCGACATTGATGACATGTCACTGCAAGGGCCTTGTCTTTGTCCTGCACTCAAATGAAGAAAACAGCAGATCAAATGACATGTGCCAGAAGACAAAAAGCTGTGTCTGCAACAGATTGACTCAGATTGACTGAAAATGAGAACATTTCAGAGACAGCTTCTCATATTAATGATTTACTGACACAAAGGTGAATTACATAATCAGTAAAACATTTAATGATAATGCTATGAAATTATAAAAAGATTAAGGGACTCTAAAAAATAATGAAAAGGATGGTTATTTACTACAGAAAGCTCTTCCTCATTGGTCATGTGTCTGCAGAAGAAAAACAAATGGACAGTCTTAGAGAACAAAAAATGGACGTCATGCCTGCAACATGGGACAAATCGCCCTCCCTCTGCACTGTTTTGTTTCTTACTTCCTTGGGCAGCCTGCTGACCTCTGAGGCAGCAAATGAGTTTTGTGAAATCTCAGGCAGTGTTAAGGAGGCATTTGTCCCTCGTTTTAACAGTGTCTTCCATGAACACACAGAAATACTATGTGCTGTGTCACTGTCATAGCCCAGGAACACTGGCATAGTGAAGGCTGGTAGCATGCAGAGAATAAATGATACCAGTAGCTTGATATCTATGGCAGACAGAGCGTGGAGGAATTAGATGCCAGTAAAACAAATTCAGGGTGGGCATTAAGAAATCATTTTGAGGATAAGAGTGCTGGAGAGCAAAAAAGAGCAGTTCAGTTTGTGAACACAGCTTTGCCTTTATTTAATAAAGAAAAAAAACCCAAACCTGAAGTGAGGACTTTATGCCATATGCAGACTTTGGAAGGCACTCTTCAGAGGTTGAATTTTGGCTTCAGTCTCTCCTCTGCCCTCAGTTGCTTTTTCAGTGTTAAAGAGGAGTAATTTTTATGGTGCTGTTTCACCATGTAACTCCTGCATGGTAGAAAGGGAACGGAGCAGCTGATACAGACTAAGCAGTTCTCACACATACACAAACACAGATAAACAAAACTGTCCTTTCAATAACCTCAGATACTTCAAGCTATCAGGAATATAGCAGAGAGTTCCTGGCATTATTTCCTCATTACTTCCGCAGCAAGAGATGCAGAAATAATTAAGCTGCTCATTACTTCATTCCTGATACATATATATTTATACCCAGTAGCATCTGGTTTTGATTACTGATACCTTATGTTGACATGAACCCCTTGCTTCCATTCAAACAGCAAGTTCCTAAGCCAGGTACAAACTACAGTGAAGAGGAATTAGACTTTTCACAGCAGTGCAGCAAGATGCAGTACTGGGGCTGCACAATAAATACTTGTGTGCCTCAGCCAGAAGCCTGACTGGTCAAATCATCCAATAGTTGAAAGAAACTCCCCAGAGAAAATCAATTGTCTGTTTTCCAGTGCTAAAGAGATGGCAGATAACATATTCAGACTGCTGAGTGATTGAGATGGTTTCATCCCCTTGGGTCTTTTGCTTTAGGTCCTTTACATGAATTTCAAAATGTTAGCAGCTAAACATAGGAAGAACCCTGTTACTACATCTCCACTAGTGACACATTTTTACTACAGCCCAGAAAAACATCTAGGTGGGTCTTTTGCCAGTCTATTCACTTGGTAACAGAGTGGAAAAGCCCTGTTGTGCAACAAATCACACCTCCTAGGGAAAACAGAATGCTTACATGCTTTGACTGCTGAGAAGTTTTGACTGCAAAAGGATCTTTCCTTGGAAGACCTTCTGCACCCTGTGACACAGGCTTTCCTTGAACAGGAAGATCCTAGCTATTCTAGGAGCTGTGAGAGAAAAGAGTATGTCATGATAGTCCCGAGATCCCACATACTATGCCAAGTGTGAAATGTGCTGTGTTGCACCCAAAGTTTTCCTTTAGATTCAGATCCTGGTTCTGCTGAGATGGAGGTCAATGATTTTTAATGCTCACTTAGAGAGAAGGGGAAGTAGCTGGATGTGAGCAATTGTTGTTCATTTTTATATCTTTTCTCTGTTGCCTGTATCTAGATCTGGTTCCAGAACCAGCGAGCAAAGTGGAGGAAACATGAAAAATCTGGCAACTTTGGTGGCCTTCAGCATCTGACAAAAGTTGACTTCATTCCTGCACCCAAGTCAGATGTCACAGTGAGTATCAGAGGCTATGTATAAAGCCTGTGTATATACAGATATACATAGGACAGCTATCCTTCACTAGGTCACCTCTTCACATGGTACTATCCCAGAAGGAGGACTGGAAAAGACAAAAATGACAATATGATGAAGAGAAATACCAGCAAATACAATCCGATAATACACTTCTTTGTGTCTTGTGACTATGCCATGAGGTGTCTCTTACAGGTTGATTCTTCCTCATTTTACTTCTAAATCACTTCCTTGTAAAACATATTTGTGTTCAAAATAACTTTACCAAGAAAAAAATCCTGAACAGTAAGAAATACAATATTTGCAACCACAAAGCCGTGATTCTTTATAGACAGTATCTCTTTACAAAGTCCAGCCTTGCTAGGATGACCAGTGCTTTTTGCCCTTGACCCAGGTCCTTGACAAGTCCAAGACAGTTAATATTTTCTAGACTGGCACATGGGTTGTTTTCCTGTCAGGAGTTTTTCCATGGCTAGAACAAAGGGTATTTGGCCTTGCTCCCTGGGTGACAGCACACCACTAGCTTTTAGGAAGACTATTCTTCTAAACTTTTCTTCTTAATTACTGAGCACCAGGGAAACAAATAAGGTTGATTGTAAATTGTAACTCACTAAAAGTCTGTATTTATTAACCTGAAACCACATTTTTGTTCTTGAAAGGCTCCTAGCTTGATGCCAAGAAAACTCACTGCTACCATCCCTGCCATGAGATACTACTCACCTCTGCAAGGCCAGCTGACAACTGCCTGGCTGCCCAGCTCACTCTCCTTTGTCCCCCACCATTTGGAGCTACTGCCCTTCCCAAAACCATACTTGCTTTTCAATGTCATCCCCCCTTATGACACACCTCTACCCCACAAGCTGGAAAGGAGCAGTATCTGCGCCAGCTCCACATAGAGGAGGATGCAGGGGGATGGCAGACTTTGGGGTCATGCTTTGCTCACCCAAAACAGTTTTGGGGGTGTGCAGATCCTCTCTTTGAAGAAGCCTGCCTGGATGAAGGTGGTCTGCAGTGCAAGGTCAGCATGCTGAAGGAGTGCTACCATGAGTCACCACAGCTCATCAAACGTGGATGAGAGCCACCATGGACCAGGAGGGAGCTCCCCATCTGCCCATGGAGAAGTATGCTCAGTAGAAACCCAACTGCTCAACTGAGAGCCTGAGGGGACAGTGGAATAAGCAGCCCTACAAAAGCACTGGTGTTTTACTCAGTCCTGAGACAATGCTGGATGATACTATTGGGCTGGTGGCTTGGAGCAGGCAGGATGCCTACAATGAGGTGTGCATAGCCCCAAGGTCCAGCCAAAGGTGTTTTCCTCCACAGGCTTAGGTCTCTTTCCTCACACATTCTGGTCCTCGTGCTGGGGAGTGCAAAGAGTGCAAAGAACATTTTTAGGTCAAAAACCAAACATTCAAGATACTTTTTCTTTTCCAAGTAGTGGATGAGGGGGTTGGGTTTGATTTTCTGTCTGTGTTTATGATTGAATAAAGGGTCACAAATGCAATTTGGGTTGAAATATGGAAGTCTGAGATGGGTAGCAGTGCTGAGCTCTGGATTTGGTACCTTGAGCCTCTTGGGGCAAAATAATTCTTCTGATGGTTAATTAAGAAGCTTATGAGGAAGCCTCTGATTTTTTGACCTGAATTAAGAAAGCTCCAAAACTTCATCAGAAACAATAATGAAAAGAGACAGCCTGAGTTTAATCTGTTACACATAATAGGATGCTATGACCCCACAATTTAGTTTAATTGTAGACTAATAATGAGATCAGCCTGCCCACTTCCAAAATGTCTGTATGCCTTATTGTTTACATAATGTTCATCTTCTGCCAACATATGGTGCTTTCTTTGCCCCTGATTATACAGGGCCTAATTCTGCTTCCATTAATGTCTCCACTGCTGGAAAATACTTTTTTAAGGGTTGCACCATCTTCTGTCTTGCAGCCCTAGCATATATTGCACACTGACAGGAAGTCACTGAGCCATTAAAATATGTTCTCCCTCCCAGAGGTACAAGGGTGGCCATTTGTGACAAGAGTCCAAAAGCAAAGCAAATTGTGACCCAAAGGCTTGCTGGGGAGGTTGTCCTGTGCACATGAGAGTACAGGTAAGTTAATGACTCTGAACAGGTTGCTTACTTAAGAAATCCCTCTGGCCAGACTGCAGCTGCCAGGCCTTCCAGCCTTCTTCCAGCCAATAATTGTTAATTACATAGTGGATCAGAGCGAGTCAATAGCTTTAATATTGTCTGGCTGGTAGCTGCTTTCCATGTACTTCAGGTTTGGGAGACCTGTAAGCTAAGGACAAAGGCAACGTGAAAGGTCCTGCACTTGGGTCAGGGCAATCCCAAGCACAATAACAGGCTGGGCAGAGAATGGCCAGAGAAAAGCCCTGAGGAGAGTGGCTCAGGAGTGTTGGTTGATGAGAAGCTCAATATGTGCCAGCAATGTGTGCTTTCAGCCCAGAAAGACAACCATATTGGGCTACATCAAAAGAAGTATGGCCAGCAAGCTGAGGAAAGTTATTCTTTTCCTCTACTCTGATCTCATAAGACCCCATCTGGAGTGCTGTGTCCACTTCTGGAGCTCTACATATAAAAAGAACACAGAGTTTTGGACTAGAGAGGTGAGAAGTAGAGCTGCTGAGCAAATTTCATCAACTTTGTTTTGAAAAATCAAAGCCTCAGAATTCCTGTTTTGCAAGCAGGTTCAATACTTGGAGTGTTTGCGTTGACATAGGACAGTTTTGCTTGGGTTTTCTTGTTTATTTATGAAGTTTCAGAATTTCTCCCTAAACTGCAAGTCTCAGGATATGCATAGCATCACCATCAATATGGAGGTGGTCAAATCCCTGAGAGTTTTCATACTATTACCTTGTTTTTTGCCAATTTCATAATTTTATTCCGAGGTGCAGGCAGAACCACTTAGCATGGAGTGGGGCCCTTCCTGTCATCAGCATCTTGTTAAACCACAACATCTCGTAGACTTCCAGTTTTCATCCCATGTCATCCAATAGTGGCATCTTTCCCTTCCTCTGCACCTATCCCTCCCTACTTATCTTCAAAGAAAGAAGAAAGTCCACTTGTTTCATGGCTGTGCTGGTCCTCAGAATACTATTTTTACATTCTTTCAAACTCTGCTGTGCACAGAAAATGCCAGGTTGGGCACACCCATCTTTGGAACACCCTAAACTTCTGACACATAGGATTGCTTCAGACATAAATGTATCATAAACCTTCCAAAGAATTTTCTAGAGGAACAAGTCATCCAAGAAAACTGACCACACACTAGAATGACCTGCATATAGCAATGCAGTCACAGTTTCATTCTAACATCAGAGTAATAGTCTGCAGTATTCCCTGAGCAGGTGGCTGGGAAAAAAAAGAATCAGATTTCTCACTGCTAGTGAATGGCTCCAGGTGTTCTGCTTCAGAGTGAACTGGTCCATCTGATCTCCCAGCACATGTGTTACACTTGTCCCAGCCAGAAACACCCTGACCTCCTCTCAGCAGACTCATCCCACTTCTCAAAAAAAAGAAAGTGGTTGTCACGTCTATTTAAAGGGTCTGGCAGAGAGCTCAAGCCCAGTCACAAGAATATTTCACTCCCTAGGCAGATATTCCCTTTCTCCAAGGCTGTAGCAATGAGGGGCAACATCATGGAGCTGTGTGCTCCCAGTTACTGGACACCCTGGAAGGTGTCCACAGTCTGCTGGACCAGGTCACATTAGCATAACAGCATTTCAGAAACAAGTGACAGGAGAGCCCTGTCTTGTCCTAGTCCCCGAGAAAAATGAAGGACCATTATTTAAGGTAGATGCTTACAGGTTTTGCCTCACTTGATTTCAAGTGACTCAAACGCCAGGACTCACAGTCACCTCAGGGGACACCCCTCTGCGGTCTCACAGCTATCCAGTGACACTCCACTTACATTTTCTATATGGCAGTTTTACCCTTTAGTCCACCATAAAACCCATTGAGACCTCAGCAATTCCCCACCCCAAGCTTATGGCCCTGATTTCCATTTTCACACTGACTTTTCTCAGTGGACCAGGCCACCAATTCCAGGGAAATCAGTCCTCTTTGGCATGAGGAAGACACAACCATGCTGATAAAGTTTCTCACTGCAGACACCTCTGAGCCCTCAGACTGACCTGGCTTGTTCTTTAGCTCACCTCTCTATCTGGTGTCCTTAACCTTTCCTTGTAAATCCCTCTGGGACATAGATATTGAGGGCAAAATTCTCAATTGGATTAAAAACAATTAGATGGATGACCAAGGTCCAAGAACAGACGTAAATTAGCACTGATCAAGAGGGTGGAGACTGGGACAAAGTCCAAAGGGGGTGATAAATACACATTGTGGGGATGGGGATGGGGATGGAGGCAAGTTGCCAGGACTGGGACCAGCTTTGCCCAAGTATCAGCTATGTGGGAGAAGGGGCTATGTGCTGCTGAAGGGGAAGAGAGAATGGCTGCATAGAAGGACATCTGGGCTTGAAAAGGACCCCACAGATAAAAATGGACTAGGAGGCTATATGACTCTTAGTTGTACAATTTAATGTGGAAAACATGCTGCATATCAGATTGAAATGTACACCAGTGGGCAGAGAAGACACACAGGCAATAATTGCTCTTCTGATCAAAAGCTCATTTGGAGAGTATTTTTTACTCTTAACTGGAGTTTCCAAATTGGATGGCTTCTAACTGTACCATAGTAAGAGAGAGCAGGGGCATCTAAAAACCTGTTCTGTTATTGTTGCTGCTGTTGTTTTGTGGAGGTGGCTAAAAGGAGAGATGAGGTTTTGAGAGAGTTGTTTACTTTTAAGGGTTGCTTTTTTCCCTTTTATTTTTTTTTCCCTGTGATTACCACATGCTCTGATCACAGCCAGAAAGAGAGCATGCAGACAGAGTTCTGCCTGCTCTGCAATTCCAAACAGGTATGCACGAGACCTTGGGTCAAAAAAAAAAAGCTGTGAGTTAAAGCAGACAAACATCTGTTTTTTCATACTTGTTGACCAAGCCCTTTGTCCTTTTCCCACACCATGCTTTGACCTGACTTTGCTAAGCAAATGCAGTGTCTCTCCTCTGCTACCTCACATCCCACCTTAGCCAGGACTACAAATCTTGCCTAAGTACCTGCTTCTGGATTTTATTGCTCTGCTCCTTTTTTACCCCTTGGTAGTTTGGTGTATTTCTTGTGTTATGCGAAAATGCTATAACTTCTAGCTCAGGGACCAAATGAGCCCACATCTGTGCATCTCAGAGAGATCAACCAAGAATATTGGGTGTAAATAAGGGCTGAAGTCACTGAAATAACTCAGATAAGTTTTTCTTCAACCAGGAGAGCTTGGCACTTCCAAGAAGGCCTCTTCTGGCAGCTTCTCTTTGCTTATGTCTTCCTGCATATCTGGACTGTTCTTGGATCAGTTTTTGCTCCACTCCCATGGCATGTTCTTGCTTTTGCTCAAATCCATCGTTTACAGCATCTAACCAAAGAGAGCTGTACAGACTGATTTTATTTTCAAGTGGCTAGCAATAAAAAATCAACCCCTGACCTCCTGAAGCACATCAGGATGGAGAAGGTGGGAAGGGAAAATGCCTGGAACTTCTGAAAGAATTCTGATAAAAAATAAACATGGTGTCAAAGCCACAAGTTGGATTTTGATTAAATGTTTTAAAAGGAAACCCAAACATTTAATTTTTTTAATCAGCTCAAAGAAAAAAAAAATAATCTGCGTCTCAAAGTAGCAAATGGTTCGTTATCCCAACAGCTGTTTTGATAGGCATTTCAAGGAGGGGGGATGCTCCCTCATGGAGTAGCTTGCACTGGCACTGTGACCCTTTCTGAGACCAGCATATCAAGCAGTACATGTTGGCCACCTGAATGATCTGCAGCCTGTTAAAGAATTAAAGAGTACCAGCCAGCAACTGCGTGCCAGGAATTAATAGCAGCTGCCCCTTTTCCTGCATTTCAGAACTCTCATAGCCACATTCTTTGCCATTGTATTGCCATCTTTTTTTCCTCACAGCTTATGTTGAGCCTACAGGACAGATATTCACTGACTCCATCATCTTCAATTAAATATAGATGCTGCTATTTACAGCTTTACAGACTTTGGGCTTTGTCAGATTTTATTGGTTTCAAATGATTCCCATAGCAGGTAAAAAAAAAACCAAAAACATTTAATCTTCTCCTCAACAAAAGGAAAAGCCAATTTAACACTTTTCTTTCTCTGCAGGAAGCGTGTTCCTGACTCTGGAATGGTCCACTTTGCTTTGTTTGTGTCTGCTGCAGCAATGTCAGCCTTGCCTGTTATTAGTTTTCCACCCTCTGAAGCCTTGCTACTGCCTCTCCCCTTTCTTTTGTCTTCCCCGTGCATTAACAGAACAAATGCTGCTGCTACTTTTGCTCTATTCCCTCAGCTAATCTCTTTCTACTGCTCTGAACTTAGGGCTGTCCCATACAATGCTGCCAGGATTTCCCAGGCAGGAATAGATGCACAGTCTTCTAGAGGCACCAGGCAGTGCAAGGCATCTCCTCACAACCATGAAGTGGTTGCTGGTGTAGGGAGCTACTCAGGAGAGGTTTTCCCCTTTGTTTATCTGGAAGAGGAGTAGAGAGACTTCTGGTGTTCGGGGGCTACCTTATGAATCCGAAAGTTATCCTTATAGTGAAGGAAAAGCAGGTCCTTACCAAGGGGTCTTCAATCCCAGCCTGCATTGCAGGTGATTGGGCAATCTTTTTTTGATGGCATTTTGCATCATTTCTCAGTGCTACTCCCCTGCTCTCAGACACTTCGAACTTTACCAGATTTTAACTTCCAAAATTTTATATTTTCCTGTGTTACCCATTTGCTTCAGGCTGCACTTTTAAATCTAAGCAATTCAGTCTTTAAGGGTGGGGAAAGCATTCTTTTGTTCACGGTGACAAAAGCCCTGTACCCTTTTAAGAACAGCACTTGGAGCAGGAGCTCGAAACCTGGCATGGAGGTGGCCTTTTCTGTTGACTGTACTGTTTGTTATCATTGTCAAAAACTATTGTCATCTGCCCAAAGTGCCCATCTTTGGAAAGTATTGGTTTGCACAGGTTTATTCTGTGTCCTTCAGATTACAGCAATTACATTTCTTGTGGAGAGATTGCTCCCTAGCAATGCTTATTCTGATGGCTCAGCATGACCTCCCTCACAAGCACACTTCTTGGCTTGCTGGGAACAACACATGGCCCAGACTCTCATGGTAGCCACCCGAGAACTTTTTCTATAGTTTCTGAGTGCTCCACCACCTCAAGTGCAGGATCAGGATCATGGAGTAACCTCCTCAAAGTCTCCTTTGCCAGCCTGTGCCCCTTTCAAGAGAGCCCAGTGGGATGGAAATACTTCTAACACCAGAGCAGGGAACAGGTAAATCCTGAAAGCTCACAATTAATAAAAAAGAGAATAAAACAAGTCCTACCTAAGGCCTGTTTTTCAGTAAGTTCCTCTATCCTGTGCATTAAGTCTAATCCTGCAGGGAAAAAGCATTGTGCAATCTTTTAATTAAGGACTCTGTCACACTGCAAGCACAAAAGGGGGCAGAGCTAAGGATTCACTCCACCCTCTTGGGGTTTCCTACCCTTTTCAATGCCTAATTTAGCTACTTTATTAGCTTTTTCTTTTGTCAGGTTCTGCCTGTGGTGTTGTGCAGAGCACCACTGGAGAGGGGTGAATGGTGAGGAGAGTAAGAACCCTTTGTGCCATGCAAAGCAGAGAGCTATAAACTCTCATTGGTTGATGGAAACAAAACTTGACAAGACTAGGAGGTATTTTAGTATCTAATTATATCATACATTACTAAAAGGCAGAAATAGAATATCTAGAGAGCTGTGTCTGATGAGTGTATATGTGCTTTAAAATGTGGGTGTGTATGTAATGTGTGCATTTCTTGAATTAAACCATTTAGAGTCCAGTGTGCCAAAAGATACGTTTCCCTGATAAAACTGCTTGGTTTATAGATCCTAGGGGCAAAGGAACACAAGAACAGGCACACTGGATTAAACTCCAAATGAACACAGAGTCCAGTACCAGAGAGTGCTCAGATGACCAGCACTGAATGATTCTGGCATTTGCTATCACCACATTGTGTTGTGTGCATCAGGTTATTCCTGTGCATTCATCTAGCTCAAGCAAACCACCCAGAATGCTGTCATTTCTCAGTGGAAGCCTCTCCATCCTTGACATCATCTTGTGATATCAAGTTTGTGAGGGCTGTGAACAAGTGAGACTGTTGTGGTGTCCCCCAGCCACTAGAATCCCTCCATGATGGAGACTTTTTCCTCCTCTGTGCAAAACACTCAGTCACACTCAGTCAGCCTCCTCTGTAAGCCTATTTCAAAACAAAAAAATTCAGAATATCTCCTGGCCCTGCACAAGCATCTGCTTCCCTGGGTAGTCACAGTCCACGAACTTTTCACTCAAACTTTTTGATGTCTGTGTGAATCCTGACATGGATGCAAGGTGCCTTACGCAAAAAGACAGATCCATTTTCAACCCCTAAATGTCATGATTTGCTGATTCTTGAAATCCACAAACTACACATAAAACAAGTAATTTCCTGTGACCAGCCACAAAACAAGTAGGGTGCTATCTGGAAAACACTGCCCTCTAATCCAGGCCTTGTAAAAATCTGCTGTTCATCTTTTTGTAACCAGGTTCTAGGGAGGATGGTAAATCTAGCTGTGGGAGTCTGGTTCTGTCCCTGTTGTTATCAACAGAAAAAACAGGAAAACATCCATCATCTTTGGCAGAACCAGATATTAGTGTATGCTGGGGAAAACCAAAACAAAACAACCCAAAAAACCTCTAAAATCTACTCACTGAACACAACTACAGCCCGAGGCCCATTGATGTAGCTCTGAGAGTTACTCAAGTGCAGATCAGACTTCGCGCAGAGCTCGAGAACTAAATATCATTCCAGGCAATTTATTACTTTCCAATATTAAAGCTGCTGTCCTTATGAAAACAACAGTGGGTGGTGGTGTCTCGTATTTTCTGTGTTCAGCTGATCTACCTTAGAAATGCTGCTTTAATAAAGTTAAATTTGTACTCATGTTACAATGAATGATGCTGCTGAAGAAGCTATGAAAATTAGTTCCTCCACTTCTGGGAAGCCACGTCTTCTCAGCTCTTGTAGGATACATTGCAGCACACAGCACTAGCCTAGAAAATGTTTTATTGCACTGTTATACAACAACTGGTTGTTACACAGTATGTGCATTTACTAGAAATAAAATAATATCTATGCCTTCATTCTCCATGGGAAGGATTCTGACTGGGGAGACACATCCCAGTCCTGCTTCACCCAGTAGACTGCCCTGATCTCTAGGTCCTGGCTGGGCTCTTCAGTGTTTGCTCTCCTTCTTGCCCCACAGCCTCTGCATTCTTGTCTGTACTCTGACACAGACTGAAAAGAGATTACCCTTTTCCTCCATACCAGGCCTCTGCATGCCTTCTTCTTCCAGGCAGAGAACATCAGGTGAACATCCTGGTGAATAAAAGCTGTCCTCAGTAAGTCTGAAGTTCAGCCATGGCTTTTTGCTTGATAATTGTAGCAGTGGCAAAGAAGACACCCTCAGTGTTGGTGCTGGCAGATACCCTCAGCAATGCTGGCTGCTCCCATCTCTGAGACAGGTTATGTACCATGTTTAAGTGTCAGGGGCTTCTGGACTTCAAGTGTGCCTAGAGCTCTCCATAGAGATTATGCCAATTGAGGCAGCCCAGGAGTGGCCACAAAACTTTGCCTCAAGAATGTCTATAGCAGGCATGGCCTGGATATGCTCTCAATGTAGCATATATAGCTTAACAATACTTACCTTCTCTAGAAGGCTGTCGTTACCATCCAGCATGGTAAATAAGGGATGCAGCACTGTATTTCTTCATTCAGGCTCACAGAACACCTGCTCCTGAATCACATGTAAAGGTAGAAGATTAAAAAAATGTTTTTTAAAAAATTAAAAATCAGATGAGGATAGCTCAATTAAAAGACAAACACAAACAAAGTCAGAGCAATCAATGGTAGTTCAGCTCTGACTGAATTTTATCATCAGCAGACCTGCTGTTGTTTTTCCCTTCCTTCCACAACGAGAAGATCTAGAGAGGAAATTTCCCTCTTCAAATTCCACATTCAGTTGATTTAGTCTGAGAATCTTTTTAGAAGGATAACAAAACAAATGAACAAAAAAAAAACAATAACAAAAAAAATGACTTGAAGGAAAAATTCTAATTCCAGCCAAGGCCCTTAAGCCAATCACCTTGTGCCAGACTGTTCAATAAGGGAACTGGATGGTGTCAGCACTAATCATCTGCCCATTTTCCAAGGGTAAATTTGGCATGTGTCTCAGAGCTGGGGAGAAGGGGCTCTGGAGTCCTCCTAGGAATTGGATTGTAATTCTGATGTGATGGCATCAGCTAATTAGCAGCTCTAACAAACTTCACCTCCAACCCCTCTCTGGATTTTTCCCCAATTATGGCTTAGACTAAAGCCTGCAAGAAGGGGGGGTGAGAGGAGGGAGCTGTTACAGTTACTGAAGGTTACACATCTGAAAAGAATAAAAATGATCTTTGTGCTTAATGACACTCCTGTTTAATTTTGACAAACAGAAGCATTAACATCCTGCAGATAGGGACAAGCTAACGTGGAGGATACTAAGCAGAGACAAGCCCCAAAGCCCCTTCTGCAGCCCTTCACACAAAGCTAAATTTTACCATTACCGACATAAGGGATTTGGCAGCCTTCAAACATAATTACTCTTTTACATATGTGCGTGACTATAAATATATACTTTCCTTGAGGTTCTGCTTTATTAAAATTCTTAACTACAGAGGTTTCCTTCCTTCATTCTTTGCTCATACATATCATGCAACGCAGCAAATACTGTTTACCACAAAAAGAATAATCACTTACATGCCAAAGGCAGAAAACACTTTAATTGCTGCTGTCCTCAAAGAGTTTTCTGTAATGCTCAGAAAGTTCGGTTGTGTTTTTTGTCCCTTGTTTGCACTGGAAAAGTCTCCCACTGAAACCAGGGTAGTCCATTATTCACTGAAATCAAAGCACTTTCCAACTGCAATAAAATAACGTTATTTTACAAACTATAAAATTGCATAGAATTTTACAAACACTGTAAATGTGGCCATTCAAAGAGTGAAAAATGATCAAAGTGTGGTTCCACCCTTCCCAAATAACTGTGACACCCCTGTTACAGTACAAAGCTTTGGAACAGTTATATTGCTGCACATAGCAATGTAAAGCGCAAATGATGATACCAACAAATGCTCAGTGCTGACACTTAAAAGAGCGGCTGTAAAAAATATCAGTCCATGATAAAAAGCACAGCATCAGCCATTGACTTTATGCAAAATATTATTTACCGTGCAAACATACTGGGCTGCAAAATATAGCTAATAAAATAAGTGATTTTCCTGCCTGCTGCTTTCAGAATCACTCACAGTCTCCAGGAGGCACAGTTCCCTAGGGATGATGGAAAGTACTTTCCAGCAGTAGACAAGAAAGTCTTGATTAATCTTTTTTCTCTTTTGTCGGCAGTAAAGGGTCATCCTTGAAGACCTGATTTTCACTCACTAAACTCATTACAGGTTGCCAATGTAAAAAAAAAAAAAAATGCAGAAGGGCATCTGCTAAATAAATCAAATAGATTACATCTCTCAGGGATAGAACCAGTTCCTCCAGCTCCAAAATAGCCAAATGGCATGTCAACATTTTTATGCAGCATGGAACACAGGCACTGGTCATGCTAAATATCACCTCACAGTAAGCTGGTGTGACAATCAAGGTATGCTTAGTTTTGGCCAATTCAGAGCAACAACCTGGTGAGACACCATCCAGGTTCAGACTGCAAGCTACTCAGGCACACTCTCACAGCAGCTGCACTTGAGCAAAGGTATCTTCCCCTTGGTGCAGATGGCCCAGAGACAGCTCCCCAGACACTTCCTGTGTCAAACACACATCCTTTCTTACTCCCCTCTTGCCTGTATTTAGAATCAGAGCATAACAGGTTCTGTGGTTTGGGTTGGAAGTGACCACTAAAAGTCATCTAGTCCATCGCCTTTGCAGTGAGCAGGGACATCTTCAAATACATGAGATTGCTCAGATTGCCCAACCTGGCCTTGAATTTTTCCAGGGTTGGGGCTTCTACCACCAGTGTGAACAACCTGTTCCAGTGTTTCACCACCCTCACTGATAAAAGTGTTTTCCTAATATCTAGTCTAAATCTACGCTCTTCCAGTTTAAAACCATTACCCCTTACACTATCACTACAGGCCCTGCTAAAAAGTTTGGCCCCATACTTAAACTGAATAAAATATCTGCCTGCACAGGCCATCAATTTTGAGATCTGAGTACTGATAAAGATCAACTTCAAAACAGTCTGGGAAGGTTAGGCAGGACTCAGATTTTCTCTGTTGACAATGATGAGTTTCCCTGGCTAAATAAAACACAAGCATCAAATCTTCTGGTGACATCAAGACCAGACTTACTTCCTAACAAAAGTCTTTTCCTTGGATAATCCCTAAAGCATATTTTCATTCAGTCCCCTGGTTCCTGCTCATGGGTGGAGATTCTGAATAAATCATCTAGATAAGTTTAGGAGTAGGAAAGTTTATCCAGAAATGCCAGTAACCAAAAGATGAGTAGGTGGTATATAGACATTACAGGGTCACAAGTTACTCTGCATGTACTCCAGGGAGAAGTAACTGTCTGTACTCTGATCTGTTAAAGTCTTCTTAAAAGTTTTGTATTCACTTTCATGGGACATTATCCCCCTGTTTACAGAAGCCTTCCATGAGAAAACCAAGCTCCAGTCTGGGAGAGGGAGTAATGGGCATGTTGAGGACTGTTTTCCCCCCACTAGGCCTCCTACAGAAAGGCACTCTACATTCACCAAGAAAGTCAACCACCTACAGAAACTTGGGAGCATTTTATTCAGTTTGAATGCTAGGTTTCCTTTATGGGGATCTCACTCTGGCAGCACTACCTAGGCCAAGGACTCTTGAAAATGAGGAGGACAGCATTTGCCAAGCACATGAACTCCCCAGAGATGCTCAGCACATCAGCTGAGGACTGTCACCCACATCTGTGTGCCTTCTGACCCAGCACTGCTTCAGTTCAGCTTTTCTCCACAAAGAGCTACCTCACCTAGGAAAATAACCAAAGCACCCAAACCCACGGGGGAGCTTTCAGGGTTTCCTACAAAGCCTCCTGGAATTTCCCTGCTGCAAGGTGACCTCTGACATTTCAGACAGAGTCTCCTGGGAGCACTGAGGAGTTAGCACAGAACAAGAGGACAACAAAGCAAGTTTATAACTTAAGAAAAAGCAGAGCAATGTCCTTTCTTAATGGTCTTTCTCAGCCAGACTCAATTTGGGGCATTCTTTGTTGGTTGATTCTTCTTTTTTTTACCTTGCTTTAAAGCACCGACACATTGACAGATGCTTCCTATATATTTCCATCCTGTGGTGTATTAAATTTTGCTGCTGAAGCAGCTACAATCCCTTTCAAGGGATCATTTCTTTCACTGTTACACCTGGGTCATCTGGAAATCCGAGGGGAGAAAGCAACGTTCTTCACTGGCTCTGTGATTAAAATGATTTATCTTGCCACATCTCACAGCATCACAGTGCAAAGAATGCCACCACCCCACGTGAATGCTAGCTCCCACACAAGACTCCACTAATGGCTTCTTTTACCTGAGCAGGAATGGCTTTAAAACCCCGGAGTTTTTTTCTGGGGCTAGAAAAATGCCTGACGCTCAAAGCCAAACTCAGATGGAAGCAACACATTTGGTAGGAACTATAGTAAAAGAGCAACCTTGCTCTCCCTTATTAGCTGGGTAGTGTAAAGGCAGTACCTGGGCTGATGAGAGCAGGGATATGTTCATTAACCAAAGGCATCACAGATGCCACCTTCCTATTGCTGAGCTCTGCAACTGCACGTCATTCTCTCACCTAGAATCAATGCTGCTTCAGTAATATGGTTTAATCTAAACATTGCCCTGTTTATCCTATTATAGACTAAAGTTTTCTCTTACTTTTTACATCAGGTTTTGCTTTTTTTTTTCCCTTCTCTGAAAAGGTACAAATAAAGAACCTGATAACTTTAATACAAAAATGCCAGGGAGAAATAAAACAAAATCATGGTCTCCTGAGTGTTGTAATTTTGCTTTGCAAAATAAAAAAATCACCATGTGTCTCTCCACATCTTCAGTTCCCTGCCATCTGAAAGGCCATTCAGTCTGGTATTTGTCCCTCAGTGGAAGCTGAAATTGTATATAATACATCTGTGCCTTCTCACATGCCCAGAAACACATCCCAAATACAGCCTGACCCAGAGTGATCCTGCCTCTCAACAGATTCTGCTCCTAAATATCTCAGATGTTGAGTCAGAAGACTTATCATAGCATCATAGAATGGTTTGGGTTGGAAGGGGCCCTGAGGATCACCGAATTCCAGTCTTGCTGCATAGACAGGGACACTGCCTCTAGACTAGGTAGCTCAAAGCCACATCCGACCTGGCCTTGAACACTTCCAGAGAGGAGGCAGCCACAGCTTCTTGGGGCAACCTGTGGCAGTGTCTCACCATCCTCACAGTGAAGAATTTCCTACAATTGTCTAACCTAAATCTACCTTCTTTCAGCTTAAAATGATTCTCCTTCATGCTATTACTACATATCCCTGTAAAAAGTCCCTCCACAGCTTCCCTGTAGGCCCCCTTTGGGTACTGAAAGGCTCCCTGGAACCTTCTCTCTAGCTCTGGAGGCTGAACAATTGTCTCAGTCTGTCCTCATAGGAGAGGTGCTCAGCCCTCTGATCATCTTCATGGCCCTCCTCTGGACTCACTCCAAGAGCTCCATGTCTTTCCTGTGTTGGGGGCTCCAGAACTGGACCAAGTACTACAGGTGGGAGTAAGAGAGTGGATTAGAGGGGAAGAATCACCTCCCTTGACCTCTAGGCCACACTTCTTTTGATGCAGCCCAGGATATGGTTGGATTTCTGGCGTGTGAGTGCACATATCCCAGTCCCCCACTACAGGGGACTGGCAGTCACCAGAGAAGTCTGGTGCAAACTCATACACCCTGAGCACTGCCAGGAACAGCATTATACATGATATATATCCTACTAGTCCTTGATTTTACATCTGAGCAGCACTGCTTACAAGCTGTGACCCTATCTTAGTGCCTGGCTTCACTCCTGCAATTTTTTACCATTTGCCTATAGTGGAAAGGGCAGATACACAGGTCAGTGCATGGAGCTGCCCCACTGCTTCCCAGGGGGGTGTTAGCTTCTGGCACTGACAGCACTACCCTTTGCTGCTCATTAGTTGACCAAATGGGGAACAGGGAGCTCGTTTCATCAAACTGCTCATTGCAGTGGCTTTGCTACCTGGGACCAATTCAGAAGGAATCCAGATCCCTCTCAGCCCAGCCAGCAGAGAAGGTGCTAATTAAAAAGTGGAATTTAGCACTGACCTGCTTGTGCCACATGCTTTAAACTGCACACTAAGGTCCTTGACAGTCCCAGGGTATCAGAAAATAAAGGATGCAAAATAAAAATAATGTGGATTTTCACAGAGGCTGCTGAGAGTGGCTGAGCCAGGAGGGTCTGGCGTTCATGCCCTGCTCCTGAGGGTAAGGTCCCCACAAACCTCTGAGCATCACTGACATTAAAAAGCTCAAAACTGCCAGTTTGCTCCACAGCCTAGAAACAGGTATCTGATCGGGTCTTTTTTTTTTTTTTTTCTTTTTTAAACAGCCACCAGCTACGTGACCCTGGTTCTACACTGTGCATGTGCGATGGGAGCAGAGAGACTTTCCTGCTATCTGTATGAGACAGTCAACTCATTTAGCAGAAATTAGGCTCCCAACCAGCTTAACTCATTTGCAATTATAGGATGGCTCCTAACATCTCCAGAATTTCAAGACATCATTTGAGAGAGGTTGTAAACCAGTCAGAGTGTTGGCAGGGCTGAAATGGAGCACGGAGCTAAATAAGGTGGCCCATAAAAGGATTTAACCCTCAAGTACCTCGATGGGAATGACTGCATTTCAGCAATAAGTGAGAAACATTGCTATGCTTATCATTTGCTTTCCAAACCAAAGAATATAGCCTGACTGTAGCAGCTGACCAACTTTTCCAACTTTTTTCCACTTCTGTGTCGATACAATAAGGAAAGGTTTTTTGTCTTCTTTACTGGAGAAAAGGGTAATTTTTTCATCTCCCTAAGAAGCACTGTACAGTGAATCTTTAGCATTTGCTGTTAAGTGTGACATTATTTGCATTCATCTCCCTGGTATTTTTAAAGAACTGGGACATCAGGACCCCTGGAGGTGCTGTGGCTGGCATTTAACCTCATGTATCTCCAGTCATATCTACAACTTCAGGCTCTCTCAACAGGTATTCCAAAGACATGGGCTCCATTTTAATTGTTCTAAACCACCCCATATAGAGTCTTTCCTGACTGCAGGAGCAACTAATTTTTGGAGGATAAACTGACCAGTTGCAAATTGCTGCCTTCAGAATCTACCACAAAGAGCCTTTCAGACAAGAGGATAAGATATCTGCTCACCCATTCATAATATTTTCTTTCTTTTTCCTTGCCAGTGTGTTATCCCCATGCATCTGATATGTGCCAGGCTAGGAACACAAGCCCTTACAACAATGTTGATAGCTGTGGCTCACATTGCTGATCTCCAGTTGAAGGT
The DNA here is from genome assembly GCA_038090715.1 of Florisuga fusca. Taxonomy (NCBI): domain Eukaryota; kingdom Metazoa; phylum Chordata; class Aves; order Apodiformes; family Trochilidae; genus Florisuga; species Florisuga fusca. Next base: position 5,510,108 of record JAAWXA010000003.1, read on the forward strand.
TCTAACATCCATGGTGATAAAAGTTACTGCTGAGCTGGTCAGGTCTGATCTCTTGTGCTGTCAACAGCTCACTCACTGCCTCACGACGTCCTGAGGGACAACGAGGATATGGATAAAATGCTGCAACTAACTGCTAAACTGCTTGAGTCAGTGCTGAATTTGTTCTATAAACATTTGCCTTGAGTGCATGAGCCATCGTGTGTGTGGTGCTTCTTCTTGGCTGTTTATGAAGATGCAGGAGTGGGTGTATCCCACTTGCCTCATGCAGTATTGCTTAGAGAGTGGAGCTGCTCCCTCAGGAAATGAGGCTACCTGAAGATCCCAGAGAGGATGCAGACTGTGGATGGCTTTACTTGTTTTCTTCTCTTGGGTCACAGCCTCAGAGGAGCAGACTTCACTGAGAAATCTCATAGGCAGATGGAAGATTTACTGATGGACAATAAAGGCACACATCAGAAAAAGAGGACAAAAACACTGGTATATAATTAATGTCAGGAAGCAAGTAGTTTGGGGGTTATTCAGATCGCTGATGAATGTAGGGCCAGGCTCCCTGTTGCTCTGCAAGGGCACAGTTCTCTCAGCATGGTTCAATCTGCCTACACCCCTGAAAACTGAGCTAAGATATTTTACTGGGAAACTGTCCTCTCTTGATGTAGCTGCCTCAGAAACCCAAGCCACCACCCTCCCATCTCAGGCAGGAAGAAACACATTGGCTTGTGTTTCTCAGCCAATGATCCTCTCCAAACCAGGCTCAGGCGTGCTGCATCCAGGAGCACTGGCACCTAATGGACCACAGCACACACAGGGTGGGACCAAAGCCCTTCAGGCAGCTGAAATACTGACCTTCCCTGGCTTCCAAAGAATTGACCTTGCAAGCTTACCCTGTGCCTAGCACCGTTTCTCTGCAGGTAGAACTATGTAAATTCTCAAAAGAGACCTCTCTTGAGTGCAGCTTAGGGGCAATACACAGAGTTATCCTTTTCCTCCAGCCAGTGACCCTGTGTTTTATTTTCTGTGAACTCTCTTTGAGGAAAAAGCTGGGCAAAGGAAATGCAACTCACAATAAGAGTTAGGACTAAAGGAAGGAAGAAACAACACAGAGTGTAAGAAAGAGAAAAGAAAGAGAGAGCAAAGCAGGCAAAAGAAAATAAAACTGTCAATGAGTTAACTGCCTTCAGAACTAAAGCTTTCTTTGATGTTTTTCCAAACAAATCCAAAAAATGGACACTCTGGGCGAGTGAGAAACCCCTCACCTGCTCCCACCTTCTCCCAAGCAGAACAAGGATGTCATCCTCACCCTCTCTAGTGAAAAATTCCAGCACCTTTCAACACCTTAGCCTCTGCCTGGCCATGGTGTCTCCTAAACACACACATCTTCTCCCACCCCTCTCTCCCCCACAGCCCACCAGTAAGCTGCTCTGGGCACCTTGTTTCCCACCACCATGTTAGTGAGGAGGGTGACACGGGAGAACGCCATGCATTTGTATGCACAGAAGGACTAATTGGATTTTTCTGCTGGAGGATTAGCTGTTTGGCTGCCTGCTTCAGCACAGAAGGCATCCCTGGGTGTGGAAATAACAAAATGGCAGCTTGAATCAATAATAACATAATAGGCTATTTCGATAAGTTTTGTGCACACTATTATGACACAGAACCTCTTCACTTCTCAGGAAAAACATGAGTGATTGGTCTTGAGGAAACGACAATATTTATTCAGATATTCCAGTAACTGGGTCTTGCTTGGGAGTGCAGCCGTGATTCTCAGTAAGTAGTTTAGATTGCCAAGGTTAATTAAGTTAAGATGTGTCAAGGACGAAGAAATGCTAAAGTTCTTGTGTTTAATGTATCATAGCTCTCCCCTTTCTGCTACCCCACTGAGCAAATGCTCCTTGAAGAGACTGAGTCCCTTTTCACTGAGAGAAAGTGCATTCTCTTTACTAGTACCTCCCACACCTTCTAATAATTTATTTTTTAAAAAATAATTACGAAATGAAACATAGGGCAAAGTTATCTTCTTATCCAGTGAGTAACCTTATAACTTATTATCTGCCTTCATCATTAGGGCAAAGTTCAGGTGGGATGTTAAGTAATGCAAGAACAGAAGCAGAGTTAGCAGTGGCTGTGGGGTTCCTATGTGATTCCCATCTCAGTGCTTGGGGCTGGCACTGCATGGCAAGAGGGGGAGGGAATTTAGAGTAATACCCCTGACTCGCTTCATGTGATTTCTGAGGCCTAGCTTTTAGTTGTTCTCATTTTCAAACCAATAGGCACAAAGAAGACAGGCTCATTCACTTAAGGACAGAACAGGTATTTTATGCTTTGGCATAGTGTAAAAATTTACCAAAGCTGTTGCCCAACTTAGAATATATAGTTAGCAGTAGTTGCTAGAAAGTGGTACTCACTAGAAATGGCAGAGAGTGCAATATAAGCAATATACCCATAAGCTTTTTAATTATAACATCATCTAAGTCTACTTGGAGAGGCACTAGGTGCACCAGGTCTGCTTGCACTACCCATTTTTCTGTGCAGGTAGTGCCAGTGGTCTCTTTCAGTGATGTACTGTATGTGAGTGATGTTTGAAGTAGAAAGCTGATTCCCTTTTCTTGGGGCTGGTGGAGCACCATACAGAAATTTGGATTCTTGTTGTCTGTTCAGCATCCTTTTCAGTCCTCACCACTACCCATCTGAAAAGCCTGACCTGTAGAAAGTAAGTGCACTGAAAAATTAATGAAACTAAACAAGCCACAAACTTGAAAATATCAGCGGAGCAGCTGAAAACAGTTCTTTCATTACTGATACCATGTCAATAGGGGATTTTCTGTTTGCCACAGGAAACTGCCAGGAACCGTATTTAAATGCTGAACTTCTGAACTTCTCCTTTCACCTGTAGTTGAACCCTGCTAAATTATTTTACAACTATTATTGCTTTATAACCCATGACTGTAAATTCTTCCATTAGATTTTATTACTTAAGGATAAAAATGTGTGCCTGGGGTTTGTATTTGTATTTAATAATATGTGTATGCACTCACACACGAAGTGACTGATAGATAAGATAGAAGGGGTGGTTTGCATCTGAGAACTGAGGCGTCCCTCGCTGGGAGCCCATGTCAGGGCTGCAGCAGGGAGATCTGAGACACCCAGCCCTGGTCACTTCCCCAAAAGGCCCTCAGACTACCAGGAATGCTTCATGCTGGTAGAGGAAGCAAACACCAGCTTTGTCAGCCTCAACCAGTAAGAAAATCATGAATCTGGTGCTATAAAACCTCTGGACTGGTTAAAAGTATGATTTAAAATACGAATATCTCTTGGTTTTTTTCTCTTTTCTGAAGCTGTAGGGCTAACAATTTCAAGCTTTCCTCCACCATCTGAAGGGGTAGGTTACCTTTTCATTTTTAACAAACCCTGAAATTATGCTATAATATCAGGAGTCAAACGGCTAGGGCTTTACGAGGAGAAAATAAAAAGAAATAACCACTGTAAAAGAGTTGTGATAAAAATTATGAGTACTGCGACCATCAGCTTCTCAGTGCCTGTTTCTTCTACATGCACTCACTGTCTCTCATTATATTGAACTTTGGAGGGACAAAGAGGTTTCCTTCCTTTCGTTTCTTAATTCCAGCACATTTTTGTGAGTTGCTTACAATCAGAATTATCAAGAAAAGGTGGAGTTTTCTAGCAGGCTCTGGCAAGGGATATCTCAGAGTGCTGAAATCCAAGCTGACAATTTCTTTCCCCCTCCTCCATCACTTGGCAGGGAGTTAAAACCCTGCAGGGTACAGATGGGAGCCCTGGTCAGGAGCAAACTGCAGTGTTGCAGCCACAGACAAACAAGCAGAGAGTGCAAAGAAAGCTGGAGAGATGGAAAACCTGAGAGGTGGACAAGCAGACAAAAGACAGATTCAGCCTTTGCTCATCTGACAGTGATTTTGTCACTGCTGGGACAGGGCCCACTTTGCCTCAGGACAGCCTGACATCTTTCAAAGGCTTCCTCTTTTCTTCCTTGAGAGGATGCCTGCAGGGGCTCTAGCCAAAAATACCCACTTCCACTGACTGAGGACCAACTATCCTCCAAAGGTCTCAAAGAGCCCACTTGGGAGGGAGGTCTAAAGCACAGAGAAGAGCAACTTCAGTCTGAGAAAGAGGTAGCTCTGAAAGGGGAGGGAGTGGGGTTTCTGCTCTTCCCAGAATAGTTCTCTCATTTCTGCACAGATTTCTTTAAGAAAAAATCAGGTTGAACAAATGAAAAGGACTTCAAGATGAGGCTTAAAAGAGAAAAGCAACTCCAAGACAGTAGGGAAACTCCACTCCCCACTGGACATAAAAATACTGAAGAAAGGACAGGATCCTGGACAGATATTGCAAGTTCAGAGAGTGTTTCACAATATTTCAAATTCACCAGCATGGCTCTTGTTTCAGATGATACAGAATTTATATTTCACAACTTGCTCCCTGTTTCTCCACCTCATCTGTCTCCATAACTCAATTGTTACAAGTAAAACTCTACAGGTTTTGCTCTGCAAAATGAAGAATTGGTTTGCAAGATCCCAAAAGAAAAGAAATGTGCTTTGATGGCATTTTTAAAATGGTATTATAAATTTACTTTAACAAAGGTAAAGGTAATTAACTCCCTAAGAGCCTCAGGTGGCTGATTTCCTGATTACTCAGCCAGAGGGAGTGTCATTGTGACTCCAGCAATTAATTAATTAACTCACACCAATTGATTGGACGAGTCACTCCATTATAAAGCCCTTGCTTCAGTCTATGATCAGTCTTCCAATACTGCTGGTAGTTTTTTAAGGATTTCCTGAGGTTTTGCTTCAGCCCAAAAGAAGACTTCTTTTAGCAGTTACAGTCAAAGCGTTATGTCAGCTTTTTCCTTGTCCTAGGATGTAAAAGGCCTCAACACACACACATCAGGTGAGAACCAAGTATGCTCAGGTAACGTGACTAAATATTTAGAAGTATGGGGAGATGTTACTGTAGCCTTTCAGTTCTTAATGGAGGCCCAAAAGAAAGACAAACTTTTTAGCAGGGCCTGGTGTGATAGGACAAGGGGTAATGGCTGTAAACTGAAAGAGGGTAGATTCAGACTAGATATACAGAAGACATGTTTTTACTCTAATGGTGGTGAAACATTGGAATAGGTTTCCAAGAGAGGTGGTAGAAGCCCCATGCTTGGAAACATTGAAGATCAAGTTGAATCTTCTCTGAGAAACTTTGTTAAAGATGTCTGCTCTCTGCAGGAGTGTTGGACTAAATGACCTTTAAAGGCCCCTTCCAACCCAAAGAGAATCTATGGTTCTGTGAAATCTGGAAAAGCCCACTGTAAGGATGAGTGTCCAGCTAGGATCGATCACGCCAGCCTCTGCTTTCCGACCATCCCATATCGTGTATGGAGCAAGTGAGGCCATTGCTGTCAGATTCAGTTCTACTTCTGGAAGAATTCCCTTCTGTGGCCACTGATTTTGTCTGGGACAGGAGGATGGAGAGAGAGAGCGAGCTCCACGTCCACTTTTGGAGAGGTTTGGAAAACATGGGAAGGCAAGATGGTCAGATTTGCCCATCTGGGTGGCAAGGACATAAATTTTGCCTCAAAAGTCAGTAGAAGGATGGAGCTTTTGTCTCCAATCTTCCTTGCTTCTCTCCTCTGAGCTCTGAATAGCACTGCATAGTTATCTGAGATGCACAGGCACCAGCCTCCTGCCAAGATATAGCTGTATCAGGACTGTGTGCCATAATTTCTCTCTTTGTTCCTTTCCCACACTGATGGCGGATTTCAACTTTTTGGGCTCTTCTCCAGCTTCTGTCAGATTTCTTTGTTTTTTAAAAAAATTCTTTGCTGTTTTTTTTTTCTTTCCTCTGGGGACAAGGACAGCACAGGGAGCATAAGAAGCACAGCTCTCCATTCCTTATGAAAGCACTGTCCCAGGGACATAGCCACAGTGCCAAGCTGAGATGCCTCCAGACTGAATAAGGGCTGTTGATGACAAAAATGCAATGCACTTCCATTGACTTTGGGTTTGGGGTGTTGTTGTGGGGCAGGGGGGTTGTGGTTTTTTGCTTTTTTTTTTTTTTTNTTTTTTTTTTTTTTTTGGGGGGGGGGAGGAAGCACACAGCTAAAAATATTTCCCTCTAAATTTTCTTCTAACAGGTGTACTTTGTACATGGGCAGTACGACTGGAGAACTTGTGCAGTCCTGAAGCACCTGCTCTTCCTCATCTGGCAGATGAAGCCTTCCTCAGGGTCAGGCAGCACTGCCAGCAACCTGTGCAATGGCTGCTCACCAGCTCTCCTCCCCCTCACAGCTTCTCACCCTCATGCTGATGGTGAAAGATCATGGTAGTGTTGGTTTTTACCCTCTAAGATTGTTCTCTGGTTTCATTCCTTTACCCATGAAAGGCCAGATGGATGGAGACTTGGGCAACCTGGTCTAGTGGAAGGTGTCCCCACCCATGTCAGGGGGAGTTGGAACTAGATGGTCTTTAAGGTCCCTTCCAAACTACCCAAACCATTCAACTGTTCTATGAACTGCTGATGGTACACAGTGGGATTACTGAAAGACTGGCCAATGAGACTTTGGCTGTCTGTCAAATAAACACCTACAGACCTCCCTATGTCAGAGGTGGTTATATTCAGACTGGACAAGGCTCACCCAGTGATCCATGAGGTCTCATCTAGTTAGTGTTTCTCCTCACAACTTCAGCTGTTCATCTCCAGCCCTTCCCTACAATCCCTGGTGATTTTGGCATCCTCCAGGTTACAAATCTTCCTTAAACATTCTGGTAAGCCAAAATGAGAACGGTCTCTAAAACACCTGAAAATCGTGGCCCTGCTGTTTCAGGAATGTAACAAACCCTCCACTGGAAGGCAAGTAAGTGTGACAAGGTGGCCTAGGCACAGGAGCAACAGTTCTGCGTGCATTCTCCTCTTGGCACAGCTGGGTGTTTCTGGCATGTTTTGGGGGAAGCCACCAAGGTCACATTCAGATTTGGGGGTGTAGGTGCTCTTCCTTGGAGCCATGGTCCTGCAGATGTCCAGTTATAAGCCACAGCAGCCCCTCTCCATTTGACAGCTTCCCACCATTGGGAACCAACTGCAGTGGGGAAGCTATGTATACACTTAGGGTCTCACCCCAAATTAAAGTCAGGGGCTGGGAACCACTTCTGAGTCTCAATGCACAGGCATAGCCTCAACCTGCCTCTGCTGAAGTTCTCTGTCCATAAACTAGGGACTTTGATTCTTCCATCTATGCTGGACTTCTAAGACATACTTGAGTATGACAGACTGCACCTCTCATAAGAGGGATGCCTCAAGTAGATGCCTAATGATGCTAGGCCCCAGCTTCACACAGAGTGTCTGGGATCGGTCCTATATGATGTAACAGCCACAGCAGTAATGATTCACAGCAGGGTTCAATCCAGGCTGTTTCATTGTCATCCTACAAAAGTGTGTTAAGGCACTCAAAGCTTAAGTCTTTCCAAGTAGACACCACAAAGGACTAATTAGGTTTTTTAAATGCAAGATATCAGAAAGTGCTAACAACTTATTCATGACTGTACTGGTCTCGAGTAATGCATGGAAGTGTCTCCCATGACAGCAGCATCAGGCACCAGCTGAGATTGCACTGACTGTTTCCTGCAATGGTCCCTGCCCTACAAGTCAGTTCAGTCTTCCCCTGATCTCTTTTTCCTCAGTTGTCTGCATGGTCACCAAGCACCCAGACTGTCCAGTCTGCATTTTCATGCCTGTTCCTAGTAAGAACACCAAGCCTGTTTGAGTGAAGGTGACCTGCTGTACAAGAACAGGGCATGAGTAATAGTCATGAGGAGGCAGTTGCATGGATGACTCAACATCAGCCTGGGAATCCCCATCTCTGATGGTGACCCGTTGAGCATCTTTGGGCATACGTGTCTCTACTTTACTTGACATGGTTTGTTGCTTTTAACCCCAAGTTCATTCTTTGCCTCTTTTAACCTCAAGCTCTTTAGGGTGAGTACTATCTCCAGCTTCAGGCTTATAAAGCTCTTAATTCAGCTTGATCTTGTTCAAAGGCTCCAAGCACTCTAATCTTAGTAATAATAATAATCTGAAGCTATATAAACATTAATATTTTTTCTCTGTCCTTTACAGAAGAGCGGTTGCCAGAGGAGGGTTACACTGCCCACCTTGAGGTAGAGTTATATTTCAGGATGTTATCAGTAGACTTAATTGATCATTTCTTCAGCACCAAAGGAAAAGTGATGTCCCTGCTCTTTTGATCTAACCCCTTGTATTTGCTATACTTGCAAACTCTGTTTGCTGCATTGTCAAAAGTTGTATTTAATTTTTATCTTTATATATCATAATAGCACTTAAGAACACCCATTACAGAGCAGGACTCCTGTGCTGTTGCATGAGAACAGAAAAAAAAAAGCAGTCTTTGCCCCAGAGAGAGATATAAATGGTTATAAAAACAGTGATAAGTCATTCTTCTAACACTTTTGTGAAGTAAGCAAATATGATTATCAACCTCATTTTACAGATGGGGAAGTATGTCACAGAAAGGTTAAGTGATTTATCTAATACCATGCAGCATGTCAGTGACAAGAAAATACTAGAACTCTTGATCCCAGAGGCAGTTCTGCAGTCTGTAAGGCCAGTCTTCAGCAGTGAAACCCGAAATGGGGACCAGATTGTTTAAATAATGCCCAAATATTTTTGAAAGAGAAAATAATAAAATAATTTCCCAATATTATTTTAAGCTTTTGCCAATAATTCAAGTCACTGAGCTGAGAAATCTTGGATTATCAAAAAGGTTCTCCAATAAACCTGTGTCCCCCCACAGTCTGGTGCTTCCTCTTCATTCCTCCGTTTCCCTCATTTCAAAACATCGCATCTACAAATATTTATCTAAAGTAGTAAATGTTAACCTCCCTCTCACCCCCCAAATATTTGTTTCTCATTTTTCCTGGCAAGACCCAAGCAACCACATGTGCTCTGAGCAGCTTTTCTGGGATGTGTCCCCAGATGGGGCCAGCCAGGGCCAGTGTCCAGGGCAAGCCAGCCCCATGCATGGCCTCTTTCCTGTGCCTTGTGGGGTGTCCTGCATGGAGGCAGGAGACCTTTTTCCCACTGCTGCAACAGGTATCCTGGAAGAGGGACAGGCTGATGCTTAACTCTGCACCACCACCCCTTTGATGGGACATCTTCAGGGTCCTGTTTGAGGTTTTGGACCTATGTGCAGTTGGCTCCAGATCAGCATGCCCCCCACCTGTTCATGCAGCCTTGTCCTCTGCAGCATGGTGTAATATACAGCATCCTCAGCCCTAGCTGTGCCACTATCACCTGGGAGGGTTATTTGTTCCTCCTTTTTCTTTTGCAGCTGTCTCTCTTCTCACATTCAGCTGGCAGCACTCTACTCCAGCTTCAGGCCACAAAGAAATGTTTGTCTGTTTTCTGAAACATTATTAATATTTAACTTGCCCAAAGTAACATCCCACTCCAGGTGGCAGATGAGAAACCTCAGGTGTGGCCATGGCAAGACACCCTGTCCAGCTTCCCAGCAGAATGAGGGCACCCTAAGGTGGCAGCATGCCTTTCCCACATGCTCATAGCTCCCATTCCAGCTGGAAAAATTCCTCTGGGAAATGGAGGCCAGAAAAGTCTCCTCTGCCACGTCCCCCAAAGGGCATCATTGTTTATTCCCTTTTTACCTTTTCACCTCTGCTTGCCCTGTGTGTAATGTGGAGTTTATGATGTAATTATATCTCACACAGCTGAAATTGTCCCCTTATCACCAGACTGATTACACTTAACAAGGCATAAACTCCCTCTCTCGTTCTCTGCCAGGAGTCCAATTTTAAGCTCTAATTGTTTTATAGGCCTTTTGCACTCATGAGGGGATCAAAAAAAAAAAGGCGGGGGGGTGAAAAAGAAGAAAAATCAGTTGCCATTTACACATGTTGTGTAAGGCACATTTTCCACTCTCCCATCCACACCAAAGCCCCTTGGGGACTGCCCAAATGACCAACAACAACTCAACAGCTTGTATGTCTCAGTGCTTTCCTAATGACTGCTGGAAGCCTCAGCTTCTCCCCATCTCAAGTACAAACTGCTCCTTAGAGGTGAGCAGCAAAGGCCCCTTTCCAGGGGAAGAGTTTCTGCTCAGGGTCACCAGCAGCTGCCTGGTGGCAGATGGGGCTGATGGAAAGCCAGAGAGCGCTGAGCTCTGCTCAGCCCTCCCTGTGCAAAGGGTCAGCAAGAACACTTCATTGAGAAAAGGCCTTCAGCAGGCTACTGTCACTCAGCTGGGACAGCCTGAGGGATTTCTGAATCTCTAGGAAACTGGCCTAGGGGACTTCAGAAACAGCAGCAAGGTTGTGCACTGGGAAGGCCTCACATTTTCTGAGAGTATTTTCCTTTTGGAGTGCTGTCCTTCTTCCCATTTTCTTTTTCTTTTCTTTCCTCCCCCAGAAACAAGGAAGCAAACTGATAGCCACAGGGACAAGGCAGCCTTATTATCATCTTTCTTTGTGGTAAATAAACTTCATATATTTGTGGTAAATAAATGAAAGAATAGATTCATAGAGTGGCTCATGTTGGAAGGGACCTTAAAAGTTGGTCAGTCCAACCCCCCTTGCAGTGAGGGGGAACATCCTTAACTAGATCAAATTGTTCAGAGCCCCATCCAACCTGACCTTGAATGTTTCCAGGGATGGAACTTTTTTGATCTCTATGGGCAACCTGTTCCAGTGTTTCGCCTCCCTCATTGCTAAATAATTTTTCCTTTATCTACTCTGAATTTTCCCTCTTTTAGTTTAAAACACCTTATCCTATTGCCACAGGCCCTGATAAAGTCTCTCTCTTTCTTATAAGCCCCCTCTAAGTGTTGAAAGGCAACAATAAATGAAGTCTGTCCATCCCTTTGGAAAAACCTTGATTAAAGGTGTTGGCAAATCATGGCGAAGTGCCATTGCCTTACAGCCTTGCTTCCCAGAGGTGTTAAAGTAGACTGACACATTTTCTCTTGCTCACTCATTTTGGTAGTTGTTTAATTATGGCTTATTTGTGTACCAGCAACACCGATGAGCCAGTTGAGAAGTTGAGTTGTTCTCTTGGTAGCTGTACAAATCCAAAACAGCTGATAACTCATGCTGAATGTGGTTCAGCCAGAGTCTCTGATGGTACCACTTCTGCCTACAGAACCCAGCAGAGCAAGCAGGCAAAGGGCAGGGCTAATCAAGAATACACACAGAGACAAGAAGCAAGGTAGTTGCAGTAAATGCCAGATCAGCATCACAGTATTATTTTTTTCTGTATCTTTCTGAGCAACACATCACATCACATTTGTTGTTTTCAGGAGGGGATTCAACAGAAGAAAAGGGACAAAGTGAAAAGACTGGATCTGAGGAGGGGAGGGAAGCAGGTGGAGGAGCCCACAGAGGAAAGTTTTCTAGCATTTAGGGGCCAGGATCTAAACCTAACAAGATGCCCATGGTCTTTTTTGTATTCTTCTTCCAGCACTCATCCACTTGTAGCAGGTGGTATGTAAGTTTCTAAGGTAAGTTTTTGGTGGTTTTGTGCCCATGCAGCACCTTGCATAGGTAGAGTCTTGATACCTGAGCAGAGAAACTACTGTAATACTAGCAAATTGGAGGTGACCCAATACTAAGAAAAATAACTTGTTTAAGGATTAGGTGTACCATCTGAATAACCAGCAGAGAGATCTCTGCAGGGAGGACACCAGTGGTGTTCTTAGAGTACAGAAGTCCACGTTTCTCTCTGCCTTTTCTGGCCTTCCTCCAGGTCCTTTGGCTGCTAGAGCTGGCTTATTCTGCAGTAACTTTTTTTCCATTATTTTTCTTCTCCATTCCCCAAGACCATTTGGCCCTGGGGATGTTCAGTGTCCTATTTGCAGTCCAGGCAAACAGCCTTTCATAAAATCCAAGCCAGATGCCCAGCTGGTGAACAAATCACATACCTCAGTTATTCTGTGGTGCTGTGACAATTTATAGCAGCTGAGCCTCTGGTCCTATAAACTGCAGGGAGCTTGGAGGGGAACCTGGAAGGACTTCATACACCACAGGTTTAAGGACGTATATTGGTGCGGAGGGAATTGGGAAACATTTTGGAGATAAAAGCTGTGGAGCAGAGCAGAGCTGAGGAGCACAAGCAAAGCAGGTGGGCTGCCAAGTGAGGAATACAGAGCAGCACTGTGGGCTAGGAGTGATGGGAAATGATTAAGCACATCAGGGCATGCTGGCTTGCTTCCCTAACACACTTCCTAAAATCATGATGATGGAGAAAGGAAACACAGCAGATGCAGTTCTGCCCACCTGGTAAGGAAGGGATTTTGTAGAGCAACTTCTCAGTTCTGACAGTGGCAAAACTCTCAAAATTCACAAGGGCGTACATGTGGACGTGGTAGAGGATGAATGCTGGCTGCAGGACATTGCCCAGTGGTTTGTGCCCAGAAGGGGATCACCAGTAGGGGTGTTTTTATGAGCCTATTATTGTTCCATTCCTTATTTTGATTTTGTTAATATCATCAGTAAAGATCTGGAACAGTTTGGAGGAATGAGCAGAGAGGATGTGAAAGCCTGCTTTCAAAGGCAGCCAAGGAGGAGAAACAACAAACAGGGAGCTAAAGAAATTGAAACAACAGGAAAAAATTGCCCAAATGAAACATAAAGCTTGGCCAAAAAAAAAAAAAAAAAAAAGGCAACTGAGGAGATCACAGAGGGAGGAGGAAAATAACCTAAACCACAGGTGCTTAATAGGAAGAAGAGAGCTGCAACACTGGAACATGACTAAAGGTTATAACAGAGGGCAAACTGCATATGAGTTTGGCAAGACAACGAAACACCCTTGTCTGAGCATGTAATCTCTGTAGACGTTGTGCATCAGAAACCCTGTTCTTCTTTTCCGATGGATGCCAAACCTAAAAAATTGCTTTCTGTTCTGGGCGCTTCAATACTCAAAAGCTGTTGACAGCAATATGCATTGATTAACAGAACAGAGACATCAACTTACAAGAAAAGGTGGAAAGACCCAAGTTTGTATCAGTTCATTAAGCAATTAGTAAAAATAGGTAGGATAATTGCTGGCAAGTAGACAGATATAAGAGAGAGACAGCAAAATTACTGGAAGAAAGACAAGCATAACAAGGGCTAAAGAAATAAATTAAGTTATAAAGTCTCAGAAAACCTTATCAGACAGTGATAAGTGTGTTACTTTGTGCAATAGGTTTCCTCAAGAGGAGGCAGTGCATCTTTGTGACCTGGGATATTGAAAGATGCCATAAATCACTGAAATTTGTTGTAGGGAGCAGAGAATAGGGAAATTGCAACTTGCTTTTGCTCGGTTTTCCAGACATTTTACAGACATCTCTTGCTTTGTGGGTTTTTTCTTGATGCAGATAATCTACACCTTTTTAAATGATTCTCACAAGGAGGCATGAGCATATTCTTGCCAGCCTTGCTGTGAGTGGCACCTTCCAAACCCAGATTCAACAGACCTGCCTCTTCTCCACCATCAGCCTTGCACCTGCTGAACTGCTCTTACTTCAGCAGCATTACAGTTTCCCAGCCCATAGATTAGAGGAAGGACATCCCATTTTATTCTGTTACACAAGACATCGTTGAGTTAATCTGAAAATGGAGTGAATGAGAGCAGGAGCTGGCATTATTCTCCCCTTCGTACTTCCTGCTCTCATTTTCATTTTGCTATTATAAGAGGTCAGAAGAACAGAAAAGTATATATTGCTTCCACTTCAGTTAATACAATCTGCCCCCAAGGGATTTCTTCCCTCTGTATTATTCTGATTCCCAGGGCCTTCTACCTCCAGGCTCTCCCTTTCCATTATTCCTCAATTATTACATCTGATAAAAAATCAATTATTCCATTCAGTCTATCCTACACAGCTCCAATTCTGAAAGGAAAGTGCATGCCTAACCTGGTACTAACCTGTGCTAAGCACTGCTGCTAAAAAGAAATTTCTTAAACCAACCCAGGGATCTGCAGCCACATCACCCCTCCCCTCCATTTCACATTGTTTGTAGCAGGTAGATTTATTTTTCCAGGTGCCATGATCTGAACTGTCATGCAGTACATATGAGCTACATTTCCTTTTCTCTTGGTTTTTTTTCTTTTTTCCCAGGTTCTTTTTTCCCATCCTTGTGTGGAAATTTAGTGGCAATAGGGTGCTCTCTCAGAGGCAGAGCAGGGAACACAGCATTTACTCAGCGTTAACTCCAGCAGTCTTAAGGTAATTCTGATTTGCTGCAAAGAGAAACAAACTCAGCCCTGTTCTGCTAATAATATTGTGGGTGCTGCACGTGATCTAACATGCAAAAGCAAATGAGAAAATTCTGAGGGCTATTTTAAGCATGTGTTAGTGCTTTGATGGCCAGGTCCCATCTTTGAAGAATACCTCGGACAATTGCAAACATACCCACAGCCATCATCACAAATAAATAGCAAATAATAAGTGTGCACCCTCAAAACACACAATGTGCCTCTTTATAAAGCACTAATAATTGCTTTGATTAAATCTTAAAGTCTCATTTCACCTTTTTACAAATGCACAGAAAGCTCAGAGCACCAGAAGCTGTAACATCTGTTGTCTTCCACAGGCTCCGCAGCCCAGATCTATCCTCCCACAAAGCCTGCCCTGTGCTCTGTCACTTACTGAGGCAAGCAGCTTGCGTGACATGAATCCTTGAGGGCACAGAAGAGTACCAGGTCAGCCAGGTATTTCAGGCACCTCTTTGCTGTGTCATGGAAATAGAGGGATAGAGACCTCTACTTTTCCATGAACAAACTGATTATTCAGCCCGTCTCGTATATGGCTCTTAATTTTGCACATGGGTAATTTTGCATATGTCCATGCCCGTGCACATGTGTGCATTCACATTGCCAGTGAGGGCTTGTCAAGGTCCTGAGAGTCCTGTGAGAGGGCACCAGTTAGCAGATAAACCACAACACCTTATTTCAAGGATATTCTGGTCTCTGCATTTCAGTCCTGGGTATGACACAACAGCTGCTGTGACAATCAGTAAGGAGCTCCTCCTGTCTCCCCAGTTATAACCCTGATTTTAGGCACTGTACATCTTTTGCTTCATCCCCCCATCGGGCCATGGGGCTGACTGCAGAAGCGTCTGTGCAGTGCATACATTCCCACTCCCCAGATCCCGTCTCAGTCATGGTGTCACCTGCCAGGCAATAGAAGGAAAACCCTCCAGGACAGCAGGCACATTGTTTGTCAGGTTGGCTGGGAGACCATGGGCCCAGGAGGCACTGAAGGGGTTTGCTGGTGTTAGCAGGAATGCATCTGGAATGCGAGATTGGAAGGGTAGCAGAAGGCTCAGGGACAAACATTTAGATTACAAAATGAATCATTTTGAGTTGCTGGGTGAAAATACTTGAAAGAGCCCCACCTACCCACTGCTTTTTATCAGGGGCGTGAGTTTCACAAATGAGCAATCATTTGCAACCATAACCTGCAGGGAATATTTGCTTGAGATACAGCCATCCATAAAGCTTTTGGATTAAGAGGCATGGATATTTGCAAATGCCACCTTATTTTGAAACACCAAATGTCAAAACACCAGCAGCAGATGCATTTAGTCAGAAAACTGTGCTTTTCAAACAGCTGCTCAGCATCTTCAACTTTTGCAGCTGCGTTTCTGAAAAGATACAGTTCAAACTGTGCAGCCCTAGGCCTGACCTTGTAGACTTTGTACGTCCTCTCACAATGGCCTTTAACTAGAAACATTTATTTTATGAAGAAAAACATTTCACAGAGCTTAAGCAGACAAGCCACAGTCGAGCAGCCCCACAGAAAGAGACATCATTACAATTACAACACCAACAGACCATGATGGTACCTCAGGAGCTGAGGCTAATGCTGTGCTAATGCTGCTCAATGTACAACAAGGCCAAACTTTTAGCTTCATTACTTTGGCTGTGTCCTGCTGATGTCCTGGGGATTCTCCTTTACTTATTTATGTTTCTGCCCTTTAGGTCCTGAAGACAAGGCTACTGCAAGTAGCAGAAAGGAGGGAGAGAGAAGATAGACCAGCAGACCTGGAGAGACTGTGATCTGGAATGAAATAGAGGTTAGTTCTCTCTCAGATGAAAAATGCAAGGGAAATGTGGGGGGGAAAAACTATCTGCAACAGATACGCAAAAGCAGGAAGGAAAAATCAGAAAACAGTGAAACTGAAGGAGACTTGGCAGTGACAGATAATACATTCATATACAAGCAAGCCATGAAATATGACATGACAAAAAGCCAGAGGAACCTTGTCTCTGCAGCCAGGCTGTGGCTGTTGCAAAGGCAATGAGCTGCTGCAAGCAAATGCAGGCTGGTCCTGCCCTCCTCCTGCCCCCTCACCAGTGCCAGCAGCAGGACAGGGCTGGGCACTGGTACTGAGACAAGCTGTGGTGAAAACCTTGTGTGGCAGCCTTGGGAAAGGCAGTTTTGCTTTGTCTGTAGCCTCCTGTCTCATCTGGTAAAAGGAGACCTCTTAGGATAAGAGGACCAGCTAGCTTGGAAAGAAGACGATTTGCAACAGCCAGAGATGATCAACAGCAGTTTAGAGCTCCTGCAGCAATAGGTCACTTTCTTCCTGTCCCCAAGGTGCTGTAGGAGGTAATAGCACTTTCCAGCCAGGCAACACCCAGAGCTGAGGGGTTGTATTCTCCTTTTAGCACCTAACAGACAGAAACATGTGCCCGAATTGAACAGAGTTCAGAAGAGAGCAGTAAAACATGAGGAAAGGGGCAGAGGAGTTACAAGGGGGAAATAAAGAATATGTTTAGCATGGCTCAACAGTGACTGTGAGGAGATAATGGGTTAACTGAAGAATGTTGGAAGGATCTAATCAAGAAAGAGGGGTATGGAGAGGGGGGGTGGAGAGGAAGGTTTGTGGGGAGGGGAAGTAGGAGCAGGTTGAGAATGACCCAGATTGAGAATCTCCAGCTGAGATGTCTATCTGTGAAGCCAGAGAAGGCAACTTCTGGTCCTGCCTCACACACAGATGTGCTGCTGTAACCCTCATCAGGTGTGGGCAGGCTACAATGCTTCCCTGCCCAAACCACCTCTAAACAAAGATGCCACCTCCCAGCAGGGGAATAGGGTCATTCCTCCTCTGAATTGACACTATGGGCAATTCCAGTGAAGCTTCTGACTCCGCCAGAACTAGAATTCAGCCTGTGAAGGCAGCAACAATACATCCCTCTTCTGACTCTGTTGATACTGGCAACCTTCCAGTTGTCATCCCACTGCAGAAATGGATTTCTGAGCATTCTAGACTCTGAGGAAAGTTGCCCAGAACATGTTTCAGGAGGCACAGGTTAGCTAACCCCAGTGCAATGTACCACAGCTCATGTGGTGTGTCTACAAACATACGAGAAAACAGTTTGCCCAGGGGTAGGAACAATGACACAAAAGCTGGTCTGTGGATTGGGTTGTTCAACTGCTGCATATTCAACTGTTCTACGTGCCAGAGGACATGGAGATGTATTGCATTTTTTCCCAGTCCTCTCTACTGCCACGCCTGCTTACTGGCAATGAGCACCTATTCAAACTGTAGATACTGCTTGTTTGTTGGCAGGAGCAAGCAGACAATGTGTGCAAGAGCACACATTTGTGTGCTGGATACCACTTCCCACAGGTGCTTCCCCATAAGCTGAATCCCAAAGGGATGTGGAACACATTTCTGTGACATCTCTACCCTCCTCTGCTTGATGATGCTCCCAGATTTCAGACCATCTGAACAGCAAACAAAATCATAACAGCAGGAGAGGGCTGTGGTATTTCATACATGTTTTCCAGTCACATCACAGCTCTCAATGAAACAGCAGTTGTATTTGTGACTTTGCCCACTGAATTATATATATCCTCTCTCCTTTTGAAAACACTCTTTTGAGTATTTGAGCTGAAAAAAGAGTATTATGGATACTGGGACCAACACATAATAGGTAGAGAGCTCCGGATATCCCTCACCCATAGCAGGCACCCAGCACCCTAATCCAGTTTCTGCCACTGCAGAAATCCACCTGGGGATGCAGGAGGACCTTTTGGAAAAACTCTTCTATTTCACACACAGACATCTCTAGTCTGCTGTAGCTGGCAGTGCTACAAGCCCAAGCATAGTAGCACCATTCACTCCAAGAGAAGTAGAGAAGATAGGTCAGAAGTCCTTCAACATCCCAAGACCAAGTGCTGCTCAGGGTCTGGAAAATCTGAAATCTGGAGCAAATCTGATTCTCAGTCCATTTCTGGATATGTTGCCTATTCTAGCACACCCTGTGTTGATAACAGCAGGCAGTTAAAAAATTTTGCTGAACTTCCTACTCTTTCTCCCACAAGCAGGAGAAAATCATTCCTGAACTTCCATTTGGAGGCATGGATTTGGCAAAGCATCTCCTCCTCCCGGGCTGAGCTCCAGCCAGAGCCCCTGGAGAGCCAGGGACAGGCATTGTTGGCTTCCTGGCCCTGTGGAGCTCAGCACAAGCAAATCCTCCCACCAGGAGAGAAGAATGCAGCCACTCAGAAGATCCTGAAAACAGCAGGACTTTGCCTAACATCCAGAGGACAAAGCTCAGCACAAGGGAACAAGGTTTTAAAATAATAAAAAGGCCATCTGCCTGCCAATGTAATCAGTAAGCCTAAGCAGCCCCCCCTCACCCCAGGCCCTTCATCTGTCTCCCAGTTCTAAGCAAAGGTGTGTCTTAAGAACCAAGCCCCTGCTCCACAGGTCCTCAGCCCCTGCACTTTGAGCTGATGCTTAAAATTCCTAGGTGGACACTGCAGAGGGCCTGAAGCCAGATGTCAAAATACTGCCATCCCATGAGTGCACCTCCCTCTGTTTTGCTTCACCTCTCTGGGTAGCGCTGGATCTGGATTATCTTGGCATGGTAAACCAGCCCCATAACCAGGTCAACTCACGGGACCCACCAAAAACCACTTGCAGCTCCAAAAACCCATCCCATGCAGCTCCCTACCACCTGTCAGTACTGAGCAACCAGAATTAACATTTTAATCTGATCTGGGACTCAGGGAGAGGGAGCCCTCAGATGGTGCCTCCCAGGGGCAGAAGATGTGAGAGGATTGGGCTGCACTGCTGGGAATGGTTCTGTTTGGAGTGGTGAGCAGGGGAGAGATGGGCTGCAGAGCACCACAGGGAGCAGAGTCTTCCTTGTTGCTTGATGGGGATCTCGCAGTATCCAAAGCAAAGAGAGTGAGGTGTCCCACAGCCTTCCCCCTTCAATGTCTGCACCAAGTTCCTGGTGCCCAGGTATGAGGAAACTCAGCAGCATCTGTGTCCCAGGGCAACCAAGTGGCAAGTAAGCCTTTGGCAAACTCCCTTCCTCCACCACCCTAGGATCTCCCTGGGGAAGAGCTGAGCCACGTTGCCAGAGAAGTTGTGTTTCTCTTCCCATACTGCACCTACTCATTGGGAACAAAACAAAGAAACAAAAGAAGGTCAAAATAGAGAAAAGAGGGATCCCATGGCACCAGCCAGATGGGACAGGGAGAGCTGCTTCCTAAAGCCTGACAGAATTGAGGAAATTTTCTCTTCCAATTTTAGCAGAAGAGGAGCAGCTGTCTCCCCACCTGTTCCTCGTAAGAATATCTCCTGGATTTCAGTGTCTGAAGCTGTCAGCCTGCTATCGCTTTAAAATGTATTCCCATCTCCTCAGCACAGAACAGCCAACACTGGAAGGCAGCACTGAGATAAGAGAGTCATTTTAGCTACATCATACATTGTTGGAAGGAAAGCAGCCCCCTTTGAAAACTCACATTTCTTCGGAAGTCAGACTTTGTTAAGAAGGGAAATGGAACTGATGCCGACTCATGGAAACTGCTGCCCTAAGAGGGGTCAGATCAAGTTTTATCACCTGTGAAACCAACACACCAGATTCTTTTTCCATGAATTTTTTCATAATTATTCCAGCACTTTCCAATTACTGGTAAAAAAGCATCATGTGTTCAAACAAACACACATCTTCCAAGCCCGTCTTTGCATCTTATTAGATCTGGCAGTGACGTCACCATGCTAAATTTGTGCCTTCCTGTTTATTTCCACAGCTCCAGATTGCAAGGAGCTGTAGACTGTATGTTCCTTATAAATAATGATAGCACTTTGCATTTATATAACCTTCCATCTGTGGATCAAAGAACTTCAACAAAACAAGGTTTGATGTTCACGTTTTTATTACCATCTTCACAGAAGGAGAGAAGAAGAGGAGCATGAAAGGCCCCCTTTTACAGGCTAGCTTTGTTGGCTAAGGAGCAGCTCCTCTTGAGTCCCAGATTCTATAAGCCCATGATGTTTTTCAAACCCCTAAGGCCAGACCTAATATGAGGTAAAGTAAGGTACCCAGAACCCTCTTGACTCCAGGCGTACTGAAAGCCCAACACGTTGCTGAGTATGTGGGTTTTGCTATCTGGGGAAGATGAGGGAGAGTCTACATGAGATCTTTGGGCACTGAATAGGTCATCTCCAGCACATCAGGAGCAAGTTAACTGTGCTTGCCAGGATGCTGGCCTCAGTGGATTTGCTGCCTCTCAGAGGGGCTCAGTGAAGTGGATAACTGCTCAGTTTTGGTCCACCCAGGGTGTGAACCCAGAGAGATTTTTTTTTGTTGGAAAGGAACAAAGCAGTCAGGGCAAAGGCTCATTAAATGGCTTTACTCCAGGAAGACTTTCAGTAGGTGTAAGCAGTATATGAGGCTCTATAGAATTAGGTACTTGAAAATAGGAATGAGGATAGTCGGATAAACAGACATAGAAAAAACACTCTTCTCAAGAGCAGGCCTGGAGTGACCACTCAACCTAGTCTGTGGTCTGTGTAGCATTTTTGGCTGTCAACTCAGTCACTGCATACACAAAATCACTTCTGAGTCAGCAATCACCCCCTATTCCAATCCTTTTTGTCACTGCCTCATTGCTTCCTCCCTCCAGTACACACAATTTAAAGTCGTGCTGTCAGGGTACACCACCTCAAGTGCCTGGAAACTGCTCAAGGTGCTATTTTTTTGTGACAGTTTAATGCTTACATGTCCTAATGCACAAGGGAGGGCCAGGGCAGGAGAGAAGGGGCGTTGAGGTGTCCTGAGAAAGAGCAGCAGCAACTTTTAAGTCTCTGAATAGAATTTCAAGGAGAAAAGAGCAAGCCAGTTGGCAGAGGAAACTGCTTTTGGTCCAAGTACTTGCTTTCAAGCAGGTTCTTTTAGGTCTCCTTTAAAGAAATCTTGCCTTGTTCTCTCTCCCTGCACTTTTAGACATTACTTTTCCTTTTGAAAACCTTCAACACAGTGATTCTAAGCAGCTCTTCCTTTATCTACTGGTTGGAGATACACTCCAAATAAATACTTTGTATCCCCTGATGAGCTCTTACCCATCAAAGAACAAACATGGCTTTAGGCATCATGCAAAGGATTCTGGATTTTGTATTGTTTCCTCCTCCTCCCCTTCTTACTGCCTGGCCCCGGAGCAGCCACACTCTCACACACTTGCACACTGAGGCACAAACTTTGTCTTCATGGAGTGGAGTCACCTCATAAGACTCAGAGTTTAAATAATGGCTGAGGGAAATGCAGAGATCAAGAGCCTGCAGGCAGCCCATCTGTGCATGGAAGCTCAATGCAAGATCCTTTAACAAGAAGAATGGCTCTTCTGAGCAATGGCTGTTCTAAGTTAAGAATATACTTTAAATTAACTCTCACAGAATATGTAAAACCACCAGATATGTTACATAAGTTCCAGCATATTGATCCATATTTTCCCCATATCACCCAGTATCCTACACTCCATAGCTGGGATGCAAAATCCTATATGCTCCTGAGCCAGCCAACTCTAGTCAGGGGTTTCAAAGGATATGTCTAGTTACTAATTTCCCAGAAAACATTGATCCAGACATTTGATATGTTTTATGAATTTTTTTTAATCAAATATTCTTGCTGTTCAATAAAAAATATTCATTAATCCTCTTTTACCCAACAAACTCAAAATGCATTTGTGATTGTGTTCTGGTATTCTCCACTTGATAAACACCTGTCTTTTTGTGATCTTTTCTGAAAGTATTGAATTATTATTCTTTTAAAACAGAGGAAATTTACTTTCTGTTACTAAGGTCCAACATTAGACACAAATGTAGGTGTAGAGGCAACCAGGTGAACACAATCAGGTGTTTCCAGTTAGGAGGGGGAAGGCGTGAGCTCCTGTTGAGCCCGCCTGTGCCCAATGAGGGCTGGGCCCAACTGCGCATGAGCAGAACTGGGGGACCAATAAAAGGTGGGCTTTGAGAAGCGAGCAGGGGTTACTCCTGACCAGCCTGAGGAAGACAATAGTTGACTCTGGAGCAGTGAGCTCTGGTTAGCGGGGAGCTCTGGTTAGCGCAGCGGTAGCGTGTCAGAGCACCACCAAAAAATGGGAGAAGGTGGGAGCTCGTGGCGCAATAGTAGCGCGTCTGACCCCAGATCAGAAGGCTGCGTGTTTGAATCACATCAGGCTCACCGAAAAAAAACAGGAGACTGTTCAGCCTCTTCCTCAGACCAATCAAGAGTGATCGCTGCCTCGCTTCTCAAAGCCCACCTTTTATTGGTCCCCCAGTTCTGCTCATGCGCAGTTGGGGCCAGCCCTCATTGGGCACAGGTGGCCTTAACAGGAGCTCATGCCTTCCTCCTCCTAACTGGCAACACCTGATTGTCTTTACCTGATTGCCTCTACATGTAGGGACCTCTCATCTCTCTCTGCATCTCTGTATTGCTTCAGCCTTTCTGGTATCTTTCACATCTGCCATATCCCAAAGCACCCTGATGCCAAGCACACTGGCCTCAGCAGGCCAGGAAAGGTCTGAGGACACCAAGTCAGCACAGTGCAATCTTCTTCTCTCTCCTCTCCTCAAAGCATTCCTTGAAAAGGTTTCATTTCCTCCCAGGAAGGACGAAAAAAAAAAGGAGTAACAGAGAACACACTGCTAGCCCACATGACAGGCCTTAGAATAGTTTGGCATCACAAACCCTTCCTATTACCCATTACTTTTGTTATTGATTTTGCTCTTACAAACCAAAACCTTGGCTGGGGAAATGTAGGTATTAGGTACCCTAATAAATAAAACGAGAAGTATTCTAAACGCTGTAGCTACATCATTCTTCAAGAACAGTCATGGGACTGGCCAGAAGCCACCCATCCGGGAGGACCTCATAAGTAGCAATGGATGGCTATGCAGGATGCCCCTCCTTCCCCTTCTGTGCACTCCCATCAGTCCTAGGACAATCTCTCTGCTCAGGAAATGCTAACTGGAAAGTCCTAACCCAAGGCAGCAGCAGCAGGGCCAGGATGCAATGCCAGCGGTGATGAAGGCTGGGCACCTCCATGCCACTCTGAACCAGCCAAGCCCACCAATGGAGCAAGGCAGCAGCACATCACACCCCAGGCAGCCCAGACCCTGATCCCACAGGCCTTGCCAGATACAGAGCAGAGAAGGCAACAAAACAGTTATAAAGAACAACAAATAAAAGCCAAACACACCAAAAAAGGGAGGGAGGAGAGGTGGCAAGCATCTCCCTGAGGACAATGTGATTCTGTAAGTCTCAACAAAGCCAATCAAGCTCCACAGATTTTAATCTTTGCTGTAATTAACTTTATCCAAATGAGCAGCAGGCTGGCTGGCTTTGTTTGGGAGTCTTCTGGCAATTTAATGTGTCTTTAAAATGACTTGGCACTCCTAGAGGGAGAAGAGAGGGAGAAGATTGATGCAGTGCCAAGCATTTACTCCCACTAATGAAAAGGGATTGCTAAGGCTGTTTGATCATATATTGTACCCAATTCACTAGGTGCTAATCAAATGGGAGCACTGGTGTAACCTCAGTGTTTCACAAAACTGCCAGCAAAATAACCTCCTTCCCTACATGTGTGTAGCAGGCAGCACGAAGTAAATGGCACAGGTAGCTGAAATAACATCTGCAGCATGTGAAAAAAGATAATGTGGTATGAAATCAGTCTCACTCAGGATGAGGCAGTGGAAATGACACTCCCTGTGTTTCTGGGCAGGCTTTGGCTCTGAGGTTTGCACGATGCCTTGTTGAGCCACAGGTGTTGACCCACTGAGTCCTATGCAAGGAATCATAGAATCATAGAACAATTTGGGTTGAAAAGGACCTCTAAAGGTCATCTAGTGCAAGGTTGAAGGGTGGGCAGTGGTTAGTGAGTTCCCAGCGGGTTAGGAAGGGCTCTCTGTTCATTTAGACTTTTTTTTGAGAAGGGGATGTGTTGTATCCCTTGCTAAATGACTTGCTGTGACTGCCTTGGCCATCTCAGAGGCCACCTTAGCTTGGGGTGGAGGTGAGAGATCTGGAAGAGCGTATGAACTGATGGCTAGAAGTTACTTTACAGCAACATTTGGTCACAGTCGGATGGCTTAAACATTACGTACTGTCCCACAACCAGTGCTTCATGTTGGATAGCTAGAATCTCAATCCATGGTCAAGCCCACATAATAATATCATAGAGGTCTTCAGAGGTATCTAACTGTCCCCCGTGAGCATCACAGGAAATTTGCTGAAATTTAGACCAACCAAATGTGATCAGTTTCTCTAAAGTTATTTGCAAAAACTCCCCAGTTTATTTACCTATTTCCTTACTGCTGTAGCAGACTGCTAGAGTTCCTGAGAAAAAAGTCATCATGAATACCTGGGGGCAGCCACCTCTCTTTATGCTGAGAGCTCTGCAGGTGGCCAGCAGGACGAGGTCAGGTTTGTCCTTCTATCAGCTGTGTAGGTGCTACCACCATGATGTCATGGCAAATCTCAGAAGGGACATGAGGTGTCAACACCTCATTCCCAGCATAATGACCACACACCAGCTGCCTAGGCTCTTCTTGCTGTTTGTGTTGAACCTAGTATTAACTCCTCTCTGATGCTGGTCTTCAGGCCAACCCCCAGGGCATTTGAGCCCAGGCAAGCTCAGACAAACCCACTGTTAGTGCATGACCTGAGTATGGCAAGCCATACCCTCAGGAGGAAGTGTTGTGCTGGAAACATATGCTGCTTTTTTTTCAGGGCTGGAATAAGGCTTTCCACAAACATGGTGCCTTTCATACAATGGTCCAAACAGAAGGGGACAGCGTTACCAGGAGAGTGAAGGGGTCACTGGATAAGGTGCTACCTATGCTAGCAAATCAGGATTTGGGAATATCCCTATGCCAAGCACCAAGGAGCAGCCTACAGCTGCTTAATTCTCCATCAGCATCCAAAGCAGGACAGTTGTGTGTGCAAATTGCTTCTGGTGAATAGTCTGTGAAACAATCCAGTCCTAAAACCATGCCCAGCAATCCCAGAAGAAAATATGAGTTGGCTCAAGTCAATAGTGTACCTGGCAAGTTTCTAATAGGATAGAAAATAATATTTTCATATCCAGGAGTGTTCCTGGGCACTGTATGGATTGCTATGATAAGTGTAGCCACTCTGTCCCACCCTGCTAAAATCATATTTCCTCACAAATATCTTTACCAATAATTCCACCTTCTGCCAAAGCTTTGGCAATAAACATGCCATTTCACCACATGAAGGAGGACTGCTAGATCTGCAAGGATTAACATTTTAAAAAGAAATTAATGGAGTGTGGCTGAGATTAAATAATGCATGATCAAATACACAACAAAAGCCAGAAGTGAGGAGGACAAAAAAGTTACCATCACATTAAACTGGCCAGGTAGGAGGCATTGAAGTATAACTCATGATAGGGCTGTGCTGGGAGTGCTACATTTCTCTTTCAATGCAAATTGTCCAATAACACAAGTGATGCTGAGCACCAGGAGGGAAGGAGAACTCTCAGTCCCCTGGAAGTCAGTAGCAAACTTCTCTGGGTACTTTGCACTGGGTGTCCCTGCATGCCCCGTTTGTCTCCTTCCTTCCAGCCAGCTGCCTATAAAATGACTTTCAGCACCTGCACTGGGTTGCTTCACCTACTAGGAGAGAGTTTTTAGGATGCTTGAATTTCTTAGCCCTAATGATCTTTGAAGCTAGTAGGATTCAAAGGGCTTCAGGTTTAAAAGGAGAATATCCCTTAGGATGGACCAACATACCACTCACTCCCCCCATATCCACATTCCTCATTCCTTCAGACCAGTGGCCAGGGGACACATATGCTCATCTGCACAGAGAGGTTCATGGTGGAAAATCAGGCCTCTTTATTGCTCAATAACATCTTATTTAGCAGCGAGCGCTGCTGAGTTCAGGGGCTTTATCCCAGGGTAAATCACTAATTAAAAGCAACATGAATATAGGGAAATCTAGTCCCGTTGCTCCACTCTATTTTACAGTTTATTAACTTAGCTTTGTTTTGTACTCAAATCTAAGGATTAACTTTTTGTTTGCCTGCTTTGGGGCTTTTTTGTTTAAAAATAGAGCATTTATTGAGAAATCATTGACTGAACATTGCCTTGTGCTTCTTTTGAGAATCTGATAACAAGATGAATGCCTGGACTGCTTTGAAATGGACAGATCAATATTACAATATGAAAGTGAGAAAATGATTTAGAGGTTAGAGGTGGCATGCTTGGTTCTGATCTCACATAGGACATAAATCAGGTATTATGTCACTGGAATCAATGCCACTGCCCTGGGGTAAATCTATTAACACAATCCTGAATCAAACCAAATAATTTTCAGGGTGGTGGAAAGTGAGAAATGATTGTTAAGTGGGGCAACATAGAAAATGAAATAATATATGGGTCTATTACGGCCTGTTGAAAGAAAAAGTCCAGTTTCCACTTGCTTAAAATGGAGATGCTCCAGATTTCTGCTGGGGGGAGGAGAGAGAGTCATGGAATGGATTTGTGCATTTATTCCTGAAATGAGCTGGAGTGCAATGCCACCATAAGTGCATGTAATACAGCCAAAGATCCATGGGGCAAAAAATGGATGTTCCACTTCATCAGAAAACCTCTGGTTCATCCCAGTGGCAGAAGGAGCAGTTTTCAAAGAGTATCTAGCCTAAAGAAGTACTTTCAATGCAGCCTAACTTTGGCCTCAGGAGCTAATTCATACCTGGCAGATTGCCTTGGGCAGCAACTTCTATTAGCTCTAAATATCTCTCTCCATAAAAGTTTTAACTGTTCCTTCAGAAGGAAATGATTGGCAACCCCAACATTAACCACAACCGCAGTTGCTCCCAGCCATTGAGCTCGTCCACCTTGGCACCAGTATCTCACTCCATGATTTATTTCCAAGGCAGTTATCCAGTCCATCCTACTTACAACAGGACTATTTTTTTATGTCCCTTGCAGCACATTTTTATCTAGCATCACTGCCCTCCATTGCTTATTATCTTTTTACCCTCTACCATGCAACATGCACTTCAGCGCCGCAGCATCTGGAAGGTGCCTGTAATGACAATCCCCTTCCTTCCACAGACAAGCAACAGCCCTGCCACGATTAAACTGCTCATTTAAGAGCGATTCAGTTTACATGTGTTGTGTTTTCTTTTATTTTACTAAAGGAAACACATGAGTGAGTGATTAAAGCAGACACTTGGGTCACTGCAATTCACTGAGATTGCTGTTTGCTTTGATGAGATTCCAGTCCGCAGCAAATTCCCTCCCCATGATTATCCTGGTGTGGAATACACAATGTTTGCTCCACCAGAATAAGACTGGGGAGAGTGCAGGCAGCATATTTATGCACTGATGTACTTGATTATTTATTGCAGTATCATCTCAGTGGGATAGCATGGGTTAACAGAGGGGTTGCAGTTAATCCACAAGAGAGCTACTATCATGTCTGTCATTAGGCATTACAGGATGATCCTAAGTGGGGAAACATTGCTGGTCTTAACTGAATTTATTACCCCTCTTCACCCCACAAAGAGCTTGTGGCCATTTTTAACTCTATTTGATAGCCACAAACTCTCACTAGGGAAAAAATACAGGCAGCCACAGTGATAGTATGTGGCTGTCTACTCTATTTCTTTCCCTCAGTCAGGTCTTTCTGTCAGCTGTCAAAATTTCATAACCATGAAGACCTTTTTGGGGGAAGGGGGACCCAGGGAGACAGCCCAAGTAAGAGACAGGACATAGCCCTCTTCTTTATGTCCCTGCACCTGAAGATTTGGGAGGCATCTTTTCTCCATATAAATATTATTTCCCCATTCTTTCAGAGCAACAAAAGAAAGTCACCTCCTGACAAGACATTAGTATGAACAGTTGTGCTTGCACTAGAGCATTAAGGATGTGCTCAGATCATCTTAAATGCAGCAAGTTCATTACTTGCCTGAACCACAGACTACTTCTCCAGCTGTGCCTACAGTACATCAAGAGGACCACCTCCAGGTCACTCTTGCATGCAGATTAACTGCTCACACACAGCCTGCAAGCACAGCTTCACACATAGCTGGAGGATGCCTGACATCAAACATCCTCCCTGGCACACTGTGCAACAGTGCAGGTTAACAGGGAGCCACACAAGGATGTCAGCAGGGTGTCTGGAGGCACGTGTGTGGTGGCTGAGTGGGCAGGACACCAGAGCTGGCCAGCATAGGAGCAGAGCACCCAGTCTGTGCACGGGAAGGGCTGAGCAAAGATCTCAGCTGGGATGGATGGTAGCAAGCACAGACTTACCCTTACCTGGCCTTTCAGGACAGTGGTGTGAGCTCAGGAACTGCTACAGGGCCAAGTGCCTTCAGCTGCCCTCTCAGAGGGACCCAGATGAGTCCCAGTTAAACAGCTCAAGTGAACAATGTGGCCAGCAGCTTCCACAGCCTGGATTATGGAAGGCAGAAGGTGTCACTGCAATAGTGGTTGGAGCTAGATGACCTTTAAGGTCTTTTCCAACCCAAACCATTCTATGATTATATGAAAGGCTATAAAAAAAGGTGTCTGAAGTGGCACGAAACGTGCCCAGTGCACCTCTCCTCCTGAAAATGTGCTGCCACAGGGTTTGTGCTGATGCCTGGGCTGTCCCCCAGTCCATGAGAAGCAAGAGCAGAAATGCCCTTGTTAATAGCATCCCCTCAGCCCACTGTGCCAGGGACAATGTCTGTTGTGCCTGGCAGGGCAGGGGCAGACACACAGCTGAGCAATAATGTGGTAGTACTGTCCAGCCCTGTAAGCTGCAGAAACAACCATCAGAGCAGCACTGGCAGCCTGGTCCAGAAGAGAGGGACACTTTCCCAGTTACAGCACTGTGGTCCAGCAGGGCTTAAACACTGGCAGAAAGAGATCTTGCCATTTCAGATGCCTCCTGGCCAGCTGGACTTTGCTTAAGGCTGTCGGCCAACTTCCACCTCAGAGAAGTGCACAGAGCAAGGCCACCATGAGTCATGATGACAGTCCCTGCTGGGCAGTCTTCTTAAAACATTATTGGGGCCCCAGCATGGACCCAGAGAAGAAGAGTGGGGGCAGAGGCAGCCCCTACACAAAAGGGAGAGGACAACCATCCAGTTGGCATCTGTGTCAGCTTCACAGGATCCATTCAGCCCTCCTGAGACACCATGAATAAAAACAAAGATGCTTAAATGTCCCTTTGCCAGCTGGAAGCCAGTATTTTAGAAACTGAAGCCTGAGGAACAAGAGGAGAGAAGGGGCCCATAGAAGCCGGATAAGCAGATTACTAGCCAGCACCAGCCTTCTGGAGAAGTGCAACACTTTCTCTTTATTCTTTTCTCCATCATACTTTCAGGAGAGCAATAGAGAACTCTGAGCGTGACCCAGCCTTTTAAACTCTCCTGGTTACCAGTCAGATTTGTTCAGGATTGATGTATTCCCCAAGGATGCATACACTTCACCTGATGAAGCAGCTCAGTGATCCCTCGCCCAGAGCAAGGTATTTTATTATTTATGCATATAATCTGTTTCAAAAAGCCAGGTTAAGAGCCTGCCTGAACTCACAGGGCACAAACTGCAGCTGCTCCCCCTGGCAGCCTCAGACATCTTCCTCTCTGCTGTCACCTTTGCTGCAGAGGCATCACCTGCTGAGGGGCACCCTTGTGTCCCTTGTGACCACACCAGCTCCTAATAAGCAACAGGGGCAACTCCAATGCCCCAGGAGTGTGGGAGATTTGCATTTGGCTAGCAGGTCACAAAAAAGCCAACTCAGATATTGATGGTTAAGTGAAAATTTAAAAAAACAAATGAACAAACAGACTGCCAGGGATAACAACAGCTTTGCCAGCACTAATCCACTGCAGAACAGGCATGCTAAAATGCTGAGTGTTTTATGGGTTTTGGTGCTAGGTAGAAGGAGAGAAATTTTGATTCACCCAAGCACTTCCACCTTTTTCTACATCTCCCAGGAACACTGCCACTGTGTCTTCCTTAGCATAGCAGGAAACCTATACCAGCCTAAGGCACGTGGGGACACCCAAGCCCTGAAGAGAGCTTGGTCTGCTCCTAGCTGTAGGATGGCTGCACTAGCACAGGCTCCTCACTGAGCTTTCCACACTTTCTACAGAGATGATGCTGTGATGCAGGTGAAACTCTTCTATTTTTGGACCTGATCCACTGGGCAAAGTCTGCTGCTGCCTGCACCAGCCACACCTGGAGTGTCCCAGGAAACCCAGGCTCACCACAGCTGTCTTCACACCCTCCTGAGCCCCCAGTCCAGAGATTGTCTGCTTCTTCCTCTGCTTGCTATTCGTCACCTCTTTCTCAGTGAAATCTTAGACTGGGCTTTGCATGAGCAAATTTTTGGGTCAATTCCTCATCACTTTGTCGCTTCTACTCCTGTTTGATCACCCTCAGCATTCTCCTTGTCTTCCATCCTTGATCTTTTCCTCTAACAACATTCCTGTTATAGACCAAATTAATCTTGTTGCCCTTGTAAAGAACTTGTGTCCTTTTTTTACCTTTCTGGCTAACATCATGTACCACGTGCCTGATCTGCTTCTGTACCATTTGCTCACCACAAAACAGCTGCAAACAGAGTTCCATAGGTTACTAGAAGCTCTGCCAAGTGGAATCCACACCACCCCTTAGCATCCCAGAAACCCTGGGAGCACCAGATATTTGGAGCATGGCAGAGCAGCTTCCTGGCTCTCCAGATGTTGAACTGGAGCCAGGTACTCCCTTCCTCATGTCCTGTGCTGAGCAGAGGCCTCGTGGGACTGTTTTATTTGCAAGGACCCCCTGGGTTTGCTGTCCTGGTGAAATGAGCTTTCAGCCCATCCCTGTATTTCAAATGCAGGGCACCTGAGAGCAAATATTCTGCAACAGCAATTTGCTCCACATGTTCTGTGCCAACAGAGCAATCCTCATGTCCTGTGTGGAGCTTCAAAAGAGCTTTATCCCTGGCAAACAAGGCAGGAGCGATAAGGGAGGAAGGTATTCCCTCTGGAAAGCAGTTCCATGTAAATAACCCCTTAGAATCCAGTGTTGGCTGCTCGGAGGCCAAGGACTGCAGGAGCCACAAGGCCAGGTCCTGTGGAGTTGCATAGCCCATGGCAGGTCCTAGAGGGAGAGCAGTGGGCTGTCTGATGCATAGAAATGTGAACAGGGAGCCAAGAAGACTGTATGTTGGGATGGATCTGTGCTCTCCTTGGTGTCACTCAGGAAAGCCCTATCCTCAGGGGACAATGTCAGGGGAAGGAGTGCCATTTGCTGTCTGCATTTAGGTGTGGCTCCTTCAGAAAGCAATGGGAGAGCCAGGCTGTACTGGGCCAAGACTGGTGTTTATATGTTTCAGGCACAAGGGAAAAGGGAAAAGGGAAAAGGTCAGCATTGAAAAGACCCTCACAAAAAACAGACCATCACAGGGTTTTGGTTCTGCTCATCTTCTGAAGTAATTTGCTCTCAAATTCCAGCCTTCAAAAAACTGTAGTGTATTCTCCAGCCATCTTGGATATATGGAAGGGGGAAAAAAGAGACCATAAAGCTGTCAAATGTTCTCACTCTTAGATCTATTGTTTAATTTACTTTGCTTTTTTTTTCCTATCTTTGTAATTACAATATTGTGCAAGGTGTAAGATAACATTCAATCACTGTAAAATAAGATTTAATTATGTCATGATGAGATTCATTAGTTAATATTTGTATAGCACACTGAACATCTAAAATGGTTAGCGAGTACTAAGTATTAAAATCTTGCTATTTCAGAAAACAAGGGAATTCACTTTGGGGGAGCAGAAAAAGCACACTAAACACATGCATTTGGGGTAGATCTTCAGATGGAATAAATCAGTGCTAGCACTCTTTCTGGGCAACATTGGTACCTTTGGCTGGAGCCTTGATCTTCTTTTGGGCCATAGTTAGACCCAAGGGCCCTCAGTGATGAGGCTCTGATGAATCCATCACAGGGGAAGGACAGCTTTCCTATCATAGTGGCATGTTGTATTATTTAGTATGTTGAGCACTGGGATGCTTTAATCTCTGTACCTTCCACCTTTCAGGGTTTCCATGGCTCCAAAGATACCATATGCCTCTATTGTCTCAAGCTCTAGCCCATTGCAGACCACTGATTCTGATGCACCAGCAACTTTCTTACCAGGCACTCTAAGACATACAGAGGGAGAAATATACAAGATTCTTTTCTCTGCTATCATGAACTGGACCATCACAACAGCAAGACCAACATCTTGCATTGTGCAAGGGAAGCAGTAAGTCTGGTATCTGACTCTTCCTTCAACAGTCCATCTATAGAGAAGCACAGAAGATAGTGTGGAGAGACAGGCATTTCCTTAGTTTTCCCTCCAGCAATTTCCCTTTGGCTCCTAAGTGTGGCCCTTGAGAAGTAATGAATGTTCATTACTTATGAACGATAAGCAATATTGTTCATCAAGGACTGTGCTAAGAAAATTTAAGGAGCATGGGGCAATAAATTTTTGTGAAGGGACATGCTAATATGTAATAATGGCTGTCTCTTCATGCATACACTGAAAGGGCTAAGTGAAGGCTGCACAGCTTTGACTTACAGGAGCATGCAGGAAAAAAGGACTAATCCAAAATGCTACATGGCTGTGTCACTACTCACTTGCCAGCTGCAACCCAGCCTGTCACCTCTCTGTTGTTTGAAACAACACTTGCTCTAAGAAGCAGCCCAGAGGCTGCAGTCTCTGAAAACTGGCTGCCCTGACCTCCTGGCTTAGCACCGTGTCTGGGAGGTTGGAACACTTTAGTGACATGGCCAGCCAGTCCCCCAAAAGGCTCTCTTTGAGAGAGCTACCTGAAAGAAAGGATTCAGGGGTTGGACTTCATGATCTCTGAGGTCCCTTCCAACCCAGCCGATTCTATGATTCTATGAAAGCAACCCTTAGGGCAATAAACACAGTGGGGTTGTCCCTGTCTGCCACGGGGGAACCCAGTAAGCTCCTGTTTGCATGAATCCTCCTAAGGTTTGTATGGTTGAGTCTGCATAGTCTGTCTCCTTAACTCACAGTTCCTCCTTACAGCTCCCAGAAGAGTTCTATTAAAAGGCATTTGCTTATTTTCATCATCCCCATCTCCTTTCAGGCATGCGGTGAGGTGTTCTTGCCAGAAAGGCAGTGTTTAACTCAGCGCCCACTCCTCCACCTTAGCTGGGTCACACAGAAGGATTAAGAGAGCTATTGCAGTGCAGTATCCAGACCTGTGTACACTGAGATGTGACACCTTCTCCAAATTATTCCGCCATCCTTTTGAGATTCCCTTATGCCCCCTTTAGGTCCAAGCTCCTCACGCTCGGGTGGACAGAAAAAGCAGTGAAGAGGAGCAGTGGATACAGTGCAGCAACAGAAACAGAGCAGCCCTGCGAACCCTGAGAACCCTGCGATGTAAGGCAGCCAATGAGCAAGAGAACCCAAGTATTTATTGTTGCTGGAGAGCTTTAATTAAGTGTGAATTGTCTGGAGAGCATATACAGAAGTAAAGCAGCAGCTTCCCACGCAGGAACACCTCCCACCACTGAAACCTGCTCTCTCTGCCCTCCTCCTTCATGGTTTAAGACAAGCGAGAAGCCTCAGTCATCCCCAGAGCCATCCTGGAAGAAGAAATTCTAGCAAGATGCAGACTTAGCAGCACACGCCGGTGTCTGACAGGGAATCAGTCAAGCTGCCCCATTGCCTGTCCCTGTCTGTGCCTGTGACAGCCCCCATCACTCACAGGAGATGGGCAGGCTGTGCTCAGCCTCTCTGTGGGATCAACCTGCCTCACACCACTGGGTGCCATCCCCTGGGTCACCTCTTTATCTCCATGAGGCCACTGTGTCAGGGGAGGCACCACAGCACTCCAGTTCTTCTGATTGCTACATCAGCCCTTCCCCAGCCCAAAACTATCTGATCATAAGACAGAAGCTCATTTTCCCCAGAATTTTCAACATGCAGCAAAACAAGGTATAAGGAGGTACCAGGACAGTGTGGCAGGACAGGATTGCCACAGGCTGGTCCCCAAAGCCAAGAGGGTTGGATTGGTTGTTTTTATATTTTTAAGGCTCTTGAAGGAATAGCTGCATTTTTCAGAACTGCTGAGCTCAGCAGGAATTCTGTGATTGCCAGCGTTTCTTGGAATAGGCTTCCTTATTATGGAGCTGCCTCAATGAGGTATTTACCCACCTCAATTTAAGATGCAGTCTCTCTATTTATTTTAGTCAGCAGCAAGCCGTAGAACAGTGGACCAGCAAAATGACAGAGTGCCTTCTTCAGTGGTGCCTCCCCCAACCAGACCGAGCCTGAGTCCGAACAGCACAGATATTTCTGAAGAGAGAGCAAGGTAGAAACTCAGGGACTTTTTCCTCTCTTAGTGTCATCTCCTGAGCTTGCTCAGCCAACAGTTCCACCTAGTGGCCTGCTCCACACACGCTGGGATGATGGGCATCGGGACATCAGAACTCTCTGTAGAGGAAAAAAGATAATCTTATGGAATAATCAGATTATTTCTCGTTGTTAAGGGGGTCTGGAGTGTGGTGGGTCATTTAGGGTTCCCCTCCGAAGTGAAGGGGTGATTATCATGTGCAGCTGCATACAACTTTCATGCATATTAGAAAAGTAATCAGTAGTAAATTACTTCTGAGACAACACTTGGTTGCATGTAAATGATTACTTTGGGTAGTCATTCGGAATAAATGAGTTTTGCAAAGTAAGTTTAAACAATCCTAGCAGGGGATCCTGCTCTCCTCAGGGCAATAAAGTGCACTGGCGAGCAGCGGGTGCAGGGGAGGGCACACACATCCACCTGAGCACTGCTCCTGCCCTGTTCCTGGCCCATATGCTTTCTGGGATAAATTGCTTAAGCTCTTTGCCTTGCTTTCCCTACCTGAACCATGCAGATAACATTCTGGGGGTAGCTCATGGATTAGCTACCATGTCAGTTGTTTGGATTAGTATTTATACCAGCATGGAGTTCCCTTAAGGAAAATGCTTGTGCTTGCTCTTTGATGCCTCACCTGGATCTTGGCATTACAGGACTTACAGAGGAAACTGAGGGAGAAGGGTGTCATTAGGTGCTCTCTCTCGGGGGCATACCTGAGCAGGTCTGAGACCACAGTTTAGAAACGTTGTTTTTTTACTTTTAGAGTTAGGGCTTTTTTTTTACGACACCATTGGGACACTGTCTTAGAGAGTGGTGACAGCCAGCATCACCTGAAAAATGGCTAGAAAAATCCAGTTAATGCGGTTAAATCTGTTTCTCATAACCAGGTTTAATCAGCATCGATGCTCCCTACACTACTCTATGTATTTCAACAGCAGCTAAAATCCCCCATGTGATGCCAATCCCCTGGACCACTGCCTCCTCTGCAGAGTAAGAAACAAGAGAATTAAAGATTCAAAAGGGAGTACAAGCCAGAGAAAGACATCTTGTCCTGCACCACAGTCAGGTGGTGAGGGAGAAGAGGTGACAGTGGACACCCATGGCACAGTCAAGGACAGAAGGGAGGCTCTTGAAGTCCCAATCAAACAGCTTATTTGTTAAGTAACTCTTTCTCCTTCAAACATGTCACTGACAGATAAAGCCTCCAGGCAGCTACAAGACAAAGCTTTACTATTTCTCTTTCTTTCAGGTCTAGAACAGCTCTGCTTAATACATTTTTAAAGACTATATTCATCTAGGAAGGCTATTAATAATTAAGATGAGAAAACAATATTATTGTGGAAATTAAGGCAGGTCTTCAGGTCTATGAGAATACAGTATTTTCTGATGACTTGCTGGCATCTCTTCCAGCTCCTGGACAAACAACACAGAGAGCAAGAGACATTTATAGTCCAGAGGGACCACCCTGTTCAGTTCAGGTCGATACACAAGGCTGATGCTCTGTAATTAAAGACAAGCTGTCAAAGGGTTTTTCACAGTTTTTCACTTTTTCTTTCCTGTTTGCATTATAGCAGTGAAAAATCATCCTCCCTCCTTGCTCTGTCAACACCAGGTGACTCAGGAGGCACCAGCTGTAACAGCTCAGAAGCCACTCTTGCTCTCCCAAAGTGGAGCAACAAGACCTGTCAGGACCCAACACCTCAACATGCAGGGCTACACTGCCAGCTGTGGTGGTAGAACTGCATATCATGATGAACTTCATGTTTTCAACATACTCCAGAAGTGTTAAATGACCTGTGCTTGACTTAAGAAATGGCGGACTGGCCTTTGTCTGTGCATTTTACAAGAACAACTTGTACTTTAGGATCATACACAGTCATGCATGTAGATACTGCAGCATATGAAACTATTACTTCAACAGGAATTAACCCTGACCTAAAGGAGCCCCTGCCATAAAATTGCTGTGGGCAAGATGGGCTCTGTCCTTCTGCAAATGTCTGTGCTGCAGGCACCACTGCCTGGCAGACAGATTTTGGCTATTTTGGACACCAATAGCTGTGTAGCCTTGGCAACATGTGCGTTTCCTGAGGCCTGCCTGGGGTGTACCAAGAGCAGATTTCACTTTCTTCAGTGCTAAAGAAGCCCCTGGACATGCTGGAATGTGCTAGTGACAAAGGTCATTCCGGTTTTGATGCTCCTAAGTGGAGGTTAACTATGGGGAATGGAGCAATGCCATAAAATAAAATGCCTGGCTTCTCAGAATTTGCTAAAATCAGATAATCTTTCAACTGAGCAGTACTCATGTCATCTGAGAAGGAAGAATTTGCTCCCTTTCCCAGTGAAAAAATATTGATGAGTTAGCAACCCACCGCCTGCAGGGGTTGGGGGTGCCAACAAATCCTTCTTTTTTCTTCTTTCACACATCCAATTCCCTCACCTTTAAAGCAGTGCTGGGATGAGCAGTATATCTGCAGTACTTCTGTGGCAGAGCAACCACCAGTAATGGAATTACTGCTCATCAGCTGAGCTGCAGTAATCGATTGAGCTCAGGTGTTCTTGGCTCAGTCCAGAAAGGAAATAAAATTTCTTGTATCAGGTGACCTACATAAAACCACTAAGCTCCATGAACTCACTTGCCTGTGACCCTGTAGTCTGCATGGATAAAGTAGATTCAGCCTTTTTATACCAGCTCTGCATCTAAAGAAACTTTTCCTGGAGTCTGCTCTGTGTTGGGAGCTACAAATGAGTTTGGCAAGTTTTTGGTTGAGCTTTAAATGTATCTCCTTCCACTCTAAGGTGCTGGTAAGGACAGGCGGGTCACTTCTTAGGACTTTGCTCCCTTCCAGTATCTCCACTAAATATGAGTGCCCTCAGCCCAGTCTGGGACGTAAGTCACTACGTGACTCCATTTTCAGCACAGGCTTATTTTCCTATGGGCAAGCAAGTGTTAATGCTATAATGTCACCTTCCCTGAGGTGCACTGCATCATTATCCCAGTGTTCTGCACTGTATGCTAGGGTGGGTCCTTTATGGTCTATGAGTGGCTTCAGTGCTACTCTCAGCGTCGCTCCATTTATTTGCTATCAGGAAGATAGAGAAATAAATTGTGTGTCAGTGCCTACCTATTCTTTGGGGTTCATCCCAGGGAAGGAAATCAATGACTCAGTCTCTTCCTGGAGCACCTACGTTAAGACACAGGGAGTGCAATCTGACATTCTCTGTGTCTGTGTGTGTGTGGATGCTTCAGCATTGCCATTCATCTTCCCTCTCCAAATCAACAATTATCTGGAGTCCCCCAGGAGGGAAATGTGCTCCTCTCGTAAGCTTGGAGTAATGACTTGGAAGCAGTGGTGTGTAGCAGTATCCCCAGTGCTAAGCTTTGCCTGATAACCACATACACTAATAAAATAACCCTGAGTTGGTTCCAGTCCTTAATGTTCCCTTATTACTATTCTATGGTTCCTGCGCTGGAAAGAGAAACATCCCTGGCCTGCAAACTAATATCCAAATGCAAACCACGGTTACCATCCTGCATGGGCCTTCATAAATTTGAGTGAGTTTGCTATGTCTCTTCCATCTCATTGACCTGACAGAACAACCACTGCCCTCTCCTATGATGGCTCTGTCCTTTGTCAATAGTTCATAAGGAAAACTTCTACACTGACATATCTCCTTCCTAATTTCTTGGTCTGTAATTTTTTTTTTTAACCCCTTCTCACAGCCTAGCTCAGGCCACCTTTGGAAGCAAAGACCAGTAACCCTTGAGGGTTTGGCTCCAAACACCAGATCTCTTTTCTCAGAAGGCCAAAGAAAAAGTTGAAGGAGGTGAGCACGAAAGGTTCATGAAGAAGCTTGCAATAAAAATTTCTTGGTTTTGGTATGAGAGGGCACAGCGCACTCAAAGATGTAGATCAAAAGAAGATGCTGAAATACATACCTAAGAAAGATTAAGCTATTAAACCATGGATTACTTCTAACCTGGCTTGACATGGGCACTCCCTTTCAGTACCTTCATGCTCTGTGCATATGTGCTGACTCTTGTTTGCGCTTACATGAATGGGGAGAGCAGAAGATTGCATATTTGCTCCATGATGTTATTGATATTATTGATTATGAACTCCTTCCTGTACCTAAGTCTGCTTGTATCCTACCGAAGTTATAGCTATTCATGCCAATTTTTAGTTACATATTAAAATGTCTGTCTCTCGCCAGGGGACCTTGACGTAGGTTAAAATCACAGCCTACACATGTGAAAGTAGCTCCAGAGCATGAAAGCCACAGGACTCCTCTTGTGCCCCAACACACTGTGGATTCTTACGCCTTCAAGCATATGCATTTGTCTCAGTCAGCCCCTGCCTGGACATGACAACAGCAGCAGAAGCCCAGCCAAATACAAGAGTTAAGAAGCAAACAGAAGCAGAGCAAAGATGGTGAAGAATGGGGAGGGAAAGAAAAGTGTGTGTATGTGTTGAAAAACAAGACAAAGTATTATTTGGTTGCCAGGCAGGTAATAGCACTGCCAGACACACCATCACCTCTTGGGTCCCAGCAGCCCTGTGCTCCAGCAGCCAGCCTACACAATGGGGAAACCCTTAGCTTCTGCCACCCCCAGCTATGGTGTGCTCCCAAGGGACATGGCTCTGCCAGAGACCACACCTCTGGTCCCAGAAGAACACTCTGTGGAAGCCAGGACATGGTATGGAGCAAAATAAAGTCATCATGTAGTGGTGCTGGGAGGAAATAGGGACCTGTGTTTATGGAAGCAGGACAAATGGCCAA
The DNA here is from genome assembly GCA_038090715.1 of Florisuga fusca. Lineage (NCBI taxonomy): Eukaryota > Metazoa > Chordata > Aves > Apodiformes > Trochilidae > Florisuga > Florisuga fusca. The sequence continues at coordinate 5,549,596 of JAAWXA010000003.1, forward strand.
AGTTCAACTTTCCCGACTATGTGTGACAATATCAGGGATGGCAGGTGACAGGGAGCAAGAGAAGACAGGCTTGACTTGCTCTATGCTACTTTGGCTACAGATTTCTGTACTATGAAGGTTAATTTTCCATAACTCATGGAGCACCAGGGAATTTCCACAAGACTGGCAGAAAGCTTGTGTTGAGCTAATATTTTAGAAGGCTAAAGGAAATGACCCAGGTAATGATAGGCCTGTCAGGCTGACATTGGTCCCAGGTAAAATAATGGAGCAACTAATAGGGGGAATATAATTCATGCCCATCAGCAGGGGTTTATGGAAAACAGACCCTGTCAAATGAACTTAATATCCTTCTTTGCCTTTATTACAAGTTTAGTTGATGAAGTCAACGTTAAATGCTAAGATATTCCAAAGCATTCAACTTGGTACCACACACCAGCTGGATCTAAATGCTATAACAGAGTATGTCATAAATGGATTAAAGTGACTGATGATTCTGAAAATGTGATTGCACACAGAAAGCTGTCATCCCACAGTTGTCTTAAGGGTTGGGTACCATGAGGCTAGGTGGGTGGCATGATGGTATTATACATTCAAACCTGTGATCTACTAAAACTGACTGCTAAAATCTGTCATAGTAAGATTGGAAGGATGGAAACATTTAAAGCAAGGTCTCTGATACAAATAGGTTTGTAATTGCTTGTTGAACTCAGCAGAAACAAGTATGTTAGAACTATATGTAATTCAGTTCAGTCATATGTGAAGTAAACATAACTAGAAGTAGAAAACCTAGGTGGTACCTACAGGACAGGGAACATCTTCAGAAATGAGTTATGCACCCCAATTAGTCAAGAATAAACATGCAGTGTGACACTGTCACCAAAACATCTGATAAAACACCTGGTGGGGGCCCCCTCTAAGGGTAGTAAGGAGGTAATTTCACCTTTCCTTTGGAACTGGTGCAAGCACACAAGGAACCCAGACTGCTCAGCTCAAGAAACTGATGAGTTGGAGATGCTCCAGAGAAGACCTGGGACAATGGATCCAGGATTTTCAAACATGCTTCTGAGGCATGACTCCAAGAGCCATGATGGCTGCAGGGGTGATCTGACCACCATCTTTTGGCATCCAGCAGAGAGGAAGGCATCAGTAGCAAAAGTGCCAGTGACTTCAGCAGAGCATCAACTTGCTGAGTGATATCTTCATCTGAAGGTGGTCTTCAATGCATAACTGGGCTTCCAGTATGTATCTCCAGTGTCTGTTGGAGAGGAACATTTACATGTCTCCTATGTCAGAACATTGCAACAACAACTAAGATAATAGCTGAAAAGTGATACCTCAACTGCCAACTCACTATATAGTTATATATTTTATTATTGCGTCCACTCAGCCCTGAGAAAAGTTTTTTGCAAAACTGCAAAGTTTTTCTTTTCCCCCAAATAGCTTCTTTTGACTCAGAGACAGACACCAGGAAGGGCTCAAGATAGCTGGACACCCTCACAAAACCTTCCTTCTGGGAATACTAATGTGCACCATGCACTGCATAAGAGCATGCAGTTTGCTATGGTTGGAAACATACCAAGCTGAGTTAGCACAGATGGCTGTGCAATATTAATTGATTGCTAAAGTAATAAATGGCTCCATAATGTGGACATGTAAATAAATAAATTTATAATACAGTGTGTGTATATATATATCAACTATATATAATATATAATATAAATAAAGTCCCTGGCATCTGCATTGATGGTAGGCAGCATGTGGAAAAGTTCTATGGAGAGCTCCCAGCCCCTGGAGAACGCAAGATGCCACCCTGCATCTTAGCTGAGCAACTATTCCTTTTGTATTTCAATTAGCAAAGAGCTCATCAAATCCTCTGGGGGGAAAAAAATTACAAATAAGGCTGACCTCTAAGCCCACTCTGAGGGCTGGATTTTCTTATTTGCTTATAATTTCTGAGGTCCAGAAATAGAAAGTGTGGGTGACTAATAGACTTAAGAACTCCGAGGTGAAATGATGCTAGTGTCTGAAGAATATGCATTAGCTGGCATCAGCACAGCTAGAAAAAGGAGAAATCCACTTAGAGCTGCTTCTCCAGTAAGATAAGCCCCAGGTTCACAGAGTGAGATGCCTCCTCCCTGCTGCAGCAGTGAATTAAGTTTGTCATTTGTTATTGTGTCTTGCCAGCGTGCAAAATAGCAGCCCTGGGCTGTAATCTCCACTCATCTGAGTCTGCACAGTAATTGCTGGCAGCCATGGAAACCAAACTTCCCAGAGTAATTTATAAACTTGACCCTCCTTGCTTCCTTATTGCTGTATTCAGCCGAACCTTTGATGGGGGTAAGTGAAGAAAGAGGAAATTGTAAACTGCATTTGCAAACTAACGTTTGGCGGCAGAGCACAGAGAACTGGCCAAAAGCCCATTGTGTGAGTAAGAACCTTTCCAACAGCATCACCAGGCTTTGCAGCAGGCTCTGAAGAAGATGGAGCAGTGCCATCAGCTGTGATAAACCCCACTTAATGACTAACTGGCCTTTATCTGCACCGCATGGGGTGTGAGGGTGACCTCCTTGCTTCCACATCCCACCACGGGCTTCCCAGGGACCTTCGGCTCTGCCACCTGACTTGCCTTCTGCCTGAGTTCCCCCAGTTATAAGCTGGAGGTAGTCTATTTCACAGCATCATGATGAAGGTGAAATCATGCAGACATCTGAGCAGCTCCAAGATTTTAGCCATAGAAGGCCAAAGAACCCATGTTACTATTTCTCCCTACAGGTACAATAAAAATTCTAAAATATTTCCAACCCAACTGAGGCTGGCAGAGCATGTCTAGTTGACATCACTTGTAGAACTCAGTCCCTCTGCTGACTCCTAAGAAGAGATCCAGGAAAAGCAGTGCCCAAAGAAACCCTTCCACTGTGCTTGCTCTTGATTTTTGGGTATATCCTAGGGCTGTTTCTAGCAGTGAGACTGGGGGTTTTGTCCCCATCTTGCCACAGTCCACTATGAGAAGGGCAGGAGCAGTGCAGAGCTTTGCAGGCAGTGGAAGCAGCACAGGTAACTTCCAAGCCTGCTCACTGCCAGCTCAGGCAGATATGCACCCAAAATCTTCATACTGGACACTCCAAATTCAGTGCTCCTCCAAACCTCCATTGCTCTGCTGTGGACACTGGGCAACCACTCTGGCTTGGACTGAGACTGAAACCTGATCTACATCAAGCACCAAATACTCACCACATGTACAACCTTTAGATGGCTAAGGCTGGGTGAGACCTCTGTCATGATTGTTAATCCCACAACTTCAAGGTCATCCAAAAACACCACCTTTTTATAAGCACTATGAAAAACCAACAGCACCAACACAAAGCAAAAATCAGTTGTGAGGTGTTTTGAAAGTCACTAGGTTTTTTTCTAGTTTAATTATTCAAGCATCCTACTGTCTCACACTTGAGGGACAGCAACAACAAAAGACTGGCAGGATTTTCACCACTACTGAAGAACTCATCATTAACTATTGAGAATGTCAGATTACACCACCTGACAAATAGCTGATCTAATGTATCTCATTCCTACAATGCACTTGTAAGGGTTTCGTTTATTATTTTTCCCTGAGTATTTTTTTTCCATATCAATACTATTGGATCTAAAGCCTAGACCAAAAGGATGACTATTTCTTCTTAGCATGCTGTGCCAGGTTATTATATCCTGTCAAGATGTGTTAAGCCAGGCTGAGTTATGCTAAAAAGCAACACATCTATAACAGGTCAGGCATTCAAAGATGGTCCTTTCTGGCAAGGTGAATTAAGGAGCATACCACCACATTCAATTTTTTTTCCTTTGGAAAGATGGAAGCTAATTAAGATATGCTAAGCTTGGTGAATTTTTCTCCAAGACAGACCTCCACAATTATTTGGACCTTATGTAAAAGGAAAAGAATATGCATTGATATCATTATTTACCTAAGAGCTGTGTGCGAGCCATAATGTTTGGCCCTAGTGATTAAATTCTCTGGTGCTCAGATTTTTTTTGAGCCAAGGATTTCAGCTTGAGCCTAATGAAAATTCCTACGCCTCAGAGAAGGATTTACTCTCTTTCTTCCTCTTTAAGTACTGCCTGATGCAATCCACAACTCCTAGTCATAGGAAAAAATAGCAAGTCACTCCCTTTTCTTTCCCCAGATTGATGTAGCCATTTCATCTATCTTTACCCACAACCTCCTTATTTACATTTCCCATATCTCTCCACCATTAAAAAGAATCCAGGGGGACTGAAGGAGCTTTTGCTCTTCTGTGTTGTACATCACAGGCTGGCAATACTCCAAGAGGGGAGTTCAAGTGGCAGCATTTGTTGTGCCCAGTTACATCAGCTCAGATCTGGCCTATTAAAACAGGTTGACCTTTCCTATCTCTGTTTTCTTCTGTAGAACTTGCTAGCAGCTGATCACTAAACTTAGTCGTGAGAAATGATGTATGAGTCCATTCAGGACAAGTAGCCTGGGATCACATAAGTAAGAAGTACACCATGACAACCTAATGAAGTTCAGCATGGACAAGTGCAAGTTTCTGTACCTGGGCCAGAGCAACCCCAGGCACACATACAGGCTGGGGGGAGAATGGATAGGAAGCAGACCTGAGGAAAAGGACCTGAAGGTGGCATTAGATGAGAAATTAAAAAAAAACCACCTCCTCTAGTGGTCCTTCCACCACCCCATAACTCCCTTCCCCCTGAATGCTAGCCATGGCAGGATCCTTGTGCACTTGATTTAGCACAAGGTTTGCTAGCTTTACTGCAGCTCCAGAGGGTTAGATATTTTACAGCCAGTTTTCATGTTGTCAGCTGCTTTGTCTGTAAGCAGTGCCTGGGATTTGATTTTTAAAAGCTGTTTCTGGGGGTGCACAGTTCTCTGGTGGCAATGCCTCCATGTGGGTTTGCACATGTGCTGCTTCTGAAGCCCATCTGTTCCCCTCAGTGTAGCATGGCTGGGCTGGGCATCACTGCTGTTCACCCTAAAGGACCAAGAGATATGAGGGAAGATGCAGTGACTCATCTGGACCTGTTCTTCAGCAGGAGGTAGGAAAGATGCAAGTGGGAAACTTCTAAGGATACTTCCTCCAAAATTCAGCTGCACATAGGAAAATGGGCAGGCAGAACACGGACTGTTCTGTCCTGTAGGACTAATAGGACATACAGCCATGATGCTAGCCAAAGACAGAATTATAGGAAACAGGGCCAGAAGGGCTCAAACAACATCTTGTCCACCCCATAGCCACCATCTACTGTTGGTCTAGTCAGCTCTTCAAAGCCTCCCATGATGGAGACACCACTGCATTTCCCAGGCAATCATGGAATCATAGAATGGCCTAGGTTGGAAGACACCCTAGAGATCATCTACTCCAACCTCCCTGCCATAGGCAGGGGTGGCTCTTATCTAGACAAGGTTGCTCATGGCCTCATTGAAGCTGGCCTTGAACATTTTCAGGGAGGGGGCATCCACAAGTTCTCTGGAGAATCTGCTCCAGGGTCTCATAAGCCTCATACTAAAAAAATTTTTCCTAATATCTAGTCTAAACCTAGTCTAGACTTTTTCTCTTTCAGTTTAAATCCATTTCCCCTTGTCCTATCACTGGCCACTCTTACAAAAAGCCTCCATCCAGCCTTCTAGATGGTTCCTTTCAGGTATTAGAAAGCACCTATAAGTTTCTCCTGGAGTCTTCTCTTCTTTAGGCTGAACAACCCCAGCTCAGCCTCTCCTTGTAAGAGAGGCAACCTACTCCACTGCTTTATCTGCCCTTGCTTTTAGGATGCTTTGTCCTAATGTCAAACCTGAACGTCTCTTTCTACAATGTAAGGACATTATTTCTTTCCTTCAATACAGCAGGCTGGGAAAAAAAATCATGACTTCCTACTCTCCTTCCTGTGGCCTTCTTTGTGGTTTGAGATCACTGTAATTTCTGTTTTCAGTCACCTCTTCTCTGGGTTAAGCCCAGTTCTTTTGCTCATTCCTCACCCATTATGTTTTCCACCCTCTCAGCTCTCTATCTCACTGTCACCAGTTTGCTCAGCTCTCTCTTGAAGTGTGGCAATACCATGTCCAAAAGAGGACCCAGCAGTCTTCTGACTGGTGGTTGTCCATATACCATTTTCCAGGACCACTTTTCCCATTAGTCATTTCAAATCCTGCCTTCTGGATGCACGTAGAGTTCCTTCCGAATTGTCTTCATCTCTAGATTTGATAACTCCCTAGCCAGTCCACCAAGCTAGTAATGAAAACATGGTATTATAGGAGACCCTGAGTACCCACTCAATAAATCTTTACAGTCTGACAGCAAATCATTAAAAACTTATCTAAAGGTCTGTTTATCCCTTTTCAGATAGACTATTTTTCAGTTTGCATAGCTAGATAGCTACAGTAGTTGGACATCCTTCTGTTACCACAGTTTGTACAGTTGAGGAAGCAGCAACAAGCAGTGTGAGAGTAACCTTTCCCAAGGGAGTTATTCCAGGTGCACCCTTGGGAGAGGTGGATTTTTCCATTGCAGGAGCTCTTAGAATGGGAACACCACTAGAGGTGGCTGAGCTCCATTTCTGGTAATGGCAATAAACAAAAGACCAGATTCCATGGTGTATTAAGAAGGGTAAGCTTTCTGGAGACATTAAGTTACTAACGTACATGAATGCAGACCTGAAAGAAAGGTGCTGGATTGATGGATGTACTTGTCATATTTATGGTTTGTAGCAGAGTGATGAATGTGCTTTGTGGTTTATAATGTGATGCTCATTTAACTTTCCTTTTTAAAATCAGATTAATTTATAGAAGCAAGCATCACTATTGCCTTTCAATGGGGCGACAGGGATAATATTATATCACAGAGGTTTGTCAATTAGTCTTGTGTAACAAAGCCAGCCTCCAAACAGAGGTCCCTGATTGAGAAGATTTAATCCTGGTAAAAATAGATTCTTTTTAAACACATCTCTGGTCCTGATTTGAATTCTTACCCAGTATTTTGTTTAAACCCTGATTTACAGGGCTAAAACTTCAGCTGCCTCAGTGCGTCAATCAGAAGGTGCACCCCAGCACAGTGCTGGGCTCTTCTCGACTGCTGTTAAAGATGTCAGGTATTGCAACTCAGTTGTAAACAGCACACCCAAGCACTGTCCCTGCCCTACTTTTCCAAAGATGGCTAATGGTTAGGAGTACATTTAGTTTTATTACCCATGGAAAAGAACTTTAACTGCACCAGAAAGGGAGGGATGCAAAATCTTTAATCATGTAAGTCAGTGCAGGCATTTAGTACTAATGAGAGCTTTGATTTGCCAGACCTAGCACACAGCAACATCCGTGGTTTCAACCTGTGCTCAGCCATGGACTGTCTTCTGAATGTTTTTAGCATGTCTCTTCCTCCATCAGCCTCATCTTCCCTCTTTTTTTAAAGCTAATCGAGTACTTCCTTCATACAAGTAACTAGTAATTGGATGGCAGTTCAAAACCACCAGGCACATATGTGGTTTTAAGATTTCTCATCCCAGAAGGGAAAACGCTGGGCAAAATAATCCTACATGTAACACAAACTAACATTATGCTCCTTCTGATAGGATCTTGCATACTGATTTAGTTCCAAAAAAGTGAAAAGAGAAAGTGTGTGCAGACAGAGAAACCAAGATGGCAGTTTCAGTCAGCCAACACACCTAGATATTCTTCATTTGCTTTCTCAGACTCTTTGAAATAGGTTTACTGCTGCAGCTTTTACAACAGCTTCCCCTTGGGAGACCATTACACACTCAATCTGGTCCCTGGGACAGAGGCATTTTAAGCCTCCGGACTGCATGGGAGACAAAAAGTTGGGTACACAGCTGCTTGGTGCTGGACAGGCACCCAGGGGTCAGGCTGTAGGAGCACAAAATGGGCCAATTTTGTTTCAGGATGGGAGGGAGCAGACATCACTGGAGATGCTGTCAGGTATAGGGTCGGAGAGGTAGAGGCACCCCTGGTAGAGAAGTCCTAGGGGAAGAGTTGGTACAGAGTTGGTGGCATAAATATGGTGGCCAGGTTTGGGAAGAAACCAAACCCTCATGACTTGGAATGCTTTTGAAGGCTGGTAAGAACACCCTGAAGCAGATCCAGAAAAATGCCTCCCTATCAGTGGAAAATGCTAACAATAAACCATCTGTAAAGTGGCAGTCAGGCTCTGTCACAAGAAGGGCCACAGCCAGCCTATATATTGCTCTGATGTGGGTCTCCTGCTGGCTAGTTCTCACTGCTATTTTTAGGCTGAGGCACTTTATGTCTTCAACTTTCTCCTCTTTCTTTTTCTTTTTCTCTTTCTTTTTCTTTTTCTTTTTCTTTTTCTTTTTCTTTTTCTTTTTCTTTTTCTTTTTCTTTTTCTTTTTCTTTTTCTTTTTCTTTTTCTTTTTCTTTCTTTTTCTTTTTCTTTTTCTTTTTCTTTTTCTTTTTCAACTTTCTCCTCTTTCTTTTTCTTTTTCTTTTTCTTTTTCTTTTTCTTTTTCTTTTTCTTTTTCTTTTTCTTTTTCTTTTTCTTTTTCTTTCCTTTTTTTCATCAAATAGCCATGAACTCTCTTGTAGTCGGCAAAGATTTGTATCCTTCAGCAGTAATAGATCCATCAAGGATAGACTGAGGTAACTGAACGCAGAAATGCATATTTGAGATGCTGCTCATTTCAATAAACTACACTGCATGAATGGAATACATATTGAATTTAACACACACTGGCATGAAATAATTCTCACTAAGTGGTGTCTGGAGTCAGTTTCCAATCTCATTTCCCCTTTGCAGATTTTGTTATGAATAGATTTTATAAAGATCAGCAAATTAATTTTTTTAGCATGTAGCAGGTTTTCCCTGTGATGAAGAGGACAAGTCCAATTATGTATCCACCTGTACACTTAAGGGACTGCAATTGCTGGCCCCGATAAGCTGAATCTCATCTGAATTCACCTCATCACAGAAAAAAATTGATTTTTTCAGAGGTCCAGCAGGCTTTTGGAAAGCTAAGTCTTGTGTCAAGGTTAATTAGGAGATAACTTTGGAAAAGCACCAAGGTAGCTGGCCCAACAAGAAAGACAGAGCTGTCAGGTTGGCCCTCACCCAGCCCTGATGATGCCCTGTGAGGCTGGATGTAGGCCTGCATCCAGGGAAGCTCTTTAGTGTGCCTTGGGATGAGCTGGTGGGAGGAATGGCTTTGCTAAGGTGAAGGGCAGATCAACACATTGGCCCCCTCAGTGCTTCTACCCTTTCTCCCCACTGCACCCTTCAAAACAGGGGTCCAGCAGGAGGGTAAGAACTCCACACAGACATGGTTTCTTTCTCCAGGTCATATTATCATTATTATTATCCAAGCCATGAAGTGTGCAGTTAGAAAGCCAAGAGGAGCACCACGGTTACCTAGCCTGCCTGTGATGGACAGTGGGAGCAGAGGTGGTGTTCATCCTATTCATCATCCCTCAGAGAGGACAGGAGAGATGCTGCCTTCAGGCAGCCTGTGCACACATGAACATGTTGGGCAGATATTTCCTATTAAAACAAGTAGGGGGAGGACAACAGACTACGTTGCAGTCATTAAAAGGAGAAAGATGCTGATTTCTCCAAGGGATTTGTTACAGAGCACAAAGTAGTTTTCACCTTATGCCACATGGCCATCATCCAGAACACTGTCATCTGATGCCCTTGCAGGAGGAGAGGTCTGTTTGAGTAAAACCTCTTTCCTGGTTGCTGGCTTCATGATGAAATCTGAGTCAGCCTTTCCCTCCATGACAATGTGCTGCATCCAGCCTAGCTTCTTAGCAGCTAGAGCTGTTGCCACCTGGTAGGTAGTCAGGCTCAGTCTAGTTATTTGCTGGGAAAACAAAACAGGACACCTCACCACAGAGCTCCCCAGCTTTAGGGAGAGCGCCCAAGACAGGGCAACACAAGGAGCACCCATCATCCCCTGAAGATGTACCTCCTAGGTCCAGCCCACTGCAGGGTTGCATTGTCCCACTCATGGAGAGGGCCAAGCACAACACAGACACCTCCAGTTGACTCTACCTGTGGGCTTAATTCACAGGTCATGGGGCTTGGAGCACATTTAACCTTTCAGTTTAGGCACAGCTGTGAGAGGTCTGAGCAGACTTGAGTGGAAAAAGCCCTGTCTGCTGCTCCAAAGTCTTGTGGCTCCAGGACAATCACAGCTGTAGTGAGTAGCAGAGTGTGAGCTACAGACATGTTATCAGATAGCTGATGTACAGACTGTTTATTGTCCACTTGATGCCAGTCTTTGTCAGCATCAGTATCTCAATTTCTCTTGCTAAAAACAAAGGTTAAGTGAGTCCAATTACTCTAGTAAGGTAATATCAATAATGCTACTAATTACAGCAATTGCATTATGGATCATTAGTTAGCGATTATGACTTTGTCAAGTGCTTGGCAATTTTGTGCAAGAATCACTCATGATGTGTCATGGAAAAGAAATGTCTTCTTGGTTTTGCTAATTTCTACTCTATAAACGATCTTAAAAGTCTGTGTAAAGACTGCCAGAAGCTTCTCAGAAAAAAAGGTACCTGACTAATATTTGCAATTTTACAGCACTACAGACCAAGAAGGTGATAGTAATAGAGGGCTGGAGGGCTCCTACCATACACAAATGAAAACTCATTCTTTTGAGTCCTAAAGAAAACAAGATCCTGTTAGAGTAAAAAGGCCCAAATTTGTGTGGCATTGACATGTTTTTCTATCAAGAGGTATTATTATTATTACAGCCTCCCTGGACAGTCTTGGAATGTCTTATTCTATTGAATAAGTGATTAATTTAATTTAATTTAAAACATCAGGCAGCCCAGAGACAGTTTTTACTAACTCAAGATTCATGATGGTTTTAAGTACGTGGATGGTAACCACAAAGACTTTTTTTTTTTTTCTTTAAATTAAATTGGAGGTCATTGAAAGCTTGTTCTGCCCTGTAAATTTTCTTCTGTCCTTAACCCTGCTGTCAGAGAAGTGGTGACCAAAGATTCTACATTCCAAAAGAAAAGCCGTGAGGACCCTCTCTATGACCACTTTCTTGGTCACAAACAAGTGAGCTCCAAGTGTCTAGATTGTATTAAGGAACTTTTTTTGTTGATTTAACAGATTTACCATGGCTTTTCTCAAGACCCTCTCCACCTGATCATAATCCGTATTTTCAACCCCTTACTTAGGTGAGTACAAAAATCATTCCAACACAACTTTTGGGAAAAATAAAAGGAAAATTGAATTCAAAGCCAGAAAAAAAGACTATTAAGATCCACTAATCTCTAACACATGATAGATCATAAATTTTGCCCTCCACTTCTTGCACCAATATGTAGTAGGATTAAAATGCCTCTTTGGGAAAAAAAGTCCTCGTCTGGAAGATGATGAGCTTCCTCAGCTCATCATCCCATTAATAACTTCAAGAGCTCTTTAGCAATTTGAAGGATCATATGAAGGTCTGGAAACCTTACAAAGTTAGAGCAAACAGCTGGAAACTAAATTTATTCACAGACAACCTTGGGGAACTGAAATATAGCTGGAAGATGTAGGCATCTTCTCTGTACCAGTCTTGACCTCTATACTGCACTGGCCTTCACTGGCCTTCTGCACCCGCTGTAGGAGTCAAATTGGTAAAATAACCAGGGTGGAAGCCCAATGCACAAGAATGCTATAACACTCTCATCATATTTTCAGAAAAGAGGAAAAACATTCCTTGACAGTTCCAGCCATAATTGTGAAACTCATGGCTGAATATTTTCCAAGCTGCATAGCTGAACAAATGGTAAAAAAAGCAAGTAAATCTGAGGGACCTCAAAGAGCACAAGGTGATAAATCTGAGATTAACGCGACTGTAGAAAAGTGGTACGCAGAAAATACAACCTCCTAGACCAATTTCTGTCACTTTCTGTCAAAACAAATCTCAATAGACACCAACACTCTTTTGACCATAAAGCTGTAATACAAGCAATGATATATTTGCACTGCTCCTGTCAGGGTTAGAGCAAGCCAAAGCAGGGAAATCCAGCTCCTCACACATGTATATACCACAGCAAAAATGGAGAAAACAAGAGCTTGACTTCATTTACTGCCCTCAAACCCCTCAGACTTAGGAATATGGTTCAGACAGAGCTGAAAACAATGTTTGATACATAGTTATCTGATATTCAATAGCCAAAGCAGATGCTTAGTAAGATTTTAAATGCCTTATTGGAAGAAACCTTCAGCAAGAGACAATATACACAAGCACATTAAACAGGACAGAGCTTATCCTATTCCCCCTTTAATTCACAAGTAAATAACAAAAGAGAAAAAAAATCCTTAAAACCATTGTAATAATGCAGCTTCTATCCACATCATAGGAATACCATCTGGAAAAAGACAGATAATTAAGCCACATTTTCATTTGACAAGATCAGATTAATTGTGATAGTATGCAGCTTTGGGTCACAAGAGTAATATCTGCACTGTTTGTTTTCTCAGGTCAGCATTGATTTACCCTCATGTGAGCCCAAGGGTCATTTAAGTGGTAATTTCATCTTCCTGCAACTCAGAAGCAGTAAATGGATTCTCTCATACATTTGAGACACTTTTACTAAGCACTTTCATCGTGAGACCACTCTTGATTATACTCCAAATGTGTCTGAAATAATTATGATAACAAAATGTCACAAGAAAAGCATGCCTTCCAACAGGTTTCCAGCAAGCCCACTGCTTGTTTCTCTTTTACCTCCCTGATGTGCTCATCAACATCCATCTTCCTCTTCTTCCTTCTTAGGGCTCCAGGCAGAGAAGTGCCAGGGTAGGGAGAAAGGAGTGAGAGACACACAGCAAGGACATTTGTGACAACCCTGATGATTGAGGCAACCAGCTCTTGCAATACATTGCTATGTGTTGAGTATCTTCATGGAAATGGGAAATCTGTTGTACCAAAGCATTGTGAGTTCATTCCTTTTTCCCCATGGGACCATTTGGCCTGTCCTAAAGACACTGTGTCCAGTACATTGCTTGATTGTGCTTCAAGTGGGCCAAGAAGTCCAGTCCAGATTTGAAGTCACTGTTGTCCCCTGACTTCAAGGGTACAGCAGGGACCACAGGACCACAGCCTAGTCTTATGCTCAACAAGCCCAAGTCCATGATCGTTAGCTAAAGAGCACTGTTACCCTGCCAGTTGTTTTGTGGTTCATGCAACTTGATTGCTGCCAGTCCCACTGCCAGGGGACAAAGAAGGATTCATCTACATGGTCCGCGAGAGGGCAACAAGAAGACATCAGCAACAATTCCTATCCAAGTAATAGGGAGATGGTTTAGGGGTGGGCTTAGTAGTGATGAGGTTGGATTCAATGATCTTAAGACTCTTTTCCAACCTAAATGATTCTACGATTCTACAATACATCCTGATGCACGAGAAGCAGACCCTTGTTAGCTGGGCTGCACCTCTTCCATGACCTAACATCCTGGAGACACTTTGTGCTACACGGATGTAGGGAGCTCAAATACATTCTGTCTCTTGAGAGAAGAGAACAGACTCCTCATTCCCTGGCACACTGTATCCACACTCCATTAGCACCATCATGGCACAGGAAAAGTCAGATCGCTGCCCGAGTGTAGGATCCCCTTCCATCCACTCCCTCTAGTCCAAAAATCATGCCTTTCACAAGAAAAGTCAAAATGTGCCTCATGTAGCTGAGAAAGGGCTTTGAAGATTCACAGTGTTGCCACTCTGTCCTCAGCACTGAAACTATGCACCACACTGCTAATGGAGAAGGTGCAGCTGACTGCTGCCTGCTTTCTCAGTGCATCCATTCCTGAACAAAGCATCCTTTGCTCATACTGTGCTAGGACTAGTTCCCTGGCTGAATAAAAACACTACAGGCTGCAGAGCTGTCATTTTGGCACTGCTTGCCAGCACTAAATTCAATTTTGAAAAGGAGAAAATAAAAAGGAAGAACATATCTGTTGGTTCTTGGCATTTATCAGTGAAAATTACTTCAATTCATTGGCACAAATGAACATAATTTTAATGTGATGGCCAGCAGGCTGACCACCTCAAACTCAATAGCAGTAGTCTTTGTGCCAATTTAAGAACTATTTGGATTTTTCTCAGAGGTTTTTCATATGTATAATTACATTTGCATATAGGACCCCCCATAATATGCCAAGCCAACAACTGAAGACTGCAGTCCTTTGTTTTTAAACTAAACAGATTCAATCCAGGGAACAGATGCTGCCCTTTCAGGGAGTCTCAGCATGTTCATCAGAGATACAGCTACCCTGGATTGTTGTATAGTTACTGACCAGCACTTGTAGCAGTGCCAGAGTTGTCTGAGCAAAGATGTTTATCCCCATACCAGTATTTTGCCACCTCCGACCTTTAATCAGGAGAAACCAGGCTGTAACTCTTGAGCCAAGATTTTCAAGCAATTCAAGTACAGCTCAAATGTAGGATCTATTCCACAACAAGGGCATGGCAGTGCAGGAGCTGCAGGTAATCCATATCCCCAGCTGTGATGGGAAGTGGATCAAATCACCATAGCTCTATCCTCATGTCTGAATTGGATGGGTCCCCTCTTCCCTCTCACTGTGGAGAAATGGGATTCCTGGCCAGGCTTTGTCAAACCCTGCCTATAATCTTCTCCTACCATTTCTCTCTGACTTGGATCTAGGAACTACATGTTGTCTGCTGACTTTTGCCCAGAGAAAGATGTTGACATGATTTTGTAGGGTCAGGAAAACTGGACACATCTTTCTCATAGGTAGTATTAAGTGGTCAGAAGTATTGCTAAAGAAGAAATGTGAATGGCATTTGGTCACCTCCAGTCTCCTCTGAATCTGAGCCTGGGAATCCAGTCTATCTTGCAGCGAGTCTGCTTTTGGGATTTCTTGCTTGGTAGAATGAGAAAACTGCCTTGTTAAAACGTCCACACATGGAGGGCTAACTGCACAGAAGCATCTCCTCTATCTCTAATTCAGGTACAGAACAAAGAGCATAACCACAATACACAGCAGAGAACACTGAGTATTCTGTCAGAAACAACTTAAAACTGGCAAGTTTGAAACTCTTCTGATCATTAAATGCCTGAAAACACATTAAGATTGTAGCACCTGCTATCATTATTCAGAATTATCTGATAAACATCTTGTGCAAACATGTTAAACGGCGTGTGGATCCACAAGTCATTTGGTGTGACCTTCATTCAAAAGTTCAACATTTGCAGACTGCCACACCACTCTTATCAGCCTTGATTTCTTCAGGCTGAAAAAGGGGAACTGTTCCTAGGAAGAAGGATCAGAGGAGATGACAAGCGTAAAAGATCACAGGACATTTTGCTTTTCCATGAGATTAATTATGCCCTCAGGCTGTGAAGTCAGGGTTCAAATTTAGAAATATTTTCACCCCTTCCTGACTAAAGAATCAAGAAAGTCATATACCTGATCGATAGGCCATTTGGAAAACTTTGCCTCCCATTTTCTCCTCATAGTGTCAAGAAGTAATCGCACTCACATACATGAGGGCAACCCTCTTTGCTGTCAAATGCCTTTCTCCCTGCCTTTCACATCTATTAATTGTTTAGCACTGGGGTCTGGATAGAGCTATTAAATAGCCTGAAGTGGCATGCAGTCTTCTTTACAAGACAGCTCCCACAGCTGCACCCACTCTCCTCCTCTCTATTTGCCAGTTTTAATTTTGCTCTCTTTCTCCTAGAGCCAGAAAAGGTGGAAAGAGAAAGGAACTGCCTGTGACAGACACCAGTGATGTTGCTCAATAAAAGGTGCTCCTATACCATAGAGATGGATGAGATGAACCTAGGGAAAATCAAATCTGACTCACAGCATCAGTGCTGGATCTCTTGCCTGGGGTATTGGCATTATAATGCTAAAGGTCCTATCTCTAACACAATAATATTTCATATACCTGCCAAGCATGCTGATTTGAATATATTCACCTCCCGCTTTCTGTCACCAACTATCATGGTTCATCACAGTCACTGTTGCATTATTAATAATCCTTCCTCTCTATGCATGTGGATGTTTGTAGCTCAGATAGAAAAGAGTTCCACCTGAGAAACAGGAATCTCCGTGGAGGGCACCATATGGGGATTTGTGAAAATAACCACGAGTCTGCCCTGCTATGTTAGTCTGACAAACAGTCCACCTCTAGTTAAAGCATCCTCTCCAACTGGCCATGCACAAAACAGGTGAAGGGGGAGGTGACAGGGAAAAAAATAAGGGCCTAGGCATTCAAATGACATTTAATCAGGAAGTTATTCTGGTAAGATCAGTATGTGAAGAGCATGCAGCTGAATGAGGATTTTACCCAAAAACTCTGCAGGAAATTAGATGGATAACAGCTTTGACTGGCCAAAGTGGTGACTGGAAGGACATCATGCAGCATTTAGTGAACTGATGGCATTGTCAATAGGATGGTATTACCCCATGATTTCTGACTGGTGAGGCTGGAAAAGTTCTGTCTAGTGGGAGAACAGAGGAATAAAGAACCTCAGCTTTAAGCCAGAGCTGCTGTCAGGAAAAGGAAAAGGAAAAGGAAAAGGAAAAAAGTCTACCCAGAAGACCATTGGTATGAAAAGAAATGTTAAGGGCCACTGACAAGTAATCCCTGTTTCACAAACTACTGGGAAAGGGTGTTATGTTACCAGTGTTGTGTTTTCCTTAACACTGGGAATGGCTAATGGCTCTCCAGGACACAGAGATGTCACCGCTGATGTTTCCAGTGAAGATTCCAGTGATATCAGAGTTCTTTAATCCATCTTTTGCTGGTGGACAAGCTCTCTTTGAAACAACTGTACATTTTCCATCACCATTTTCCACTGAAGAAAGAAATGCAAAAAAACGCCTAAAATACACCAAAGAATCCCATCCCCAAAGTGAAAGTGCAGGCCACATTCTACTGTGTATGAGGTATCTATGGCACAGTAGAAGGCTGTAATTTTATCTTTAGGGCCCAGCTGTCAAAATGGCAAGTTCTTCATCCTTGGCAGAATCACCCTGGGACTCACATCACAGCAGATTTGCTGCTTTACCTGTCCTTCGTTCACTATTTTCTCAAGCAGCAGGAGTTTCGTGGTCAATGAATAATGAAACCACCTCTTTCCAAAGAACAAAACACGATGGTTACTACCCTGCTTAAAAAAAGACAAGACCAAGATAAATGTGAGAGCTGAGTCCATGCTTCAGCCCTGAGCCTAGATCCCAGTTACTCTTGAGAGCACTCAAGAGCCATGTGTTGGACTTGACAGGTATTGATTTCTTTGACAGACTGTTCATCTTGTCAGTCTGACGGCAATGTTGGATTCTCATGAGCACTTTGCAAGCCAGCTTGTACACCATTAACACCTCTCATAACCATGCCTTGCTGTATCCCCACACTGTGCCCACCCTTCCTCCTCAAAGGACTCCTTGGCTGCAGAAATGCTGCTCCATCGCCTCTGCATCCATCCTCCGCTCCAGCAGCACACTGCAGCAGGAGGCTGGTGGTGGTGGAACTAAGCACTGGTGTCCCTAGTGTTGTTGCAACACCCTGTCATTGGCCCTGTCACCTGCTGCATCAGAGGAAAGGCAAGAGAAGAGTCACTGGATGAATAATAGTGCCCCATCGAACTGTGGAATCTGACACAGAGGTTCTGCCTAGTAGAGCTGTATCAGGTCAAAGACAGGCTGTCCATTGCCATTCCCTTCACCCCTCTGCTGTAGGTGACAATACTGAGGCACAGGGTGCACCAACTCATGGCTTGAAGGTGCATTTTTAATATGTCATTCTGGAATAAGAGAAGTTGAGTTGAGGTTCATGTTCCCTTCAAATGCTCCCAGAGTGAGACAGAACCCCCTCACAACAGAGTGGTGCACAGGGGTGGACATGTTTTAAACTCACTCACTGACAAGCTCTGACAAGGAGATGTCCAGCCTGTCTTATGAGCAGGATTTTTGAGGTTTTGCCCCACAGCATGTCATTTAATATCTGCCCTTCTTGCCCTGCCTCAGGTAGCTACTACTGTTGTAAAGAGTTATGAAATTAATCTGGCCTCTTTAAAATCCACCCACAGCCTTCACCTCCATGACATCAGGGAGTTCCTTTTTTTTTTTTTTTTTTTTTCTAAAAACCCCTCTGTCCTGCAACATGAGAACAAGGGGTCACTCACTGAAATTAAAGGGCAGCAGCTCTAGAGCTGATAAAAAGAAGGGAAAGGAAGGAGCAATCAATTTCACTTTCCATCTTTAATCATTGTGAATGTCTCAGACAAGTCTCATTTCTGGCTAAAGAGTCTCTGTGATCTCTCATCATCTATAAATTCAATGACACTTTTATCTTCATTGACCTTCTCTGGACCTTTCAATATCTCCTATATTTTTCTTCATCTGACAAACAACCATTTCTGACCTGCCATCAGCACTATCCCTCCTGTCCTCCCCTGGAAGGGAGCTTTCTGCCTTATTCAGCCAGTCCCTGAATGTTGCTTCCTTTCTGCCCAGTGAAAAGTAGAGATGTGAGTCCCTGTTTTCAAAGCAAAGTCCTTTATTTTAGGCAGATTGTCTGTACAAGAACAAGTTGATAAAATATCTGCATAAAGCCCAGAAGAAAATTTTCAAAGTGAGTTATCCCCTCATTCCTACTACTAACATTCATGCAGAGCTGGAATGTGATATTGCTTCTGACAAGCCTAGAGAGAACAACAGGAGCAGTTTTCATTGCTATGGCATCAACTTGTTTTTGAAGCTGCACAGAGTTTAGCTCTTTTGAACTTATTTGCCCTTAAAGGAAGCTTCAGTTTATGGGTTGGATGCAATAGGAGTCACATAAAACACACTATCTGTTTCTAGCAGAGATTGTGAGCACATTGCTCTGCGTGTTCAAATGCTCCATTGTCCCTCTCTATAAAACAATCAATGATGCTGTTGACTTGCTTTAAAATGGTTGCTAATGAAGAGCTCTAGGAAAGAGCTGTCTGGTGTCTTACTGGCTCTCCCTCAGCTTTGGACTGAGGGGCATATGGAAGAGCCATATCTCCAGAATTTCTGCCCATCCTGATGGGACACAAAACCAAGGACATACTCTCCCCCCAGCACTACCCACTGCTGTCCTAGACCATTTATGCCAAAGAGTTGCCCAAGTCAGTGGTCTGCCTGAGAAGAAAACGTGAACCTTTATGAGCCCGGCCTTTTCTCTCTTCTCCCCAGGCTTCATTCAGCAGCAAAACATTTCATGTTGAAGCCACTGAAAGCGTCAGCCCTGGCTGTGGAGATGGCACCAACCAAAACAAATTGGAGTCATTCCTATATCACAGCTGCTTTTGTAGGTTGTCTGAAAACTTGCTCAGTGCTGCAACACTAGACTCACTCTTTCTTTTGAAATTTGCTGCAGATTCCTGGCACCAAGCCTTTTTTTTTTTTTTTCCACCATGACATTTATGATGCTGGAAAGCTGCTAGAGGCTTTTGCAAATCCATTCCTTTCATCTCCTTGCTGAGGGCTTCTTGCCTGCCACAATACTACTGCACTAATGTGCAAACTACCCCAGCTTAACAAGTTTCTGCTGCCAGACCTCTGCAGGACAGGTCTCTGATAGTGCAGGGATGGGATAAAAAATTTTCCTTGCTGTGCTTGACACCTGGAAAAGTAACTGCAAGTGCTGGAAAAAGCCAGGAACAGTGATCTCCTGGAAATCTAGTGCCATAGTCTTTTCATTCTGCCAAACACTGACCTTGAGGACAAAATAATCTGCTATTGAGCAACATTAGGATGGAGTACAGGAAACATGGGCACCTCTGGTGATATTTTCCTGTCTTTGTTTTACTATTTATATCTGTAATCATCCTGGAGAGAGAAATTAATTACAGCCTGTCTCCCTATCCAGAGATACTGTTCATATTACAACCCCCTGAAAGCGCAACTCAAGCAGTTTCTGATTATCAGTGAAAGCTTCAAACTGGAATACAAGCTTTTTAATTAATCTCTCCTTCTTTTCAAGTGATGATTTCATGATGTCTATTAAAAAAAAATGTAGATCAGGAAGAAGGCAGCAACAAGAAATTAGGAGCAGAAAACAATTTTCTCCCATTTAAAAGATAATTGCAGGGGAGAAGCTGGAGGTAAATGCTGGGTAAATGCTGGTGGGAGGTCTTAGGCATCATGTGTGGCATTTCTCCTTCTCTAGAACAATGATGAAACTTGGGAAATAAAAACTGAGCATCCTATTTGCATGGTCCTTCACTTTCCTGAGGTTCTCCGAGTGTTTTAGCCGGTCTCCCACTTGCTGAAAAATCAGACATTTTGATGCATTTTAAGGAAACAGGAATTCACACAACTATGTTCTTTGTGCAGAGGTGTTGATGCACATGCATGTCCATTCGGTTGTCTCTTTCCTTCCTTCACTCCCCTGATCCCACTGTACAATTTTAGCTGAATTTCACTGGTGTGGCAGGCATAAGTGAAAGATTTTCACACAGAAAAAAAGGAGTTTGTCTAGGTATAGGACAGAGTCCCCCATTCATCCAACTGCGAAACAAAAATATATTTAAAACAGGCCTCATTAGTTCCACTCTTTATAGACCATTCACTTCTTTCTTCCTGTGTCCCTTGCAGACTCTCAGCAGGTTTTCACCACCTCTTAAGTCCATCAGCACTGACTCCTCTCCAATTTTTCTGTCCATAACAGGAATGGGAAAGGGACAAATTGCCACTTCTGCCCCTCACTACATCCACTTGCCCCTCTGGCTGTTTAAGAAGAGCAGAGGCTCTGTTTTCCCTGCTTCTCTTGTAATTACATAAAGAAGGAAATTATCCTTTGCTCACACCTTCCTCTAAAATGGCTTTAAGGGTTGCTTATGGATCTTAACTTCAGGATAATTATTTCCTTTGTAACTGCTACCCCACAGGCTACTTTCTTCTTACTACTGATCTATTAATCCACTGTTACTAAAAAGGACGAAACTTGTCAAGGCCCAAAGACAGAGATGGAGATCACCAAAAGTCACTTACAGACTGAACAGCCAGCATGGGAGCAAGGAAGCATCACCACCAAAGCTCAGATTCAGCCATCTGGAGGTGCTGGCAAAGGAAGCAGTCCTTGAAACTCAGCTGACCACCAATGTTGCAGATGGGAGGCAACACAGCAAAGGCAATGACTCCCTGTGTCAGAGCAGTGCCAATAGCCAGGGGAACCTGCTTAAGGATGCTGGGTTGGCTAAGTAGCTTACTTTAAGCTTTATCACTGCCTCTTGCTGTGGGCAAGGGTTGACCACTTGACTTGCTTTGGAGAGGAAGCATGTGATGGAGTGACTCTAAAGGGGTTCCTCTACAAAGCTCTTGCTCAGCACTGAGATCAGCAGCATGTGTCTGAAGGCAGTGTTTCCCTCTGAGTTAATTCCTCTCCCTTAGGGGTTATGGAGGAATTAGAGAAGTTTATTCTCAGAAGAAAGTGACTATTCTCTCCCCATGGCAATACACTTGGGAACTCTGAAGGAGGCTGGGTGCACCTGGCTGATCTTTAAGTCAGTGAGAACCGTGCAGCTACAGCTTAGGGAAATTCATCCTCCAGGTTTGGAAGGGAGGGCTGAGATCAGTGTTAATTAAAGCAGGAAGGGGAATTGTTTCCATTAAGCTATTGCAGATAGGACCCCACATGAGATCACGGCTTTATGGCAATGCGAATTAAGAAAAAAAACAAGCATGTTGGGAAGACGACTTGGGAAAAGCAGAGATTGCTCACTATCACTATTTCCTAGTAGACTGTCTATGGAATAGATTGAGAGATCCACAGGCATGTCAGAAGAAAACAACTGCATTGGTATTATCAGCTATCTCCTTAATATGTGGCCATCTCATGAGATCTGCATTTGTTACTTTGCTTTCCCATGGAAACTAGGCTAATAAAGCCATCAAGTTTCAGTCCCCCTGCATTCACACAAAGTGACTTCTGAACAGGCTGATTGTTATATCAGCCAGGCTGGATGAAAAAGGTCAGAAACTGTTATGACCAAGTTAGTGAACAAAAGCTGTCCAAGCGGTGGAGGGAGACTCTTGTATAGCCCAGCTGAAAACCAGCTTTCAGGACTGAGCTCAGATCTCATAGAGATTAAAAGATCCATAAGGAAGAGACAACTGACCACACACGCATACAAAGACCTTGAAGTGGAACTTACATCCCCCCAAAGTAAAACCCTCAAGGACATCTCACTGTGTTTCTGCTCGGACCTCCTGGTGCCTTTCCTCCTGCCCAGTCCCTTCCACTTCCTGGCTCTCTTTTGAGCACAGAGCCAAAGCCTCAGGTCTGGTCAGACCGTGCCTCCCTGCTGAAACAGGGGAAAAACTGTTTACATACAAGAGCAAAGGGAAGAGAAGAAAAAGGGTAAGAGGCTGCTACTCAGGAAAACCAGATGAGACAGGGAAGGCCCAGCTGGCAGCTACTGAAAGGAAGGAGCACTGCATTTCACCACAGTGGAACTGTACTCTGCTTTTCTCACTCAGATGAGTTCAATACCCCGTGTCTCACATCATTTGGCTCCCCTCTCATCTGTTAGCAAGGGATTTTGACTCATGAAAGCACAAGCAGACAAGCACCCTTTGGTGTCTGATGGTGTTTTTCACCCTGCCCAAGGAGACTGAGGCTTGGACAGACCTTTGAGAACAGACATCAAACGAAGGAGGACATACCACAGAATCTTAGCTGACCAACTGATTTGTGAGCTGCCTTACCTTAAAACATAGTTTACAGCACTGCAGACGTTCCTTACAAGACTAATTGTCTTAACCTAAAATGAGACCAGAAAGGGAGGGCAAAGCTGGCTTCTATAAAAAGCAAATACTGTGGTGACTGCTCCAGCAGCAGTGTTCCTGGGTGAGAGAAAGAAGGTTGCCCAAACATAATGGAATGAAATAATTTATCCTCTTTGAGTTGAAATGGAAGAACAATCCATCTTTCTCTTCTGATCCCACCCTGAGCTGGCAAATAGCAGGAAGAAAGCATCTTCTTTTAAACAGCATGATCTGAAAAGGACCAGAGCAATGCAATAAACATGGAGCCACAAAGTGAACTTTTCAGAGCTAGCTCTTCAGAGCAGAATGGTACTTGAAGGCAAACCTCATGGAGTTCCACAGACCTAACAGTGCAGTTACGTGAGTGCAGTGGGTGATGTCTGTAACCAGCAGTGTGGCTGACTGGTGTGGTCTGTGCCATGTGCATTACATTGCACTGCTAATTGACTCTTAATTTCGAGGCCTCTGATGGGTGGTCAAGCAAAGTCAAGTCCAGCTTTATAGATGATTACAATAAAAATCCTATCATGAGCTATTTTTCTATACGTTAAGTAAGTTAGGCTGAAGTGGACACAAATCAGAATTACCATAGAATCATAGAATTGGCCGGGTTGGAAAGGACCTCTGAGATCATCAAGTCCAACCCTTGATCCACTACCGCTGCAGTTACCAGACCATGGCACTGAGTGCCACATCCAGTCTCTTTTTAAATGTCTCCAGGGATGGAGAATCCACCACCTCACCGGGCAGTCCATTCCATTGCCTGATCACCCTCTCCGTAAAGAATTTCTTTCTAATATCCAACCTAAACCTTCCCTGGCACAACTAAAGACTGTGTCCTCTTGCCTTGCTGAGAGGTGCCTGGGAAAAGAGACCAACCCCCACCTGGCTACACCCTCCTTTCAGGGAGTTGTAGAGAGTGATGAGGTCTCCCCTGAGCCTCCTCTTCTCCAGGCTGAACAGCCCCAGCTCTCTCAGCCTCTCCTCATAGGATCTGTGCTCGAGTCCCTTCACAGCCTGGTTGCCCTCCTTTGGACCTGCTCCAGCACCTCAATCTCCTTTCTGAACTGAGGGGCCCAGAACTGGACACAGTACTCGAGGTGTGGCCTCACCAGCGCTGAGTTTAGAGAGAGAATCACTTCCCTGGACCTGCTGGCCACGCTGTTCCTGATACAGGCCAGGATGCCATTGGCCTTCTTGGCCACCTGGGCACACTGTTGGCTCATGTTCAGCTTCTCATTGATCCAAACCCCCAGGTCCCTCTCTGCCTGGCTGCTCTCCAGCCACTTTGTCCCCAGCCTGTAGCGCTGCATGGGGTTGTTGTGGCCAAAGTGCAGGACCCAGCACTTTTTATGATCAAAGCTTTTGGAGTACAAAACTTTCTTTAACTATGTTTCCTAGCAAACTCTTGCTTTCACATCAACAATACACTGCTAAACTGAGGCCCTCAAGGAGCAGCAATTAGGCTTGAAATTATAGACAATTATTTTTTTCTTTTTGGTATATATTGTACACTAAGTCTTTGCCTTGCCATGCATGTTGTTCCTTCACGTTTCAGTGCTCACATCTTCAGTGTCATTCCTCGCACCCTGTCTAGTCTTGTTTTTTTTCCCCCACAGCCAACCTGGCATCCTGCTTCATAAGGCACTGTAGCTGAGACCTGTCACTTCTCAGTATGCACAATGGATCTTCCTTCCTTTATGCAAAGTTGTTACACATGCCAGTGTTGTCTGGTTGACTGTGAATTTGGAAAGACTGTCATTGGAGCTGAAGTACACAGAATCTCAGGAAATTTGTCTGTGCTCTCTTATGCCATTAGGACATTTTAACTGATGCACAAGATGGCAAACTCTCAAAGTTATAAATCCTCTGAAACCACTGAAATGGATGGTATTTAAACATCTAAAAACCAAAAAGGACCAGAATGATTCTCTTTTTGCTTTCTTATAAAGCCTTTTGTATGCTTAGTCATGATGTTATGGTTCAAATCGATGATCTTAAATGTGTTTTCCAACCAAAACAATTTGATGATTCTATGTGGGTACTAAGTCAGTACTACACTCTGACCTATTATAAATCAATGCCCTGCTGGTTTGCACAATCCAAGACCTGTGCCAATGAAATCAACAGTTTGTTTTTCTTAATCTGAGCTCTCAGTTTGAATAAGGAGTCTACCCAGACCCCTGCCTGCATCTTTTGTAAAGCTTTGAAATATTAAATAAAAAATCCTTCCAAAATCAAAGCTTCCCTTGTCTCCTATTGTCTCCCTTTGGAAGAAGCAGGAATGTAACTCAGCATAGTCCCACAGCAGGAAGAGTTTGTTGCTAACAGCTGGAGCAGCCTCCAGTAGCAGCACATTAAGGGACTCAGGGCCTGAAGCAGAGAGAATTGGTTTGGCTGTTGAACATGGTCTGACTTTGTTTTATCAACAACTATTTTTACTAAGCTCACAACTGAAGCAGCACAGGCATCAACAGAGTATTCAGCCACTGGTTTGATCCCAAGGCAGTGACACAGGCAAAACTGGTGATGAATCTATGTTGAGGTTTAACCTGGCAGGCAGCTAACCACCACATGGCTGCTTGCTCACTTTTCTCCCCTCAGTGGGTGAGGGGAGAGAATTGGAAAAATAAGGTAAAACTCATGGGCTGAGATTCAAACAGTTAGATAGGACAGAAAAGGAAGGGAAAAGTAATAATAATTATAAAAGAGTATACAAAATGATGCACAATGCAATTGCTCACCACCCACTGACTGGTGCTCAGAATGTCCCCGAGCAGCCAACCCCTACCAGTTTGATTTTCAGCATGACATCGTATGCTATGGAATATCAACTTGGTCAGCTTGTCAGCTGTCCCATCTGTGTCTCCTACCAGCTTCTTGTGCACCCCCAGCTTACTTCCTGGCAAGGCAGTATGAAAAGCTGAAAAGTCCTTGACTTAGTGTAAGCACTGCTCAGCAACAACTAAAATATCAGCATGCTATTAATGTTATTCCCATCCTAAATCCAAAATACAGCATTATACCAGCTACTAGGAAGAAAAATAACTCTATGTCAGCTGAAGCCAGGGAAACATCAGAGGTAAGAGCCTGCAACTATATGCTTGGGACCGGCCTTTCCTACCATCCCCATTGGGAACCTTCAGGTGGGATTTATAGGGATGGCCTATGTATGACAGGTGAATTACCATGAAGCAGGAGAAGGTGCAGAGGCTGTTGGCAGGGCTGAGGACCTCAGCAATTTACACAGCCATGGGAGGTTAGGATGTGGTGCCAACCTGCAGCTACTCCGAGGAAAGCTTATTAGAGGCCTTTAAGTGCCAGGAAACATGAACAAAGATGAGGTGAGAAGAGTGGGCTGTCACAGGAGTCCTTCCAAAGCAACAGACCACATGAATGCAACTGCACCTGTTAACCCTGGAAACACTGGGGATACCACGGAGACAGGGGAATCAAAGTGATGCAAAATGTGATAGGGGCTTCTCTTTGCTGATTGCATTGTCACGAGATGGAAGATTTTTCAGGACCAGCACTCTGTGAAGCCAGAAAGCTGTCATACAGATATCATGTAAACTTCTCATCCTTCTCTCCACCCAGAGTCACCACCAGATGTGCCAGACCTTGATGTTTCTGCATTACACTTCTTCCATGGCTTGGTGTGTGCAGCTCAGTTCTAAGCTACCTCATTCCCTGTTTTATTGAAGCCTATTGGTACCTGCACAGCAGTGACAGTAGCCCTAATTTTGCTCTGCTCCCAGGTATTCTTATCTGAACAGAAATTGCCACGAACTATTGCCAGTCCTTTCCTCCCTTTCCTCTCCCTTGCAAACAGGTTATGTTGCAATAGGTAAGATTCCACCTCAATTTGAAGATCACTTTCTTGTCATAAAGGGAATAACTGTGGTCACAAGGCAGCTCCCAAGGCCCCAGTTCAGCAGTCCATCTCTGATCTGCAAAGCATTTAAGCATATGTTTACCTGCAGGCTGATTATTGTATCACTTAGACTTTCCAGAGCCACGCTTTTTGGCCTCTGGTTTATGGACCCCTAGAGGCTCATGAACTATTTCTAAGGGGGCCTGAAAGGTACTTAAGAAGAGCAAGCTTCTTGCCAAGAGGATTATTTGTTATGGAGAAGGTCCAGACTTGTGCTGAGGGAATGGAGATACTGAAGACTGCTCCCAGAGAGCAGAACAGGTCTTGATTTTTTTAATGCTGCAGTCTCATGCAAAGGTCTGAGATCCCAACAGCCCTAGGTATGTCTTTGTGGTATCTTGTAAACTGGTGCTAACTTCTTCTGGAGCCAATCTGACAGACCACAGTCAGGTCCAGACTGAACACAGAGAACAAGGTGGTTGGTGGTGAGCACGAGGCTGAGTCCAAGCTCAGACACCATGCTGAGGGCTGGGCATTAGCACCAGTTTGAGGCTTGTGTCAGCTGGATCACAGCAAAAGCATTATGCACTGATGAATGCCTGCAAAACACCATCAAGGCACCTCCTTTCACAGAAAGCTGTGGAAAACATGGAATTTCTCATCTTCTCCGCCATCCAGACAGAAATGACACAAGCTGCTCATTTTGCTGGGACAAAGCTGTATCGTTTTTTTTCTCACAATGCTGATCATGAAAAGGTACCTTATTTCAGCCTTGAGACTCTTGTGCCTGCTTCTGCCCTCTCTTTCTCCTCTCAGGCAATGCCAGCAAACCAAAGAGTGGTGAGCTAACTTGGGCCCATCCAATCATACTAAGTAGATGTCCCATGTCTGCCCTTTATCGATCCATCTACAAATGTTCATAAGAAAGTAGCTAATTTGTGCTGAGATTTACTAAAAATATGTCTAATTCACCTTCCGTTTTAACTGGCTATTCAAATTACTTTCAGAAATCTATTATGTGCATTATCATTTCTATTTTCAGCACAAATGGGATTTTTTTTTTCCCAGCCAGTCAAGCTGCTGTCTACTTTTACCGAATAAATTGCTATAAATTAAGTTAGCAGCAGTATAAACAGAGGTAATAGATCCCTGTCTCTGTAGTGGCAGCTGACAGCATTATGGAAATGTAGAATGTCTATTTCTGAGTTTATTCTGATGCTGATGAGTTTGCATTGATGTTCGTCTCTTTCATTTCTCATTTTATCACTTCTAATGCAGTGATTTCTCCCCTGAAAGCTTCTCCTTCCTGAGGTTTGATTTAGTCAAGCAAATCCTAAACGCGAGTTAAAAATGAGCTGTAGGAAAATGCTTAGTGGCATAGTGGGTAACACTTACCCTTTGTTTGAATACCAAAACTTTGCTTTGAAATAATAAAACTTGAATGCATTCGGTCCAATAAAAGTGTAACCCATTTTCCCTTTGAAATATACCTATAATAAAAGAGAATGTGTACTTTAAATCCATTTCAAGCTTCTAGTTCCTGCTGGAGCACAGCATGGAGAAAGTTAAGAGAATGAGGAAGGGAAAGTTTGAAGCCCTAAGTGCATGAGTCTGGGTGTGCAAATACATAAAATGTTCTTCTGTTCTTTTCCACTATGATCTTTCTACAACTCTGGACATGTAAAGAAGGCTTTAAAAATAGCACAGGTTTGGGAGATTCCTTCCACCACCAAATTGTAATAGGGACATCTGTGGAACTAAGAATTAAACTGTTAATCTTATGGGTTTCCAGATGCACCAAGCCCTGGTATAAGTAAAACAAAGTATTTCAGTAATTTCATAAGTTACATGAGAGATAACCTGGGAGGTAACCTCTCTATCCAGGAACATGTTTGATGACCCTGAGTTTGGAAGCCTCTATCTGCATTTGCTGAGCACAGCAGCATTTTTTGATTTTGTGGGAGTTTGGTAAAAGTGGTTTTGAAATCAATGACAAGAGCCTTGTCCTTTCCAGTAGGCTTCAACAAAGTTGCCTTGATATATTCCCAAACACAAAATTGAGTTGAAAAGAGCTCTTTTCTGAGGAATAAATGTGTAGGTTGGTCTAGAGTGGTTTGTTTGGGGGTTTTTTTCTGTTAAAAGAAGCAATCATAAGAATCACCTTTCCCTCTCCCCCCTGCTCTCGGGCTCAGCCTGTCGTTGCAGCAGGAGGAGTTACTGGACCCATAGAAGAAACCAGATCCAGAATAACAGAGGAAACTTTCTTCTGGCTTTGGCACTGACATCTGAATGGTTCCTGGAGATTGCTCAAGTTCAATGACGTTTCTTGAGGAAGCAAGCAAAGCAACACTGACATCACCAGCCTGGCTGTTTTCCTGCCTGCACACCCATCCATCAGGCTGCTACAGAGCTTCAGTGTCTGATGGTTGTAGCTGGGAAACTGCTTGGGAATTACATTCTTTTTTATGGAAAATTTGTGGATTGTTCCAGACCACAGTTATTCTAAGTTTTGTAATCCTTTGAGGTATTTATCTTTTTTCAGCATTTTGCTTTTAGCACTTTATTGAGCAAAAGTGAGTTCTACCACAAGGGTGGTAGAACATTAACAAGATTCCTGTAAGCCAGTTTCATCCCTGAGCCACAGAGTCACCCTCTGCTGGTTCCAGAGGCAGTATCTGCTCATAGTCAGACTCAAACCTTACATTATGTTGGCAACATATGACATAGTATAACACTGCCATTAGTGTGTGCACATACCAGTGTCTGCAAGATGCAAATTGGGGCTATTCTGGAGAAAACCAAGCAATATGGAGAAAAAAATAGAAAACCACGTCTTAAAACCCAGCCTTAGTGGAGACATCAAACAGAGAATATGTATCTCTTGCTGAGGAAGAGGTAAGTACTTTCTTAGTAGGTATAGCTGGCTTTGCATACACTGGGAATTGTAGGTACAAGGAGCACTCCAGAGCATGCAGCCATGATCAGGGGTGCAAAGCAAGAGGAGATCAGAAATGACTCTGCTGCCATCTGGTGATTTTTGTAGCTATTTAAGCGTAAGCAAAAATGCTGGAAGTAATGACAGCACTAGCTTAGCAGCACAGGATAATACATACATAAACTCAATTCTGCTGTGGTAAACTCAATTTTGCTGTGGTAAAGAGGAATACAGTGAAAAGTCTGGTGCTGGATGTCTTCAGAACATAATGAACATAATGTTCTGTAGAGCCACGTTCAGCCCAAAATACGTCACTGAGACATTACTGCTGGCAGTGACTGGAGAAGGAACATTTCAGAAATGTTGCACTTGACATTTATGTGATCATTTGTTTCCCAGGAGCCTTTCTTGACAAGTTCTCAGAATCCAAATTTGACTTCTGTTCTGGAACATGGAGGGGTTCTGCTTTCCAGAATGGCAGTGTTTAAATAAAAATACATTTGCAACCACAGTAATTATGCTAGTGTTAAAACAGAAATTTCCACTCTTGTTTAGAGCTGTGCGCTTTGACTCCCAGAAATATGAGAGCAGAGATTTCCAGTGCCTCGTTTTGTCATACGGGAGAAAGCTTCCTTTTACCAGCCTTTTTCCTCTCCACTAAAATCTTTTTTTCTTGTTTCATAAAAACCAGCAATCGGTGGTCATGTCTTTTCCTGCACTTTTTCTGTACCTTATATGGTGTGCACTTCCCACCGCTTCTTTTCTTCACCTCTACTAAAATTAATGTTTCTTTATATGTGAATTTTTCCATGCATAGACTCATCCTGGTGGTCTGATCTAAATGCCCTCTCCTCCTTCTGGCAGGGTGATCTAAATTGAACTGAAAACTCCTGCTGAAGGCATGGCATCGATTTGCATAATGGCTTTGCAATAATCAACATCCCATACTTGGTGCATTTCGCTTCTCTTTAACCACTAATTTTGTCCATCCACAGAAACCATTCATTTGCTGAATGTGCTGAAAACATGCAAACACACTTAATAGAAAAGAGAGAATGTCTGTTGCCTTTCTATTTGTTTGATCTTAGATGCTGTCTTCATCCTCCCACCTATCAAAGCTTATAATTTACCAGTGCTATTTCCAAGACAAATGTATCTAAAGAGTCCTAAATTTCAGCTCAGTAATAGGATTTCTAAATTCAAATATAGAATGATCCAAATAAAAATATAGAGGTTTTTAGCCCAGCCTCACTCATTTTACCAGAACATTGCTTTTGGGGGTGTTTTGAGCTGAGCTAATTTGCAAATTTCTTGGTAATAATCATCTTTTCTTCAGGTTTCTTCAACTGGAAACTAATGCATTTCAAGGAGGAAAATGTGAAGAAAACAGGAACAACTGAAATAGACTCAGTGGGGGAGGTTTTCAGATTTGCTTTTTATTTGGTCATTTATTTCTTCAGAAAAATCGAGCGGCTCAACTAAATAAAAAAGAAAACTTCTTGCTTATGAAATCTAGCAGACAATACAATGGTCTTTCAAGTGATGTGGTAAAAGCTTCCATTACCTGAAACATTTAACAGTGAATTGAATTTAGGACCATAAAACATCCCATTCTTTCTGTGCTCCAAGTGCGGCACCAATGCACAATAGCCACACCAGGCTGGTACTGTTAAAAGAGAAATGAGTTATGACTGGGATGTACACTGATAAAATCTCTCTACTTCTCCCTACATAAGCACACAAAGTGTTGCATCCTTCATAGAAATGAACAACAGCTCTTTTTTTCTTGTTTGGGACTCCCCCAGCCTGAAATCTTAAGTAAAAAATACCAAATTCTTCCCCAGGTCACTCAGCAAAATAAAAGGGGGTCACACAGACCTATGTGCCTCATTTTGGACCAGCACTTCTTGGGAAAGCAATCTATCTTCTCTTATGTAGTGTAAAACTCATGAGTACACAGCTAGTGCACATGGTGAAGACTTGAGGATCATCATTTGAGGGCAAAACTGCTTCTCTGATTGTCAGAGCTGTAGCACTCCCAGACAATGTTGAAAATCCTTTCATCTGGGAAGCAATTAAAAGAGAAAAAAAAAAAAAAAAGAATTCAAAATATGGTTGAATATATGCAGTGAGCTATGAGCTGAAGGAGCTGACACTGATTCATCTCAGAGCACCTCAGTTTCTGTAGGTTTCTGGTGCAGGCTGCAGAGAATGCAAGTATAACCAATATTTTTACTTAGACTTCAAACCAATAGTGTCCTCACACAAAAAAAAAATTAAGCTCAGCTTTATGACAACTTATGCAAAGTATAATTAAAATGCATTTTATAGAAGCCTTACACTCCTGCATTTCCCCCAGCATTTTCCCTGCAGTCCATCATGGCCTGGACTGCAGATTTCCCAGTTAGATAGTTCTCCTGTACCATGCCATCTGTCCATGGTTTTAGGTTCTCCTGTAAGCCAGAAAAGTGAGTTTGAGTTAACATTTATTTCATCTTGTGGCACAGTGAGAGATGAGGCTTCTTTAAACAAGTTTATTAACAAATAGTAATGTAACTAAACAAAAAAAAGTCACTGTATCCCAGATAGGCTATATTTACCCAAGGTAAAGGATGAGTTGCTTTAAGATAGCTCAAGAAAGGTGGGTTGATGGCTCTTTGGATGGCCCCATGTAATACAGTTTTTCTTGAGTGATGATTCCCAGAAAGTCACAGCACTCCAAGGTCTTTCCACCATGATGTGTGCCTCTGCACACATAAGCCAAATGACCAGGATAAATATAATCTCTCTAATAACTGTTACAACCATCTCCTACTTCTTTAATTTCATTTTGTATGCCATTTGCAAATGCTACAAATCTTGTGATCTAACACAATATAGCAAACAGTTCATTTTAAATTAAGAGAGTTAAAGCTGGCACCCACATAAATATAAACTCAGTACCCTCTCAGATGGATGTGGGTCTAAAAGGCAGCCAGTGAAAGGATTATCTGCAATTTAGCACCAAAGGGATCAAAACTGCATGTTCAGCACCCACTGGCACCTTGATGATAAGGAAAAAAAGTGGTGTAGGGAGGAAAACAGAGAAGAAAGAGTGCAGCCCTGCAGTAGCTAGAGCATGTTGGAGAAATAAAGCAAAAGGAAGACCAATTCTAGGCCTCAGATGACCAGCACCCCAAAGCCTCCAGCATGGTGTCAGTGGCCTGCACTGCAAGGCTATGTCACAGAGTGCTACCTACCTGAGACAGCAGTCCCTCCTTCACCTTACATCCTCTGCAATCACAGAGTAAACTTAAGAGCTGAGCAGACCATCCTAGTCCCCAGAAGGCTAGGAATAAGCCTTTAAGTATACGTTCTCTTTTTGCCATATCCTCCTGAGACCGCAGGAGAAATTGTAATGCAGACTGACTCTTGCTGTGTTTTTAACATCTTATCTAAAAGTTGTATCCAAATGTTTTATGAAAGTACTCATCTCTTCCTCACTCTCCTTAGGATGAGAGGAAGAAGGAGGCCACCAGCTAAGAGGAACTAGGAAAGCATGCTTCTTTTAGCCTAGCAAAATGAGAGCTGACAGGAGATATTTCAGCTTTCTATAAATACATCAGAGCAAAAACAGCAGCAAGAGACACCAGTTGTTATTAGCTACAAGAAAATGTTGCCACAGGAACAAATGGATGCAACCTAACCACGAGTACATTTAGGCCAGGAATCAGGGAAAGGTTTCTAACCATCAAAGGATGTTCTGGAACAGCCTCCCAGTGAGCTCTGTGGGGAGATGAGACTTGACTGCCTTTAAGATAAAGATTGATCATTTTTCAATTAAGATTGCATGACAGTGGGCCCACAATAGCAGGGAAGAGCAGTTAGTGACCCAGATTATCTTGCCTAGTCCCCTGACTCGGAAATTGCAAATTACCTGCTGTATAAATGGCTGCAACACACAAAGTGTCCTGCAACACCATCAGTTTCCCCCAACACACATCACTCTGCAACGCATACAAGGCAGCTTTTGTTATTCCTCACCCATTCCCAACACCAGTAAAAGATATTTTATTGCCTTTGCCATGCATCCAAACTTGGGGATTCTGGAGCCCTTTCCACACGTCACCTCTTGCTCATATTTTTTCAGCAGCTCACAGCAGATCATGGCACACCACAGCTGGGAGGTTGGCATTAGTCTGCCTGTCATCCCAAGAGTTTTGCAAGCAGCACTGTCCTGGTGCAAGCATCTGCAAACTCCACTGCCACTTTGCAGCTGTTAGGGAACAGTGAAAACTTCCGCTCTTCCCAAAAGCTCTGATCTCCATCTGTAATCAGAGGCAGAAGCAATACACGAGCTTGGTCTGCAGAAACAGCCATAACTCACTTGATTTGAAATTTTAGCAATATAATAATTTCTGCTACCCATTGCAGAACGGATGCTGAAGCTGTGGCTCTGTCAGAAACAGAAAACTGCAGAATGAAGCAGCCCAGAGTTACTGCCTTTTTTGTACAGGTGAAGGATCATGCTCTTCTGACTAAAAAGAAAGGAGAAGGTCAGCCTGGCCTGTACAGAAGCAGGTTTTAATGGGCAGAGTCAAGGTGTGAGAGGAGGGAACGAAATAAATCACCAGATACAAGGAAAAAAAGGAAAATGTCAAACATGAATACAGGTGGTGCTGAACGCCTGGTGTTTTATGGGAGCAGGGTGGTGAGGGTGTATGGTCATCAGAGACCAGGGAGCAAGTCATGGAGGGAGAGCTGCTCACTGAAAGCAGTGCCATAGGACTCCATGAAACCCATATTAAACCACTTCTACCTGTGCCTCCACCTGGAAGGTGCTGAGGTGGAGATCAAAACCAGTGAAAAGAGTCAAACGCAAGGCTGACTGGTTCTCTGCATTTAGCCTTTCCTCTATACATATGGCCCTGGTACTGTCCCTTTCCCTTTGCCTAACCACACCCAGGAGCACACACTTCCTCTCAGGATCCCACTCCTCTTGCTGTTAACACACAATATTGTTTCCTCACCAGGTGTTCAAGGACATTTCCCTCCATCTCACCTTCCTCTCTCAGCATGTGAATATAGAGGGTGCACCAGGAGGAGAAGTTGTGTCCCCAGCCTGACTGCTGCTGCTGCTCTGGGAAACAGGCAGGCTGCTCTGCAGACCTTACAAATGAATTCACACACCCCCTTGTGGCTTTGTTAATGACTGTGTTCCCAGATGAAGAGGCAAGGAATGAATGCATCCTGCAGAAAAATGAAGACAAATGGGAAGTAATTTAAGTAAATCCCCAGCACCGAAGCAATGCATGTACCAAATCTTTTGAAGTTTTGCTTCTCTAAGGAAGCACGTCCTTGTGTTCAAACGGGATTTGCCAGCCTTGTTTATAAATAAGACTAAGGAAATCATATGGCTGAGGTAATTGGCATGCAAAGTGCACTACCTCTGAATTCATACCCATAAGACTTTTAAAATTTATTGATTTTTCATAGGACCTAGCCAAATGTAACAAGCCACACTTCCTTTTCAAGGGCAGTTTGGTAGCTAGTAAGGTGCAAGTGTTGCAGTCTGCACAGTAGCACTGCCAGTGAAAAACAAATCAGGCTTTTCATGGACAGAGGTGCTAAACTAGGTCCCATTACAGCTATTGCCAAATCATCTTGGAAAGGTCCCTTACAACCCAACCTATTCTATGATTCTATTATAACCAAGGAAAGAATTATGGGAAAATGGAGCAGGAGTGAAGAGAGATTTATGAGCTGCAAACTATGACAAGAACTGATAATTGTTCATACAACCCTGAGTGCTGTATTTAATTCTACACATAACTTAGTGTTTATTCCCTTTATCCTCATTGCACTTGAGAGCCCACTGAGCTAAGTACTGAGAAACAATGAAACAAAAAGAGGGCTACTAGATCCAGAAATTTGCACCTGGGTGCAGGCAGGGGAAAATAGGCAGACAAGGACAGAAGGCAGATATAATCTGGGGAAAGGGAGACCATATTGGATGGTGTCATGGGCAGTAATCTTGAGCACACAGCTCATCTTGCATTAAGCATATGAAGTCTACACATGTGCTAAAACGTTCTGCACGGGCAAGAGCATTTCATACAATATGTATCTTGCTGCCAAAAAGACACCTGAGGGAACATACCACGTACCCTTTTGCAATTTCTCTCGTGGCATGTTAGCAAAAGAATGCAGGGTGTTCTCAACAAAAGGAATAAGCAACATTCTCACAGTAGTCAAAGGCTGACTGACTGAAGCTGCACTTCAAGTCTTAAAAACTACAGGGACGGTATGATTTTCTGATTCCCTCACTCCAGCCTCTTGTATTCAAGAGTACATAGAAACAATTATGTCAAGTATTAAGGATTCAAGGGGTTGTGAATCTCTTTAAGTTTGCTATCAGCATCCTTACATTTTCTCCACTTGACCTGTATAATTTAGGTGTAGTCTCTAAACGGATCCCTGGATTTTCTAGAAAAGGGAAAGGCTAAGCTGTTCAAAATCACCCAGTAAATGCCAGCTTTTTGTGCTGGCTGGTTCCCTTTATTAGCTCTGAACAATGGAAATGATTGAAATTCATTTTTCTGAGCATTTCTGCACTGATGAAAAGTGCAAGTAGGAGGGACTGCATGTTGTTGTTGTTACTATAACAATTATTATTATGATGATGATTGTTCTGTGGGAGGAAAGGAGCATGGATAGATCTCACCAGGGGAAGTCTGAATGATTGGCGCTTCAGTGGCTTTATGTGCAAGCAGCCTGCTATATGCTCATTTTCACAAATTCACTGGCAAATTCATTCTGTCTCCTCCCACATGCAATCACTGACACAATCTAATACCTATGAACCATCCAGCACTAAAAACTGCAGGGGAGCTAGACTCTTTTCTCTTTCTAGGGTGCAGAATATGAAACATTCCATCCCTACACATTTACTAGCTACTGTTATCAAATCCCTGCCATCATCTGCTATCAGGTTAATTTAGTTAGACTTTCAGTTTTCAAAGAAATCTGTATCCCTGTGCCTTTAGGCTGCACCCAGCCTCTCCCTGCCATACTGATGGCTCATTCTGACTTGTTCCCATTCTGCCTCCACCTGACCCATAGGTCAAGTGCTCCCAAGAGCACTTGATGATGTTTCTGTAACATGAGCAAAAAAGCTGAAAACTGTAAAACCCTAGTGATAGGAATCATATTTTGTTATAGTGTGTACTGCCAAATGGGGTACAGATACACCACCAAGACCCCTAGAAACATCATCAGTAATCAGGGGTAAGGATCAGGTCTTGGCAGGTTCAACTCTGGCAAGGTCTTGGTCATAAATCTGCAGAGGCACCTGTCCTCCTTGGTAACTCCTCCCTGGGTTAAGATTTGGGGGAGCGATTTTAAGAGTGATTTTAGAGAGTTTTGCCAGCCACAAGCATACATATGTATATGCATGAGAACATCTGAACAGGCATTGTGCTCAGACTACAGGCTGGTAGGTTTTAGTCTTATGCAGCTTGTAGAGCTGCTGCATTTGCAGACATTGCTCTTTGCAGAGGCTGAACCTCTCACCTTGGATCAAACTACTTTCACACAGTGTAACAGGCATAGGCCTCTCTCTCTTCTAGGCCCCACTGTACCACAAATAATTATTGTCACCGTTATGTACCTCCTGGGACACAAAAGGACCATTAGAACCAGGAGGATCTGCAAGGTTTGGGGAATGAGCATGCCTGGCACGGGCCTAATTTAACCTGAGGCATGGCTGGGAGCTGTTATCTGCAAACATGCACCTGTGAATAGGCTCTGACACAGAGTCACATTAGTGTTTGCCAGCATCTAAATAAAAAGACTCCTGCATCACTGGAGATGATGGGATTTAAGACAAGAGTTCCATGAGATCATTGACCTTCTGAGCTGTCAAGAGTGAAGTAAGGCTAAACCATTAGGAAAAAGACTCGTCTTTTCTGACCAGGCCGTTCCTTGAGGCTTTTTTACCTCTGTCTTGGATCCTTTGTGGTAAGAAATGAGCCCTTTAGAAGATGCTGGGGGTAATTTGCCTTTCTCTTGCCTGCCACCTTTGGATTGGAAGGGTGTGATGGCTGAGCAAAGCCTTCTCAGGCAGCAGCCCCCAGTGTGCACTTCAGACATCCTTATGTCAGCTTTGGCTGATCCTGACTCCCCACCTGTGCAGCACATCCACTCAATTCCTCTGGGGATCAGATAGGTTTAGAGGAGACATATCCTTGGCTCTGGTAACTGCTTAGGAACAGGAATTCACCCCATCCCATTGACCAAATGTGCCAGGCCTTCAGCATCCAACAACCAACCGAGACAGCTCAGAGACCTCTCTCTTAAATCAAGGATGAGAGAGGGGTAGGAGAGGAGGCTGTGCGTTAGATGGGAGGGAGACAGCCGTGTCCCCGCAGGAGGCGGATGGGGCAGAGCAGGGGCCAGGGATGGCACCCAGCCTGTGGCCATCTCCTGGCACCCACACCAGGCTCAGCCCCTCAGGGATGGCACCCGGGGAGCCTCGCTGGGGTGCCTGGGCACACCGTGAGTGGCCAGCACCCTCTGCCCTCCCCAGTCCCCTGTGGCCACCTCTGCGGCCCCAGCGGTTGCCCCGTAGCAGGGCGGGATGGTGGAAGAAGCCCCGGGACAGGCGAAAGGGGGGGGTTGGGGGGCCCAGCGCACGGCGCGCCGAACCCGCGGCGAGGAACGCTCAACGCGTGTCGGCTGCC
>JAAWXA010000003.1:5587913-5648145 GCA_038090715.1 Florisuga fusca
ACCGATCCCGCTTCGCACGGCGGGGGCGGGAGGGGCGCGGGTGGCGGCGGCGGCAGCGGGGACGCGTCCTGTGGGGGGGTGTTGTTGCGCATGCGTGGGGCTGGTGTTGTTGCGCATGCGTGGGGCTGGGCTGCGGCCCTGTGTCAGCGGAGGGGTCGGGTCCGCGGTTCCGTCCTCGTCGGTGTCGGGATTCCCCACGGGGTCCCGCCCGGCGCGGTCCGTTCCCGGTGGTTGTGCAGCTCCGGTGCGGGAGCGAGGTGCGGAGGGCCCAGTGGAGGCCGGAGGCTGGAGGACAGCAACGCGCGGCCTTGTTCCCGCAAAGCCGTGTGCCTTCAGGACGGGGAGAGGCGAGAAGGGAAAGCCGCTGCCCCGGAGCCCTCCGGTTCCTGCCGAGACCGAGCAGCCTGAAACAGGGGCACCTGGTTAGGATTTGTAGAAGAAGACAAGTTTGTGATATGTTTTGTATTTGGAGGGTTAGAGGTCTCGGTTGTAAACCCCTCTGGGCAGCAGCCGCCAAGCTTTATACCTGCCAACCCGTTAAGATTTTAAAACAGAGTGAAATGTGCGTGTGTAGCTATAAACAACTTTTAGTCTCTCCAAGCCGTCTGTTCATGAGTGGCAGCCTTCAGCTTTGTTTTACTGAAGAATATCCAGATGAGGACCTTGCCCTCTTGAGCATGATGCTTCAGTGTCATGTGTGTTCCCACTGAAGTCCATATGACAGCTCAGATGTCGGCAAGATGTGGTTCACCATGGTGAACCCACAGGTGGCAAGGTGCTCTTTTTCCTTGCCATGTGTTTCTGTAGTGTGTACCTTATGCAGTGCTCCTACACATAAATTATACATAAATTCTGCCTACAAATCGCTGTGCTTGCTGCCAACAATGTGTAGTTGTCAGAATGCTAACTTTAAAAATATTGTGGCAGATAGTTTCCCAAAACCTGGGGAAATAACTTGTATTCCTATTAATTTAAATAGAAGCATCTCCTGTGTACCTGCAAGCTTGAGTTAGTTGGGACTTTGCTAAGTAACAAGGGAGGGTTATGTTACACGTTCTCAGCTTCAGGCAGTTATTTATAAAATAGAAATAGGTGCAGGGAAGTACAAGCACAAGCCCCCCGCTCTCAAGGTAATTAAAATGTAACTTCACAGCAAGATGATTGTGACAGAATGAAGAAGCTGCGTGGTCATGGGGGTTGAACCCTCACACGTGTGCACACACACACACAAGCACACAAAATCAGTGAGGTGCAATTGGTTTAATAGCTTATGAGCAGAAGGGTTCTTTCCATGTTAAGTTAATCCCTGACTGAAGAACAAAAGCTGTTTGCTCTGGGAGAGCCAGAGTGCAGCTATTCCATAAGGGCACAAGCCTGCTATATACCAGCAACTGTGGAACAGAATGACTCAGTGAGGAGAAGCCTGAAAACTTTGGGCTGGCAGGGGTTAGTGTGCTGCAGAAGCCCTAGTGAAAAGGAGTGCTTTCTTCTGTTCCCTCTCCCAGGCTGGCATTCAGAATGGTTGCAGTGGTAGTGTTGGGAAATACATCAGAAGGATGCACAGCTTCACTACAAAATGTGCAGTCCTTTAGTTTAAAATACTTGCAGTGATTCTTTTTTAGGACAATGGTTCCTGTCCACTTCTTTCTTTTCTTTCACTTCATCTGAGATTCAAGGGTTTGGAATCTCTCCTTAAACATCCTGCTTTCTGCTACAGTGGCTCCTTGTGTGTTGTGAAAATCAAACTCAGCTGTCTTCACACCCTCTTTCTATTTTTGTAAAACAATTCACTGATTTGGAGATTTTACAAGAAAGAGGTGGTCTTTTACATCTTTCAAAGAACAGAAGAACAGTCTCCAACTTAATTAAAAAAAATAAATTCTGTCAAGCCTGAAGGGTGAGCATGAACTGACCAGAAAGTAGACTCCTTTCCTTTCCCACTGCCTTCCAGAGAATCTTCACTTGGTTCAGAGGAAGTCTCCTGTTTCACATCATGATTCTTCTTTATGGGAGGGTTATTTTCATTCTCTGTTTCTCAGACCTTTTCCTGTAGATGGGAACGGGGGAAGGAGCCCAGACGTGGCAACACATTCTCAGGCTCCTGCAGGACCACCATGGCTTATGATGACTCCAAGAAGAAAGAAGGTATGACTGCTTCATAATCTCAGAGGGAGTTGCCAAAAAGAAACCCAACAAAAAAAGGGTACCCTCTGCAGTCCTTGCTGGGCTGTGCAGTCTGAGTGGGAAAGGAAGCTAGTGGAGCCCTTAAATTAAGTCTGGCTGAGTTGCTGGAGGATCCCAAGCCCTTGACTTCCAGGTTGACAGTTCTGGGTTAAAACTTGAGAGAAGCAGGTGGTATTTCCTAATGCAGACACTTTGGTTAGAAACTCTGCCACTGCAGCCTTTCTTCTCCCTGCCAGATCAATGGAACAGGAGACCAGGGACAGGGATATGTTTAGTGATGATAACATTTCTAGGTCCAGTTGTCCTTAGGAAGAAATATATAAGGATTAGAAACAAAATCTTGAGTGATTGTGTTACAACATTCGAGCATCTATTCCCATCCCTGTAGTCAGAGAGTAGTGATTATCTTTCAGGTCCCTCTGCCTGTTGGGTGTTGTGCCAACGTCTGCTGTCATCTTATTTTGTGCATAGTCCACATGTCTATCATTCCTTAATGGGGTGTTTAATTTCTTTTTTTTTTTTCTCATTTCACATTAATCTTAAAGAGTTCCTAGAGGGTGGCCGAAGTGCTGATGACGTGGGGCTGGCAACTGGCAGGATACAGCGAGAGAAAAAACGCTCTTACAGGGATCTGCTGCAAGAGGAAGACGAGGTAGCAGCACAGGTCAGGAAACCCTCAGAGGAAAGGTTGAATCTGTAAGGATATGTGTAAAGCTAGTGATGGAAGGAGGTGGGTGGGTTTATTGTTCTTTTTATATAGAAATGGCTATAGAAGACAGCAAGAGCAGCCAGACATGTCCTGTATCGCTCAGTAACTTTCCTGGGGAAAAGGAGGGGATCAGTCCCAATTACAACTGATTCTGATTTTTCTGGCCTCAGAAAATAGGGCAGCAGAGGGAATGGACAACTGAACGCCACTAACTAAACACTGAGAAATAAAGGCAATTCAGTCAAATATGAGATATTTTCTAAATGTAATGTTAAATTAATGCACTTACTAAACATAAAAAATTAAGTGGTATTAAATGAATGCAATTATAAAAAATCCAAAAACATTTTATAAAATTGAAGTTAAACAAATGCACTTAAAAAACATCAAAACACAATTTTTAAGTGATGTTTGGGACCACGACCTGAAACGAGCTGTTTGTAATATGTTTAATTGAGTTGCCTTTGTCCCATCGATCAATTTGCGTTTCTTACATTTGACTGAGTTGCCTTTATCTCACCATTAATTTTTCATGTTACAAATCGTGTAACTTACACACTCCTCTATGTAAACAGTTTCCTTGCTAAAATCAGAGCACCGTGAGCAGAGCTGCTGCCTGCTCCCCGAGGTTCTGTTCACAGTGTTGAATGAGCACTCCTTGATGGTTGGTGTCCAGTTGTCCTGGTGGTGAGTTGGTCTAGTAGTGTCTGGCAGCCAGTTGTCCTGCACCCTGACAGTAAGGTGCTGTCCTAGTTTTGAGGTAGAGCCTTGCAAGTCATAAGATAGCATGAATAACTTTTTACACATCCAAAAAAAGTTTAGAATTTACTGTTGAGTAACTAGTCAGCAAGGCATTAATACAATGTTAACTGATGTGTTGTTGTCTTCCTGATTCTGCAGACAGCCTGAAACGATAGCTCTTGAGAGGTACGAACTTGCCCTACTCACTTCTTTGGGGCCTTAACTCTGAAATCACTTAGTGACAACTTAAGTTTCTTGAAAACTTTCCTCTTTGAGCTAAAATTTCTGCTGTTAGCTCAAAGGTGACTATTTTGTGATTATTTTTATTTTTAATCTGAAAAATGAGTTCTAGTTTCAAATGAAAATCTTCTATGACAGATGAAATTTTGTAGAGGAGCCTCATTTTCAGACCATATATTGGTCATAATACAAATAACAGTTGGGTGACATGATATATTAAGGTCAAGTTCTTGGCCTGTCATTTTAATTGTCACCTCTCTGTACCTACTTTCACTTCTTTTATATTTTTAGTGTATTAAACATGAACAACTCACTTTTCATTTTCAAGGCTTGACAGCCTATGCATGCTTAGTTATTTCTTAGCTTTATTAAGAGGTAGATGTCTGTCTTCTATCAACTCATCAGCTGATCTCCAAGTGCTAGCTTTCATTGCCCATTTCTTAACACTTTCAAATGTGGCTTTTGAAGTTTTCTTGTGTATTGCTCCTCTCACTTGGGGAGAACTCCTTATAAAGATCTGTCTTTCAGTTTCCCTCTAGAGCCCTGTTGTGATGCAATGCCTACAGAAAGCTTGATGCTGGTTAGGTGGCTGATGTGCTGAAACCAATCCTGACTAATACAGTTTCTGTATTCTCCCATGTATCTGTACCATGCTTTTTGTCTCTCACCTTAAACATACACTGAGGGATCTTGGTGACAGAGTATGTT
Source organism: Florisuga fusca (assembly GCA_038090715.1). Lineage (NCBI taxonomy): Eukaryota > Metazoa > Chordata > Aves > Apodiformes > Trochilidae > Florisuga > Florisuga fusca. Next base: position 5,592,496 of record JAAWXA010000003.1, read on the forward strand.
TCCTTTGCTTGTTTGAGCACCTAGAATAATGATCCTGGTTCATATCTAGGATTCCTTCGAGTTACCATAGTACAAATAACTCTTTGGTATCTCCTACAAATTATTGTCTATATCAATAATCCCTGTGAATCTCAGATTATTTCCCTCTTGTTTGTCAGCAACTTTTTTTCTTCTTCTTCTAGGACTGTGAGCTTTTTGCGGGGACAGAACCTCACAAAAAGAAGAGAAAGCACTCCTCCGATGAGTTCTGCTACAGAGGTAAGATAGTCATCAGGCAGGGAAAGGGGTTAACAGATTATGATTTTGAGGAAAGGATGCTGTTAAAACTGCTGTCATCAAGCTTTGTGTTTAGTACTTTATGGGGGAAAAGGTACATCAGCCTGTCTCAGGAGAAGTAATCAGAAACCTGATGCTGGTCAGCACCAGATGGTAAGATTAAAGAATTATATTCTCAGGGTTTATTTTAACAGGTTGCTGTTGTAGGGAGTAGAGGCCTTCCACTCCTGTTTTCATTGACAAATTGTAGTTTTCTAACCAATGCCTTCCCTTTTGGGACTTGATTTTCTTTTTTCCCTGTTGCACTGCAGACTTCAATTTCACTTGCAGATAGTATTACTTTCTCTGAATTCATAAAACCAGGATGCATCAGGATGAAAAATAGATGCTACTGGGGTCAGTATAATACAGAACATTATTGTCACAATAAACTGGCCAGAAAATTACAATTCTGTTCTGGTTTTGGCACAATGAGAAGAGAAAGCCAAGCTGAAATCATGTCAGCATATGTTTTCAAAATGAAATGGCTGGTATTTTCAATTCACTGATGTCACCTTGGATAAAAGTGGCACCAAAATGTTGCACCTGTTGCACAATTTCAGGGTCAGTAAGACAGATTCTCATTAGAATTTGTTATTTTATGATAGGATAAAAAGTTTGACAAAACTTCAGGAAGTTTCCTACTCTGTCTTCCTGCCTTGAATTATTTGACCAGCCCTGGCATTACAGCTCCTGAGTTGCATCAGTAAGGCCACACTGAGATGGCTCCAAGCTTCAGAGATCTTCTGTTTAAGCCAGGATGCAAATCTGCTAGGTGTAATTCTAAGTCTTGCAGGATTCCCCCTTCACTTCTCTGGGCTACTGTAATGCTGTCTTTAAGGAAATCATCTTGTGTATTTCTCTTGATCTTTTTCAGGTGTTTCGCCTTTGGATCTACCATCAAAGAAGAAGAAAAAAGCAGTTTCTAGCCCATCCTCAGCTGATACAACCATGGATTTACTCAAGGCTGTTACTTCACCCTTGGCCACAGCCTCAAAGTCTTCAAAGAAGACCTCTGAAAAATCACCTTATTCATCCTCTGGCCATTCTGAAAGCAAAAAGGAGCACCACAAGAAGAAGCTGAGCAGTAGCAGCGGGGAGCACTCAGTGGATGATGGGAGCTTTCACAAATCTAAAAAAATGAAACCTCTCTACGTGAACACAGAGACACTTACACTTCGTGAACCTGATGGTTTGAAGATGAAGCTCATCCTTTCCCCGAAAGAGAAAAGTAGTGCAGCTGATGATGATGCTTTCTCCTACTCTTCATCAGGTGCAAAGAAACCTTCGAAGAAACCGTCTCGAGATGAGCAGGGCTCATTCCTGCTGGGCCATGACCTGCAGAGCTTTCTGAAGTCATCCCGAAAGAAGCATAAGCTACCTCCAGACCCTCATCCACCTTCTGAGGGTTTTGGTGCTGACACCTCCCTTTTTTCAGAGGGCCATGGGAGTGAGTATGAGGTTTCGGGTGTGGAGGCACCACCAGAATCTGGTTCCTCTTCTGGTGGGGAGTTGGAGGCTGGAGAACTAGTGATAGATGACTCCTACCGGGAAATCAAGAAGAAGAAGAAGTCAAAAAAAAGTAAGAAAAAAAAGGACAAGGAGAAACACAGGGAGAAGAAGCACTCTAAGTCTAAAAAGAGTTCTGGGCATGCTCCTGTGGCAGAGGTAACAGTGTCACCACAACATCTTTCCAGCACCCACTATGGTATTCCTCCACCTCCTTCTTCTGGTTTTCACTCAGATGGTCAGGGTGAGAAGAGGAGGAAAAAGGAAGACAAGGAGAAAGACAAGGCTGAGAAATGGGAAAAGGAGAAGGAAAGAGAAAAGGAAAAGGAAAAAGAAAGAGAAAAGGAAAGAGAAAAGGAAAAGGAAAAGGAAAGAGAAAAGGAACGAGAAAAGGAAAAGGAACGAGAAAAGGAAAAGGAAAGAGAAAAAGAACGAGAAAAGGAGAAAGAACGAGAAAAAGAAAAGGAAAGAGAAAGAGAAAGAGAAAAAGAAAAGGAAAGAGAAAGAGAAAAAGTAAGGAAAAATTGGAGGGAAAATACACATTGGGTGATGGGTAATGGTGAATTAGACACTCCACCATTACAAAGGCATGTTAAATTGAAACAAAAGGGTAACTAATACCGGGATCCATGGTTTCACTGAGATTTGTTTTTAAAAATGTGTCAGCCACCATGATTTCTGTTTGTAGCAAAAGGAATATGCATTATTCTAGTGGTGTGGCAGCAGCAGCTTTTAGCCAGTTGATGTTCTTTGAAAAGTTTGTAGTTTGTACAACTGCATAATTTTCTGAAGTAACCAATTCTAGCTACTGCCAGGTAGATTTTTGGACTAGTGATCTAGTCCATCATCAGTTTCTGTAAAAAGTAATTGAGTTTTAACCTGAAAAGTGAAGACTTTTACCCATTTAGTCCAGTATTCAAATGGAATTCTTAATTCTTGTAGACTGTCACATTCCCACTTTTGTCCTATACACATAAATTTAGTTTTCTACAATTAGTGTAAAAAAATAAGAGAAATGGTATCAAGCATATGAATGAGTTTACAGGTGATAAGCAGATAAGGGAAAAGCAGTTCCTGTATGTTCCAACAGACGAGAGTTGCTTTGTGTCAGGAAATGGGCAGACATAGCCCAAATTGGTTCAGCCATTATTCTTGCTATTTGTTAAGTTTCCTCTGATCATAGTTCGGCAATAGTGTATGCCTCTGCTGTCAGTGTACTGATACTGTCTATTTTCCTGACAATTTGAAGTGTTTTGTAAGGCTTCAAGAAATGGAGCAAAGCATTACGATGAGGACTGAACTGTTTTGACAGATCTGTGGTATGTGCTATGAATAGTATGATGTATCTTTTTATTATTTTAAGTTTTGAAACTGAAGTACATTAATGGAGTTGTATGTCCTGGATTCTGGATTTATAATAGCAAGTTGTTGTAACTTACAAATGAAATGCATTGATGCAAGATAAGCCTTGTATGAAGACAAGTTCCTGTGCTTTCATAAACACTAGATTCAGCCAGAAAATGTATGACTGTTTTTTTAAGTTGCTGATCTAAACACTACATCTTTAAGAGACTGATAAATGCCAAATTCTTATTACATTTCAGTTGGTCTCATTATAATAAAAAATATTTTGTTTTCTTTTCTTCTTGTCACTAGCCAAAGAAGAAAAACATGTCTGCCTATCAAGTGTTCTGTAAGGAGTATCGTACAACTATTGTGTCTGAGCACCCTGGAATAGGTGGGAGAACAATCTCCTCTTCTCTTGATTAAACACCAGCCAGATTAATTAGCAGAACCTATCATCTGCTTTTCATACCAGTCTCTTAATTTTAAAGAGTATGCAAATAATCTGTCAATTTTCTTTGAATAAGAGGTGGCAAAGAGGACAGGAGTAGATTTCATTATTCTGTTTCATTGCATTTGAACCAGGCTGTGAGCGTGGATAAACAAATTGCTTGCTCACTCTTTCACTTAAAGAGTTATCTTCATTGTGTCACTTTCTTGTCTTGTATATACACATGTGGCTCTATGTTTTCAGTATCAGCTTCTTTTTCCATTTTGAACAGTAATGGGCATGCATGCTGAGAATCATTTTCAGGACAGTGTGAAGAGCTTCAGTTGTGGAATGTGTTTCTTCCTACATGTGTATGCATGGGCCAGTAAATTTCACAATTTTATGATTTAATTTGTTTTAAAGGTTTGTTTTTAATGTTTTTCTTCTTTCCTGCTGCCAGATTTTGGAGAGCTAAGTAAAAAACTGGCAGAAGTGTGGAAGCAGCTACCCGAGAAGGATAAATTGGTGAGTGTGTATGAGGTGTTTTTGTAAAATGATTTCTGCAAACTGGGTACTTAACCTATTCTCCCCAAAGTATGTAAATGCAGAAATTACATCAACCTTGCCCTTGTGATGATAAAGTATCCATTTTATTCTCATGGTAGTTACCAGTTAGCTGCATAACATCATACCGCCTCCAGGTCCTGGCATCAGATAACAGAATTACCTAATGTTACAAATCTCTCTTTTTATACCATGGTAACTGCAGATCTGGAAACAGAAAGCTCAGTATCTCCAACACAAGCAGAATAAAGCGGAGGCCACCACTGTGAAGAGAAAGGCATCATCTTCAGATGGTGCGCCAAAAATAAAAGGTAATTGTGGGACTTCATTTGCTCTAGTTTTCTTTCGTGGAGATGGAAATTAGTGTTGCCTGTGGAATCAGGAGCAAAGGTCCTTTTCTGCTCCCTACCTGCTTTTTCCCAAATCTTGACGTTTAACTTACCATATTACTCAAGAACAGTGTTGCTGCAAGAGTGACGTCAGCATTTTTAAAAAATATTTAATTTTCTAGTTTGTAGAATGGTATTGGCTTTAGTGGTTTAGGGACTGAAATGTAAAATAAAATGAAGCAGCAACAAAGTTCTAGTGGATTAGTTTTCTGCTAGAGGAGAAAGAGTTGTTCTTGGCTTGGCATCTCTACTTAACGGTCTCCCAAACCAGATCTCCCAAATTCCATTTGGCTAAGTTAGGTGTGTTGAAAATGTAGAAGGAAAGTTATGAATCCAAAGACCACCAGGTCCACAGAACTATTAAAGCTTCTCATGCCTTTGAGACTTGGACTTCACTAAATAAATAGGCTTTTAAGTAAAAGAAGGGAAGAAGATAGTATGGAATTTTAATCTGTGTGTTTTCAGCTTCTCCAACAGGAGCAATTTCCCCTCATAAGAAATCCCCCACCAGCACCGTGGTGGTTTCTTCCTCACCATCCAAACTCCCTGATACAGACCCTATTGATGTAGCTGCACATTTACAGTTGCTGGGTGAATCTCTGAGCCTCATTGGACACAGACTGCAGGAAACAGAGGTGAGACTGTAACAAGCAGTGTCACAGTGATGTCATGTAATCTACACACAGGATTAGGGAGGTTTATTTTATTTTACTTAAAACCTTAGAAAATGCTCATCTGTTAGGAAGAAAAATTAGAGATGGCATCTTGTATTTCTTTGATACATTGCTGTGTGCTTTCAGGAAACAGTGGGTATCATGTCCTTTGCAGCTCTAGGTCCTTGAAGACAATTCTTAGCTCCATAAACCCTTTAGTCTTTTCTTACAATATATTCACCTTGGATTTGGTACTTCCTTGCTGTCTTTGCCAATTTCTGGTCCAGTTTCTGTTACTCTCTGAAGCCTTTTTTGAAAACCATCAGTGAAGGCCTTTACTGGGATGTTTTTTGCATGTCCTGTTTCTAAGAGTATCATATTGCCAGTGCTTCGGATAGGGGCTACTTTTGTTTCAGCCTACCTGGTATTGAGTCCACAATTAGCAAATTCACAGAGGACACTAAGTTGGGGGAGAGTGTGGATCAGCTGGAAGGCAGGAGGGCTCTGCAGAGGGACCTGGACAGACTGGAGAGCTGGGCCGATTCCAATGGGATGAGGTTCAACACGGCCAAGTGCCGGGTCCTGCACTTTGGCCACAACAACCCCATGGGGAGCTCCAGGCTGGGCACAGAGTGGCTGGAGAGCAGCCAGACAGAGAGGGACCTGGGAGTCTGGATTGACAGGAAGCTGAACATGAGCCAGCAGTGTGCCCAGGTGGCCAAGAAGGCCAATGGCATCCTGGCCTGTATCAGGAACAGCGTGGCCAGCAGGTCCAAGGAAGTGATTCTGCCCCTGTACTCAGTGCTGGTGAGGCCACACCTCGAGTACTGTGTCCAGTTCTGGGCCCCTCAGTTCAGGAAGGAGATTGAGGTGCTGGAGCAGGTCCAAAGGAGGGCAACCAGGCTGGTGAAGGGACTCGAGCACAGATCCTATGAGGAGAGGCTGAGGGAGCTGGGGCTGTTCAGCCTGGAGAAGAGGAGGCTCAGGGGAGACCTCATCACTCTCTACAACTCCCTGAAAGGAGGGTGTAGCCAGGGGGGGGTTGGTCTCTTCTCCCAGGCAGCCATCAGTAAGATAAGTCATGGACTTAAGCTCTGTCAGAGGAGGTTTAGATTGGTTATTAGGAAGCAATTCTTTACAGAGAGAGTGATCAGGCATTGGAATGGGCTGCCCAGGGAAGTGGTGGATTCTCCGTCCCTGGAGGTTTTTAAGAAGAGACTGGATGTGGCACTCAGTGCCATGGTCTGGTAACCGCAGCAGTAGTGGATCAAGGGTTGGACTTGATGATCTCTGAGGTCCTTTCCAACCCGGCTGATTCTGTGATTCTGTGATAATGTAGAAGAGGTCATATTTTAGAATCATAGAATCATTTAGGTTGGAAAGGAGCTTTAAGATCAAGTCCAACCATTAATCTGACACCACCAAGTCTAGCACTAAACCATGTCCCTTGGCTTCGCATCTACTATTTAAACCATTTTAATTGTTTCCTTCTGTTAGATGACAGTGATTCTATGCATGCACACACACAAACACACAGTTTCACAACTCAGCCCAGCCTATAAAGAGAACACATACTTGACTCAAGTAATGTCACTAATGTTACTGCTGATGTGATGTCATCCCATTGTGCTTGCTTGTTCTATAAGCCGTAAAAGAAACTTTCCTACATTTTGTTTCTGGTGTGACCAAATTAGGTTATTTTTCAGAGGAATAACCCAAGTAAAATCTCCCCCTTTAAAAAAAATACACAAACAAGTTCCCTTTCCTGAAAGCCCATCAAAGACTAAAGCATTTGTTAGATTTAGCAATTCTTTGGACTTCATTAGTAAAACAACTGTCATCTTTAGGACTCATGTAGTTAATGTAGAAATGACAAAGAATTACATTAGAAAGAAAACATAAAACTGATTTATACAACAGACAACTTTCTGACCTTTTCTTTTGTTTCCTGCTTTTTTCTATACACCATACTAGATTCTTAAATTTTTGAAAGCAGTTTTTCTGTGAAGCATGTGGCCCAGTTGTTACTGTGTCAGTAATGGAAGTGGACTAGAGGAGCTCAAGAGTGAAAATACTGTACCTGCATGAGAATGAATACAGTTGTGAAAGAACTGTAATTTCCACAACTAATTCACTAATTCATGCCCTTTTTTTTTCTTTTTTTTCCAGGGAATGGTGGCTGTTTCAGGAAGTTTGTCGGTGCTTCTGGATTCAATCATTTGTGCTTTGGGCCCGTTAACATGTCTGACCACACAACTACCCGAGTTGAATGGCTGCCCTAAGCACGTTTTGGTAAGTTCCTTGTGATTATTTCCATTCTAGTACTGTTAATTTCAGTAAGGTCCAGTTATTTTTTGATTAATCAGTCATATGATGTGATTATAATTACACTTCAGTAAGAAAATTACCTTGATCATACACTTCTATAGAGAAATAGTTCTTGAAATTCTTGAAGAATTTACTGTTACTGTTACTGTTGCATGTTACTGTTGCATGGTATTGTGCAAATTTTTTCTCCCAGTATAAATGGACCAAATATCTATAGTGTTGACAGCAGTGTGTGTAGATTCTTTTTTAGTGACTGAATCAGTCTATCTGAATCAAATAAAAGCTCCTATACACAGTGTTTTTTAAAAAGTTCTAATTTTCAGTAAAAATAAAATAAAAATAAAAAGCACATTCTCTTCAACATACAGTCTTCTTCCTTTAGTAGCATAAAAAATTACTTGTGGTCACAGGATTCTTAATGTGATCCTAATCCCTCAGGATTCCTTTTACATGTGGCTGCAGCATTCTCCAAGGAAAAAAAGATAGTTTGTGTTTTACAGAACTGCATTTACTACAGGTTCTTTTCTGCTTTAAACTACACTTAATATTGAACCCGAAATTAGCAACAGTTTACAGCAGGTTTGTGGTGTGATGTGGATGTAGAGTAAGATGGCAGCAACATAAAAGGAGTCAGGAGTCATACCTCCAAGAGAAGGCATGAATGAGGCAGAGGAGAGGAGCAGAAATAAAAAATAAATCTTCAGAATAAGTCTTCAGAAGTTAAGAGATCAACAACAAATCTGGCAGAGAAAACAACAAAAGTGGGATGTGAATTCACATGTTATAACAGGGCAGCCCAAATGTTGATTCATTCTGAGAAAGGAGTATTAACAACAGCAAAGTTGACAGCTAAGGATTTGAGCTCCCACAAACTGGCTTTCTGCACAAAAGCTGAGTCAGTGGGGTGTTCCCATCCTAAGACCTTGAAAAACATCCTCTGCTTTTTTCCTTCTTGCTTGCCAAGTGCCACATGACTAATAGGGGGTATACTGGAAACTTGATCAACTTATTGTTATAAGGAGCAGTGGAGCTCTAGGTGGATTAAGGCACTGACCTTTCACTTTCAAAAAAGTGGTATTTGAACTTGCTAATAAATAAACTATTCTGATTTTTACCATCAGAATAGTAAGGACAGAGGTGTTGTAAGCCATGGATAAAATTGTCAGTGGTCTTGCTGCATGTAGAGTGTGACTTATCATTTCAGTCAGTAGGTGGCATTGTTAAATTCTTCAATCACAGCTGGTGTAGGTCCAGCTCCTCTGTCTTAAGCAATTACAAGAAATATTGAAGAACAAATTCATTTGAAGAACATAAAGATAATATACAGCTGGTTCTTGGTTTCTGGTATGCATAAGAAGGACTCTTACTCTCAGAATTCTATATAGAATTTTTAAGGAAAACTGCAGGGCACTTATTTTTTCTATCTGACATGCTCTTAGTGGGCATGTTTGAGGGTTTTTGTCTTTGCCTTTTACACTACAGAATTTCATAAAGGTCTTTGCTCTAGTCCTTCATCACTGGTCTTTCCCATGGTTGATATGATGTGCTTGATGTGGCTTGTTTCAGATTCAGAGATAAGAGTATCAGTTCATAAGGAGCAGGTCACTTGGACATTTTCATTGTTTCCAGGTGCTTACTGAGGCTACATTTATGTTTAGTTAACTTACCTTTCCAAAAACATGAAAATAAGCCTAGCAGTGGTGGTGATGACTAGGCAGATTTGGTTGCCTTATCATATGGTAACTTGTAGGACAAGTGAACATGCTTAGTTGTGTTATTTTTTTAAGGATTTTGAGTCATTACCTGACACTAAAAAATACTGAACTTGTTTTCCCAGTCAAACACACTAGACAACATCGCCTACATCATGCCTGGACTTTGATGGGAAAGGATCCTGGGATGTACTCAACCTCTGCATAACTGACTTGTGTGCTACACCGGCACTCCCGAAGGGCTCCGTGTGTAGGGTTTTAAACTTTTCTATCTGTACAGCATATACATAGGATTGTAACTATTTGACTTCTATTTTATGACAAGTTAAGCTGAGAAAACCCTTTTGTGTTGGTGGGTGAAATGTCCTCAAATCTGAAAGTATTTTGTATGCAGAATTCAGAAAGCTGTTGAGATACTCGCCTTAAATTCCACCTCCCTGTAGTGGGAGAAGCAGCCAGAGAATGGACTTCTTCATATAGAGGAAAAACATTACTACGAGAGGTATCACTGAAACAGGTATCCCACAGAGGTTGTTGACTGCATCCTTGATGTTATTAAAAAATACAGAGCAGTCTGCTCTAATTGGACTTCCTTTAAGCAGGGGGGTGGACCAGATGACCTCCTGATAGCTGTTCCAGCCTAAAGTGTTCTGGTATTTCCTGGGCAGGTAGAGATGAGAATCTATTTTGAACCAAGAAATATAACTGAACCAGTCCTATTTCTAACTTTTTCAGTTTGAAATCAGCTGCTTGAGGGGAAAGCTGAATCATCTGATCAGAGATACAGAGGTTGCTGCCTCTTGATTGCCTCTTGTTCCAACCCCCCCCTCTTCAGTCAGTAATAACTGAAAATCATCAGCTGGCTGGTATGGCAGCTGGCATTTGAAGTAAAGTGGAAGATGACAGTGAAATTAATCTTTTATGGTGGACTTTCACCCAGATTGTCATTAGCACGATGTATCAACCACTGCATTGGCCTGAGAGAAATGAACCTCCTGCTGATTTTTTCAGGGTGTGGTCAGCCTGCTTTGATGGAGAGGAACTTGCAAGCAGATGGGAGAAACTTTAATAGCTTCTGCCCATCATGCACCTGCATCACTGATCCTCCACCTCTTTCACCAGCACTATTGAAAGAGCCATGGTGCTGCTGTGAGGCAGTGACTGATGACCAGTTTGAAGCTGTTGTGGCTGAGCAAGGCACATGTGGGTTGACTGGACCAATTCCCCTTCCTTCCAGCTGCATACTTGGTATTTGGTTTTCTGCTTCTCTAGAAGAGGAGCTGCAGGAGAGCACTTGATTCTCATATAGGCTTTTGTGTGTCTGTATGTACGTGTATGTGGTGTTCATATCGTGTATTGAACTTTAACCAATATCTGTAACAGATTTTAATTTATCCTGTATATTTCTCTGTGTGTGTATGTGTATATATATATATATATATACATAATTTAAAAGCAAAAATCCCTCCCTCCACCAACAGTGTTTGGAAAATCTGTATCAAGTTTGCCTCACCCCACTTCCTGCAGGAATCAGCTGTGTGTGTGGTGGCTGGCATTGGCATTGTATGGGGAAACACCAGAAAGATTTAAAGTGTTTGTAGAAACTGGCTACCTTGTGAATGTAGCTGGAACAACCAAAATAGACTAGCCTTTACTCCAGCCTTACAACATACAAATTTTTAAATTACAGAAGAGAACTTTTTTACTTCCAGTCTGAAGCCTAGCTTCTGTTCTTCAGGGCAGTTGAAAGTGAGCTGTCCCTCATTGTGGCTGGCTGAATCACATTTAAAATTAATCCTCAGATGTGCAGGAGGGTTTTTACTCCCCATTCCTCTTGACCATGTATTGCCCAGCTATGCCAGCACAAAACTGTCTGTCTGTTACGGAGCTTTTCTCAGGGTGGTGTGAGGTTTTCTTAGTCAGTCAGTGGAGGAGGCAGAAGGTTCTGAGACCACCATACAAGCTCTGAACCCAAGCTTCAGACCAGAGCATACATATTTTTTAAATACATGACTAATCACAGTGAGTCTGGAACTGGGAAGGGCCCAGGAGGGAGGCAGTCCCATCCTGCTTCAGATCCTGGCCTCTGCTAAAGCATCTGCTGCTGCGAGTGGGGAAAAATCCCTGGCTCTTTCCAGCCCTGAGTGTCGTGCTGAAGGAGTAGATCTGCTCTGTAAGACAGAAGGGGATCAGCTTTAGCTTTGTCATCTGTACAATGGGAAACTCTTGAAGAGTCTGAAAAACACACACAACCCTGGTGTATTGTATTTTTATTTAAAATTTGTACACTTTGTATAATCTGTATCTTGTGGTGTTTGGTACTAGAGGGAGAACTTGGACAACGCCTAGCAGTTTTTATATTTTGTTATTTCCTTGCTGTTTGATCCAGATTACATTACAATTATACAAAAAAGACCCAAACCCTTCTTTTGTACTGTACTTACAATACAATTTTTTTTAACATTTGTCGTATTGTCATTCATTCCTGGCACACACAGTGTTCTGCAGCTCTTACTACTACTCATATTTAGTGTTTTTCAGCAAAACACACCAAGCTCGTTAAACTCAGTCTGTGTACACTGTACCATCTCCAGTAGCCCAGGTCACCCCAAAAATGGCGTGGGGTGACCTTTCTGCAGGAGGACACCCCCTACCATTGCAGGTACCACCAGGGGTGTTCCTTGACCCTGCTGCCTCGCCTCAAATTCGAGTTGGTGGCATTGAGGTGTGAACAAGCCCATGGGGCTCGTGGCGAGTGTGTGACATGGGGCATCAGGATGGGAGGTTTAGTCTAGATATCGGGAAGAATTTATTTTCTGAGAGAGTAGATAGGGGTTGGCACAGACTGCCTGGGGAGGTGGTGGAACCACCGTCCCTGGAAGTATTTAAAATGAACATGAGCCAGCAGTGTGCCCAGGTGGCCAAGAAGGCCAATGGCATCCTGGCCTGTATCAGGAACGGCGTGGCCAGCAGGTCCAGGGAAGTGATTCCTCTCCTGTACTCAGCGCTGGTGAGGCCACACCTCGAGTACTGTGTCCAGTTCTGGGCCCCTCAGTTCAGGAAGGAGATTGAGGTGCTGGAGCACGTCCAAAGGAGGGCAACCAGGCTGGTGAAGGGACTCGAGCACAGATCCTATGAGGAGAGGCTGAGGGAGCTGGGGCTGTTCAGCCTGGAGAAGAGGAGGCTCAGGGGAGACCTCATCACTCTCTATAATTCCCTGAATGGAGGGTGTAGCCAGGGGGGGGTTGGTCTCTTTTCCCAGACAGCTTTCAACAAGACAAGAGGACACGGTCTTAAGTTGTGCCAGGGGAGATTTAGATTAGATATTAGAAAGAATTTCTTTACAGAGAGGGTGATCAGGCATTGGAATGGGCTGCCCGGTGAGGTGGTGGATTCTCCGTCCCTGGAGACATTTAAAAAGAGACTGGATGTGGCACTCAGTGCCATGAGCTGGTAACCGCACCGGTGGGTCAAGGGTTGGACTTGATGATCTCTGAGGTCCCTTCCAACCCAGCCAATTCTATGATTCTATGATTTTATGAAAAACCGAGTAGATGGGGCATTGTCAGACGTGCTCTCTGGCCATAGCACAGGTATTAATGCTTTACTGGGGGTGTGGGGATGTTGGACGCAGTGATCTTACAGGTCTTTTTTTTCCAACAATTCTGTGATCAGATCCTGATTTGCAGCACTGACCAACACCTCCCCATCCCCAGGGTCCGAGTGTTGGTCGCCGGCAGCCGCCGCTTGGGCCGGGCGATACTGCGGGACGCCGAACCGCACCGACCAGCCCATGTCCCTGGTGGAGCTACGGTCCCGCACACGCCTACGGAACACCAGAGCCTGTCACCACCGCTCCGGTGTATTTGTGCACAACTATAGATCGTGGCTTTCCTGCACAGCGCGCCACGGGGTTCTCTCGGTTTCCTGCGGGACGGGGCTATGGGCCGGCGGGGCTAAGGCTGCCCCGCCCCGGGTATTTGCCGCCCTCCAGCTCGCTCTTTGCTCTCTAAGGGCTGCGGGTCCCGGCGCCGCTCACGTGAGCAGCGGCGGCGGCGGCGGCATCAGCTGATCGCGGCACGGCGGCGATGGACTTTCTCCTGGGGAACCCCTTCAGCTCCCCCGTGGGGCAGCGCATCGGTGAGCCCCCACGGCCGCGTACCCCCGCGCCCTTCCCTCCGTCCCTCCCTNTCCCTCCATCCCTCCCTCCCCGCCCGCTCTCCCCTGCGCCCCCGGGGGGTCTCGCCCGCCGGCCCCCCGGACCCCTTCCTCACAGGGAAGCGACGGTCCCCGCCCCCACGGCGGGACATGAGAGGGGCTGAGCCAATCAGGGGAGAGCTTCTCCCTGATTGACGGGCTCTGCCGACCAATAGCGGGCGCGCGGCTCGAGGCGGCTCCGCCGGCGGCCCCCCGGCAGCCAATCCGGGTGCGAGGGGGTCTCGAGGCGGCGAGGCGAAGTTTCCTCGCTTAAAGGGGCCGCGGGCCGGTGGTCCGAGCCACGCCCCCTTCGGAAGAGCCGAGGTTCCTGATTGGCTCGGGGCCCTTTCCCGCCCGCACCTCTGTGAGAAGTGGGCGGCGGGGGCGGGGGTCGCAGCGGGGGGCTCAGTGATTGGCTGCGCTCCCCCCGCAGCAGCCTATCACACGCAAGGGCGGGAAGGGGCCTCGCCCCCCCTGAGGTGAGCAGGTGGATGGGGCCGCCATGGCACAGGGGGGGCTCCCAGGAGACGTGGGCGCCCGGCTGGCCCGGCTCTGGGGCACCCTGGTTCGCCTCAGTGTTCCCCACCTGAAGGGCAAGCACCCTGGACACACTGGGGGTGAATGGCTGCCCAACCACCCACCTTGAACTTCCCAGCACAGAGCTCTGGCTGTGAGCAGAGCAGCTCCCCTCTGCTACCGTCTCTCTCTCTTAGGGCTGAGCACCAGCTCCAGGACCATGGTGTCCACTCTGTGACCTTGCAGGCCCGCGGACATGCAGGTTTTTTCCCTAGTCCCGGCACGCAGGTCAACCAGATGGAACACGGGAGAAGGACGTAGTCTGAGAAAGTAGAGCAAAGAGGTGCTATAGTTAGAAAGAACAAGACTGTCAACAGCTATGCTGGTCCCGAAAGAGACATGCGGTTCTTAAAATACTGAGAATGAAGATTCTTTTCTTCCCATGTTATGCTAAGTGCTTTCACGTTGTGCTTGAAGGCTGCCTTTGCTTGTGTAAACTCTCCAGCTTGTGCAACAGCCGTTTGTAAGTTTATGCACTTGCTTAGTCTTGCCTTTTGTCACTTGTGCAGACTTTTGTTCTGCAAGGTGAATGTCTGGTCCCTGGTTCAGTAATTTTCAATGTGCTTTCATGGGCGAATAGGCTGCTGTGGCTGGGGTGGGAAAGGGAGCAAGTAGCTGCTCTAAGTAATTCATTTTATCAGTGACACTTACAGGCTGCCCAAAGCAGCCTCTGAATGAGCTGGGCAGGGGGCTCCACAATAACCAGACTTTCTGGTGTTGGGCAAGATAGGTGAGAGGCAACAGCAAGGTAGAGGAAGGATCACTGGGGAAGTTTTTTTTCTCCAACAAAAATGTCCAGATTATACTTGACATCTCCCCAGATGAATGTCACATGTTTTATCACACTTCCCACGAGAAGCCCTTTCCAGAATGAATGCTCTTTGATTCCCTCAGTGCATACATCAGATATGGTTTTTGTGTTTGGCTAAAGGCAATCTGAAGTTATCTTTAGATGTCACAGATCACTTCTTTCCCTCCAAATCTTCTGGTCAGTATAGTAGCCAGATTGTAAGCGGGTTCCCTCTGGGCTTTGCTTCAAGTAAAGAGGGATTTTCAAACAACAAACAGCAAAGAAGAGGAAAAAAGTATTTCAAGAGTGCTGTCAAACAGGAGTGTAGTCTCCTTAATACCAGAGTTGTGACAGTATAGAGATCTTAATGACTGGGGTTGATTTGGGTTATAGGAGTCCAAAGGGGTGGAGAAATTGCAGTGTGTGAGAAAGGAACTCAGTATGGGAGGACTTGAAAGGGTTGAGGCTGAAAAATTAATGTTTTCTCCTTTTGAACATCGCCTATCAACATCCTGGGGACATGGTTAAATGCTATCTTCCCTGTTTAATTTGAGACGCGAACATGAAAAACCTAAACTTGTTGGGTAGGTCTGCTGCATCTGCATGTCAAACCCGTGAGCCTGATAACCAAACCTGCACAGCACGGCTGCTTTGGGCTGTCTGCAGAAAGCTGGTACGGTGTCCTTGTAAATTACGTGGGCAAAGTCATGTATGCCTGATACAGCTTACGAAGTCTAAAATAATTTTAGATTAAGGCTGTGGAATAATAATAATAATAATAATAAACCTTCTGTGGAAGACTGCTGTGACATCCTCAAATTCCCTCCTTAATGTTAATCTAGTAAATCCCATTTATTTTGATGAAAAAGAAACCGAAGCTCAGATAATCTCTGTAATCTGTCACCACATGAGTGAGTGGCAGAGGAATAGGTTTTCTAGCTTCATTTTCCCAGTCCTGAGACTTGGTCACAAAAGTAGCCTCTGTCCTGATTTTGGACCATTGTGTCTTTTCCCAAATAAGATTAAATACAGACTTGTTGCTTTGGATGTTTTGGTATTTGTTTTTGTTGTGTGGTGTTTTGTTTTGTGTTTGGGTTTCAGTTTGTTTTTTTAAATATAGTACTTCTGACCAATGGGGAAATTTCCAAAGAGTGCTGAAGCCTTGTAGTTTGGATTCCCCTCCCAAAAGGAAAATCCACTGTGCCTCCATTTAGGAGATGAAGGAAATGGAAAATCTAATTTCAAGGAATTGCTCTGAGTGAGGGAATGGAGAGGAAACCACCAATGCTCTCTCCCTGAAAGCCTGGAATAACTAGTAATTATGGCAATACTGAGGGAACAGAGCAGAGTTCTTTCAATGAGTGAAGGCAGGAAAGGGAGAGACGTAACGGTGTAGCACAGAGAGGAAGAGAATTTTTCTATAGCAAGCGTTGGGTAGAACCAGGTAAGGTGAGACTGTAAAGCAGGAGCAGGTAAGAGAGAGCAGATTGCCTGGGCTCGTGGGTGAGGAAGAGTGGCAGGTACAAAGCACGAGGCCAGTAAAATCCCCACAGCCATTTGGATCTCACCTTGCAGGTGTCCTGGCACCCCTCTGTGAGCTGAGACCTTGGGAGCTGTTGGGAAGCAGCTATCAGCTCTGTTCAGGAACACTCTCCTCTCAGAGCCAGATGGTTCCAGGCAAGGTAGTGCTTCTCAAAAAGGCATCACCTTGTCTTCTGCACCATCTGGATGACAAGGGGGAACAGCAGGAGTTGAAATGTGCTTTGATCCCTAAGAGTTAGAGCTTGATTGTTGGGGGAAAAAAAAAAAAAAATAAAAAAAGGAGTAGGAGTTCAGAAACCCAAATACCCACAGCACTGTGTCAGCGCAAGTCTTTGTCCATCACCATCCTTGAATGAGGCTTGGAGATCCACCTCTGTTCTCTCCTGGAAGCAAGCTGTCCCCTCCATCCTCAGAGGAGCAGGACAGCTGGACGGCGGAGTCCTGCCTGAGCTGGGGCTGAGGTTCCCTCGAGGGGACAGAAAGCATGAGACTTAGCAAGGAGACTGTACGAAGTGTTGGGTTTGGCCCGGGAGGTTATGAATTGAAGAGAGTTTGGGAGAAAGGCCTGTTGTGTTGCCTTCTGCTGAACCTACACTGTCTTGTGTAACAAAATGCCCTCAAACACCCGTTGAAATGGGTGAGAAAACGATGCTTTGCTGAGGAATTTTCGAGTCCACACGACCCTCCGAGCACTGCAGGGGATGCTGGTTAGAGGAGGGGCAGAGCGTGTCACGGGTGAAGGGTTTCTGAGTGCCACCTGGTCAGTCATGGGTGCTTCAGCTCCGTGACAAGGAGGAAAGGGGACAGGAGCCTGCGCAGTATGTTCTCTCCCCAGCTCCTGCACTTCCCTGCACTGTTGCCTGTACCCACCGGTGTGCTGCCAGAGGGATGGCTGGGCAGGGTCACCAGTGGGCTGTCCCCTGCCACCAGGGCAGAGGCAATAACTTGAAAAGAAGCAAAGCTGTGAAACTGACTCTTGTCACCGAGCAGTGTGCAGCTCTTGTTGTGTCAGTTTTGCTGAGCTCGGGGCTGTTTCTTATCTGGTTAATTCCAGGTAACTTCTGTAAGCTACCTGCAGCCAGCAGGAGCACACCAAACGCCAGGCAGGAAAACACTGGAGGCTCTGGTTTAACCCGTACCACAGTCCTCAAGCCTTTCTGGGGTGATAGGAGCATTTGGTGAGGCAGCAGACTGGAATGAGACAATCCCCAACGCTGTCACACCCGGGGAGCCGGAGTGGCTGCCGAAACAATGTGGCTTTGAAGCAGCCTTGTAAAGGACCTCGGGTACATTCATCAGCCAGCTGGGTTCAGGCTTGGAGGGAGACAGCATTCCAATGCCCATCGATAACCTCTGCCAGGGGGTGGGGGGAAGGTCTCTGGCAGGTCAGACTTAGCTTATTAGCACACAGAAGCAGGAGCTGCCTGATGAACTCCACCAGGCAGAGTGCTGGGTGGGCAGCAGAGTGCCCTGCCTCATGTGCTGGCTGTTTTTAGGGGCTTGTCGCTGTCCTCAGCCATCCCGGTCTCAGATTTCCTGAGGGGCAGACAGCTCATGTGCTAATTACGGCTGGTGAAACGGGGCCAGCCACCCTGATCCTTCATGTGACTAATGAATAGACTTTGTTTTCTTCCCTTCTGCAGAATTCAGGAAAAGGGTAAAGTTCAGGATTTCAGAGAAACCTCCAACATCTCCAAGCTAGGCTTGGACAGTCCCTTAGTGCTTGGAAGCAAGCAAGAAGGATTAAAAAGGCATTAGCTCCAGCTCTCCAAGTGCTGGCTAGGCCAGGCCTTAATCTGTACTGGGTAAATTCAAGTGCTTTGTCCTTGGAAATGCCTCCTGGTCACATTCCTGTTTTCCATATGCCCTAATACTGTCCTTCCAGCTTTGATTTGGGGTTTTTTGTTTTGGTTTGTTTTGGTTTTGGTTTTTTTTTGAGCCTATGTGGCATTTACAGCAGGTTTGCTGCTTTCCTTCAGCTATTAATTGACCAGCAGGGGAACAGGGGTGTCGGTAGCAGGATGACCACAGCACTGTGGGGTAAGAGTGGGGTGGTGTGTGTCACTTCTGAGGAAGCCCCCTTTTCCTGTCAGTGGTCAGCCAGGTGAAGGAGCACACACAGATTATTTGCATTCCTGTCTGAAAAGCAAACCTGCTGCCCGACCTCAGCAGGACAAGTGTGTTTGGAGGAAAAGGGTGGTGGGGAGCAGGTTGCAGAGTGCCAACAAACATAAGGAAGCAAGGGATGGGTGTTTGCAGACTTAATTCATACTGGTGTACAGAGAAAATTAGGATAGCTGGGGAGACTTGAATAGCAAGGACTTGATAGTTGAAGGCACTTTTCGTTTCATCCTTGGTTTCTTCAGCAGCTGAGAGCTTCCAAGCAAGCTCAGCCCTGCTCCTGAGTTGTGAGGTTTTTCTTTCCATGTGCAACATTTTTCTTCAGGAGTGAGAAGAGTGGATGCGGACTTCTTTCAGTAAAGCAACCCTTGTGTGACTGATTTGTGTGCTTCATTGCCAGAGGCAGCAAATGGTACAAAGAAACTTCTGGCTAGGCTGGGGTTCAAACCAAGGTGTGTCATGAGCAGGGGATGCTGGCAGAGAGCACAAGTGAAGGGTGGCTTTGTGGCCATGTGTGCCAAATCCTTCACACTGACCTGATTTGCAGTCTGCCTCCCAGCAAGGTTGACTGTGTGGTGTCCCAGGGCAAGTGCCCTGGAGCTCTGCTACTGTACTTGATCCCAAAGGACCCCTGACAGTAAATATTAACCTTCCTTCCCCCCCATCCCCTTGTGTATTGCCACAGCTTCACCCATTCATTGGTATATGCCCTGAGGCACCAGAAATGCTCCCCTGTAGGCCACTGCTCTGGATATATTCTACACCACATTACCCAATGTGATGCTACCTCCTGTGCCTCACTGAGGAAGTTTAGATCTGCAAAAGACCATGATTCCTATTTAAAATTAATACTAAAAGTTACAGAAGTTGACTTGGATCGGGGCCTTCATGGTGTTACAGTAGTAGCCTGACCTTCAGAATGGTGGAAATGCAGGAAGAACATTCCGCCACTTTCTTTCCCTTGTTTTGCCCTCTTCCATTTGTCTGCGGCCACAGTGTCACCAGCATAATCACAATGTAATCAATATATTATGCAGTCAACAGAAAAGGTGGTGGCTGGATTGTGATAAGACACAGACAGGTAGCTTCACACTGTGGTGTGTCATCTGTGGGAGGGACATGTACGTATTTAAGAGTCTGCATCACAGTGCTTGTGAATAGCTCTCAGCCTGACCCTTAAAAACAGGATATCCCAAACCATGATGGGCGTGCTTACCCAGGCAGGAGTTAAAAAAAAATCTTCTTTTCCCTGTGTTTATGGCCCTATCTCATTACTGTGTGAATGGGCATTTCATTTCATTCCCACAGAGCGATCATTAGCTGCTGTATGAAAACCAGAAAAAGGCAGCTCTGCAGACCAAGGGCCTCACCAAAGGGGGAGAGGACTCAGATTTTGCAGGGGCAGCAGTTTTGAAAATGCAGAAACTAATCTGAGTACCTCGTTGGGTCTGAGCCCTCCTGAAGAGCACCTGGTAGGAGCTAAACCGGTCTGGCTAGTTTTCATTCTCTTACCCCAGTGCTCCATCGGGCATTCTATAGGATAGGAGAGCTGGGAAGAACAATTCCTGCCCTCTGCTTGCCATCTGCTGCATTTCCCTCTTTCCCTGTGGTCTTGAGAGAGTGCCTGGGTCCTGCCTGTCCCGCTGGCAGTTCTCTTTCCCCCAGATGCTGGTGGTGTCCCTGAAGGCATGGGGCAGGCAGGCGTGGCTAGGACCAAGACGTGGCTGATTATAGGGTGGGGACACTAGTGCTCTCAGTAATAGCTGCTTGTTTCCCAAATCTCTGCCTTGAATAACACCACAGCTGACTGAGGAATTCCTAATCAAAGGGGACACAAGCAAAGCTGAAGCAATATGGCTTTTTGTCTTCAGCCTGCAGTCCACTCCTGTCCATACTCCCTCCAGGCCAGAAGTTTGGGGGAAAGATGAAAATGTTAACCAAGAGAGAGCCCTGCTTTGTCTGTTTATGTTTGCTTGTTTGTTTTTTGTAGGGCCCATGTAAAATGAAGGGGGTTGATTCTTTTTTCTCCTTAGTTGGATGCAAACCAAGAGTAATGCCACTGACATTAGATCCGTGTCAGTGTGAACAGACCGAGCTCACCATTTTTGGCCCTGCAGAAACAAAGCAGATAAGCACCCTTTTCTCCATCCGTGGAGCTGAAGTCGTGCTGAGCCCCCTGCCTGTGTATGCAGGACACCAGAGATGACACAGTATGGCTTTTGTGTGTTGGTAGTGTAGGTGGCAGCAAGCACCCTTCCCAGCCTCTGCCACCCGTATGCTTTATGGTGGGGACACCTAGTGGGAGGGAGCACCTCGTGGCCTGGGCTTCGCAGCCAGATTCATCCCGTTTTCTCTAGTGGAAACCAGGAAGAAGAAGGTGTCTGGGCTCTGGGATGTCCTGACAGCTGAACAGTGACCCATGAGAGTGCTAGGGCCACTCTTAGAGCCTTGCCACACCTTGGTTTCTGTTTTCCAGAGAGAGCTACTGATGGGTCCCTGCGGAGCGAGGACTGGGCTCTCAACATGGAGATCTGCGACATCATTAACGAGACTGAAGAAGGGTAAGGGAGCTGGCAAGGGTACACATCCAGTGGTGGGTCCCACTGCACCCTGTAACTCTAAATCCCTAGACTGCAAGTGTATGCACTGGTACTATTACACTGTAGGTAATAATAGGCTAGGCTTCTCAACAATCCCTTAAATGAGACTCCTCTAGGAGACCTAGAGACGCAGCAAAGCTGAGATGCCATGTGTTAGGTACTTCCCCATAATCTTCCTGAGTGCTGGGAGCTTTCCAACAGGCCTTCACAGGGTACACAGAGAAACCTCAGTTCAAGGCAGACTGCCTCCTATCTCCCAAAGTCGTATTTGTGATTCTCCTGCTTCAGTTTATTTTTCCTTCATTACCTCTCTCTCTCTCCTTTGGGAATATAAAAATCTGCAGGCTGGTGACTGAGGAAGTGTGGAGAACCTCAGGCAGCTATTTGGTCCTTTGACTGTGCAAGTCCTGCTGGGGTTCACTTCTCAGGTATTTTCAGATACAGTCAGTCAGACATATGCAAAGTGGGTGGGGGAGCCCTTGTCTCCCTCTCCCTCTGAGAAGATGTTCAGAAATCTGCCAGCCTTGTTAACTCTGGACCTGGGGATTTGCCAGCAAATTCAAAGGGGACTGCTCTTTCTCACAGTGGAGATTTCAAGAGCAGCATGTAAAAAAGAAGGTGCTATGTGGAATGAAAAATGCAGGTTTCACTCCTGCTGTCCTACCCCACAGTGATGCTGACAGATGATTAGCAAGCCCAGTTTTCAGCTTCACAGTTGTCTGAAAACAAAGTCAAACATCTCTACTCACAGATCTCTCACCACTTCTTTTCCCTGCTGTCCCCATGGTGCAAATATGCCTGTCTCTGCCCACAGCTCTCAGTCCTGAGCTGTGGCCACTTGGTTGGTGTTTCTGAGCTCCTGATAAGGCAGCTGTACCCTCTGGGCGTGGTGGGCTCTCCCGTTGCCTTTGTAATGCCAACCCATTGCAGCCATGCTGCCCCACAGACCAGTCCACCCCTGCTTCCCTCATTGCCTCAGTGTATCCACCTCACTCTTCTCCTCCAGCACTGCTGCTCTTCCAGCCTAGCCTCCCTTCCTCTGCTCTGTCAGAGTACATTTTTTTTATTTGTGCCCTCTCACAAGACCACAGTGGCCTGAGAGGGTGGTGCTTCGCCCCCCTGAGTGGTGAAGGAGATCACTCTAAGCTGCTGCTCTTGCACACATGCAAGATAGGCAAGACTTTGTCACTGCATCTCCTCTGCTGTTTTTTAGACCTCTTTTTTCCATGAAAATGTTGAATTTATTCTTCCTGAGCATCACAGAGATTGCTGCACCTCACCCTCTCCATCTTTCTAACCCATGCCAAGCTTTCTTGTGGTCTCTTAAGTCCCTCTGCCATGGGATTTTGCTCTACACCCAAGCAGTGCATTTCTAGCATTGCTTTCACTCTGCTCTCTGTTGTATCCTGTACATCTTGAGTTGTTGCAGACATTAATGCAGAGGCCTCCAGTTTCATTAACAGCACACATTAGCAGGACCCCCTGCTCCTCTTTCAGAGCCACAGGCAAAAGTCATTGCTTCAAGCTGCCCTGAAAACATGGTGGGGAAGTTCACCTGCTGAGTATGAGCCATCCAGAGCCAATGGCTGTTTTGCTTTGCCACTCTGTAGGTGGGTCTCAGCCTGCTGATGATCTTTCTTAATCTGATTTCTCTGGCAGGCCAAAAGATGCCTTCCGAGCCATTAAGAAGAGAATTGTAGGGAATAAGAACTTCCATGAAGTTATGCTGGCTTTGACGGTGAGTGGTCAGGGCTCTGTCTCAGCTCTATGGTACCCTGCTGTAAAGCTGAGTCTTCAGGTGAAAAGACACAGGTGCCTACAGCCAGCAAGGCACACACAGGCAGAGAAGGTTATAGCTAATGTTTCACTGTCTTTGAAGGTCCTGGAGACATGTGTCAAAAACTGTGGCCACCGCTTCCATGTCCTTGTGTCCAGCCAGGACTTTGTTGAAGGTGTCCTGGTGAGAACAATCCTGCCAAAGAACAATCCACCTACCATAGTGCATGATAAGGTGCTGACCCTCATCCAGGTGAGCCAAGAAGCCTGAGCATCTGCATTTCAGAGTGTTTCTGTCTAGGTCTTTGTACAGAAGACTATGGTAAATGATGATGGGCTGTGCTGTCTCCTTCTCCCCAGTCCTGGGCAGATGCCTTCCGCAGCTCACCAGACTTGACCGGTGTCGTTGCTGTCTATGAAGACCTGAGACGGAAGGGCCTGGAGTTCCCCATGACTGATCTGGACATGCTGTCACCCATCCACACACCACAGAGGGTATGGGAGCATTTCTGAAGAGAAGCATGTTGGACAGCCGCCTTTCTGGAACTATGGGGGCACTTGAGGAATTCTAGCTTGCATTTAGAGGGCTTTTGGGGAATGAGAAGCTCCAGGACAGCCTGTTTGCTGGAAGAGCTATTCAAAGCAGATAGGGAGTTGCCATAAACATTTCTCTCTGAATTGCACTGCCCTGTCAGCTGTGTCTAACATTTCCTTCTCTCTGTCACTTTCCTACCTCTCACTGTAGACTGTGTTTAGCTCCAACTCCCCATCTGGACAGAACTCACCTGCGGCCAACTCCCCTCAGCAGATAGAGTCCATCCTCCACCCTGTCACCCTGCCCACTGGGAGAGGCGACGCACCCATCACACCCACACCAGAGCAGGTGAGTTGGACATGAGCCCCGCGGTGCTGCTGGCTCTCTGTGTGTCTGCAGGCTATTTCACAAACACTGCTCTGTTGTCCTGTCCTTCCACAGCCTCTGTCCTCAAGGATCCATTCCTTTGAAGCATAGTCCCTCAAGAGCTCCCCAGAGCTCCATTATGGTCACAGTGATGAGCTGGGATACCACAAACATAGAGTGGTTATGTTTTTCCTAAGACAGGGCTGTTTGCAGGTACAGGGAAGAACTCCTGGCTATAGGGAAGTGGGGTACTGAGGCAAAAAGGATTTGAGCAAGGTCTTTGTGGTGCACTGCAGCAAAAGCTCACTCAGTTGATGCCTCCTTATCACCCTTGTTTATCTTGCCTCACTGATGACTTTATATGAATCAACGCTGTCTGGCTATGTGGTTTCCAAAGACCAGGGCTTTCTCACTTATTTCCCCATCCTCTTTTCTCCTTCCTCACCCTGACTTCATATGACACCATGTTCAACACCAAACCTCCAGCTGCCAGTAGGTTGCATCCCTTTGCAGAAGAGAGAAACTGTTTTCAAGAAGCTTATTAGCAACTTGTGAAACAAGAGAGATAGAGCTTCAACTGCACACTTAGCCAAGGCTCACCTTTTGAATCTGAATTCTTTTTTTCCCTCTCTTACACTGCTTTGGAAATGAAAAAAGATTTGAGTGGCTGCAACACAGCATCTGCTAGCTGGAGAGAGATTTGAATCGTAACAGCTGCATGTGCTGGCTATTAAAAATGAAGGCTAGGCTAGTGGCCAAAGATCCCAGGTGAGGGCCTGGCATCTGTTAGCAGGAAATTAATTTGATGGCAAGTAATGGAGCTTCCTTCTTCTGGGCGCTTCCCAGAGCTAAACTGAGTGGTGACAAATAAGCTCCCTGGTGGCTGCCCTCTTTAGTTCTATGAACACATGCACACGTGCAGGGAACTGCCTTTGAGAGATACCTCAAGCTGTCTCCCCAGTTTTTCCAGGTGGAGCAGTGACTTCTGCTTCCTTTTGCAGATCGGGAAGCTGCGCAGTGAGCTGGAAGTGGTGAATGGGAACATGAAGGTCATGTCAGAGATGTTGACAGAGCTGGTGCCATCCCAGGCTGAGCCTTCTGATCTGGAGCTGCTGCAAGTAAGGAACACAGGCAGGGCAGAGGGCTGGTGCATCACCTTGATTTAGCAATGACTTGATGGACTGAGGTGTGACAGATGCCAGGCATGGGGAACAACTGGACAGTTTAGTGTAGGGCTTTTCATGGGATAAGAATACACAGGGAAGGTGGGATTTTAACAGCCAGGGGAAGCTGCATATTGAATCATCTTAAATGGGGAATTGTATTCTCCAAGGGCCTCTGTTTCTAGGTGGTGTGTTACACAAGAGGCATACAGTTATTTTCCGTGAAGCTCAGACTCAGTTTACCTCACACACCAGTATCTATTGCCCGTAGGTCCTTGCTGATAGACCCCAGTAGCACCTGGATTCTGTCTGTCCCAGTCAGACTTCCAAAGCTGTGAGTGCTCAGCCTTAGCCTGATCTTTGTGATAACTCCCCCTTGCTATGAGCAGGAGCTGAATCGGACATGCAGAGCCATGCAGCTGCGTGTGCTGGAGCTGATTCCCCGTGTCCTTCATGAGCAACTCACTGAGGAGCTGCTCCTTGTCAATGACAACCTCAACAACATGTTTCTGCGCTATGAAAGGTACCTCTGTCTTTCCTTCTCTGCTCTGCTCTTCCCCAGGAGCTTGCTGCCCCTTGAAGGTTTTCTATCCCACCCTTTTTAATGGCCATGAGTACGGCCATGGATCAAGATGTATCAGCCTGTGTCATCCATCTGTGAAAACAAAAGGCAGTTCTCAGTTTTTGCTGATCTATTCCTGTCCCTTCTAAACTGCTGTGTAAGATAAGGATGGAATATAAAGATATCCCTGTGGCATAATCCAGAAGAAGAAGGAGGGAGTTGCATGAAAAGAGATGATTTTCTAGTTCTGAGACAGATGGGAAAGGAAAGGACTTGCTCAGGTGGGATCACCACCTATCTCTTTTTAATTCTCTTTCATCAAACATGCCCCTTAAGCTAGGATGATGTCTGGAGAATTTAGTCCCTGTGTCTGTATAGAGAGCTCAGTTTGAACCATTATTTTATTAGAAGTAGCTCTTGAGGAGTACAAGAACCTTCCTCACACCCACCTCTCAGGAGGCATCAACTCTATGGGCTTTGTTATAATGTTTTCTGTCTTAAGGGGGCATTGGGCCATCAGTTGTGGTGCCCCTTTCCCTGGTATGTAGGAAAGGGCAGACTGTGCCAAACCATATCAGAAATGTCTTGAACTGTGGGTGAATAAACACATGCTACTGAAATGCATCCTCTCATCTTTCTTGCAGGTTTGAGCGTCTTCGGACAGGACAGCCTGTTAAGGTAACTCAGAGCAACTGCCCGCCCATGCAGCTTGGTTTGCATCCTGCAGGTCTGGCAGTGTCCTGTTGAACTGGAGGGATGTTCAGTCTGCCCCATTTACAAGCTGTTGGCTTTGGCCTCCCAGCTCAGCTGCACCAGGCTATGCTGGTATGCAGGGCACTCTGGTTCCCACTGCTGACCTCTCCCTCCCTGCCAGGGTGAACCTTCCTCTTACCCAAAGACCAAGAGCAGACCAGCAGCACATGTGGTTTTCCAGTATTGAACACTGAGAGGACCAATTCCCATATAAGCCACCCTTTGTCCTCTGAGTACTGCCCTGTCCTCTGAACCAGCACCTACTTACCTCTCAGCCAGCAGAGCTGAGAGCTGGCTACCAAGGCACATTCTGCCTTGGGTCACAATTCCAAGCCAGTCCTCTGATTACTGTCCCCCTTCTCACAAGGAGAGGTTTCACAGATGATATCTTAAGATGGGACAGAAGGGCATCTGTCTCCAGTTTTCATGAGCTAGGACTGTAGGTCACAGTGTCCTAGCTTCAGAAACTCTCAACCATTTTCCTTTCTTGTCTCCAAAGGCACCAAATGAGGCAGAGAACAACTTGGTTGACCTGGGACCCAGTACTCCTGCTGTGAAACAGCCTGAAGTCACCAACAACCTTTCTTCTCAGCTGGCTGGAATGAGTATGTTGCCATGCAGTTATCCCCTCAGTCCTGCTCAGGTGCTGCTGTGGGAATCCTTTCATGCCCTTGAATCAGCTCTCAAAATTATTTAGTCACATTCTTAAAGTAACCTAGAGAAATAGGTTGTATTGTCAGCTAATAAACGCATGAAGAAACTTGCCTGTGCCCCAGGGCACATGAGCATATGAATCCCTATCCACACCTCATGTTGTGCTGGAGGTGGACACGACTTGAGCAAGACCTGAGGCTAAGGACTGGGCCTTCCAGCAGGGCAGGGGAGAAATTTCCTCCCCCTGCAATGCCTAGCAGCAGTGCATTTGCCTCTCTTGCTCTGTGGTGTCATGCTGACCACTGAGATTTGGAAGAAGAAAAGCAACTGAGCTGTGCTGCAAAGACAGCCATGAGTATCTTGGGCCAGAACTTGAGAGGTTGTTTACTCAAAAAGCCTCAGAGATCATGAAGGTTTTTTAAGATATACCAAGAGCCTACATAGCACTGCCTGAAGTTCTTGCAAGCTTTGAGCACACTCAGTACCGCTTGGATGCAGCTACCGAAACCTGTGAAGACTCTTTTTACAGACAAACTAGTTGAGATATTTTTCAAGTCGTAGTTTTTCAGATGATGCCTGAGTCACAAAAATCCACTCATCTGTTTCAGAGGTGCTTGCTGAGAAGCAGAGGTTATCCTCTCTGCAGGTTATGGAGCAGTTCCCTCTGTGTTGTCTTAAACAGTCAGGAACATCTAGCTTTCAGCATCAACGCAGTAAACTGATGCTGCTGCTGCTGCCTGAGACTGAGCTAAAAATATCTGCTAAGTAGGATCAGAAACTGTTTCCCTTACTTCATCCATGACACTGCACACATGCATAGACTGTGCTGCAGCTAAAGGGCAGGATAGAGGAGTGGGCCTAGAGCAGTTCAGCCTGTCCTAACACTAGCTTTCCACCTAGAACCCTCCAACCCACGACCCTCTGTGTACTGCTCTGTGCTGCCAGCTCACCCTGCTCTTTCTCCCACAGACCTGGGCTCAAGCAGCGTAAGCGCAGGCCTGCACTCCCTCGACACCTCTGGCAAGCTGGAAGAAGAGTTTGACATGTTTGCCCTGACTCGTGGCAGCTCGCTGGCTGAGCAGCGCAGAGAGTGAGTGTGGCAGCCCACTCTGCCCTCTCCTGCCTTCTTGCTAAGGGGGAGGGCTCAGGGCAGCTGGGGCTGTGACCCTGACCAGCATCAGCTCCTGGGAGGCAGTAGGACGCAGTAGAAATGCGCTCTTCTGACGCACAGTGTTTGTAGGGTGACCTCTGTGTTCCCAGTTGTTCTTCCTGCTGCCGTAATTTCCTCCTCACAGTGTCACCCTGGGCATGGGAAGAAGGAAGTGGCCTCTACACACACATGTACATGGTACACAAAATGTCCCTCACTGCTGTGTCAGTGGACTGTGGTGCCACATGTGCTGGGGAGGCTTAGCATCTGAGGGTGAAGGTGTGCAGTGGGACTGGCTGAGTTTTCTTGTCTGTCTCGGAACTCATATGCCCTGACAGGGGTAATTTGGAAATCGCTGAATATCGATGCAGCTTAATGGCAGAGTGTTAAACTGGAGCACAGGGAGTATGCAGACAGTTGTGGTTTGCAAGGCAGGGCCACTGCTCTGTGCCTCAGCTTCCCTGTTGGTACGTGAGACTGATGTTTCTTCCTCTGTAGTGTGTTTGAGAGACCTCCTGGTGTAAAGTGCCAAGAGCTGTGCCTCCATAGTACTGGCTGAGCTGAAGAGGTCTCTTTTCTTCTGCAAAAGTGGATTCCTGAATCCTTACTCTGGAAAGAGCTGACAAGAGCTGTGCTGACCAGATTCCTTTGGCTTGAGAGACTGTGGCTGATCTCACTCTGTTTTGCCTGTCAGAGTCATCCACTGCTCTCCATCGGTTACCAAGCAGTAGTGCCCACAGACACAGGGCTGCACCCAGCCCTCAAAGATGTGTGCTCCTGATCTCCATCCACTGGAGTGCCTTAGGCACTGAGCAGTAGCAAGTTAAGGTCTCTTTCCTCTGCCTCAGACTGCTTCTGGTGAAACCTGGGGGAGAAACCCGTGTCCTACACATGACCTAATGTGCTTTGACCATGGGTTTCCCCACCTTTTTTACTGTGAGGTGTGCTGCCTTAGCACAGAGGCAGTCCAGGACAAAAACAGTAGTGCCAACAGAACCCGATCTGGGGCTGAAATCCAAGCCACTGGTATGTGCTCAGTGCTGGAGGCTGAGGGAGATCTGGGCAGGAGTGGAATTGTATCCTCTCCACTGTGGCGCAATCCGTAACAAACTGAGGCTTATGGTCTTCACACAAATAGTGAGACATCTTCTATTTATTCCTCACTGCCCTCCAGCTGCCTGCATTTGCACTGTTGCCAGGTAGCCTCTACTCTTACTGGCTCAGGCTTCCTTTTCCACTCACCAGCCTCTGCTCTCAGTGACTCTCTCCATCTGAACAGACCCATTCCCCTGCTGCTCTTGGGCAGGACGTGCAGACATAGGCAGAGCCACTGGGATTTGTTCCTGACCCCCCATGCTTCATGTGTGTCTCAGCGAAGCAGAGCCTGAAACACTTCAAGCCTTTCCTACCGTTCTTCCTCATCAGTGGCATGATAGCAGCCTTGTACTTCATTCTTGATGCCATTGTCCACAGCGGCCCCTTCAGTGATGAACACTTCTTTGAGAAGTTTGAGTGCCGGTGGCCCAGGCCCCAGGCCCCCAACAAAAACTGCTCCACTTGATGGTCTGCTGGATCTTTGCAAAAGGGGCCTGGGAGCAGCTGCAGAGGAGGCTGTTGGAGAGTTTCTAGGAGAGGCTTCATTTCCCCCAGCTAGGATGGACTGTTTTCTCCACTCTGCATGGATCAAATGGTGATGTGTGCCATTAGAATGCATGGTAGCGGCCTAGAGGGGATACAGAAATGGGATGAGGGTGATTACAGGTGAGACGTGCCTGTGTGTGAAAAGGGGTTGCTGTAATGGTGCATCTGGAGACCTTAAAGCAATACTAGGCTCTCCTGATAATCTGGTCTCACCTCTGTAAGCATAGACCAGTAAGTCTCTGCTACCATCAGTTCTATAGTGGTTTTGGTTAAGGAGATGTTTTTGAGCTGTGTTTGTGTCTATGAAGGTAGGTGAGTATGTAGGAGCATGTTACTGAGATTCTTTCTAAAGTAGCCTCAATCTTCTGGTCAGTCTATATTAGTTATCTTTATTCTGTAGGCAGCCCCAGGGGAAATGAGTCTCATGGTTGATGTAACTAGTTCTGGAAGTCTGTGTTTTAGTCTGGTGGGTGACTCTTTTCATATGATTGCATTGTCAGCCTCACAAAATGTTCCAGGTACACGCTGTCCTGTGGTGTCCCACAGTGATGTTACAATGGGTAGATTAACCTGTTTTGTGGTGGGCTATCCCTTTAGCAGAGGTTTTGCACACCTTTCTTGAAGCCAAGTAACAAGAGGTTAAAAGCTCTGCAGTCAGAAGCCCTGAGTATATGTTTAGGCATTCCTGCTCTGCAATCTCAGGCATCTTACCAACCTGTGTGTTATCTAATTTAATGCTTTCAGGGTAAAGTATGAAGATCCCCAAGCCTCCAAAGGACTTGCTGGTGCCCTGGATGCCCGGCAGCAGAACACAGGAACGGTAAGTGGCCACAAGAGCTTCTAGTGCCTCACCAACAATGACAGTATCCTCCTTGCTCACCAATGCAATAAACACGCTGTCTGTGTGGAAACAATTCAGTGTTTAACATGACTGATGATAAAAACCAGTCTCCACCAACCTGCATTTCTTACCTGGGCTCTATACCTCGTTCCTTACACCCCAGAGGTGGGGGACTGTGGAAAATCTGGTGTTAACAGGATGGCCTCCTTGTATCTTTAGGAGAATTTCTACCTGGAAATGTATGTTTTATTCCTCTTTAGCAGGTTTCCAAGTCCAGTTGCCTTCTCTCTGCAAGCAAAGAAGTAGGCCAGCAGTGCTAGTGTGTTCTTTCCCCCACCCTAAACCCATTGCCTCCCCTCTCCCTCACCCTCTGTGACAGCAGCTTTCAGTGTAGGCTTTCTCTCTACCAGGGCGAGTCTGGTAGAGATGATGGAGCCCAGCTGGCCAAGTGGATGATGCGGCAAGGAATGGTGAGATCTTGGATTGCCAGCAGGGAGGAAGGAGGCTGGGGCTGCTGAACTAGAAATGTCACTGGCACAGCACATGAGCAGGCACAGCAGACATCAGCAGAGGCTGCAAAATGAAGCAGAGCTACCCTGGTCTGGTCCAGTACTGGAGACCAGAGCTGGGAAGGAAGCAGGCAGTGTCAGTCCTTCCCAAAGTAAACATGTCTGTAGGAAAAAATCATTGGAGCTCTGAGGCCAAGAGGGCGTGTACCACCCTTTGAGGCAGAGGATGACCTGTTTGGAGGTGGAAGTCTTAGGCAGAGACTAGCTGGTGACACAATGAAGAAGGCTGCTGCCATACATTCTCCCTCCAGCCTCTCCTGCTCAGGAGGAGCTGCCCCATTTGAAGGAAAACACATTTTGGCTTTTGTCCTGTTCAAGGCCTCCTCCTCTAGCTAAAGTGTTTGAACCTTCAGGCTGCTGAATTTGATCTTTTGGCAGCAGAAATTCCTGCAGTTAATTCCTCTCAGGCATGCTGAGGCTTTGACACTGCTGCCAGGTTTGTAGCTTATTAGCCTGCCTTCCTGAAGTGGGCACTGCCCAGACTGATGTCTGCTGTAGAAAATTTCCCCACATGCTGTCCTGTTGGCTTGAATGTGCTTCTACCCCAAAGGGTTCCACTCTGGGTAGACAAAGCCAGTTCACTGCGAAACTTCCCTGATCTCACATGTCCTCTTCCATCCCCATTCATCCATCTGCCAGCTGTGATAACTGTCTGCACTTGCTCTCTGGTTCTGGGGAGATCTGACTGTCCTTGGTAAGAAGGCCTTGCTCTTTTTCTGGGTCTTCCTGTTTCTCAGAGAGCAAGGGAGCTGTGCATATGAGGAGAATAATAATTTCCCATCGATACTATCACACGCTTCTGCTTGTGGAGCCTCTAGCAAGGGCTGCTCCTTGATCAGCTTTGTTCAGGAGCTCATGACTGGAGAAAAGGATCTGGGGTTTTGAATTAGACTTGGTTACTTTCAAGGTCATCTCTGTCCACTAGGAAGGTGTCTCTTTTCTGCTTAAATTGTCCAGGGATGTGGATTCTTCTGAGCTAGCCTTGTCCCTGCTAGAAATAAAATTTGCTTCAACTGTAGAGAACTTGGTCTTTGATAGGTTTGTTTCTGTAGTTTGGCGTGATGTCAAATCCTGCTGTGCTCCATGATCCTGCCAGGGAATCATTTCTTGATAGGTGTCTGTCCCCCTTAATGAGGTGCAAAGCCTGGCACATCCAATATCTTCAGCTTCTCAGGCATTGACATCAGCCTGTCACTGATTTATAGAAGAGACAGAATGGGGAGAAAAGCACATCTCTTGTGCTCTGGCTGCCTAACACAAGTAGTCAGCTTCCACCTAGTGAGTCCACACCAAAATGGGAAGCCTGATCCAGGCCTAATACCCTAAAGCCAATGACCAAACCCCAGATGCTTTAATGTCATGTACCCTGGAAACTATGTGTGCGTGGGTGGGGATGATGAAGAGGAAGCAGGTGAATGGTGGCATTGGTAGCTGGGAGAGCTTTGTAGTGGCACTGCCTGGGTTTGGAAAGGCCTGAGGTGACTGAACGGTAGAGCAAGAGCTTTTGGGCCAAGCTGTCTTTTTCTAGAGTGGGTTTCCTTGTACATCCTCTCTTTACATGGCCATGTCATTCTTTTTTCTTCTCTCCTAGGTGCCAGTTCCCCAAGCCAATTTCATGGAAGACATAGAAAAGTGGCTCTCCACTGATGTGGTAAGTGAGGGGCTGCTTTCCTGGAGCCAGTAGTCCTGCCAGAGGTCTGCAGGGCTGGATTTGAGGCATTGTACAACAGCACTGGCGCTGCTGAATGTGTGGCACAGGCTGCTCAGAGGGAACAGGGGAGGAAGAGCCAAGGACACAGGGTCTGGAACACCACACCAGTATAAGTACCCTTCTGGGAGGCATAGCTGATCAACTAAGGCTCAGAGCCACTCTAACATGCCTGTACTGAGGAAGCAGGGGGAAGCACTATCCTGTCTCTCTGCAGACAATCACATCTGTAGAGATGCCTTTGCCTACCTTGCTTCTAACCATGCCCTTCTCTTCCTTCCTTAGGGAGAGTCAGAGGATGCAAAAGGTGTCACCAGCGAAGGTAGGACTTGCCAGCCAGCCCCTTTCTCTAGCTGTTCCTGGCAGCACCTTGGCTTTTCCACAAACCTCCCTCCTCACTAATGCTCTGCTCTTCTCTTGCCCCAGAGTTTGACAAGTTTCTGGAAGAGCGAGCAAAAGTTGCAGACCAGCTACCAACTTTGTCCAGCTCCTCAGCAGGGACACCTGTCTCCCCTCCTGCTGCCAGCCATCATCGGAAGCAAACAAAGGAAGAGGATGCTATGTTTGCCTTGTGAATGCTATGGACTGGTGTGCTGTGGAGCAAGAGGCTGTGTGTGCTGTTTTGCTTGCCTCCAACCAGGGGCCAGCAGGGGAAGGATTCTGTCCCCTTCCTCCACTCTCTTCCTGTTTTCCCTTTGAGTTGTTTTTATTTTTAAGCCGCTTTCAGGTTTCAGATACTCTTTGTTGTGTTTAGGGGTGTCACACAATAGATTTGTGAAGGGGGTTTTCAAAGCTGCTAGAGAATGTGGGAGTTCAGTGGGCTTTTTTGTTTTGGTACAGTGTGGGCAAAGTGGAAGAAGCTCCCCACCCTCCTCTCCCGTGAGGTAGCTAGGAGATCTTGCCCAAGGAACAGGAGAGGCTACAGTCTGCTGCTGAAATCATTCCTGCCTGCCTCTTTCCTCACCCCATCCCTAGGATGGATCTCTAGCCCTTTGCCTGACAGCGTTAGACTTGAAAGCACAGAGATGCAAAGCGTTGCAGGTGGCAGAGGAGGAACACTAATGGTAGAGGGGCCCTTTTGCTCTAATCTACTCTTGCACAAGTGCTCGTGGTATGCAACACCTTCCTACTCACAACCCCATCTTCCTCTGCCCTTCCTCCCCCTCCCCATCAGCTTATCCAGAACCCTACCCACAGCCCAAATGTTACCATTGCATGACAGCCAGTCACCAAAGCCCTTGGCCGCACATGGGGCTTGAGCTGTAAGCGGTACCCCAAGGTTGAAAGGGGCTATCTGAGACAGGGTAGGATGTGCCTTTCTCAACCTCTTTGCAGTTAATTTAATTCTCCCGTTTAATTTTCCCATTCTCTCCATTATTATACTCCTCTCCCCGATGCCACCCCACCTCCCTCTCTCTTCCACTGATGCCTTTCACCACATCGTGCCGTGGTGTAGGGAGTCTTCTCAGCTTCTGATGAGGCCAGTGCTGCAGACTCCTCAGGGTGGCTGTGTGTGCTGGGGCTGAAGAGCAGTGTTCCCTAAAGCAGGAGGCCCTTACATCCACACTGTTACACCAGTGGGAACATGCTGTTGCTGGGGCAGCTTGTTCAGCTGGCGAGCTGGTGAGGCAAGGTGAGACATCAGTCATCTCACGCCAGCAAAGCAGCCCTGCAGCAGCCAGGAGCTCCTTTGCACATGGCAAGAAAAACCCTTCTGAGCGAACCACACATGCTGCCCATCTGTAAAAAGCTGCCAGGGAGGGGGGTGCCAAGCACGGGGCTCCTGCTGGTGGGATTTCTTGTTGAGTGTGAGAGAGTTGCCTTTTTTATTGCACATTAAAAGAGCAAAGTCTTGAGTCTCCCTTGAAGATACGCGTGTGCTGTCCGTGCTGGCGTGGGGAGGGGACAGTCCTGTGGAAGAGAAGAGGGGTGCAACCATGCAGCCACGTTTGCTCTCCATGAGAAGGCAATGGCACTGCAGTGCTGAGCTGGGGCACCACTGAGTGTGCTGCCAGCCAAGGCAGATGCTTGCTGCTTTTTCGCACAATCTCCTGAAGAGGTAACTACAGCCTGCCTCAAAATAGCAAGGGGGAGAGCTGCCTCCTCTCCTTTCCCTCTTTGCCTCGTGACCAGATCCTAATACTCACCTTGCTGCCCATAAATCACTTAAAGACGTGCAAGAAGTACAGTTGCTATATAAGGACATTCTGGTTATAGGGTGTCCTGAGATGCCCCCGTGCCCTCCCCTGGTGTCCAGCTAAGTGGGTTCCGGGGTAGGATTCTTAAAAGGAGGTTGAACAGGTTGAAAATGTCATCTGAGCCCCAGACTTGCAGGAAGGAGTTAAATCAGCTGAAGTTGTCCAGACCTCAGCACTTCCCTCTCCCCCCACCTGCACTACAGTCTCAGCTCTAACCAAGTTCAGGCAGAAGCTTGAGGATGAGAGTTGTGAGTAAAGCTGGAAAAAGGGGGGTGCTGGGTTTCCTGCTCTGTAAGCAGCTGTGGGACAGGAGAAAGCTTTGGCTTCTCCAGCTTTCCAAGAAGGACAGCACATGCTATTCTTGGATAATTTGTTCCTTGGAAAAATGAATGTTTCCAATTCCGCTGCATTCCCTCTGCCCAGTGAAGAGCTTTTTGGACCAGGTGGTACTATGTATTGAGCAGCATTCCTCAAACCAGGGTGTTCATGCTATCTTCTGGAGGTGGTGGGTAAAACCCAGCCTGAAAGCTGCCTGTCCTGCCTCATCCTGCTGGTGAGTCCAGGCGTGGTTCTGCTGGAGGTTTCCTGAAGGTAAGCAGTCATGGATTCATCCCTGAGCTGCTTCCCCTCCTGCAGCCACTTCTGCAGGTGCATTTCACCATGCCACAGGACCCCACTCTCCTTACCTAAGAAGGGTATAGATCCAACAAGGAATGCAAAGCACTTTGTCTCTGAAAAGTGCAGCTTAAGAGACATGGGTTTCTGCCTCATCAGCTGCACAAGGGTTTCGTGTGGGACAAATAGGAGTACATGCTGGGGAGCAGAAAAGCTGCAAACCTGTATTGCAAGTCCATTTCTACCACACTCACAGCTTCCTGAAATATCTTAATATCCTTCTGGTGGTTTTTTGTTGTGTTGGTGGTTTTTCTTTTCTACTTTTTGACATTCTAATCTCCAAAGCATCCTTATCCCAGCAGATGGTAGAAGTGGAACCTGGGTAGAGAGGCTGGATTTGCCCATGCAGCTCTGGCTCTGGCCTCTGCTGCCACCCCTGCAGCCAGTCCATAAGCTGAACTTAGGTCCCTGGAGAACACCTTCTACAGGGCAGTGCAACATCCCCCCCAGTGATGCAGACCTGGAAGGGCAGGTCCCTCTTCAGAGCAGGACACTGAGCTGAGGCAACTGAGTCTGAGAACCCCCTCACATTTTCCCTCCCACAAGTCTCAACAGAAAAACAGAGCATGAGGAAGAAAGGCAAAAGGGACAAATGCTAAGCATCCCCTATTGGAGCACCTGCAGGAGAGGAAGCAAGAGCAGAGGCACAATACAGCCCAGGCTTGTGGGTTTTGCAATTGTGGGGCCAGAAGGGCATCTGGAGCAGAGGACCCAATGCCCAAATCCTCTTGCCGGTGCCTGAACTTGGGCTGCCTGGGTTTGCTGGGGAGGGAGGGCTCCTGCTGCCCCATCAGCATTTGTGAAGGACACCGGGCTGTTCACACCAGTGATGTTTTGAACACTGAATGGTGCCTCAGTGAGCTGCTAAAGGTCTCAAGTGCCTCCAGTTCCTTCAGTGCATTTCCTGCAGCTTCCTCTGAAAGATAAATGAAGACATCCTCAAATATATGTTCTGAGCATGGGAAGTTTGAGTTCCTCCTTGCTGCCCCTGAGGTGGCCTAAGCCCACCTCGGAGGAAGGACTCCTCCTCCATCCTCATCTTTTTCCTCATCTTTTTCTCCCTCCCCAGACAGTTAGCACAGGACCCTTGCAGAGCCAAGAGGGGACTGCTCCCAAGGAAGGGGAATTTGCCTACCGCTATTTTCATCACAGAAGCGAACAGGTGGGAAAGTTGTTTTGGTGGCTGCCAAGTGGGGTCAGTCTGAAGCAATGACCAGCAGGTGAAGATCCAGAGTGCTACTGGAGGTCCTCTGGGTGAGCCTGTCCCCTCCCCACCATGGTTGCCCTGCTCTTCCCTGCAGGCCACCCAGTGCTTATCCTCCAGGGATGATGTCTCGTTTTTTCAAGCAACTGAAGATTTGAAGAATGGGGACAAGGGCATGGAATCTTTCCATGCTCAAATTAGCACTGTCATACTTGTTATAGAGTAGACCAGTCATAGCCTGAATAATTTTGAAAGGTTTCTTTTGAGGAGAAACTTGGGAAAAAAAAACAAACTGCCAGGTCTGCAAGGAATGATTTTAAGCAGAGGTGTTTTGCCTTGGCAAGAAATGCTGTATGGTAGCAGAAAAATCAAATTACACCACTATAAATATTTTCTTTAAATACTTTTCCCTTTTTAAAAGTGTTTTCTAATATTGCTAACTTAAAAAGAAGTAACAGTGCCTGCTCCCTTCTGACCACCAGATGGCTGTGGTCCCTCGCACACTCAGCCTGAACTCCACCAACTGCAAAGAACAACCTCTCTCTTCACAGTGACCTGCTCAGCTGGGTATGCAACCACTGGAAAAAAACAAAACGAAACAAAGTTTTTCCTTATTCTAAGCCTTATGCTACAATCATTAGCCCCGCGTGGATGCACACAGCAATGGCTTTAGAGCAGGCGTTCAGTCTTTGCCACTGCAGAGATGCAAGGAAGGAGACCACTTGCAGTGTGTCTAAACATCCATTAATAAACATGCCTGGAACAAAATCTTGACCTAGAGGAATATTTTGCATGACCCAGAACAGTTGTTTCTACGTAAGCTGAAGAAAGGAAAAACTCCCTTGTATTGGGTCAGAGTTGCTCCATATCTCTAAAAAATCAAATATGTGCTAAGAGCTAATGAGAATCTTCTTGATGTCTGGGTTATGTGGTTCTTGGCATACCAGCACTGCCCATGTAGAGGCAAAAAAAAATACATACGCCTTCTTTACCCACTGCTAACCTCCAAAAAGTATATGAATTTATTTTTTTAAAGAGTAGTTAAGAAAATATCTCCTGGTTTCCCACGTCATCTCACAAATCACTACAGCAGTGTCCTGTGCTAGCACACTGGGAAAGCTGTTCTCCATCCCACAGGACTTTCATGTTGCTCTGCCATGTCAAAACTTCCCCAAAGCTTATTTTGTGTAACAAAATTTCCCCTTCCTTCACAAAATGAGAATAAAACTTCTTCCTCTTCCCTTCAGCACACTGTTAGTGGTGCTGCTTAGGGCAGATGGAGGTGCTGGGAAGGAATGTAGCGTGGGGACCCAGTGGGCAGAAGAGGGGGGAAAATCTTTCTGTAGGTAGCTCATTTTTACCTGTGTGAGGATATAAGCAAATGAAAGCATGAGAGAAAAGAGGGGAAGGAAGAAAAAAAAAAAAAAAAAGGGAAGGAGGAAAATATGTGAACACATGAGAGGAAAAATAGGTGTCACAGAAGCAAGGAAATGGAGGTGGCCCAGTGGCCATTGGGGCAATACAGCGAGTTGTACTGGCAGGCAGTTTGGTGGTTTTTTTGCTGTTTCTCCTGAAAAAGATATTTCACAAACCACACAGACAGAGGTGACATCTTGCACCAGGGTAGTGCCAAGGTGGTTGGCAGCCCTGAGGAGATTTCTCTTTCATTGACTTTCCTGCTCTCCCCTGGCTTTTAGGGCACTCAGAGCATCCTGCATGGCACTCAGCAGTGCTCCTGCAAGTCGGGTGACCAAGTGTGCCCGTTGCTTTATGTCAGCAACCACCAAAATCTGAGCAAGTGAACAGGGACTCAGGGGCACGGGTTCACAGGCAGAAGCTTCCTCTTCCCCATCTGCCATTGTCCTTGCAAAATCCTGTGTGTGTGAGGGGGCACAGATGCACAGGAGGTTCAGATTGCAGGAGAGGGCAGATTCGCTTCCCCCTCCCGGCAAGGTTGCCAGTGGCCAGAGGATGGAGATGGGTGAGGGGGGACAGGAAATGGGTAGAAGAAGTTGGGTGCTGTCTCTAGCAGTGTTCCTGCAGGTCTGGACCTTGGTCCTTGCTGGAAGCCTGTCACGGTTTAACTCTGGCCTGGCAATTAAACCGAATAACAGATGCTCTCTATTAATCCCCCTCTCCTCCCTGATAAGGAAAGGAGAGAGAATAAGGGAAAGAGACTTACGGGTTGGAAACTAAACTACACAACTTTAATGAAACAGTAATGATAAATAGGAAAAATTACTAAATATATACAAATATACAAATATACAGGAAAAATTGATCCCACGTTCCTCTTGCCTTTTCCCCAATAACTCTCATGTCACCACTGAGGCTGCAGGGCAGCCCTGGGAAAGTCCAGGCTGGACTCCTGGGGTCAGGAGCAGTCAGGAGCTGGAGGCAGGAACACACAGATTCAGGCTGGCATGGATCAGGACCACAGGCAGAGGAACGGATGGAATCCTCCCAGGATGCAGGAGCAAACAGGGAACAGGCGAAGGAAGGGCAGGAAGAACTGGAGGAAGGGGCAGGAAAGGAGCAGAAAGGTGTTGACCCTCGTGATCCCTCAAATTTATACTGAGTATGACGTGTATGGGATGGAATACTCTGTTTGGTCAGTTCTGGCATACATCTTGTCTTGGGCCTCCCCAGAGGAGGGATTCAGGTGGGACCTCCTTTACTCCTTCTGGAGCGTAAAATGTTCCTCAGAGCTGAGCAGCGTCCTTGGCTCTGCACACCAGTCCCTGGCAGTAACTATAAACATCCAGTGTTATCAGTCCTAGAAGCAGACACTGTCTCAGAAACTTGCTGTTAATTTCAGCAAGTGCAGCTACTTACAAGAAACCCAGCTGAAAGCAAAAGTACAAACCAGAAAATCACCTTTATCCTGGCCCAAACCAGGACAAAGCCCCAGGCCAGGGTCTCACAGGAGTGCTTTCTCAGCAACAGTGAGGCTGGGGGCTCACTCCTGGCAAGGAGACCCCATGGGACACAGGCTCTACAGCAAGGCTTTTCTTGAGGGGATCATTAATTCCCTCCCAACACTGAAAAGCTACATGTTCTGGTCCTCAGGCACTGTGTTTTCCTGGCCAATCTTGGCAGAAAAGCCTGGCTCAAGCACAAGGTGAATTTAATGACAGGGTGAGGCGAGGACATGGCTTTCCTGCAGTTCTAGGGGAGGCTCCCTCTCCACCACAGAGCAACAGGAAAATCTGTGTTAGGAAAAATTTCTGCAAGGCTTTCAGTGGTATTTTTAGCTCCTTGACCAAAAAAAAAAATCAGGGTATTGGTGATTGACTGCCAGCAGTACCCCTCTGCTTGTCCCCGCTGTCACCAGGCGGGGACACATTTCATATGGCAATTCACACCATCAGCCACCAGCTCTGGCAGAATGATAAGGGCTCAGACAGTGCCAAGCACCTTTGGTCTCTCTCACCCCTCAGAGCCAAACACTTTAATTCAAACCCTACATTGTTCAGGTGTTCTTGTTAATGATTATTTAGCGTAAGAGCCAAGGTCATAGTCCTGAGGTGCTTCTGTGTCTGGTGCTGCACAGAGAAAGGGGGTCTCAGTCAGGAAGGAAGGGGGATGCTAGGGAAGACTTCCTCAAAAAAGGGAGATGTTCTTGGTTTTTTACACTAACAGCTGTGGTCTGGAAGCATGTAGCACCGTACATTTAGAAGAGAGCTTTTCCAAATAGCCACTTGGTCAGTCAGGGAAATTCAGTCTTGCTCAGAGTCAGCCCCAGAGCGATCGTTTGTAGTGAGTGAGGAAA
The DNA here is from genome assembly GCA_038090715.1 of Florisuga fusca. NCBI lineage: Eukaryota > Metazoa > Chordata > Aves > Apodiformes > Trochilidae > Florisuga > Florisuga fusca. Next base: position 5,633,133 of record JAAWXA010000003.1, read on the forward strand.
AAGGGAGAGGAGGAACAGAGGCTGTTCCATGGATATCTGTACGGCCTTGGGTAAGTTACTTAAAATCGGCACTCCCCACGTGGCAGCCTCTACAATAAACCCATTTTGCTGCTGCCACTGATGCCCTATGTCCCACTGGGGCTCTCCACTCTTTCATGAGCCTGAAAAACCTGCAGCCTGCCCCCCGCTAATGCTGACTCACCCTTTTTCCCCAGCGTGGGCATCTTGCTGAGTCAGGGTCATACCAGGACACCCCATATTGCTGAGTAAAGGTTTTGGGCAGAGGTGGTGGAGCTATTTTGCTGAGTCACGGTGCAGCAGGATCCATGTGAGGCTGTTCTTTATTAGGAGGCAGTTTCCTGCTCTCTGCGCTGAGATTGCAGCTGCTGCTCTTGGCCCCGGTCCCGCTTCTCGGGACAACTGGAGAAATCTCCAGAAACAGCCCCAGTTGGGTGGCCCCACACAGGAGGAGGAGGAGACACATCTCCCACATTCCATGGGCAAGGAATTGGGCAGGCGTGGTTTGGAAACACTGGTGGGGTGAGGGTGGATTCGGGGGGGGGGTCTGGGTCTCACGCTCTTTGCAGAACTTTGTTTCCAGCTCCTTCTCCTCCCTTTCTCTGTGTAAAGGGCTCAGTGAGCTGTGGCACAAAGTTGTCCTTGTTGCATATGTGTGAATCTGAAATCCAGATTTTCTGAGTTCATGTTTCATTTTCATAGTTGTAGCACTGAAACAAAGGAGGCAGCAAGCTCTGAAACATTTCCACAAATGGGATTCTTATTTGCTAACTCTGCCCTGCTCCTTTCGGCACCTCTGTTTTGTTCCCAAAGCAAAACCCCAGCAAGGCACCACCAGCACCAAGACTTCAAGGGCTGTGGTGGGCTCTATGCACCCTCCCAGGAAATTTCATCCCATTGTACCCTTAACCTGGAGACCTGCTGCATACTTTATGTCACTGACCATGAGTCTTTGGTCCCAAAGCAGGCATGTGCCCTGCAGGGTGCTTGCTCTGTTCTCCCTCCCTGTCTTGCTCCCAGCCAGCCCTGGCTGGTAGAAGTGTGCCCATGGATCTCTAAAAATATGTATGGTAATCTTCACTTCTTTTGTCATGCTGGTTCAGTTATATCTGAGAAATCTGCCTGCACCTCCATTTCCTCCACGTCCAACTCCAGGCTTCCCGTGTGTGGGGTTTGCCCAGCACAGCCACGTCTGCCTGTAGGGCTGCCCCAAGGGCACCAGCAATGCCACTCCTCATGGGGATCTGCAGTGCATTGCCCTCCCGACCTCCTTTTTTCCGCCTGTACCTTTGATCCAGACAAGCAGTGAGCACAGTCAGTGCTGCCAGGGCCAGCAGGGCTGGGCTATCAACCCTTTGGCACACACAAATTAACACGTAGCACATCCCTGGGCACTCCTGCACTAATTCCTTTCTTTAGCAACTCATTTTAAGTGGCTACCACAACTTCACTTTTCTTTTCCCAAAACTATGGGTCTTTTCCCCCCCCTTACCATCACACAGCAAATCCTGGCTACTGACTCAGTTTTCCAGGATGCACGCCAGGCCAAACTTTTTTTCCCCCCCTTACCATTACACAGCAAATCCTGGCTACTGACTCAGCTTTCCAGGATGCACGCCAGGCAGCTGCATTTTGCTGTGTCATGGTGCGTTCTGCTGAGTCATGGTCTGAGAAAGCCCATGAACCCCTGGGAGCAGGGACCGCTGATGTTTTTTATTCTCCTGGTGGTGCCTCCCCCGCGGAGCAAGCTGCCAGGAGCTGCTGTGTAAGAGATCACTTCCCACAGGGGTTCAGGAGAGCTGACTTGGCACTCCGTGACTGCCTGTGTCACTAGACATTTCTGACCATAAATCTACTGGCATAACATTCTGTAAAGTTTATCAAGAGGAGAAAATCCCCCACTTACCTATCCCAGAGGAAAACACTGACCCTTCGAGCACTTTCTGCAGTTGTTAACCATTTATCTACACCATCTGTTGATGAAGCAGTTTCTCAGGGGTTGGGCTGTGCAGATGGAGGCTTTTAAGCCAAGCAGGAACTATTATAAATATCTTGCTTGAAGCTACTTGATTTCACCTTTGCTTGAAATCTCCAGGGCAAGTTCACCGTTGCCTCTGCACATCAGTCCCCATCATGAGTCCAGTTCTGGACCCCTCAGTTCAGGAAGGAGATTGAGGTCCTGGAGCAGGTCCAGAGAAGAGCAAGGAGGCTGTGAAGGGACTCCAGCACAAGTCCTGTGAGGAAGGGCTGAGGGAGATGGGGCTGTTTAGTCTGGAGAAGAGAAGGCTGAGGGGAGACCTCATCACTTTCTACAACTCCCTGAAAGGAGGTTGGAGCCAGGGGAGGGTCGGTCTCCTCTCCCAGGCAGCTACCAGTAAGCAAGAGGGCATGGATTTAAGCTCTGTCAGAGGAGGTTTGGATTAGATATTAGGAAGAAATTCTTTACAGAGAGGGTGATCAGACATTGGAATGGGCTGCCCAAGGAGGTGGTGGATTCTCCATCCCTGGAGGCTTTTAAGAAGAGACTGATGTGGCACTCAGTGCCATGGTCTGGGAACCACGGCAATAATGGATCAAGGGTTGGACTTGATGATCTTAGAGGTCCTTTCCAACCTGGCTGAGTCTGTGATTCTGTGATCAACCTCAGAGGCAGACACGGCTTTCTGAAAGAGTAGATGACAGGCTTTCTGGCAGGCACAGTGGAGGCCAAAAGTCTGACAATTCAATGAAATCCAAATAAAATTTCTAAGTGACCTAGGTGCGGGCTGACCTCTGCTTTCCTGTAGTCCACTATGCCCAGAGTGAGTTGCTCCTGGGCCAGTTTGTTCCATGTGCTAAGTGCAGGCACCTCCTTCCCCCTGCATCACTCTCGAGTGTCAATGTCCCAAGTTGTCTTCTAGGAAGACACAGTCCCTCACAGATCTCTGCCAGCATACCTGCTGTCATTAACCTCCCCACACCACTTAGAGCAGCACAGCAATTACACAAGTCCTCTCTGCAGAGCACTGGCTGGGGCCAGAAACACCCCAGGCCAGTGACTGCAAAGATGCTGACATCCCACTTTCAGTTCTCCTTATATCTTGCTGAGGGGCATTTGGACCTTTTCAGAGAGTGGGGCCCAGCCTCACAGCTGCTCCATCTCAAGTGATCCTAATCAGCTAGAGACCAATTGGCATAAACTGGTTATGGGTCATGGCTTGATTGCCTACACCTCGCTGGGAAGGTGAGCTGCAATAAGGACCTTTTTCATTGTGACCTGTCCAGGTGAAAATGAAGCTAAAAGATCCAGAAGGCAGTGCATTGGCTCCATGTCCTGGGACAGTGGGGTTCTGAGCCAGGACTTCTTCCTGGGAAGAAGCATCCTACCCAGAATGGCAGTGATGTGACTAGACACCCTCTCTGTCTTACCCAAAGTCTCACAGCCACATCTACCTCAACCCTGGATGGAAGGAAGGAGGAGAACACTTTGGATACATTCTTTTGAGTGCCACCAAGGACTAAATCACTTGGAAAAAGGCAGGCAGGACAAAAACACTAGCCTGAAAGCAACCATAAGTTCCTTAGGGAGGAACTGGGTCCATTACTGGAACTTCAAGACAGAGATGAAAGGAGGGGCAGGGCTTGAGGGTGGGTTTTTTTATGTTATTTCATAAAATTAATAGTATTCATTTTCATATTCTTATATTTCCTACTTTCCTCCTCCAGACAGAACTACAGGTTCAATCTGTGCTCCATCTGCCCATGTCAGAATAGGACACACTGAAAAGCAAAGGAAATGTTCAATGTGGGGCCACCCCTTTGGCAAAATGGCATCAATGTTTTCAAGAGGGACTGGCCATGCAGTCCTGTGCTCCCAAGGGTTTCACACAGGACCCTCCCACGGGGGATACCTGGGGCTTTGTCACACTTCTTTGCTTCAAAGATTCATACATCCCCATATATTTATTTTACCTTCCAGAAAACAAAGAGATCCAGCAGCAAGTTGTCTGCAATGGCACGGGGATAAGAGCAGAAATGGGACAGCTTTTGCTAGTGTGCACTGTTGCTTTAAGAAACAAAGAAAGACAGGAAAAGTCTGGCTGAGTCAGCTTGGAAACACTGAGCAATCCTTCCTGAGAACTGCACCCCATGCCAGATGTCTGCCCGAGTCAAAAAAAAAGAAAAAAAAGAAAAAAAAAAACAAACATGGAAGCATATTTCCTCCAGGATATCCTTCTAACCTATTGCACCAAACCCTGCTGTGGCCAGGTGTAGGTGCAGTGATGGGGAGACATACGCATGCTGCTCGGATCACAGCACCCACCAGCAAAATCCCAGAGTGGACCCACTGGTGGGAAAAGACAGAGAGAAAATGCCAGAACCCTTACTCCTCCTCCTCCTCAGCCTCCCTACCACCCCACACAGGGTGTCAGCACTGGGCTCTCTCACCCACACAGTGTCAGGGGAATGGTGGCTGTGAGTGCCCTGCTCTGTGGGCTGAGCACAAGATGTGTGTTTTTCCCAAGTACAGCTGACCAATGCATCCTCCATCCTGACTACCCCTGCATCCAGCACAGCCACAGCTGGAAAAGAAGGGCCCTGCTTCATCTGCTGGCTGTCTCTGACCACTCCGCCAGACTAAAAAGCAAAGCAGCCAGCTACCGGGAGGAACACCTTGTCCACTCTATACCCAAATTTGCCTTTGAAAGCCTCTGCTGACTGAGTTTCCCTCAAGCCTTGTGCTGTATCACATCTTTTCAGTCCGCCAGCTACCCCAGCCTTCTGGGCAATCTGGAGGGGGGTGGGAGGTGTTGGGAGGGATGGAGTGCTGTTCTCCTCAATTGCACACAGCTGTGACAGCAACAGGGGCCACTTGCCACACAGATCGGACAGTATTTCTTCCATGCACCAGGGAGCATGGGAAGGATTTCTCTGTGCATCAGCACAGGCACACAGAGACAGGGGGTTATTTTCCAGCGCCCAGCACTGTGCAAGGGCAATTCTGGCACTTGCAGACCACAGCTGGTGCACGTCTGTGCCACAGCAGCTCCCCATGACGGGGGGGCACACACCCCAGGGTCCCTGATGCAAAAGACTCTCTGAAGATGTGCGCAGTCAAGGGAAACAAGCCATTTATACCTTAGTAGTGCTTGGGCAGATGAGGATGGATGTTGCCTTGAGCTCCCCAGGCAGGGTGCAGCTGGGACACAGAATGGGAGGCAAGGAAAGGAGGCTGCCCACCCTGCCCCAGGCCCACCAGCCCTGTAAATCCACCTCTCCTTGTCCAACCCTGCTTCCCGCGGCACAAGGCACCAGGCACCGAAAGGGTTACCAGAGCCAGGAACCCTGGAAGGAGAAGCATAGCTGGGCAGCCTCTTGTTTCTGCTTAGCTGTCAAGGCAAATCAGGTGACTTCCTCCGGTCCCTTGGGGCTGCAGGCAAGGAGGGGGTGACAGCCAGCCCGGCGGGGAAGGGAAGTGCAAGTTGTGTTGCAAGAAGTTAGTTTGTGCTGGCACTGAGGTCAGCGCTCCGGCTGCTCACGTGGCGTGGGTGGGTATAAAGCCGGGATGCGGGAGCCGGGCTGCTCAGCTCAGAGACTGCACTGTCCCCGGAGCAGGAGGGAAGGAGGAAAGCAAGAGCCAGGACAAAACCAAACGAAAAAAAAAACCAGCAGGGAAGCTGAGGAGTGAAACCAAGTGGGGGAAAAAAAAAAGCAAACAACAAAAAAACAACATGGAAACTTCCCGGACACACAACTCCGAAAGGTGAGAGCGGGACGGGACGGGACGGGACGGGACGGGACGGGACGGGAGAGAGAGGGGAATTCCTTGCCAGAAGGGTACTGTGTTTCCCCCCCTGCTTTTAGGTATGCTGTTTCTGTTTCTGCTCTCCACGCTCCTGCTATCATCTCTGGATCGAGTCTGCCCAGTCTTCCTTGCTCGGAACCGCGTTTGGGATGCTGGCGCTCCCCTCGTCCCACCCGTGGCTCTGGGGAACGCTCTGCTTCTTTTCCTGCCATCCCAGGCTCCCTCCTTTTTTTTTTTTGACCCCTAGAGAACTAAGATCCATTTTGCCAGAGAGCGACAGCACTGACATCTGTTTTGCTGCTCTTCCCTAGCATGTCCAAGGACCTGTCAGAACTGCTGAAGGAAGCCACCAAGGAGGTGCATGAGCAGGCAGAGAACACACCGTTCATGAAGAATTTCCAGAAGGGGCAAGTGTCACTCAACGAGTTTAAGGTACTTCCTATCAGAATTGCTCGGGGATGGGATTTCCTTGCCAGAAAATCAGACGGGCTACCGGGGGACTGACTGAGGGAGGAAGGGGTGCCGAGGAGGGAGGTGTTTTGCTGGCTGGTATCAGCATCAGCTGGCTGGTATCAGAATCTCCTGTGCAAAACATGTTCTTCATCAAACTCCAGCTCCCTGAGATCTTACTGGCTCTTTTTGCAGAAGATAGGGCAGGCCTGTGCATATCGGGGCGGGCAGCCAAGCTGAAACAGGATAAAAAGACAAAGTGGCTGATGGGATTAATGCAATTGTTTTTCTCTCCCTTCATAAATGCCTGCATGTTAATTATTGGCAATGATAATTAATGGAGATATGGGTATGCAAAAAAAAAAAGAAAAAAAAGAAAAAGAAAAAAAAGGAAAAAAAAAAAAAGAAAAAAAAGAAAAAGGAAAAAAAGAAAAAGAAAAAGAAAAAAAAAAAAGAATACTAAATTTACAGTGCTCTAAGCAGTTACAGCGGTGAGGATGTGGGATTGTCTCTGGCACTGAACTTCGCAATGTTTCCATTGTCACGGGGGTTATACCAGAGCTGAGATCATGAACAATAAGAACTCAAAGGCAAACTGAGTTTGAGCAAGCCCTGTCTGCCTTCAACAGGTAGGAGCCTGTTGCTTTTCTTAGGATAAAAGAGAACCATTTGCAGATATTAGTCTGCACCTAGCCTGGCTTGATACATGATTCCTGGGATCTATGCCACATAACAAAGCGATGAGCAAAAACAAAGCATGCACCTGGGCCAGAAATTCCTGGGAGGCTATGGGATGTGACGCATGGGCTTGCAAATAACAACTAGCATTCCAAACTGTGGGTTAATTACTTTGTTGACGAGTTGGTCTTTGGCCAATAAATCGACAAGTACAGGAAAAAGACTATTTATTTCTGACAGAATACATTCAGGATACTTAGTCAAGCATAAATTTAATCTCAGGTGCTGACTTCCTGCTGTTAGAACTGCAGCCTCGGTTAGGCAGTGAACTTTGAGACAGGCTGGCAATAAGGTAAAAAGTTGGACATTAAAGAAAACAGCTCAGTTTCTTAGAAGGTATTTACATGCTGTCAGGGAAAGTGAGATGTGATATGGGTTTTAAAAAGTAACCACAGTTTTTAAAAGCCACGTTTCCCATTAAACCACTCTCTGTCTCTGAAAACAACCAGTCAAGTTATACTGTCTCTATTTGTTAGGCAACGTTCCCGTATTTTGTTTCTTTTCCAATAAGCTGGATAATGGGTTACTGTTTAATAACCTCTGTTTATATTTACTCTTTTGGCAAAACTTTACATCTGCCATGACACATGAATCCCCAGAATCTGACTAGGTGCTTCCACAACTAAACCACTGCCCCTGTGCTTATCAAAGTCCTCGTTGCTGACACAGTGGGGAAAAGTTGAAACAGCAACTCTTTTACTGCAGAATTGTTTGCTATGTAAACTGCTTTCTCTCCTGCCAGCAGCTTAATTCCTTTCCCCCCACCTCCAATCCTCACTTACCTGGACTGCAATACCTTCATGTTTTACCCTTGGCTGCTGCTAAGGGATTGCAGGGTACAGAAGGGGTGGTGTAGGTGTAATGTGTGTATACAGCCTCTGAAAACAGAAAGCCTGAGGAAAGAGAGAACACAGCTAGCTTGTCTTACGCCACGTGGAAAAGCTGGCAGAGAGAAGGAAGTTATCGCGTAAGCTGGGAAAAACAACAATAACAATGGTTTCAAAACAGAAAGGAGCACACACAGCCTCACAGCACTCCTTCACAAAGGCATCTTTCAGGGGCAGGCTGTGCTTCCAGCCCCCTTTTATCTTGTCAACTCAGGGCAACCAGGAAGGCAACCCCACTTGTAAATCTGACTGAGGAGAGTGGTGGTGCCTCTGTTCCAAGGATGGTGGGATGCCAACAGGGTGAATATGTTGAAAACTGAATGGGGTGTGTCATCGTCTCCCAAGGCCCCATAAAGGGGGAGCCACATCTGGAAGCATTCAGATTTGAACAATGCACCAGAAAAATATACCTTTGGGAATACCCTCTCTGTTGACAGAGGGAAGAAGAATAGACCAGGGATGATTTAATAGGGGTCCAGTTTCCATTAATAGGGCTCCAGCTGCAAGACCTTTAACTGGAGGGTGAAGGCAGCAGCTTTTAAGGACAGGTGAGATCAATATCTGCTGGAAAGGGCTTAGGTCTTACCTGATGCTGCCTCAAGCAGAAGGGGAAGGACTAAATGGTGTCTCAGGGCACCTTGCAACTCTGTTTTCCACATGGGAAACCTGCAACAGCACAGATGTGCGTGACTCCTCCTGGGTGTGCCCACGAGTAACTTTTTCATTAGTCAAATTTGTCCCCCAAACCTGAAGAAGATGGACAGATGCACTTGTAGCTCATCCTCTTCCTTCTTTTTCAGCTGGTTATGGCTTCTTTGTACTTCATCTACTCAGCTCTGGAGGAAGAGATTGAACGTAACAAAGACAACCCAGTTTATGCCCCGGTGTATTTTCCGGCGGAGCTGCACCGGAAAGCTGCCTTGGAGGAAGACTTGAAGTACTTCTACGGCAGCAACTGGAGGGAAGTGATCCCATGTCCCGAGGCTACTCAGAAATACGTTGAGAGGCTCCATTACGTAGGCAAGAACCATCCAGAGCTCCTGGTGGCCCATGCCTACACTCGGTATTTGGGAGACCTCTCTGGGGGACAGGTGCTGAAGAAAATTGCCCAAAAGGCCCTCCAGTTGCCCAGCACTGGAGAAGGATTGGCTTTCTTCACCTTTGATGGAGTGTCCAACGCCACCAAGTTCAAGCAACTCTATCGCTCCCGCATGAACGCCCTCGAGATGGATCTTGCCACTAAGAAAAGGGTCTTGGAGGAGGCCAAGAAAGCATTCCTGCTAAATATACAGGTGAGTAACAACCAGCCAGCCCTGCCTGCCCACGCCCTCTCTGAAACAAGGTAATAGCTACAGGGGGAAGGCAAAGCCAGTATTTCTGCTGTGGAGTTCTGGGAAGTTGTGGATTAGGGTGAGCTAGTCAGAGTTGAATGGATGCACTTGTCCAAGCTGGGAGCCTAGTAAAAGGCTGTTCTCTGATAAGTACATCTGTAGTACAGCCTTGCAGGTCCTCTGTGGATGCTGCTAAATGCTGGCTAATTGCTTTCCTTCCCACCAGAAGATGGGCAATAGCCTTCTCCTGAGATGGAAGCCTCAGGGAGAACCTGTAAAGTGAGCAAGGAATTTGAAAGACAAACTTTTGACCCCACAGGCAGACTATGTGCTGTGCTAAAAGTGCCAGGAGACTTGGACTGAAGGTTGTGTCTTCCTCTAAAATGTCTAAGGCTGGGTCCAGGGGTCCAGTGAAGGAAGAAGAAGAGGCCACATAATGAGGCAGTGTTTTCTTTTCTCAGGTATTTGAAGCACTGGAGGAGCTGGTGTCTAAGGGCCAGAAGAATGGTTACCCTGTGAAGCCAAAGGCAGAGCTTCGTTCAAGGAACCTTAACAAATCATATGAGCACGGTAAGACACTTCTAAGGGCAGCTGTTTAACATTGCCCCTTGTGGTTTTGTTCTCCTTTCTTCCTCTGTTCTTGTTTGCAAAAGCCACTGAGAAACAAGCATCTGAGGTGCTTGCTCTGTCTCTTCTCCAGCCATGAGTAAATAGGTAGTGCAGGAAGAGGCACTGGTGGGTGCAAAGCTTCTTCTAGACATGAAACAACAAGAATGACATGTATGGGCTCTCCAGAAATAGTGTCAATGAGGGAGCTTTACAAAGAAAAAGGTTTTAGGTTGTAACAAATGTAAGGTCCATTCACCACATGAGTTTTCAACCACAGGAAAAACTGACCTTGAGTTCATGAAGCAAAGGCAGCAATTTTGGGCCCAGCAGATGAGCTGTGGTGCTATGATTCTGACAGAAGTTCTTCTGTTAGAAGGACACAGTCTTATCGAATGGCCTGTCTTCCTCTGGTCATTTTCCTGATTTCCATAAGTATTTACTGAAAACACTCCTGACAGTGTGCTGGGTTTACAGTGAACTTTGTTCTGGATGGTGAAATGTGACCAGTTGGGAAGTGGGGAAGTAGAAGGCTGCCCATCAGCTTTGCAAAACTGAAAAATCTCTCCATCCACTGGCAAGTACCAACCCTGAGCTGGGCACAAGCAGAGCAGGGGCTGCAAGCAAAGAAATCCCTTTTCAGGGGATTGTGACTGAGTAAGGAGCGGGCTCAGATGTTTACAGAGAGTGGTTTCCCTTATAATGTGTGATTCAAATAAAAAAGGCCCTTATGACCTGCTCATTCCAAAACGATTCTTCGATGCATACTGGTTTGAACCACAATTTTTCTACAGCAAAGAATGGAAAACAAAACCCTTGTCTTGCATATCTCTAGCCAATGAAGCTTAAAGCTACTTCTTTGGGAAAGGCAGTAAAAGTTCTATGGGAAACTTTGCATCTCCTTTCACAATATACTCATAAAAGTAGGATTTTCAGAAAACTTTGGTTATGGATGAGGAATCCAATCCTAGAGTTCTACTGAGAAAATTATTTGTCTGGAGTGCTGAGGACTACCTGTTTAAGGCCACTAGACACCTAACCAATTAAATTAATGAGATGCAGGAGACAAAATGCCTTTTAAAATTCTTGCTGAAGTATTTGGCTGTCTTCTGCACACGTCAGGAGGTTAATGGAGCTGGGTGCTGCATTTATGAGCCTGTAAGGAAAGAAGGGAAGAGGCTGGTACTCACATACAGGCAGAGGGGATGTGAGCCTTTGTGTTTCCCAGGTCAAGGCTGCTGCTTCTCTTCTTCACTTACCCAGGAGAGCAGAACCTGCTGCTGGTGTTTCTCCCAGTCCAGCTGGTCTCTGGGCTTCCTCCTACTTCCCTTAAGAACTCCAACTGGGTCTGGTCCGGCACTGGGGAGAGCAAGTGTGGCATACTGGCAGCTTCTTGCTTCAACCTCTTCTCACCTAACCTTTTTTTTATTTTTTTCTTTTTCCTTTTTTTTTTCCCCTCCTTATTTGATCTAGGTCCAATGCCTGGGAAAGAGAGTGAGAAGTCAAACAGGAAACACACAGCCATGACTCCCCTGGTGCGGTGGATCCTGGCACTCAGCTTCCTAGCCACGACAGTTGCTGTGGGCTTATTTGCCATGTGAAAAACCAGGACCTTCACATTCTCCTTGTGCCTTCCCTCACTGAACTAATCCGCCTACCCCAGTCCCTGTGAGAGAAATTACCCCTGACTGGGTACTGTGATCTTGGCTCTGCCACTAATATTAGGAGACTTTTCTCCCCAAAAATCAGAGAGTGCTGTAAGGGGGTTCAGGTAAAGTCTCTCTCATGCTTGGTGTGAGCTCTTCTCAGAGACTAACTTTATCACCAAAAACTAAGGGTAGCAAAGGCTAAAAACAATGGCCAAGAATTGCTGTTGCTTTACAGAGTGCCTGCAAAAATCTTACAGGATCAGAAATACAGCTTTGAAATCTGTCTCTGCTCAGAAATACAAAGCTTCCCAGAGCTCTTGTTTGCTCGGGTTTTTTATTCATAGATAATACTGTGATCACTTTTTCTGTGGAGACACAGGGTCCACAGCCTGGACCCTGGGTTACAGACTGTTTTATATGACACTAGTAGGCCTTTGTTAATTTTTTTTCCAATCATTCTTGTTTTTTTAAAAAGCAGAAGACTGTTGTTGAAGATACAGTGTCATTCTCTTGTCTGATTTTATAATTTATACACATAATAAACTTCAATATAAAGTTATCAGGCCTGGTGTTTCCTATTATTCAAGCCTTACCTGCAGAGAAAGGAGGTGTCTTTTTTCCTCCCAGTTTCATGTCTCTTGGAGCTACCATTTCCAGAGACATGGCAATAGAAAGAAGTGGGAGCTATCATCATAGCCAGACTTTTGCTCCCACTCAGTGCTAACAATAACCTCTTACAAGCTGGGGCAGGCTTCTTCAGCTCCTACCCACGTCTCTGTTTCTAGAAATGGGACAAAATTTTGTGTGTATGAAGTGTGAATAAAAATATTTAAGGGGCAGAAGCCATACGTAAGAGCTGGCTGCTGTACTATTCAAAGCAAAAGGTGGTGAGACCCCCTTAGCTGGTCAAAACCAGGGCAGCTCTCTCCCTGACCGCTACCAGCCAAGGCCTCTGTTACCTGCCTGCCTGCCTTGGGGAGAACATCAGTGGGAATCAGAAAAGCAGACTATGTTTTCACCACCCAGAAATGAAATCCACATTTGGTGGAAAATCCACACTAGGTTTTCATCCCGCAAGGCAGATAAAGGCAACTGCATGCCCTCACCTAGGTAACAAACCGACCCAACTTACTCCCCGGACATACGTGGCATGGCCAAAGATATTCCAAACACACAGCAGTGCTGGAGCATCCCATGCACACAGCTTGCTCTCCACCCTTTTTACTGAGGCAGATCAGTAAAGGACCATAGGCCCTGTCTGCTTTGGAGGGTCTTCTAACACAGGAGTCACTGCAGGAGAAGCTGCAGTTCAAGGATGGCGCAGCAAGGACCGGCAAGGCCATTATCAGATTCCCCGGAGTCCTCTCCTCTTTTTCCACCAGAAAGCCCCTGTGATCAACCTGTTTCCTTGATGCTGCGTGTTCTGGCTGTGACCCTGATCTCAAAGACACACTTTCCCACTGATCTGTTTTAACGACCAGCACTGAACCTGCTCAAAGAGCACTGAACAAGAATCAAAGGCAGGTCCCGCAGGGAATAAGCAGGAGGGTCTGTCATTATTCTCAGGCTCTTATCTACCTCATACCCCTTCAAAAATCCCCTTTAATTCTTCCCTATTTCGATGCATTTGCCAACCCCTGGTAGCAAAAATAGTCCTTAAAAAAGACAGTCAGATGCCTGAAAATCAGGGATACGAGGCCTAATAGCTAATCCAGTACAAAAACTTACTCATTCATTCAAACTTAAATATTATCATAGAATCATCTGGGTTGGAAGGGACCTCAGAGATCATCAAGTCCAACCCTTGATCCACTACCGCTGCGGTTACCAGACCATGGCACTGAGTGCCACATCCAGTCTCTTTTTAAATATCTTCAGGGACGGAGAATCCACTACTTCCCGGGGCAGCCCATTCCAATGCCTGAAAGTTCTTAAGTTCTGCCTTCTCAGTCCCTCTAACCTACCCCAACTAAATCATTATGTTTACCCAACCATGCTGAATAACTAAACCATCCCAAACATGCAAATAAATGCCCATGAGCACTTTACCACACTCAGCCCCTCTACACTGCCCAAAGAAATCGTAACTGTGATGTCAAAGCGAGGAAATCTGGGTTCAGAATGACATCATCCCTTCTCTGCTCAGGGCAGAAGAGGTATGGTGCTTGGAGTATCTCAGGGCCATTCTACTCTCATACACTGAAGGGTTCCAGATTCAGCCTGAAGAAGTCTTCAGAGGTGAAGTCTAAAGCTTTGCTTTGGACTAGATCTATAATCTTTATACGTGGCTTCTCTGCAACGCAATGGTCTTTATTTTACAACTGCTGCTTTTAAAACCTCCTTTGCAATGCACTGCAATCCCCAGCTTTGCTTGCATTTAGGATGCACACTACCACAGTTCTGAAGAGCCAGAATGCTCACCTGATGACCCACCAGCCTTTCCCCCACCCTCAGCAAGTTCCCTACTCATCAGGAGAAAAACATCCTGGAGAGCAGACATCCTGAGGGAGCAGCAGCCCCTTTGCAGGCTGCCAGGCTGGCTGCACAGCCACCGTGGGGTCTCAGCCAGACCACCCAACCCTTCTCCCAAAATGGGGTTTGCTCATGCGGTGTGCAAGCCAGTTACACACAGAGTGGAGGAATGAGCAATTTATTAGTAGCTCTATGCAAAAAGGGGTTGCTGGGGGCTACTCCCACAAAGCTGGCACACACTAGGTTGGAAAAGTCACACATTTAACTCATTGTAAATTAATATATTTGCAAAATATATATGGTGTACACTATATATATATGAAATATTAGTGGTGCTTACAATCCCTTAGCTTAAAGTTAATTGGTGCAAGGCATCCTCGCCTTCATTTAAAGGTACAGTGTCTTTTGATTTTACTGTGCAACCTCACTGGGTGGGTCCACAAGCAGAGGCAGGTACCTTAACTTCTGGAGGTGTGGTTTGCTTATTGTAATTCCCAAAATTCACTCAAGGGACACTGCCCTAAACAGTTCGACGTGGTTCTTTGGGCTGACTGCCCAACTTAATTCAAAGCTCCTGTTTCTAATGTCAGGTTGCTTTATCTTACCGGTTAGCCTTAAATTAATTACTCTTCAGCAGTCAAGCAATAAACTATCAATTATTTAAAACTATGTGGTGTCGAGTAGATCCTTTCAAGATTTAGACCACTGCAACACCATTTTCCCATGGTACTTCCCAACACATCCAGTGGGTTTCTCCTCTGCTCAGGTCCAGGTCCAGACCCTTTCTTCCACGGGGTAAACCCACTTGAGCCCTGCCACCCTCTTCCCCCCCAAAAAAAGCCCTGCACCAACAGGCTCCAGCTGCCCCCAAGGAAAAATACAACAATAATTTATTTTATTTCCGTCGTCCCCGCAGCCCCCCAAGGCTTGTGGCACCAACACTTCCCCAGGTTGCCCACCTGAGGGCAACCAACACACTCCCCTCGACGCCACCCGCAATGGTTTCACCCGCGCACCCCCTCCCCCCCCCAGGGCCACAATGGTCCCTCCCCTCCGCCATTTCGCCTCCCCCCGCCC
>JAAWXA010000003.1:5648158-5907366 GCA_038090715.1 Florisuga fusca
GGTTGGGGCTGGGGCTGACCCCGTTCTCTCGTTCCTCCCTGGCAGGGGAGCAGCTGTCACCATGTCCGGCTTCGACGACCCCGGTATTTACTACAGCGACAGTTTTGGGGGGGACGCGTCTGTGGACGATGGGCAGGTTCGGAAGTCGCAGCTGCAGAAGCGGTTCAAGGAGTTCCTGCGGCAGTACCGAGTGGGCACGGACCGGACCGGCTTCACCTTCAAGTACAGGTGCGGCTGCTGTCACCCCGCTTATCCTTCTGTGCCTTACCCCTTCGCACATCCCATCTTCACATCTGTCTCCTGGGCACACCCCGGCTATGTGCAGTAGCACCCCGTCAGCTCATCTCTTCCCATAGACCGTAAAGAGCTCTTTGGAGAGGTGATGCTATTGGTCCCATTTCACCTTATAGGAAAAGTGAGGTCTGGTGTTCTCCCAAATATTTTGGGCCGCTGGTAGTGGCAGAGGCAGCAACAGAAGGATCTGTGCTGCCAGTTTTGCCCCTAGTTCTGAGGTGGAAGTTCTGTCTTCATGTTCTAGTGCTTTGTGGTCTGGAGTTTTGGCTGTGTCCGTTAAAATCAGTTCAGCACTGTCCCTGTGTGCCTTCTGAGGCTGTCACTGTGCCTGGGCTGTGCCTTTTCCTGTAGAGCCTGGAGAAACAGCTGTGGGAGGCCGTAGAAATGTATCATGCAATCTTACTGTTTACCCCTGAATTTCACATAGCCTGTTTTTTTGTTTTGTGTTGTAGTTTGGTTTTGGGATTGTTTGTTTGTTTTCTTTTTGGGTTTTGTTTTTTTTTTTAAGGAGAACATGGCTTGCTATGCTACTGCTTCACTTTTAAAATCATGTTCTAGGTATAATAGATGTAGATGTTTTCTAACTGACTGTTAATGTACTCCTAGTAAACAATTAGTTCTTTACTTTAAATCATCACTGCAAGCATTGGTGTTAATATCATCATAGGAAAAATGGATGGTTTGTGTTATAGGGGACCTGAAACATCATCTAGTTCCAACCCCCCTGCCATGGGCAGGGACATGTTTCACTAGACCAGATTGCTCCAAGCCCCATCCATCCTGTCCTTGGAACATTTCCAAGGAGGGGACATCGACAGCCTCCCTGGGCAACCTGTTCCAGTGTCTCACCATCCTCATAGTGAAGAATTTCTTTCTAATGTTCAGTCTAAATCTGTCCTCTTCCACTTTAAAGCCATTACACTTTGTATTTTTGCTACATGCCTATGTAAGAACCCCTCCCTATCTTTCTTCTAGGCTCCCTTCAAGCACTAGAATGCTGCTGTCCCTGGTCTAGTGTCACATTTCTAAGTAGTTCTGGGTGAAAGATTTGCCCATATCCTCTTAGGCTTCTCTTCACTCTTGTAGTTTTCCCCATTTGCTTTCCAAACCAAAGACTCCCCTGCAGAACCTGCTTTTTCTGCTCCATGCTTGTCAAAAGATTGCTATGGGTGACTGCTGCTTTCTGCTCTGTCTGCAAACCTTTGCTGCTGAACTGCCTTTCAGGGATGAGCTGAAACGGCACTATAACCTGGGTCAGTACTGGGTAGAGGTGGAGATGGAAGACTTGGCCAGCTTTGATGAAGATCTCGCTGATTATCTGTACAAACAACCAGCAGAGCACCTGCAGCTGGTAAGGACGGAGGAGGTTGGCTACCTGGTGCGCTGACATTGATACGTCACAAGAGCTGGTGATATGCTGTCATCTACCCATAATAACCTAGTTATTCCCTTTCTAGTTGGAAGAAGCAGCAAAAGAAGTTGCAGATGAAGTCACTCGTCCTCGTCCTTCAGGAGAGGAAGCTCTTCAAGACATTCAGGTCATGCTGAGATCTGATGCCAATGCAGCCAACATCCGCAGCCTGAAGGTGAGCTGAGGCTTCTGCCACACTGAGCAGTGAGTGGAGGGCTTGCTTGTTCGTGGCTGTGATTACAGAGAAGCTTTGGTTACTTGGATCACAGAGTTCAGGGCACGAGTTTTGCTCCACTTTGCAAGCAGAGATACTCTGCATCTTAGATCTGACTACCAAGAGCCGTTCTTACTGATTACCGCTGTGGGGATGTTACTGCTATTAGTGATGTCCTGTGTGCAGTGTTTTGTCCTGTTTTGAAATCATCATGGATTGGCTCATGCAACCTTCCTCTACTACCCTTAGAGCAAGAGAATGACATTGTCAAGAAGCACTGTTTTTTTTTTTTTCTGGTACTTTAGTCCCATGGATGGGAGTAAGATCTGTGTTTCTTTTACATCTTTTAAAATTTCACATCCATCCTTCAGTGGTAGCTTTCTCACCTTCCCTTCACCCTTTCCCTTTTAGTCTGACCAGATGTCCCACCTTGTGAAGATCCCTGGGATTGTAATTGCAGCAACCCCTGTGAGAGCCAAAGCCACCAAAATAGCCATCCAGTGCCGCAGCTGCCGTAACACCATCAGCAACATCGCCGTGCGCCCAGGCCTGGAGGGTTATGCTCTCCCCAGGAAATGCAACACGTAAGGACTCGTGGGGATGTGTGCAGTAAGCTTGGGGGTGCTGGGGTGGAAAATAGGCTGTGTCCCCTCCCTCTCCCCCCCTCCCTTTCATCCCATGTGCACTGCAGAGAGTCAGTCACCAGTTGCATGAGGCAGAACATCTGCACTGCTCTTTGCCTCTTCTTTTCCCCTTGCCCCTGTGCCTGCGTGCACACAGAGCTGGCAGGTTTTAGCTCCAACCATCTGTGGTGATGCTGGTCATGACCATGGCTGCATAATCAGTGCTGCGAGCAGTGTTGAGCCATCATCTCCAGGGATTTCTTTTCATCTGTAGGGTGTTTTACCTGTTGTCCCTGGTGGTTTATTCCTACCCTAAGCTGCCTCATAATGCTGCTTTAAGCTGCTGTCCTAACTAACTTCCTATTAAGTTCTGATCTTTTTCAAACAAACTTCTTGCTTTTGTGTTCCTCTTTCCCAAGGGGCTGTTTTCCATTGCCTTCTGTAGGGACGCTTTGCTACTAACCTTCAAATCCTGCTTTACATCCTCTTGATGCCTGTGCAAAATGTAAGCCTTTAGGCTGCCACTGTGGCAGCTCTTGTGCTGACAGACCATGGTGGGTTGTGTCTTCGAGCTCATGCTTGCATGTTTATTTTCTGCTCCTTAGCCCTAATGCATCTTGAGAGGTCTTTGGGATAGGAACTGGTTTTGTGTGTGGTCAGTACAGTGTCTGGCTCCGGGTCTTTGACTGGATGAGTGTGTCTGCACTCTCCAGTTGCCCTCCCTAAAATGCCTGTCCCTGCCTGCAGGGAGTCAGGTGTTGATAGTGCTGCACGCTGAGACAGCAGCAGGACGAGGAGGTGCTCCTTGTCACTGAGAGCTCGTGCTGTAGCAAGGCAGATCTGTCTCCAGAGACTGGGAGGTTGATGGCAGCCTTGTCACATTGCTAATTGCTTTCTCACCAGGGGCCACTCAACATTTTCTTTGTGTGTGAGGTTATAGAAAAAAATGCCTTGCCACGTTGCTGAGACTGTACTGCTGCCTTTGGTGTAATTATTGAATTACCTTCCTCCCTGCTTTTAGAGCAGGGAGGAGAGAAAGAGGCAGAGCAAGTATTCAGGTGAGGATCACCCTGTCTTTGGCTTGTTCTCCTGCCTGCTTTTGGCAGCTGTTGAGGGCAAGACACAGAGGCCTTGGTGAACCTTTGATTTGGTACTGTGTCTGCCCTTCTCACCTGTTGGGAACCACTTGGAAGGGCAGCTGCTCCGAGCTCTGTCGCCACTGTCCTCTGCAGGGGTCTCCCAGAGGTGGCTTCTGAGTGCCAGCAGCCATCTGTGATTGATTTCTCTGCACAGAGAGCAAGCTGGCCGCCCAAAATGCCCACTGGACCCGTATTTCATCATGCCAGATAAGTGCAAGTGTGTGGACTTCCAGATCCTGAAGCTGCAGGAGTCCCCAGATGCTGTGCCACACGGGGAGATGCCCCGGCACTTGCAACTGTACTGTGACAGGTACCAGCATGGTCTCCTCCCCAACACCCTGCAGGGAAAGCAGGTGCCATCCTTTCCTCCACTACCATCTTTTTCTTTCTCCTTCCTCCTCCTAGGTACTTGTGTGACAAAGTTGTCCCTGGGAACAAAGTCACTATCATGGGCATCTACTCCATCAAGAAGTCTGCCCAGAGCAAAAACAAAAGCCGTGACAATGTGGGCGTGGGCATCCGAAGTGCTTACATCCGTGTGGTGGGCATCCAGGTGGACATGGAGGGCTCAGGTGAGGGCTGCTTTTGGTGCCTGTCTGGTCTGCATCGATACTCTGGTGTTGGGAGGAGCCTTTCCCTGAACAAAGTGGTTTTTCAGCAAGGACTGTATGAAATCACAAGCTGGGTCCTTCTCTGCTGCTTATATAGCAGCTATGTCTTCTATCTGGGTATCTTGTGTGACTGGTTTTTTTCAGTGATATTAAATGAGGAAGCTTCAGCCTGAGTCCTCCAGGGTATTTAAGTATTTTTATCTTATTGATCTTTGTGGGTATCTGCTCATCTTAGTAGGAATCTGCTAATCTATCCCTGAGGATCTGGGCTGAAGTCAATAGTTAAAATTGAGTAATGTTTTTAAATCATGGTCCTGACTGTAATTCCCCCTCTGGTTCCTCCAGAGCTGTTCTGCCCAAGATCTTTATTTTTTTCCTACCAGCCTTGCTAGGATAGGAACCACCTGCCTTCTCCACCTTCCCACCTGGTGGCACTTGGTGTTATCTTCAAGAAAGGAGCTTGGTGGTAGCGAGGGAGGGTGGAGGGAGTAGTGTCATTCACTTTTAAAAATCTCTTTGTTCTTGCTTCATTCTCCTCTGTATAGGACACAGCTTTGCTGGCTCAGTGACCCCTCAAGAAGAGGAGGAACTTCGTCACCTCACTGCCATGCCCAACATCTATGAGACCATTGCCAAGAGCATCGCGCCCTCCATCTACGGCAGCAGCGACATCAAGAAGGCCATTGCCTGCCTCCTATTTGGAGGCTCTCGCAAGAGGTAGGGAAGAGCCAGCCAGGTGGAGAGAGGACAGTGGCAGGGGTGTCACTGGCAGCACGGAGCCCTCGTGAAGTCTTCTAGTGGTGCTACCAACCACCTGCCATTTGTCAGCAACACCTGGGTGCCAAAATGAAGGCTCACCATCACTCCTCCTTCTCTTTTTCCTACTCTGTTGCTCCAGGCTTCCAGATGGACTGACTCGCAGAGGAGACATCAACTTACTGATGCTGGGTGACCCCGGCACGGCCAAATCGCAGCTGCTGAAGTTCGTCGAGAAGTGTTCGCCCATCGGGGTAGGTGGTGTGAGGTGCCCACTTGTGGTGCAGCATTTCTTCCTCCTGTTCCTCACATAGCATGGAAGACCAGTCTGTGGGCACAGCAGATACCTGCCTTGCACCCGCAGCTTTACTAGCTGTCAGAGGTGTGAGCTGCCATCTCTGGCAGTGCTAGCCTGGAGGAGATGTGCTGCAGGATGAGGAAGGGAAGGGGAAGCAGGTAATACCTTTCATTAAGATAGGCTATTTGCAGATGTCCAAAGATGTAAGTGATACTGTTAATTGTTGAGACTTGATCAGAGGAGAGGCTGGCTGGTCAGGACAAACTGCATGGACCTCCAGGCTGAGCCCAGGCATGAAACTATATTTGCAGATGTGGGGTTTTTTGTGGTCTCCATTAAACTCAGCCTCTGACTGCCTTCTTCCCCCGTGGTAGGAGAACAAAGCTAATGCAGCAGCCCACCAAACAGTAAATCATGCCCTGTTCTGTACTCACTACCTGTACTGGTGTGTCTGCAAGCCCTCTAGTGTATCATAGCTTCTTAGTCCAAGGCCTGAAACTATGCAATAATCTTCCTCTGTACCCAGCAGGTCTGCTTTTAGCACGTGCTGAGCGTTTTTCCTGGAGGGCTTTGCATTTCTTCTGGCAGCTCTGGATTTTGTAGTGTGGGAGGTGCTTTGTCCTCCATCTGGAGTGGTGGGGTCCTGGGTCCCATAGTGGCTGACATGCTGTCCCCTTCCTTGTCATGTGTGCCTTTAGGTGTACACCTCAGGAAAAGGCAGCAGTGCTGCTGGCTTGACAGCTTCCGTCATCCGTGACCCTTCCTCCAGGAGTTTCTTCATGGAGGGAGGAGCTATGGTGCTGGCAGATGGTGGAGTGGTGTGCATCGATGAGTTTGACAAGGTACCCATGGGGCTATCTGTGTGGAAGTAGGGAAGAGAGCAATGGGGGCTGCTGACTGCTCCTGGGAGAGCCCAGAGCTGCAGGAGAATGGGCAACTCTCCTGAGACTGCCTCACTTTCTTCTGGGGAAGGTCGAAGGATGGGGATGCAGGGAAATTCTTGTTACATCCTGCACTCTTAAGCAGAAGTTGTTACAGAGCTTTACCTTGGGGTTCAGCATTGGTGGGTGTATAGCTGAGGTCCAGTGGAGGTCACTGATGGTGACTTTTTTTTTTTTTTTCATTCCACCTCATTTGTCCCACCTTGGATGAGAAGATGAGGGAGGATGACCGTGTGGCCATCCATGAGGCCATGGAGCAGCAGACCATCTCCATTGCTAAGGTGAGCTGTGGGTGTATGTTGCCCCAAGACAGGAGCCTGGCTTGCTGCTGTGTTTCCCCTAAAGCCAGCAATCACACATCTTTTGCCAGAACTGCCCATTTGAAGTGGCTTGTCCAGGCAGTGGGTTTGATGGTTACTGGTTTCTCTGATCTGAGGTGGGTCAACCTTGCCTGTAGGTTCTGGATTGTCTTCTCTTAGGCAGCCTGAGCTTCTACAGGACTGAAAAGAGCTCCTGCTCTTTTCCTCTAAATTTAGTAGTTCTGCTGATATCCCCATATCATGGCCTGATATCACTTCTTTTTCTTCTTCTTCATTGCTCTCCATACCTTCAGAAGATCTACCAAAATGGCCTGGTGTACTGGTGCCAGGTCTTCTCTCAAATCAGAGTTTCTCTTTGTTTCCACTTCTCAAACTTTTTTCGTAGCATTTCTTTCTGCTCTCTCCTGGTAGCTCTGGCTCACCCCTTAGCTGTTCAGTCCCTGATAACAGAACACCCACCATCACTTTTCCGTGCTGGTTGCTCTTGCCCTACTATCTGCAAACCCACCCTTCTCCCCCAGGGTTGCCCAGGGGGACTCAGCCGCAGCCACCCAGTTTCTGTCTCGGGTAGGAAGTCTGGTGATAGGGTCTTATGTGTCCTTGCTTTTGACAGGAGTTTTTAAATGAAGTGAGTAACTCGAGTGCTCAAGTGTCAGGTGAATCCAATCCACCTCCAGAAGGACATGTGGGTCCAGCCCCATGTAGCTCCTGTGCTGGCCCCTCTCCAGTGTAAAACAATTACAGAGCAACTGCTCTTAAGAGGCGCCACTTAAGGGGTTTTATTTGAATGTGAACTGCTTTGGAACTTTCACTGGGAGTTAATAGCCTTCTAGCTCCTGCTGTGACATGGATGTGGTCTTGACTTCCTCTGTTTCTCCTTCCCACCACAGGCAGGAATCACAACCACACTCAACTCCCGCTGCTCAGTGCTGGCAGCTGCCAACTCTGTCTTTGGGCGCTGGGATGAGACGAAGGGCGAGGAGAACATTGATTTTATGCCCACCATCCTGTCCCGATTTGACATGATCTTCATTGTCAAGGATGAGCACAATGAGCAGCGAGACATGGTGGGTTGAGGCTCATGGGTGCAGCTGGGACTCATAGGTACCCCATTTTGGGGGGATGGGGGAGGCAATGGGGTTTCCAGCTGCCTGACTGCCCTCTGCTCTCCTAGACGCTGGCCAAGCACGTGATGTCCTTACACGTCAGTGCTTTGACACAGACCCAGGCCGTGGAGGGCGAGATAGAGCTGAACAAGCTGAAGAAGCTCATCTCCTTCTGTCGGACGTGAGTGGGAAGCAGGACAGGGCCCTTTTTACCTCCTGCCTTGAAAACAGCAAAGCGTGAGCACCTTGTAGTGGTGCCACAGCCTGGCCCAAGGAAGCGAGGGGTGCCCTGGGACACCCACCCCTGCTCAGGGGACCTGTTTTAGCAGCAGTTCTTCCAGCTCCTGTTCCTTCTTGCAGGAAATGTGGCCCTCGGCTGTCCGCAGCAGCAGCAGAGAAGCTGAAGAACCGCTACATCTTGATGCGGAGTGGCACTCGCCAGCACGAGCAGGAGAGTGACCGCCGCTCCAGCATCCCCATCACTGTCCGGTGAGCAACTGTGCCCTCTTTGCCCCCACCAAAACCCTCAAATCTTGGTTTGCATCTCTTGGGTGTCACCTAGGGTAGGCCAGGAAGGGGATTAGCGGTGCATTGGGATTGCCCTCTTTGAACAGGGTGACACTGGAGATGCTGTGGGCCGGAAGGTGCTTGGGGTGGGGTAGGTGGGGGTGCCAAGGGTTGGATGTGAAGAAAACCACCTCTGAGCTGCAGTAGAAAGCATGGAAATGTTTCCTTTGACTATAGGCAGCTAGAGGCCATCGTGCGTATTGCTGAGTCCCTGGCAAAGATGAAGCTTCAGCCCTTTGCCACCGAGGCTGATGTTGAGGAAGCCTTGAGGCTCTTCCAGGTGTCCACGCTTGATGCGGCCATGTCAGGCAGCCTCTCAGGTGAGGGGGGCACACTGTGCTGGGGGCAGGGGTGACATGCTGGGCTCAGGTGCTTGGGGCAAGGAGAGCCTAGCGTCCCTCCTGGGACCCAGCTTGCAGGGGCAGGGGGTGCTACCAGGCAGCCTCTGTGCAGGTGCTGGACTTGTTTTTTGAACAAAGTGATGCCTGTGACAGCAAGGGCCATCATGGCCTTATCACCGTTGTCTTGCAGGGAAGGCAACAACAAATGACACCAGGGATCTTCACCTGTGCTGCTCTGGCCCCTTATGATTCTAGGGGCAGAGTCCAGTGCTGGAGGTGTTTTCCCTACCCTGT
This sequence comes from Florisuga fusca, assembly GCA_038090715.1. NCBI lineage: Eukaryota > Metazoa > Chordata > Aves > Apodiformes > Trochilidae > Florisuga > Florisuga fusca. Next base: position 5,657,074 of record JAAWXA010000003.1, read on the forward strand.
TTGTCTTGTAATCTCTTTCCCTGTGGGGGTGGAGACAATATTTCCTCGGGAGACAGTGTAGTATGAAGGGTTTCAAGGAAGCTCCATTAGTCTGGTCCACATTCAGCAGTGTCTTTGAAGGTCCACAGCTTTTGATGACGGATTTGTGCGCACATTCCTTAAAGTCTCAAGAGATGTGCAGGTGTGGTGGCAGACACTGGAAATGGGCAGTCTGGCTTTGAGTGTGACACCTGGGGCAGCACAAAGAGCTCAGAGCAGCCTCTCCCTCCAGGGGCAGAAGGCTTCACGACACAGGAGGACCAAGAGATGCTGTCCCGCATTGAGAAGCAGCTGAAGCGTCGCTTCGCCATCGGCTCTCAGGTGTCGGAGCACAGCATTGTCCAGGACTTCATGCGGCAGGTGGGAGCACTGGGACCTTGCAGGTGGGGGAAGATGGTGGGCTGTGAAAGCAGGCACCCCAGGCTGCTGGATGGCTGGTGAAATCCATTCCCCAAGAGGTGACTGGAGAACCTTTTGGCTGTGTTTGCTTTTGAAGTTGTTTATAGGGAGTGGTGTGCAATGCGATTTTAGAATTTAAGGGGAGTGAGACAAGCACTGAGATGTAGGGCTGTTTGGATAGTTTGGGGTTCTGTCCCTTGAAACCAGAACTGTTTGACTTGTGAAAGTGGCTTCAGTCAGACCCAAAACAGCAAAACAGCAAAGGAGAATGAGTGCCTACTGAGCTCCCTCTCTCCAGAGAGGCACGCCCAGGCTTTTAGTGGTGGTTGTGGGTTCCTGCTGAGCTCGAGTGAGCTTTTTCCTCCTCGCTCATTTCCCCTTGCTCTTGCCTTTTCCAGAAATACCCAGAACATGCCATTTACAAGGTGCTGCAGCTGATGATGCGGCGGGGGGAGATCCAGCACCGCATGCAACGCAAGGTCCTCTACCGCATCAAGTGACCTCCCTGTCCCACAGCCAGGAGGAAACTTCTGCTGCCTTACACCAGCCCCTGTGTGGACAGAGAGCCCTGTGGGGTTGGTGCCTGCTCCTGGAAGAAGCTTTTCCTTGGGGAAGAAGCTTTCCCCAGAACCTCTGTCTTGAGACCAAGGTTGGGGGTGGTCAGGGTTTCCCTTGGGTACATTGTCACTGTGTCACATCAGTGTTTCTTTAGACTCCTAAAGCTTTTAGTTGGTATTAAAATAAAAAAATTATATTGGTAGTCCAGGGTCTTTTGGCTGCCTGGAGGGATAGAGGGCCAAGGAGGTGATCAGAGGGCTGGAGCACCTCTCCTATGAAGACAGGCTGAGAAAGTTGGGGTTGTTCAGCCTGGAGGAGGCTCCAGAGAGACATTACAGGGGCCTCCCAGTACCTGAAGGGTACCTACAGGAAAGCTGGGCAAGGACTTTTTACAAGGGCATGCAGTAATTGGACAAGGGGTAACTGTTTCAAAAAGGAAGAGGGTAGGTTTAGGTTGAATATTGGGAAGAAGTTCTCTGTGAGCGCAGTGAGACACTGGAACAGGTTGACCACCAGGAGGTTCTAGCTGCCCCATCCCTAGAAGTTCACAGCCAGCTTGGATAGGGCTTAGAGCAACTTAGTCTACTGGGAGGGATCCCTGTCCACAGCAAAGGGGTTGGAACTGGGTGGTCTTTGAGATCCCTTCCAACCCAAAACGTTCTATGATACTTCCCATTCCCACATTGGAGGTGGTACAGGATTATGGTTGGAAATGTAGCACCTCTGCTTGCCCTGTGTTACCCACTGCCCAGCACCCACCCAAGGGGCTTGCCTTGTGCAGAATGCAGCTCCATTGGCAGTTCCAGCACCAGCAATGCTGAAGGCAGAACCTCCTTTTTCACTCAGGGTTTGGTCTATCTATCAAGGCCCAAATTGTTGGTGCAAGCACTGGGCTCAGTGTTGTGGGAGGCACCTTACCCACTCTCTGTGTGCAAGCTGCTCATCTTCACCTGCCAGTGGCAGCAAAGGAAATGAGCTGCTCTTCCCTGCTTCAAAACTACTCTTTGCTTCTCCCCTTTCCAAGGGCTGTGGTAGGGAAACGTTCTATCCTGCAATGAAAAGGGCTTCGTGAAAGCCTTGCTGGATGTGTGGCCACAGCCCCCAGCTTGCCCCAGTGGGGTAGAGCAGTGCTGAGTGAGGAAGGGGATGCAGAAGGGCTCAAGAGCTGTGTATTCTCCTCCCCATAGCCTCTACCACTTTGTTGGTACGGTGACAACTGTCGGGAGAGGGATTCTGCTTTTCTGGAGCTTCTCATGGGTTCTGCGTGGGCTGTCCTTGTGCAGCCACTTGCCCTTTCTGCATGACCTGCCATTTGTCAAACTGCAGATTTTTGTAATTTCTAGCAAAGTAGTACTAGCTCTCCCAGCATCTCACAAGGATGTGAGGTGCAGGTACATCCCTGCCCTTGTCAGCTCTGGGCTGTGGAAGAGCACCAGTGGCGGGGAACTTAGTACCCTCCTAAGGTGGCTCGGTGTTGGATGCTGCAGGGTAGCAAGGCTGCTGCTGTGTCTGAGTGAGTGGCCTTCAGGCTGAGCAACACGCCCCAGAAGAGGCTTCAAGAGGAATAAAAATGTTCAGGGCCAGCAGAGGGTACCAGAGCCTTGAGGATGCTGGGCTGTGGCTCTGCACACTGTGCTGCCTCCTCCTCCGAGGGGAAACCCAGGGGTCCCGTTGGGCTGGCATAGTGGGGTGCAGGCTGCACTGAGCCCAGCAGCTGTCACACAAGGGCTCCACTGCAGCCTTTGGGGGGGTTCAACAGCATTCTCCTTTACTTCTGTGTGAGTGTTTTGAGAGGTGGGTTATGTGCTGTTGTAGCTGGAGCTGGCTATGGTGTCGGGGGTCTGTCTGGAGGGACCAGGATGCACCTTAGTGGAACAGTTCCCTCCCCTTCATTCTCCAGGTTTTTTTGATAGACATGATCTTTGTGGAGGGCTAGGAGGGAGAGGGGGCTGGTCCCTAGGCTCACAGTACTGCAGGCAGGGATAGGTCTCCAGAAAGCTCACCCCAGTGTCTCTATTGCACCATAGTTTTGCAGGTACCAAACACCTTAAGGTACTTCTTGAAACAAGCAATACTGGAGCAAAAGTGGTTTCCCTTTCCCTTTTGAAAAGACACCTCTCCACATTGCTTCCCAGCTCAGGACACAGGGCTGGAATAAGAGATGGATGCAGCTCCACAGAGGGGATCATCTCCATGAAGGAGGAATAAGTGAATGTGGGAATAAGAGGACCGGATCCTCAACTGGAGGCTAAAGTTCCCAAAACTGCTAGGGTCTGTTTAAAGCAACCTGCCCTTCTCACAAGCTCCTCAAGCACTTGATATTGCAGCATCAGGGGGCTACTCCTTTAAGCAGGGTTAATACAGCCCTGAAGCAGCAGTGTTGGTGTCATTGCTCTTTCCCTCACACATGGCATAACCCAGGCAGTCCTGCAATAGTAGGTCCTACAGGTCTCTCAGCCTCTGCCCCCTTTCCCCACTACCTCTGTTCTTGCTTCAGAGCTGATGGCAGTACCTCGCTATCCATGGTCCTTCCAGAGGTATGGCAAGAGCAAAGCAAACAAGGAGGTGAGTATGGGATCAGTACCCATCTTGCTGTTAGTGCTGATTCTGGAAGAGGCTGCCAGCCTAGGAAGAGCACCCAGCAATGATAGGGTCTAGGTGGGGAGAGAGTGTCCTGGGAAAGGGACCGGGGAGGGGCAACACATTGCAAAGGATTCCATTTCCATCAGTCTTCTTATTTGATGTCCTTTGCCTCCAGACCTCCTCCTGGCTTTTTCCCATGATTTTGTTCTGTGCTGGAACAGAAGTGCATGGCTGCATTTCAGTTGCTGACTGCCCGTGGTGCTCACAGTGCTCACAGGTTGTAAAAGAGCCAACACCTCAAGGTACATCGAGCTATGCTGGGTGCCTGCAGGTGAGGAGGTTGGAAATTCTTTTTTATATTATTTTTCTGTAGTTGGGAGCAGAGGTATATTTCTGCGACGGGGATCAGAATGATTGATCTCTTCGTGCTATGAGAAGTGTTGATTATATGGTATGAGGTTATGTAAGTGTATGTACGGCTTGAAACAACATTGTTTAGCAACTAATATATGCAGTTCTGCCACAAGAAGCGGGGCTGGGATGTGCGTAACTGGCGTTATCTTGGAACTCAAGATCGTTCATTAGTAATGGCTTGTTTTGATCATTGTGTTGCAGATGGAAATTTGGGGAGAAAAAGCAGTTCTTGGTTGAGTAGAGTGGTCGTACTTGGTGGTATCTTCTTGGTAAGGGATTGGTGGTCCTCCTAGTGAAGACAACCAGATTTTTCCTCAAATGGTAGCTGCTTGATAACGGAGTGTTCCTCTTCCTGGTGAAGGTGTCTCTTGGTTGTCCTTAGGTTTTAGCATACTGAGACTTGGGACAGAGTCCCCTTGGGTGTCCTTAGATGACGAAAAATGCTTTTCTCCAAAGTGAAAAGAGAGGGTAAAACCAGACATACATAGCCACCTCATATCTGCTCAGCATCTTCTCAACTAGCCTACAGAGATGACCTTGTCACTTCCTTACTGCAGTGCGGTGTCACTGACACAGAAGGTCACTTCCCCACCCTTGTCTTGTCTCCTTGAGAAGTACAATAGGGTAAGTGTAATGACCCCAAACCAGGCAGCCACTGGGGATGCTCTGGTGCCTTTGATTCAAAGTTTAGGTGGGGTGCTGAAGCTACTCACTTCTTGCCATGATGATTTAGATCCTGAAGAACTTGCAGATTACACGTATGAGGTGTATTAATCTCCATTTCTCACTCCAGAGAGGTCCAGTGCACTGGGGTCCTGATAGTCTTTTTGGTTCTCTATGGGAGAGCCAGGTTGGGATTCATCTGTCAGGAGCTGTGGCTGAGCGAGGTGCTCTGTGTGTCAGTACAGGGGAGTGTGCCCTTCTAGACAGTAAGTTGTTTTATCCAAAGCAACTGTTTAAAGGAAATCAGAGAAGTTGTAACCAAATAATTGCTTTTATTTCCTCTCCATTAACTATCAAAGGTCAGGGCAACTGCATTTTGGTGCATTTGATATTCCTACATCACAGACATCTCAAACTGGGGAAATGTGCATGTCCTTACTCCCTGTGGGCTGCACTGCTGTATCAGAGGAGGAGGACTTTGGTGAAGGCTTGCCCTTGGCAGTTCTCTTTCCTCTCACACCAAGCCCATCAGAATATCTCTCTAGAAATATCAGTGGAGCTCCACTACTGTAAAATCCAGCAAAGCTGAGTCATCACATCTGCACTGCTCAGATCTCTTCCATCTCTGTGTAGGATGGGAACTGTTGCAACACAGCAACATAACCTCTGAGGGTGTTGTGCGTGTCACTTCCTCCATCAAGTAAAGTAAACCCACACTGTAGAGTCCTGAGGGCTATTGCTCAAGGATGTGAGATAAACACTGGAAGGCGGAATATGCTGATATGGACAATGTAAGAAACAGTGTGAGCTGGTCCACCAAGTACTGACCTCTGATGAAGGATGCTGGGGCTCCCTGCCCCTTTCTGCTACTGACTTACTGAGCCTGTTGAGCAAGTGACTTAATGTCCTTGCCTGTCCTGGAAAACAAAGTTTTTGGAGTACAGACCACCTCTTCCCATGATTCTGTGGTAAGTGCCTGACACAACCTTAGTCTGATTTCAGTGGCACAGTATACCCACTGACATAAATAACATTAACATGAGCTAGGGCCTCTCTAGCCCTTGCAAGGCTGACAACTGATCTCCCAGAGGCAGGGAAATCCCTGTGTTTTGCTCTGGATAGTGCTAGAAAAGATGAAGAGACAAAGGTAGAAATCTCTGGGCAGGAAGACTGTGGTGCAGTGATGCCATGCTGCCATGACATTACCCTGTAGAACAGCACACGTCATGCATGGCTCAGGGTGCCCACAATGTATTGTGCTAGGGGTTGTCTCACATTAAATTTAAGTCCTTTAGGAGGCTTGACTGACATCCTGTACCCCTAATTCTGGGCTAGGTTTCTTCAGAATCCCAAACCACTCATTCTGCCACAGTGCTTGTATACAAATGCCCACTACTGTTCTTCATCCTATTTTATCCATTTCTTTACAACATCCTTTGCTCCTTCCTGCACATCTCTGCTCCAGGCCTCTCCCCAGTTTGGCCATTTGCTGGATCAACTTTCAGGGCTACCTGGTAGCAACAGGACACCAGGGAACACGCATCAGCGAAAGTTCCCTGGACCACCTGCTGCTTCTTGGCTGTTCCTCTCCTCTCTGCCCTTCACCTTTCCTCTAGCCAAGCTGCTCCACCTCTCCCTGTTTTTGATCTTTACCTTATCTCACCACCCCTTTCTGTTTCTAATACTTTTGTTTTTCTTTTCTTAAACTCCTGTGTGGGCAATTTGGCCAGAAAGCACACAGATCTCTGGCCAGAAAAGCCAGACAGTACTAGTTTATATGCCCTTTGTACCACTCACTTGAGGCCCTCAGAATGAAAGCAGAAGCTTTATTATCCTGCTTGCCTTGATCAAATCCTTGCCTAGTTGAAAGTAGGTCTGTGCACAGCTGGCCATGCTGTGGGCTCATCAGCATCCAGCACCTTTGCAGTGTAAACAAGAATCTATGAATAGATACTTAGGCTTCTTTCTGTTCTGGAAATCCTTCACTTGATGGAATCTGTCAGGTCTCAAACTGTACCTAGTACGTTGTGGAATCTGTCACAACTGATCATGAAGATTAACTTCAGCATATCACTAGGGCTGTGGAGTAAAACATGCACTGCTCAAAATATTTATAAGGTTTTTAGAGCAACAGTTTTCAGGTCATCTAGCATGCAGATCCATCTGTCACCATCCCAGACTCTTGGACTAGAATGAGGTGCACATTCAACATTTATCAGTTATCTTCTCTTTGTGCTTTGTAACTAGGAAGTGTTTGGTGGTCTGACCAGGAGTGCAGAGACTGTCACCAACCTGGGAGGTTCACTGTCTATACAGCTCTGGCAGGTGAAGGGTAAGGTCCTGGTCTGGGGAGAACCAAAGGGCACAAAGAGGGGAACAGCTTTGCCAGCACCACATGGCTCTCGTTACCTGGTCCAGGGCAGAGTCCTGTGTATCTGAAGCTCAATTCAGATCTTTCAGCAGCAGTTGCTGCAGTGGGGAAACTACAGTGTCTGATTTTCTGGCTTCTCCTGAGTCAGGAAATTAAAATATCACAGTTTCCACAGCAACATCAGTATTGCCACACTGCACCAGCATCACTTTACTGTACCCTATTCAGGTGCAGTTGCAACTTACAGTAATAGATACACCACATGGAGGGAGGGTGAAGCTTCCCCAGCCCTGAGCTGAAGTTTGAGTTGTTGAGGTCAGAAGGCTCCTTTTGGCCCAGCTCATCTGATCTCCTGCATGGTCTCAAGCATTCCATGTGCAACATCAAATCTCACTATCTGCCTTCATTTGACGTAAAATTGGTTTGCTTTCCAGGATGGTGAAAAAGTAAGGACTTTAAAATGGCCAATAAATGTTTATGCCAAAGGGGCTAAAAAGTTTTCCCTGATGAGCATCACTAACTGGTAGGAAGACAAGGTATAGAAGCACATGAGTTCCTGGCTGGGACTACATAAAGCAACAACGTGGGGTCATTTAGAATCAGACAAGACAGATCCACACCTCTATTTCATGTGACATGGCAGGCATATTGCTCCAGTGCCTCCCCATGCCATTGCTGTTTGACTGCTTTCCAAAACCTCAGCAGAGAAACCAGGGCTTCTGCTCTTTTGTCTCTTGTACTGGAGAAAAGGGTAACATTAGGTCAGAGAATCAGCTCAGAAGGAGAAGCCCAACATCTGAGCCCCTGTCCTATGAGAAAAAAATGGAAGCCCTGTTTGCTTTTTGGCTCACTTTGCACGACCCAAACCCAGAGACACACAATTTATGGTCATGACCCCTTCACCTTTCTTGCTCCTCAGAGGATAAAATAGTTTCCTGTTTATTCCAATGGGCAGCTGTTGTATCCACAAGGGAGAGCAATGATCATGGTTAATGTGGCTGATGTCCCAGATATGTTTTGCAGACGTTGCTTGTTTGTTTGCTGGGCTCTCTAGCAGCTGCTGAATGTTCTGATGCTCGAGCATGGGAGAGGACTTGCTCCCTTCACACTGGGATCAGCAGGCAGGAAAGAGGTCCAGATAGTTTCTTCAACTTCTGCCACATGCTCTGCCACGTATATCAGGAGCTATAGGGCCTCCTACACCTTCTTCATCTGGTTTGTCTATGGCTCAGAGATGTTCTGTGTCACCCATGGGAGAGAAGAGGCAGTGCACTAAGCTGGGGTCTCAGAACTTCAGCAAACACTGCTAGACATGAGGTGGGGTTGCCAAAGCTGCAAGACATGCAGGACTGGTCAGAGAAATTCCCTGCACTGAGTGCCCACACAAGAGAATGCTGGGGATGTGGACAATCCCTGGAAATCACCAGAAAAGTATTATTACCATGGGAGCCACTCCTTGAGCTGCTTTTGTGGTCAGTTGCACAGAACAAAGTGTCCTGAGATGCAGAGGATGCAACCCTCAGGGAGTTCTCTACCAGGCATACAATCAGCACAGGCCATTTTCAGCCTCCTGCATCAAAATGGAAGAGGCAGTTACAATCCAACATTCTTGGGAAGGAAGCATCAAACATTGAATGCAGGAGAAAGACAGACCCTACTGCCTCCTGTGTCTGTATGTTTGTTTCTCTTCTGACATCAAGAGCACTTGTCTCATTTGCTTTCACTCTTTGCTTCTTCCTGGCAGGGCTGTGTTGGTTTTTTGTGGTTTTAAATGCCACAGTGACCCAGATTTGGAACAGGCAGGTGGTGACCCAGGCAGTGGGTTTGAATCTGAGACTCTTCATGCAGGCAGCTATGAATTAGTGAAAATGAAAGATATCAAAGCCTCATCTCCAGTGACCCATACCCAGGTGTCAGGCTAACCATCACTCTGGAGCTGGGGCATGGAGATACAGGCTGCAGAGGAGACGTAGTGAGCTAGCCTAATGAATCTGGTCAGGCAATAGCTGATACCAACTCTCTATCTACTCATTGGCTTTGCTTTTTAGTAGCACCTACTGTGCACATCTCCAGGCTGAGAAAGTTGCTGGCTGACAGGCAATGCAATAGCTGAGGGCTTTGGAGAACCCCTGTTGAAGTGGTAATTTGTTTTAAGCACGTAAACCACCTGTTTATTACATAAGAAATGGTATAAATGGTTCTGTTCTGGATCCCACAGTGAGCAGCAGGAGGTAGGTGAAATCCGTACAGATCAAATTGCTCTAAATGAGACGGCTTCGCTGTTTTTTTCTGATCATTTTTATGAGCTCCTTCATGCAAAGGTGACAGCAGAGCAAAGGGCTGTTGGTGCAGTTGAAGGCTGCTCAGACAGTGCATGTAAGAAGGCACATAGGTGCTGGGGGAGGCAAGGGTAATACAGGGCTAGCAGGGGCTGCTGAGAGGCAGGAGGGGAGATCTTGTCCAAAGGATGCCTGTGCAATCTCACTCCTCACTCCTAAACTGCTTCCTAGTCCCAGCAGTGACTTGGCCCCTTGCAATCAGTAACACATCCATCCTTTCAAACCCATTGGTGGTAGACAAGTCCACTCATCCTTCCTGCAGAGAAGGGAGTTGGGACACAGGAAAATAGCATGTCAGCCCAAGGTGCACAAGAGTTAACAGTGAAGAAGGACAGATGAAATCCAGCTGCTTCAATCCCAGGCTCTGCTCCTGGGGATTTGCTTCATCCTATGGATGCTGTATCAACAGTATTTTTTAATCTTCCTAAACTCTCCTCTGCTCTCTAAGAAGAAGAGAAAGCTGTGGTTTCTCATAACTTTTCACCTCTGTAATGTCTCCCTGCTTCTGTTGTTAGCTTTTTTTTCCTTTCTCCCACCTTTCTTCTACTTCAGGCCTTCCTGTCCTTGTGGGCTGAATCACAGCCTTCTGTGGGAAACACAAGGCCAGTGACATGGTGAATAAAAACCTCCAAACAGTTTTCCTGGCTGTTCTATATTTACTTCTGCTTCAGTTACATTTCCTCAGCAACTTGAATGAAATGAAAGCTGATTTTCCTGCTCATGCATAATGATTTAAGGCAGGGTTGTCTTCCCTGATTTCCCAGGTTTCCCTCAGTTCTGGCTTTAGCAAAAGTTGTGTGCCATGCTCACATCCATCCTGTTGTCCTGTTGCCATCCTATCATCCTCTTGCCATCCCTTGCTTGTCCTCACCCTGTCTTGTTCTCCTCACCCTGTGCCCAATCTTGTGATGTATACATGGGCTCATCCTGTGCAACTGCTCAGTGCTCACCAAACCACCTCTCTGGGTTCCCTCCGTAACCCACTTGCTCTTTCCCCTGCATGCAGCACACTGCTGCCTCCTAAAGCCACTCTCTGTGTTTGTGAGTTGCCCAGAGTACAGGGTTTGGGTCACTTCTCTGCTTCCATTCAAGAGGAAGAGGGGAATGAGCCCAGCTGAAGAGCCGCTCAGGGCTGTTGTGATTGTTAGTGGCAATCATGTCAACTGCAGCAGGATTTCAGGAAGATTGCAGATCCTGGTCCCACTGTCTGGAAAGAGAGGAGTCCCTGCTTCAGGGTGCTTCAGCCCAATACATGGACAAATAGCAGAGGTGAGGACTGTTAATATGTTAGCAAGAGAAAAAGTGATTGCAGCGCTTCTCTGCAGAAGGTAAATGGGTTTCTGTTTAAGCGTAAGTTAAATATTGTAGGAATGATGACCTTACAAATGAAACAGAATACCTCTAGAGGCTTATTCCTGTATCAGCCACTAATTAGTGTGTGACCTTTAGTTGTTCATTCAAGCTCTCTCTGTCTCGGTCACTTTTTGTGTCAAGGAAGCCCAGTAACAAACTCCTTACTTGTAGAAGTCTTACAAGTACTACACATCTCACAGGATACATCGAAGGCAAAGTGCTTCTTTTTAATATTCCCAGTGATGTAACATGGCACATTAGCTTGCTAGTGCTGAGCCTGGAGCCTCCCACTCGAAACCCATCCCACCTGCCTTGTGGAAAGGCATGTGCCCCCCCCTTCACAGCCACTTCTCAGCACAGTTCCTTCCTCTCCCCCTGCTTCCTTGGGTATCTTTTTAGCCTCCCTAACACCTCCTCCCTTGTTCTAGCATGCTGGTCTTCAAAGAAGAGCCCTTGCCTTGGCACAGATGGGCACAGCCAATAGCTTCCCTTCAAAGGGAGGTGTTGCCTCAGCAACCAAAGTTTTGAAGTTGGGCAAAGTTCTGAAAAAAACCCACCAATTGTGATGGGAAATGACACTTGGGAACAAATGTACCATGTTGCCATGGCAGCCTGAATACTTGCACAGAACTCAGTGTTTTGAAAATATAAGAAGACTGTGCTTCAAGTGAGTCCAACTAACTTAATGCATTTGTCAGGTAGCTGCACAATGCCAAGCACCTGATGTTTATATTTTATACCTGGCATGTGAGTGACTCCATCATTTGTGCAATCGAAGTAGCTTCTGCTCTCAGTTCAACAGATGACTATTTGAGACTGCAGGTTTTTCTGGGTTGCCTGGTCTGCTATTGATCTGTTGGGGTTATTTCTGTCATTTGAAGTCCATCAGTTCTTGGTTGTCTTGGTTTCCACATCTGTGTTTTATTTGTTTTTTCACTGGTGCACTTTTATGTTGCAGTGTCTGGGCTAAAAGCAGCAGGTGATCTGTTCAGCAACATGGATCCCCTCCCTAGACCAACAATAACCCATGCCTTGCCTTTGAGCCATGAGGTGTGTGAGTAGCTTTCAAGGGACACAGTCTGCTTCATTCAGCACTCTGAGCTGAGCCAGACATGATTTTTCTCCATCGGGTACGTGGCTTCTCCTAATTATAGTGAGGAAGAGGAATAACCAGCCTGAGGGTATTCCTGTGCCTGTTGGATGGACTCTTTGCAGACTCAGAGGTGAGCTGAAGTCCTGTGAGAGTCTGTAAGACCATCCAAATCTGCAGTTTATCACCATTTCCCCTAGAAAGGCCTAATTCTCATTTGGGTTCTACTTAGCAGGGTTGCCTGTGGCCTGGCAAGGTGGGAAGAGCAGAAGGACAGAGGTAATCTGGATTTCAGTGATCTGCTGCTCTTATTCTTCACCGTCGCAAGCAGCCAGCCCTTTGGCAAAAGCAGTGTGGGCAGGAAAAGGTCTGTGAGATGCAGAATTAAAAATAGCCACTGGTCCAGTTTGGAGAAGATTAAATCCCAAATGGCTCACAGGAGGAGGGCGATCCTCATTATTTAACTGGGAAACAAACTGGGGCCCTGACACCACGCTTCATTCCTTAACACCGAACCCTTACCAAGAGCAGATAGTGAGGGCAGCTTTGCCAGATGGACAGAGCCAGCTGATGACTTTGGCAGAGTCAACCTGCTGCTGTTGGTAGGAAAATACCCCGGGCGAGAACCCCTTGTGCTGCAGGTACAGCAAAGCCAGCAATGGACCCTCTGTGCTGGGGGTACATGCACAGAGGAGTTCTCACCCAAGGCTGGGTGATCTTACATTCAACCATCACCAGTGAGGACCTTTTGTCTTCCCACTGTCTTGTATGTTTCTATTGCCCAGTCCACCCTTGTGCTGTATCATCTGTGGTTCTGCTTCATCTTCATTAGCCTCCTTCCCCTTGCCCTGTGTGGTCCAGTGTTGGCTGCTGTTACTTGAAGGCTGTGGGAGTGACCTAATTTGGGGAGGCTGTGGGAGAAGCATCAGGAAGCCTGCAGGGGAGCAGGGATTTCTGTGCTCCCTGGCAGGAGCTCAAGCCACGTTCCCAACCCCTGCAGCCTCTGGGCTCTGTTTCCCAGGTCACCTACTCCCTTGCTCCACATGGGACATCTTACCCCTAACTGCTTCTCTCCAGTTCCATTATTAAGGAGATGGTTTATCTCAGTGCTTTGGAGAGAGTGTCACTGTTCTTAACTTAATTACTTGGAGTTGCAAAGGTTTCTAGTCTCTCTTTTCCTCTTGACAATTTTATTATGGAAATATTTTTTTACTCGGAGCTCTCTCCTTTGTGTTTTACAATAGGGGCTCCTCATTGCTTGTTCTCAGGCAGCTGAAATAAGAGATTGGCTTTAGACAAAACACGTAGCTGGTTCTGAGGAGGCAAGCAGAGAAACACTGATTGTTTCATAAGGACACTCTCTGCTCAGCCCCAGCTCCCCACACCTACATTTTATTCTCTTGGTCTCCATGTCCATAGCAGACTTGAGGAAATGGGCCAGTCCCATGCAGCAGTGCCTTCCCCACACTGTTTGGGACCATAGGGCTATGAGCTTCACCCCTCATGGGAATGCCCTCTGCCACTCTACCCAGTTTCTGCTTTTTACCTGCTGTTTGCACAAGGTCATGCCAATGGAGGGAGAGGTGTGGCACTTACAGATGAGGATGGGACTGGGGAAGGGTGTGAGAAGAAATGGAAAGGCTATGGGGTCTGTTTAAATATTTACTTGAAATGGAGCCCTTGATCTGAGCTCATTTGGTGTCCCTGGCAGTTTTTCTGAAGATTAATACTGCAATTATGTGACAAAAAAATGGATGAAATATATACTCATCATATAATCATCAATATATCAATCTATAATCACTGGGATTGTTCCAGTTCACTGGGAGAGTGCTAACTTATGCTCAAGCCTACAGCAACCCCATTCAAGAGGCTTATTTTGCACCATAAGGGGCTAAACATGTTTCTGAGACTGAAACTTTATAGCTTTAGACTGACACAAGCTCCTCAATCTATAGAAGGAAAAAAAAGGAAAAGCCCATTTCTGGTAAACATCTTTTACTGTAACTAAAGTATAACCCTGCCCCTGATTGGGCACATTGTTTTTTTGTTATTTTATGTGGAACGGGTCTGTCTTCTGACTGCCTCCATGCTGTATGAGTATCACAGTCACTGTATGAGGGACAGGGCATCAAAAGTAGATGGTGTGTGTACCCCAGCCTGAGCCACTCACCCTGCCCCAGCAGTGGAGGTTTTCAGGGAGTAGAATCTGTTTAGGGTTTTCAGATAAGAAGTGAAGGTCTGTTTTGTGTTACGTATTTTCCCTGGGCTTGTAGTTTGTCTCTATCAGTATGGATGAGGAAAGCTGGACGGGTGGGAATGAAGTAGAAATGGTGTCCCAGTGGATCCGTGGTGGTTGCTCTGCTAGTACTTTATTGCTTAGAGTTGAGTCAGTCTCTCCAGTGACTGGTGAGGGCAAGGGCTGCTTCACAGGACAGAGCCTATGACGTGGATTTTTCCTGGATGGTGAAGATGGCCACATGCCATTAACTCTGGCAGTTCCTCACAGCCTCTGTAAGGAAGGTTTATGCAGGAAGGAAGTGTTCTGTGACTTTGTGGGTGCCTGCAGTTCTGGTGTGTTGCTTGAGTCTTGTGTTCAAGAGTTTCTGTGTATGTGCTCATCTCTAAGTTGTAGATCATCACGCCCCTCAGCCAAAGGAAACTGCAGCTCCTTCTTCCCAAAGACCCCTGAGAACTGCCCCTGACAACACTACCAGAATAAATAACCATAAATTTCCCACATCCCAAAGCAGGAAAATGGCTGCATTTTTTTTTTTTTTTTTTTTTTTTTTTTTTTTTTTTTTTAAAGGGGCTTGTGGCTGAATGAATCGTGCTTTTTGGTCTCAGCAGCTGACACAAACCTGTTGGTAGTGTGTGTACAGATGTGAAGAACCAGCCCCAGTCCCCAGGCCAGATCAGTCCACCAGGCTTCTACCACCCTTGGACTGAAACTGGAGGAATTAATTATAAAGTCAGGAAAGAAGGAGAGGGAAGAGGGAGCTGAAGGTCACCTCAGATTTTGGCAGCTGTGGGACAGGGGGGAGGGTGACATAACAGTGCCAGGGAGAGGGAGGAAGGGCAGATGAGGGAGGAGAGGTTAGGTGTTTGGTGCTTCCGCAGAAGGAAATACGAGAAAGGTCACAGGGAACCAACATCAAGGAGGAAGATCATGAAGGGGACATTGCAGGCATGCCAGAGGAAAAGGCAGTAGCCAAGGGGACAAGAGTGGGATTGTTGCGTGGGGAAGCAGAGGAGACCCCAGTGAGGCTGGAGAAAGGGGAGTCAGAAAGGAGGTGCTTATGGAGGGATGGGGGACCCTGGAGTTCCTGCAGGTTCTCTATGGGACTGAGGCAGGTCCAGCAGACCAAGGCAGGGGTTGTTACTGTGTGCCACTGAGCTACCTGCACCTCTGCTGGGGTAGGGTTGTCCCACCAGTGGACATTCCAGCAATCCTAGGAATGTCAGCAGGACACGGGGCCAGTCCAGGCTGCCACCTTTAGAGCTATGGGTCACAGACCACCTTGGTGCAGCAGGAGGTAGCAAGTGGGGCTCGGTGTCCTGTCCGGGGAGGAAAACCCAGGAGATGTGAGCAGTGACAGAGCAGCGGTGAGCAGGGTTGGGTTAGGACCAAACACAGCTTGCAACAACTACAAAAAATGTTTCTGCAGGCTCATGGTAAATGGGTGCTAGCTGTTGGCTAGCCACACTCTTGCCCAAGTTGGAAAGAGTGCCAGGATGTGACAAGATATGCACATCCTGCCACTGAGCATCGTACTTTCTCCTTGTCCTCTTCTGCATCAGAGGGAACTCTAGTTTAACACAAGGACATTGGTTACCAGGAGATATTGGCTACCCCTGAACATTTGATCTCCACCTAAAAGCTATCTGTCCTCCCACAAGGCATTCTGTGATATCTCTGAAGAAGTGGGACTAGATACAGCCCAGCTCCTTGCAACCAGGGCAGAGCCTTTCTTGGGCAGCAGGAGAGCCAAGGCTGCATTCCTGCTTCTTGTGTGCATCCCTGCAGGCCTCTAGTTTGGGCCCTGAACCTATCTGAGCTTCATATGTGACCATTTGCTAAAAGCCAGTGTGAGATGCAATGGTAAAATGAGTTTTCCAGAAACTGCTTCCTCAATAGAGCTCTCATCCTTGGAGAGCGGAGATGCCAGCATCTACTCATGGAACCAGTTTGCTCTCTTCCTTGAGCCCAGAAGCACTGTTCAGAGGTGGTGGCAGGGTAGCTCCCTTGTTCAGGGGAATGTGCAGAATACAGCAGGAAGAGACAGAAGCATGTTCATTAAGTTAACACCCATGAACACCTGAAATCAGAAAAGAGGAGGGAAGTGTTATCTCTCAGCACCAAAACCATCAGGGCAGGCCTGGAGCAGAGCAGAGTGGAACAAGCAATGACAAGTATGCTAAAATAAAGAACTCAGAAGGTCTGATCATACTTGATTTGCCAGACCCGATTTGTGGTGAGCATGTAGGCTGTGACACACAGCAGTGGCCACTTTCAGATTTGATTTGAGGCAACCATGAGTCTATCGTCTTGGGAACCATTGCCCTGAGACCTTTCAGCCAGTGACATCTAACCCTGAGAAGGGTGGATTTCAGCAGAAATGGGATGAAGGTCTTTGCATTATTGGTAGGCAAACCTGGTCAGCAAAAGAAAAATTTCAGTGAAATGAAAAAAATCTAGGTTGGGGTTTTTTTTTTGAGGGGGGGTTGTTTGTTTGGTTGGTTTTGTTTTTAAAAATCACATTTCTCATGTTCACTTTGTCACAAAGGAAACTGTTGGGTTTTCAGAAGGAAAAAAAATCCTCTTTTAATTTTCAGTGCTACATTTTTAACCTGAGGCAGGGATGAAAACTAATGAAGATGGCTATCCACCTTGTAAGGAAGAAAAAATATCATCTCTAAACACATTAAAGGACAGGTCAGATGGCTTTCCACTGAGGTGTTTTGCCATGCCATATCTCAGGTCTCTATCAGTTTTCACAGAGGCTCAGTTCCATGAATACCTGCTTAGGAGAACCTTTGGGAACAAGATCCTCTCAGCAGAGTCTTCCTTGGACAGCCCAGATATCAGAACAAAACAATTCTTCTTTTAAAAAAAGCCTCCCAGACTGTCTCTGGCACTCTCAGTCTGGTTGTTGAAGCAGCTTTTGAATACAAGGTTGTGGTTGGGTCATTAAAAACTCACATCCTTAAATAATTTTACATTGGTGCTTCACAGGGGATGTTTTCTCCTGCTTCCCAGAGTTCCAGCCATCAAACAAATGGGATTTGCTCAATGAAGAGCACTCAGCAGGACTGCTCCTTTAGCTGGGAGATGGGGGGTTCAGGTAAGGAAATAAATAAAGAAGAGTTGTATTTCTTTTCCTCTTTGAACTGCAGATTTTTGGCAGCACACCTCCCCTCCCCCCATTCTGCAAATTTGTTATACATGGGGTTGTTTGATTTCACAATTAGAAATTCATAAAGCAAGCTAATTCATTTTAAGCTGCCCACATGGATCTCAAAAAGAACAAGATATTCCTTTGTACTGCAGCCCAATTGGGAGCCTTTCATTATTTCATTGCTTTTTTATTTTTATTTCTTTCTCTACCCTAGGAGGGTAGGATTTGTTTCTGAAGGATATTATTATACCTCTTTCTTGCCTGAGCAGGACTCCCTGTTTCATGGCAGAGAACAAGCCCAGTTAAGAAGGGTCAGAACCTTCAGAGAAAGGGTTAGTATGACCACATTGCAGAAAGCCTGGATTCAGCGGAGGGATGGTTACCATCACAGCTGACCTTGGAAATGAATGTTCTCAAATACAAACCTCACCAATTTAAAAAGATGCTGGTGTTGACTATTAACTGGAGTAAAACAGCTTAAATACATTCAGAAGATTAAGGCTGGTGGTGTAGCAGCCTCCAGACAGCAGTTCTCAGCCCTGGTCACTGGTGTGCTGTATTTGCTCTGGCTCCAGGAACAGCCCTGCTCCTGGTCTCAGCAAGGAGCTCAGAGGAGTGCTCTCTGGGATCCCAGATCCTGAAGGCATGACAGCAATTGCAACTACTTAAGCTGTCAAAGAGCAGCTGCACTCACAGCAGTGATCTGCAAGATGAGGAAGATGCGGGTCGGCAGACCCATCCTTCTCCCTCTGCGCACCTGATGCGGTGGCAGAAATGAGGGTTGGGCTTTCCAAGGTGGATTCATGTGGCTCATGTCAGTGGAGCTGATGTGGACTTAAGGTAGAAACAGCCATGGTGGCACAAACCCAAGTTCTTCCTTTCTTTTGCTTCTTCCAGTAGGCAGTTTTCATGTATATGGAAGAGTGAAGCATGCAGGGTAAATCTTGGGTGGTCTTGCCTCATGAGAACCCTTCCAAAAATCAGTGGTTATGGGAATTACTGAGCTGGTAGCTGCTTCTGGGTGACTATATTTAATAATCACTGGAGAACCCAGTTATAGTTACCACAACACCTCAGCAAGAGGTTCCACTGTAAAATAATGAGCATTTTTTGCCCAGATTCAGAGAATGCTTACTGCTGTCATTTTAACTACATTTTTTTTAATGCTTGACAGTCTTCAAAACACTGAAAAATGAACTGGATGCAGTTCTGCATGTGTTGAATTGTGAGCTGAATTTGGCTTTTCAACTTAGAATCTTTATTGCTAGAGACAAAAATACTCCCAGCAGCCTGGTGATGGGCAAAAAGGCCTCCCAACCACCACAAAAACAGAAAACAAGTAACCCCGTTAATATTATTTATAAGATGAAAATATTTCTTATTCCAAAGAAATTACTCGCAAAGTTATTTTCATAGAACACTTCTGCAGAGCACCTCAGTGCTAAGCACTATGACCAAAAAAGGGTTTCTTGGTGTTTCCCAATGGCTTTTCCCAAATCCTGGAAGCATTTAGGTTTTTCCAGTGATTTTAAAGACTTATTTGGCCAGTGAATACATAAGGTGTCAGAGTCTTCTGAAGTCAAATGGTGTTCCTATAGGCTTACCTGGCACTGAGCTTGGCCATGCACACAGGTGGAGGCTATTGTGGAGCTTCCACCTTATGAAAATGTTCCTAGAATGATGGAAGCTTAATAGCTGTTGTGAAAAGAGAGTGATGTAGGAATGAAATGTTTCACATAACAAGCAAAATTAAAAGAGTAAACAAAACATCAGAAATTAACAAAAGAACAGAAAGCAAAGCACAAATATTTTGAAGTGCACCAGTGTATCCTCATGGAGATGCCCTTTTATACAACCTAATGCCACTGAGTTTGCTCTCTACTCACCATTTAAGGAGCTTTTTGCATTATCTGTGCACCATTGCAACACTGATCCCAGCATGCAACAAGTAATTGTGTTTGCTTTCAGTAAAAAGCTTCGTCCCCCTAGCTTGGTTTCTACAGCCACGTTCTTGTAACCATTCTTGAGATGGTGCCTGATATTGTTCCACGCATTCATTAATAACATATGTTGTGGTTTCTTCTGATGTAAACATTAGCCAGGCTTCCATTAAGTTTATTATAAAGTTCTCCATCCCTGCATACATTAAAATGAAAAATTATTGATGACCCCTTTTGCAAGCCATTACTGATGACATGCAATTCCACTGATGAATCACAAGTTTTCTGTAGATTTAAGCTATGTTTGTGTCCATCTCAGTGGAGTCTGTCCCCTTCTTCTCCATGGTAACTGCTCTGCCTCTGACATCATTAGCCAAAATGGAGCATGGAGGTTATAAAATCCTACGGGGGTGTGGGATGGGGAATGGTAGAGACAGAATGAACATATAAGTCAATAAAGAAAACTTCCGTAATGCTTAAGTTGCTGGACAGTGAAATCTGAAATCTGAGAATTGGAGGTATCAGCATTTCAGAGCAGGAAATATGGGTAAGGTTGTTGAGGCAGCTTGGAAAGAAAAAACAATCTGTGCCTCCTTTTTGGACTGGATCATGATGCACTCAACCTGTATGATGTTCTTTCTTGACATCAGAAATCCTCTTCATCACAGTGAGGGCAAAAAGCCCCATGCTGGGAGTCACAAAGTCGAAGTCCTCTTTGGCAAGTAGGGAAGACAAGAGCGAAAATCTTAAGCGTAAGTGTACTCATCCATGAGTAAGTAATGGCAGCAGCCATTACTACTCAGTCTTTATCACAATCTGGATCTGTGATTTGAGATGCTGCTTGTCTAAAGTCCAGACCCCAGAAACCATGAGCTAGATGACCATCTTAATTAAAAAAAAAAAAAACCAAAACCTGATGTACCTTGATATTACAGAATTGAAAGGGAAAGACAATGAAGTTTCTCAGCCAGTAAGATTTCACAGCTCAAAGTACAATTGAAACTTTCCTAGATCCTGGCTTAATGCTTTGGAGGGTTCAGTACCATTTCAAAAGTACATTCAGAGCATGGGTGCCTTGGAAGAGCTTGGAAGTTGTAACTCAAGGTGGGAGGAGGCAACGAGCACGGGGAAGGTTCAAGAGAATGGGATGATGTTTAAGCTCACCTCCATTCATTTGAACAAGGCTGACAGGGTTAAGTGTTTCCAGAAGAATGGAAACTCAGCTCCAGCCTTGTAAGAGCTCTGACTTATAAAATAAACAGAAGTGGAATGTTAAGATAATGCACATACACCAGGTCTGTACAATGTCGGCATCATTTTGGCTCACTTCACAAAGCTACTGCCCCTTTTTTGACTTCCATGTGGAGCTGATTTTAAATGTCCTGTGGGCTGTTTCATTTAGGAGAAAAAAGCTAATGTGTTTCTTTACTGCAGCCCCCTGCTATATTTACAAAGGAGGTACATGAGACCCTCTTTGCTTGGACAAAACAGGAATGAAACAGGAGGAAAGAGTTTCCGTGTTCGCAATTTTGAGCCAGCATTTAGTCCCAAAATATTTTGCTCTTTTATCTTCTTTCATTCCTGTGTTTTCCCTTTCCCAGTGCTGTTTTTTTTTCTTCCATAAACCAGATGTATGTAGGGTTTTTGTTTATTTTTCACTTGAATAAAATAGCTTCTAGGAAAATTAGAAAGCAAGTTGTCCAATGAACAATGGAAAGAAAGCAATGTGAGTTCCTATAGATTTGTACCACTGTCCCTGTCTCTATGTCTGCTCAGAGCTCAAAGAACACAGGCTGTGATCATCTGGCTGATATCCACTTGCAGTTTGGCTTGACAGCACACCAAACTGGAAATATAAATGCTGAAGGGACACTTGTGACCTTTCCAAGCTTGGGGATACCAAGATTGGTCATTGGTTTTTGTGCAACTTGTACGAATGTCTTATCTTTGTGACTTTCACTGTAGAAACTAGGCAGATTGATGGACAGAGAGGGCTGTCTCGTGTCTTACTTCCTTAGGACATCCAGATGAAATAATAATTTAAAAAAATCATCTTTTTATTTCAATGAAGAAAAGAAAGAAACAAACAAAATAAAGAGGAAGACAGGAAAAGAGGAGGGGAAAGCGATGGGGAGCAAAGGAAAAATATATTTTAAGCCAATGGGAATTGAGAAAGAAATAAAGGAACAAGCAGTTGAGGAGAAAGAGAGACAAAGAATCAAAAGTAAGCTACACATATAATTTAGGTAAAGGAATTTTACTCTGATTGTTTTATAAAATTAATTAAATATGCCTTGCTGGTGCAATTAAATCACAATTCTCTATTGAAGTCAGACATGAAAGAATAATAACATTTAATTATGCCATCTGCAGAAATAGCCATTAAATGTCTGCTGTCTCTATTTTGGTGTATATGAGTGAGTTTGGGCCATATATATATGCTGTGCATACATGCAATTATACTAAGAGGACAGGTGACATGTTGTGGTCCTTTTTCAACCTGGTTTTAGCCAGGTACTTAGACATACATGTTCCAAAATGCTTTTTGAGGAAAGGATGCATATTACACTGTGGTGAAAGAAATAATGTTGATGTTTGGACTGGTCAGTGGTGAAAAGCTATTGAAGAGAGGCGGGAGGGCCCAGCCCAGTTTCCCAGCTCAGCCCCAGCTCTGTGGACTACAGAACCAAGGGACATCCAGCCACCTCCTTGGTCCTTCTTGCCTCTTCTTGTCTCCCAGGTTGTGCAAGAGTATCTGCTACCACATGGCTTCAAACTTAAGAGAGGGGTGCATGGTGTGTAGTCCACCACCCTCTGAGCTTCCTACACTACTTTCTGCCCTACTCCATGCAGAAAGGAGCTTCCCTCCCTGTCTTTGCCTCTCACCATCACCTCTCCCCCTCCTGACACAGTGCCTGGCCCCAGTGAGCAGAGACCCATGCCACCCTCTGCAGAAACACTCTGCTCCCAGCCCTCATGGCCATGAGGTTGTAAGGCAAAGGCTCCACCAGCATCATCAAGGATGCTGCAGCAGCTGAGGTGTCATATGGGGTCACTGCTGGATGACACTTTCACTTGCTCCTGCGAGCAGGTGAGAAACTGGCACAGAGCAGGGAAGGGAATGCAAACAGTCATCACAGGGTGATGCAGACGTGAGCAAGGTGAGCCCGCTGGCACGAATGTGATGAGGAAAAATCTCGTCATCCCTTTCCAGGTCACTCGATTTTATGGATGGGCACCTGTAAACCCCAAGCGTCAGACTCCCTCCTCACCTTCTCCCCCATCCTGAGCTTTTGCCACACCATGACGTGTGGCCCGAGCTGTGTAATTTGTCACCATGCTGCAACCACTCCAGGAGGGTCACAGAATGCTGGACCTTGCAAAGAGTAATGAGGTATATTGATATTTTAAAAGCAGGGAGGAGACAAGGCACAGATGACAAGAATTGACCCAAGAGCCAAAACCCCAGCTGGCACTGCATCTGGGATCCTGCTAAAGAAACAGAGAGAGTTTAGGGGTACACATCTAGGGATGAGCAGGCAGGCTGGCTGCAAGATGGAGCTTCTTTTTCTATACTGATAGAAGACCACTGCTGCCCATCTCAAAGAGATGCTTTTTGCTCTTTGGGGTCATCTTTCTTGTTCCTTTTCTGAGTGGGCCTGAGATAAAGGTATTTGAGGACACTTGGTAATGTGCTGATGTGGCTGGTCCATTCACTGCTACAGAGTTGCCTGAAGGTCTGATCAGTCTCTTGAGGTCCTCATGTCCCATGAGAGGCTCAGGAGAAGGAGCTTCCAGCTGCTGCCCAACAGGGTGGTCTCTCCCTTGCCCTGGGTTAAGCTGTAGGTATGTCAAGTGACAAATGTGGGTTTGCCCCAGTCATATGAGAATGAATAAACCCTGACTGTATGATTCAGATCCTGCAGATGCTCTGTGATCTGAGTGAGGATGCAGGGGCTGATGCATAGGTCAGAAGAAAGTGGAAGAACCTGCAAACTAATGTTCTCCTTATCAGGCAGGTAGGCAGATGGTGATTAAAACAGAACGTCTGGTTTCTCCAGCAGTGGCTTCTCTGCTTTGTACTGCCTGTGCCCTCAAGTTTACAATCTGGCTCAGAGGACACACTATGAGGTTTCACAGCATTCATATTTGATTTCAGCAGCGTGTTCCAGGAGCGTGACAGTGAGAAAGATGGGGTGGATCTTGACTGAGTCCTACAAGAACAGCAGATTTTGATCTAAAATGGAAATGACAAGGCAGGCAGTGAAATAATTTTATCTGTGGGGTTTATGGATTCCCTGATGATTTTTTGCAGCTGTACTCAATAGTCCCCTGTAGCAAAAGACACACTTCTGAGCGTGGGTTGGAAATACTGTTGCTGCCTAGTTGGGATGAGCACGCTTCTGCTGGGGAGGGTGCCACAGTTTGGTTGTGGGGAAGGCATTTTGGGGGGGAGATGACACTTTTGGAGGCAGAAGACACCTGCCAGCTGATAGGCAGAGGGTGTGATACGATAGCGTGGCTCTCTATCATTGGACCCAAGTTGTAGCTATTACTGCAGATAATTACAGGTGCTGCAATTTTATCAGTGTGCTTTTTCCCAGGACTTTGTGTCAGCACATTTCAAAAGAAGCAAGCAACCCACAATAAGGATGCTAATTAGAAAGCGGTGCTGATGAGAGACCAGAGAGATGCTGGAGGAAAAAAAATGCCACAAATCATTCACAGGGTTGGACATGGCAGCTCTCAGCCAAACTCATATCCCACTGTCAGTTTCCTGGCTCCATGGGGTGACATTTCTATCCTTTGAAGTCACATTTTCTTTTGACATCTTTGCGTGCTGAAGATGAGCCCACGCTGCAATCCTTAATGTAGCAGAAAAGGATGCTGATGGACTGGTACCAATCATCCCTGCAGCAGAGCAGAACCAAACTGAGATGAGCACAGCCTGCAATCCCTGCAGTGGGCAGGCACTGGCTGGGGACATGGGCAGCCTGGCTCTGCTGCTGTGGCAGTGGCTGTGTGTGTGTGTGTGTGTGTGTGCTCCTGGCCAGGCTTGGGAAGGCTTCTGTGGAGCAAGGATATCCTTGGGCAAGACAAGCCCAGGCACATACTCCATAGAGCTGGTTCCCATTGGAACCCTGGCTCCTGGGGATGCCAGGAGGCTGGGAGGGCTGCTCCTGGCTGGAGGAAATGACACTGCACTTCAGAAATAAATCACAAAACCTTCTCCTTCACATTCCTATAAATCATACAAAATTTGTCCATTTTTTTCCCCCCTTCTTTTTCTGTGCTTTATCAGAATTTCCATGAAAACTACCTCATGGCGTAACGGAAATAGAATTTAAAGATAAATGATATCTTTTTTTTCTTGCTAGCCTCAGCTTTTTTAAGACGAGAATGTCACAATGGATGAATGGGGAAGTTAATTTCCTTTTTCATTTTAAACGGCAATGGAGTGGGTCAGCTGCTTTACTCTCTAAATGAGGTACCATGTGCTGATAGTTGTTAGCTGGAGGCTTGGCTGTATTAAGAAGTGAATTATACTGGTCAAGGAAGGTGATTTCCCCCCTTTACTCCACTCTTGTGAGACCAGCCCTGGAGTACTGTGTCCAGTGCTGGAGCGCTAACACAGGAAAGGGCACGGAGCTCTAGGATGAGGGGGAATAGTTTTAAACTGAAAGAAGGAAGATTTAGATGAGATATTAGGAATAAATTCTTCACTATGAGGGTAGCGAGACACTGGCACACGTTTCCTCGGGAAGCTGTGGCTTCCCCCTCCCTGGAAGTGTTCAAGGCCAGGTTGGATGGGGCTTGGAGCAACCTGGTCTGGCGGGAGGTGTGGGAGGTGTCCCCGCCCATGTAGGGGTGTTGGAACTAGGTGATCTTTAAGATTCCTTCATCTCAAACCCTCTATGATTCTATGATTACATTACCTTCAAATCTCTTCACATTGTAATTAAACTCAAAGTGTGCCTACTGGGTGGGTTTACAAAGGCTACCATGAGCCCAGAAAATCCAATATTTCTTGAGGAACAGACCCTGTAGCAAAATGTTAAAGGCTGTTCAAAATTTGGTTTAAAATGATGGAAATGTGGAAATCTAGGCCCAGACTGGAACGGAGTGAAAAGAGGATTCTTCTTTGTGTGCCTTTTCAGTGGGGTAAATATTGACTTTTCAGAGTATTAGGGAGGAGAGGCAGAGGGGACTGTTTGGGTCAAATTGAAAGCAAAAGTTTTACATATATTTTTCTCAATGAAGAAAGGTAAAACCATCTAAAAAGATCACCCTGAAGCCTTTTTGGAAAGGCCAGGAGGAAACACTTCACTATCTTGTGGTTCTTCTGCAAATCTTAATTTTTATTTTTTTTTTATTTGGACAAAAATGCCAACTATCTATTCAGTCAAAAAAACAGTTTTTAGGTTCAGTGGTTGGAGCACTGATTGAACGCTGGAAGTCACTGTAGAAAACTTTGATGCAATTTAGGCTTTTCCAAAAGGGAACATCTCATTTTTCACATGTCTAAGTGACATCCCGTGGCATTTTCAAAATTCCTCCTTCTCTTCACACTTTTTCTTTTCCAGCCAAAATTATTTGCAAAAATCTGACCCAATTTTGCAAGTAGTTCCACTTAGTGTTTGTCAAAAAAATTTTCCAGACAAACTGGTTGTGCTGGGGTGAGAGGCCTGAAGAAGACAGAGGCTGCAGCAATGAGGGCTGAAAGGAGTGAGGGAGGAAAGGAGGGGCAGGGATGCGGATGGCTGAACCTCAGCACAGCTGCTGAGGGTCCTGGCCACTCTTCACACTGGGAATGCTTCAGTTCAGCAAATGGGGTGTCATAACAAGGGCACCACTTGGGGAACAAGAAGTGGGAGGAAAACCTGGAGTGCAGAAATGCTAGGACAAGAACTGATGGGAAATCAAAAAGAGAGAGTTAACTGGAACAACCAAAATAAACCATGAGTGTATCCTCTGGTGACAGTAAAGCTGCACTAATTCATCCCAGCTCAGCAAGGAACTGAATGCAACAAAAATAATTTAAAGCAGACACAGAGACAACTGAGATGGTCATACAGAGGGTTAAGCTCAGCCAGTTGAGAAATTTAACTCTGACCTGACCCAAACAGGAATGGGGAGAGGGTGAAGTCCCAGTTGCAGGCTCAGGGGTGCTTCAGAGGTAGAGGTCAAAGCTGGCAGACAAATTTGTTGCCTTTTAGCCTGCCAGTTTTACGACTGTGAGCTCTCATCTGTCCTTGCAGTAAGCTGGCATCCCCTTGTGTCCCTTACCGCTGTGTTGGCTGCAGAAGCCAAGCTCCCCCATTGCCCAGACACATCCTGGAGCAGGTGGTGAGAAGTCCTGGCCTCTCTGGATGGTGCCAGGCAAACACCCCCTGAAAGGACAGATTATACCCTCCACATCCCTCCCCCCCCCCATCTTGGATAACACTGTGCTTCTTCAAGGAAAAGCCTCTGTGTTCAGACACTGGCTGGGTTTCTGCAGAGCCCAGGGCCTGGGCTAGCCTCCTGTGGCACAGTGGCACAGAGCAGAGCCAACCCATGGGGGACAACAAGGGATGATTCTACGGGTGGTAAAGAAAAATTGGAGGAGGCTCACGCTAAAACAAAGAAAATCTAGGAAAGAGGTCCAGGAAAGGGCTTCTTAAAAAAACAGCAGTTGGTTTCCCCCTCTTCCCTTTTTCCAGGTGGCCATCCCTCTATGCTGGCCAGGGATGGGAGCATCTGATGGGACAGTGCAGTACTGGGATGTCACAGCAGTTTGAGCCAAGCAGATCCTCGGGGCCCGTAGGGACCTGTCCCTTCTCCTGTTATTTATGGGTTGGGCTGGCTTCCATGGTAAACAACTGCAGATCTGTTTCTCTTCATATCTGTGTTATTCTGTGATATTTAAGCAGAAGAGACTTATCCATGGGAAAGCGGACTCAACAACAGAGCTGGGGGAAGCCCATGTGTTTTAACTACTCCTCAAGGATACAGAAGATATACAGCTATTAAAGAAGCCTGGCAGCTTTAGACTTGTGCAAGCAGAGGTGGAGGGAAGCAGAAAAACAAAGCCCTGTAATTTAAAAAAGTGAAATTTTTAACTGTGTCCCTTTCAGTCCGGTATCTCATGTCTTGTGTAGGAAATAATACTCCTCTCTTTCTTTTTCACCACAGCACCCTTGTACCAGATGACACTGGACATCCTTGGTGTCTTCTGGTCCCCTGTGCCTGGGTGGGAGCAGCACTGCAATCCTGCATTGCTGCAGGGACTGCACACACCTCCACAGCTGCTGCTCCCACACTGCAGCCTCTTCTGATATGTTGGAGATGTCTCTCATCACATACTGTGTTCCCTCTAGCATTACACAGGAGGATGCTTGAGAGCGTCAGGCACACAAGATAAGGCCTTCAACACAAAGGAGGTGGAAAAATTGTACTGGTCTCTCATGGGTTAATTTGAGACAGTTACTGCGAGCTCTAGTTTGTTCTCTGCACAGATGAATAATGGGGTAGATCCTCAGCTAGAGTAAATGAGCAGTGCTGCACAGCCAAATGAGCATCCCTCACCATGTATGGCAAGTTGTTTTCATGCAGTCTCTTCTGACAGCAAACCCACAGCATCCTTCTCAGTTCAACACAAGATCAAAATCTTTAAATCCCTGGTGATGCCATTCTTCCAGTGTCTCTTTGGTTATGTCCTATGTATGCTGTCTCTAGACCCCTGTTTCTCACAGATCACTTTTGATTATATGAATGCTTTTCCAGCAAAAACAACAAAACATGTGAACAGAGAGTTCTTGGGTATGCTCAGAAAGGAAGAATGACCCCACAGTGAGGGCCACAGCATGTCCACACCACTGTCAAGTCTGTTCTAGGCTTCCCAGACAACCCCCCCCCAGCTTTTAACTCATGAAAATAAACTCCTGTCTAATTAGCAGATGGAAAAATTAAAAAAAAAAAAAGAAAAAAAAAAGAAAAGAAAACTCCAATGCTATGGTACTCTGGAGAGTCTCAACACCCTCACTCAGTTGCCACCTCATCCTACAAGTATTTAAGTGCAGTTCTGCCCTGCTTGCATGGTGCCTCGTATGGAGGTAGGGAAAGTACCAACAAGAGCTTCTCACAAGCACCAGCAGAACAAGAATCCAGGCTGTGCAGAGGTTGGTGTTGTACAGTTTGGTCTCTTAAGAAGGAGGAAGCAGCACTTGGCCATATTTTTTGGCTTAGAGTGATCACAGAACACAGTCACCTCAGCAGAAGAGGACAGTGTAGACACCAGTCTTAGATGCAATTGTTTGGAAATGTTGAACTGAAGAAGGATTAAATAGCGCTACAATCTGTATTTATCATCAGAGGATGCCACAAAAGAAAAAAACAAAAATATCATTTTTTTGACAGAAACACGTCATATCTTAGCATTGTATTTGTAAATAAATAAATAAATAAAATAAAACGAAAAAGTAGAAAAGTTTGAATTCTAAGAAAAATAATGCTGCAGTCTAGGTTAGCTGATTCCTGGGGCTAATCTCTTTCTTCAAATTAGCAAAATGACCTTCTGCCATGACAGCAGGTCCAGTCACACAAACCCAGCAAAGGGATGCAGTCAGTCCAGGGAATCCTTTTTGCAGGAGGGGGAAAGTCATGTACCCCTGTAGCCTGTCATGCATACTTCTGGAACACACTGAACTCCTTGATTTGATGATTTGACTTGCTTAAAGAAAATTAGCTTTAAAAAAATTAGCTTAAAAAAAAAAAAAAAAAAAAAAGTTTGCTGTTAATCTACAGAGCTGAACTCAGCTCTAGCAGGGGTAATGCCAAAGGCTTGTGGATAGCCCAGATTTTGGTCCAGAAGAGGATGGGACACGGGAGCTAAGGAGCAGGGGGCTCTCTGGGACATCTGGCTTTGGAGGGTGATGAATGATCAGAGGTCTAATGTAGAAAAGCACGCTGTACAAAAGGTTTGATTCCACCCAAACACCTCTATCCAGGACATTCATATGTATGAAAGACACACATTCAAGGCTCCCTTCCCACTCTCATGTAAGGCTTCTGCTGTCCTTCAGACACGCCTTCCCTCTCAGGCTACAGTACATGGCTTCAAGCTATTCTACCTGGCTTAGTCACATCCCCTACCTGCCATCCTGGGATATTTCTGAGGTTACTGTTATCACTGAGCATTCAGCCCTTTTTCCAATGGCAGACTAAACAATTGTTCTGCCAAGTCCAGACTGACTGATTGCTGTTGACTTAAGATGTTGATGTGGTACTTTCTGTTCCTCTTGCCTATGCATCTACTTGAAATTCTTGCTTCCCCCAGAGCAACAAAGAGATGCTTCTCCCCCACTTATTGTGTAGGGCCACGAGAGCTAAACGTCTCAGAAATACCCTTAGAGCAGTTTTGTAAGCTTTTAAAATACAAGGACCATCTTTCCTTTCTGAAAGGGCTCCAAGGACATCCTATGCTGTGTGTCACAATGGAAGCTTTCATTCACAATCCAGTAACAATTTATCAATTAGAAATGCACCTATTGGTTCTGTTTATTCCATCTGCCTGTGTATGTCTGAGCTCCTACAGCAGGAGGAGGTTAGGAAAGGAGGAGTTTTGCAGTCATTTCTCTGATCTCAGTCTGATGTTTCCCAAGTACCATCTGAGGATACCATGCTGTCAGGGATGTTTCTACCTCAGTCTACACTGACAGCTACCATCTCCCCTCCTCTCCTTTCTGATGGGACTGGGACCCTCCAGTATGCTGGTTTATAACCACAGAATCATTTTGGTTTGAAAAAACATTTAAGGCCATCAAGAGACCAAAAGCTCTTGAGAACTAACAATTCATTTTTTCCTCTAATCTAGCCCTGTGCTCTGGGTCACTCCAGACCAGAGTCAGATCACCAGTGTCAGGACAAGGGAAGGAGCAAGGGCACCTGGCTGTGGACAAGGTGCAGGACAATCTTTCCAGAAGGAGGTGACCACTGGATTTGAAACCACACACCTCAGACTATATTAGTCCTGTGGATGGGAAACACTAAACAAGGACCTTAAAGCTGGCCTAGATGACAAATTTCTAGTATCATCCACTTGCTTGAAACTGCAGAGCCTCCCTGACGTATTTCTCCTATCACTATAGCTATTTACTAAAAATTGTCACATTAAAACTGAAATTTTGTCTTTAGAAAAGAGTACTCCTCAAACCCTCGGCAACGCAAGAGATTTCAGGCTTAAGAGAGTTCTTGCAAAAAAAGGACTGAAATTAGGGAGTGCTAACAGTTTCCTCTGCCAGCCACTCAATCAAACCCAGCTTTGGTCATTTGTAACTGGAAGTGGTTCCTGCCTGCTGCATTTTTCATTAAGCTTCATGAAAAGAGGTGAAATCGAGAGGATTTGTAACCCAGTGGCCAAATGCCAACATCACATCCCCCAGAACTCTTTTCAGTGGAACTGAAGGGATTATGAACACCTTTTTCACTTTTCTTCAGGGTACTCTCCTGGTGGTGAGTAGCTTGCCTCATTGCTGTCGCAGCTGTAGCTTTTTTTGGGATAAATGGAAGAGCTGACTCCTTGCTGCCAATTTGGTGACTTTCACCACCAACTAGAGCCAGAGGGACTACAAAAGGGCAGCCTTTTGTCCTGCCCTTTGCAAAAGCAAATGAGGCTTTTCAGACATCCTGGATGAGAACAGGGACTTCTCCTGCCACTTGTAGTGCATGAGATGGAATAAAATTTCAGAAAAAAAAAAAAAACTTTCAAAATGTTAGAAATATATATTGATTTGCCACAATTCCCCTGGCGTTTTATGCCTTTTTCCTGGACCTCCACTCACATTATTGGCCCAGGTAAAATGACTAATTTTAGCCTAGGTCTTACTCACAAAATAGACATTTCTTTTCTTCTTACCTGGCATAACTGTACAATTTTCTCAGAAATGTAATAGTGTCTTTAACAGAAGATTGACATTCGGGTATCAAAAGACCCTCTAAATTCTGGTCAGACAAAATTCAGGCTACTCACCATTAATTGTTTTTTACAAATTAAAAAAAAAAAAACATTCTCAAAGAGCAGCGGTCAGACTGTCCATGTCCTGGCCAGATCCCAGCCTGGTAAACTTTAATTGCAGTTTGAGATGGAATTATTTTTTTTTTTCTCTCCTAACTCTACAGCTTTCTGCAGGCTGTTAAACAGATGCCACATGGCATACCAGATGTGAATTTCCTAAATTAATACCCACTAGAGAGAACTAATCTAAAGGCTCTGAAGGAAGTAGTAAAATCTGCTGTTGACTTGGGATCACAGTAAAGATATTTGCAGGTTCTTTGGGTTAGGAAGAAGACATAGATGCAGAACATTACTGCAGACCAGAAGAGTGTGATTCATTTCAGATGGAAATCCACCTGCTCTCTTCAATAGGAGACGTATTTCAGACTAAATCTGGATAGTAATTGTATTTTTCCATTCTGAAAAGTTTTTTCAGTTGCAAATATTCTTCTATTCCTGCACTGATGCAAACCTAATGGGAAGTCTCTCTCTCTTCAATTCAAACAACAGCAAAAAATACAAAGAGAAACGATGAATGATGACTAAACTTCCCCAAGGAATGTTTCATCCCAAATGGTATATCCCTGGAAAAAAATCCTAAGTTTCAGTGGATGGGAGTCCATTTTTTTGTCTGTTGTTTTTTTTAAAGACTTCTTTGAAAAATTTCACACTGGAAATTTTGTTACAGACAGTGCTGAGCAGAAGCTGCTACAGAGAAGGAGATGCAGAGGTATTTTGCTCCTGCTAGGCATTGTTTCTCAGTTTGATTAAGCTCTTAATCTTGCATTTTCTCTGTGGGTATCAGGCTCCAGAAAGCTGCCTTATTCTCATGCCTAAAGGGAAATAAGATTCAACTTCAAACAAACAACAATCACCACTCCATTTTTGATCATAATCTGGGGGGGGAAATGTATCGTGAAGCACGACAGCTTCAAAAAATCAACTTTGGGAGTCAGAATATAAGAATCTGTCAGAGCTAATCACTTCAAATAATGCTGCAATAGAAGACTGAACTCACCACAAGAAGCAGTTGCAGAAAGAGATAAAAAGGTTACACGCTGAGTGATCTGATGTGAATAAGAAAGATGCTATTCTTAAAGCCCTGAGCTCCCATGATGCAGTATTTCAGCTTTGGGCTGAAATGGTAAAGCAAAACCAAAATTGTGCACTGATAACGTCAGAGCAATCAGCTGCTGGGATGGGAGGAGAATTCCTACTTCAAAACCATCTTTTTTTGTTGAACTGAGATTATTAGTATTTAAAATAGCAGCAACTGAAGCCACTGAATCCAAGCTGCACTGTGCTAATCTTTATTTCATACAATACAATAGACAGCCATTGCCCCATGGGCTGTAAATGTATAAATGGACAAACCAGATGTATGGTTGGAGGGGATATCGGGAGGAAATTATCAACCTAATGCTAAATATCAGATCAGCATCAGAGATGACAACACAATACAGGGTCCTAGATTTCTACCTGCTTCAGCCAAGCATCCCCTAAAGCTGTCTCCCCCCGGAGGATTCACATTTTGCATTAAACAAATCTCAACCGGGTGAGTTTTTTCCCTGCTGGAAATGGGTAGGAAAGTGACAGCAGCTGTTAGAAAGTAAATCCCATGGGTTAATGACCTGTTCTACTTTCACCTCTGAATGAGAAGCCTTTTGGAATAAAGCATGGAAAGAGACATGCCGCGGGGAACAGGGAATGAGTCCAGGTCTTCCTGGGATACATGCGGGCACCTTTTCTGGGAGTTAAAAGCTGTTCCACAGATGCTCAAACATCTGAAGAACAGCAGGTATCAGCTGCAGTGAAACCTGGGCTGGCAGGATGCATTCAACCCTCGTCAAGCCATGTTCAGGAAAGGTGAATTCAACAGACGGGGAAAGGAGTTTCTTGGGAAGATTAAAGAAATGTTGTCACACAAGGAGAGACTGCAAAAGCCCATCTGTAGAGCCTGGCTCCAGCTAAACACAGCAGGAAGAAAATACCAAGTTGGGAGAGAAGCTGTGAAAGCTGCAGGCTGATGTTAAAAAAAGGAGCAAATGAGCAAAAGTTTTCCTTAACTTTTAACCTTGGAGCAACCTGCTGATAGGACTAGTGAGGCAAAAAAGTAGTGATGCTTTTCAAACTGAGCTAGAACAGCTGGTGAACTGGATATTGTAATGGGCTTCATTATAGAATTGAATTAATTGGTCCTCTCCAGCCTTTGCTTCTAAGAAGATGCTGCTCTTCTTCAGAAGATAATTTTCTTGGAAAACAAATATTTTAAAAGCTCACGAAACTTGTAAAGTTTCTTTCCTGTGGCAATATCATGACGTATTTAACAAATGTGTGAATAACTGATAACACCTCGGAGAAGCTCCTGTGATCATTTAGTCGTTTCATCTTTATTCTGGATGGAATCTATTTCATCTATTTCTTAATGTGAAAGCTGGACCTTTCACATTTTTAAGATTTTCACCTCTAAAACCTGAATTCTTTTGTCCAAAAGCCCCCAAGATTTCTCCCAAACTGAAAGACCAACTATCATTACAAAGCAAGCTGGTGAATTGTATTTAGCCTGGAGTTTGTAATAGACATATTTATAGCGATCTTTTGACCTCCCTCAAGATGATTCATTTTTTGAGAAAGCTTGAAGCCTGCCTTTAAAGGATATTTTCACTTCTACATAGATCCATATCTGTTGCTTCTGGGAAAAAAAAGAAAAATCGTAATACACTACACTGGTATTGGTACATTAATCACACATATGTGATGATGATCCTTGATAATGGAGCATAAAAATACAATACAGCATTTAAGGTAGGGGTCTGATTACATGTCATGCAGCAAGAGTTGAGCCACTATATTTAGATGCTGACTAATTTGGGAGGGTGCATATCTGTCTTCCTGAGGGATTTCTGTAGCTGCACTTCCTGAGGTATCTGAAGACTTCACAGCCACCTGGGAATTTTGCTTCTGGTGTTCCTACAAGGTTGGAAAGTTCTGACCTCCCCTGCCTCACCAATGCCTCCTGAGGCTCCCTACCTCTGCAAGTACTATCACTTCTCCTGGATCTCCCACGAGTGGCAAAATCACTGTGTCTTTATTGTGCCTTTGCTTGTGGTATCACCTGAACAGGGCTGAACTGAAGGACATGTCCCAAGAAAACTGTACCTGAGATTATGGAGATCTGGTTTCCCTGGTATGGCATCACCCCTATGTACACTTACACCATATGTCTGAAAATACTGGTTAGAATTAACTGAGCCTAATTCTTAGTTAAAATATGGGCAATTAATTTTTTCTCCTACAGTGTATGTAGAAGGGAAGGAGTAGAGAGTTCTTGAGTAGGCATAATTGCTCATCTTCACATTCCCCTTAACAGTACCCCAGAATGTATCTCCAGTCCAGGTCACTGTGTTCACCTGCAAGATAGCTCAAAGGAGAAGTCCTTACCTAGGGGACATGGGGTCCCCACATCTGCACTGCTGCTGAGACACATTTTCTGGGACCTGGAAAAAAAAGCACTGCTCACATCTAAGCTGAGGAGCCATGGTTACAAACCCCTCAAGATTAGCAGAAGCCAACTCAGCAGTGACTTTCTCAGCTTGAAAAACATCCATAACTGGGAGAGGCTCAGGGACTTTCAGCCCATGCAGGCAGAGCCATCAGTGGCAAAAGCTGGAGGAGGCTGGAGCAAAAGGCTGGCAGAGAGGTTGGCAAGGAGAGGCTGTGAGAGTGAAGCAAGCCCTGGAGAGCTGGGAATCATCCATCACTCAGCCCGGAGCTACAGCAACAGGAAAAGACATGACAATCAATCTTTCTGACTTACTTGGCTACATGATCGAGGAACATGAAGCACTGCATCGTAAGGTTGCTGTACTTGGAAAGGTATTTCAAGTCCACAGTGTACTGAACCAGGGCGTACTGAGCAAGGCTGGATGGGAGGTTATTGATTGATTCTTACAGAGACAGCAAACTCTTTGGTGTAGTAATAAAAAGACCACACATAAAGATAGTGCATGGGAGCCATACAACCCCCAGACTCCTTTAATCAGGCCCCAGGAACCTGGCAATGAAGGATGTCTGAATGTCTGTGGCAAGAATGCAGTCCCACAGAGCACAAAGCCAGCGTGGGCCACGCAAGGTTAGAGATGGCTGAGCCAGAGGACACGGGAACTCAATCTCTCTTCAGCACAGGGATCTGTCTATCCCTGCTTTGTAACAGGTGGATGGCCAAATAACAGGATCATATTTGATTGCCCTGCTCAGAAATGTCAGGTCACCATTGAAAGGGCAGCTGCACTAAATTAATATGATTTTAAAATCACCACATTTAGCTATAATTAAGAGTAGCAAACAAGAAAGTTTAATTTGTTACTGTTACTCATAAGTTGTTTTTTTTTTTCATTTTTGTTTTTAAATTGCTTTTCTGGAAAAAAAGAAATTACTTCTTTGTAGCTCCTTGATGGTCAGATTCGCAGCTAGTTACAACCTGAAGAATAAATAAGGTATTTCTTTTGGCTGATTTGGAGAACTATTTGTGCATATGCTTAAAGTTATTAGTATCTTGGAACTGCCATTCATAATTCTCTAAATCACTACATTTTTAAAAATTCTTAATCTATGTAAAGATTATTTTGGATATAGATTAGGAAACAGCTAGAAATCCAGAAAACTAACATTTAAACTACTAATAGGTAAGTCAAACAACATCACCAGTGATGGATAGAAGTCACTTAAAATACTTTGCATTAAAACATATGGTTTGTTCTCCAAAGAAAGTGTGCTAATGGTATTTATTTTCCTTTTGGAGTTCATCAGAAATTTAGATCTCAGCCTAATTCTTAGCCCTGGTTTCGAAGAGAAAAACAAACTTCCCTTTTTTTGTTGTCTGTTCTGCCTCTTAGCTTTGAATGAGTTAGCTGTTGGACTGATGTAAATTGGAGAGAAAAGCACAGAAAATGTGATTCAGCTGCAAAAGGGATCTCAGCTGTCAAACCGATACACCACTTCAGTAAACTTGCACTCCTGGCAACTGGCCAGTTCAGCCAGTTTTTAAAATTTAAAGCAGTTCACCTCTCCTGACAGCTGTTATTTTTAAACCTTGGTCCTTCACCTTCCTTGTCCTCCAGAGGAAACAGCCTGGATCTTCAAGGCTCATAGCAGCCTCTGCAGCCCATCCTGTCTGTGCCCCCCTTCTCAACCCAAGCTGTGAAGCCAGAAGGGTAGGGCAGAGCCAGGCACCTCTTGCATGGGGAGAGGAAAGGGAAAAGAGGCAGAAGATGCCACAGGCAGATGCTACAAAGAGGAGAGAGCTGCCCAGCAGCCCACCCTGCATTATGTTCCCAAGCAATTAATTGAGAGAATTAGGGTTTGTAACATGTTTCCTCATAAACTAAGACAGTGCTTAGACTAGTCAATATGTGTTTGTAAGGAGAATTATGGCTGCATCCCATGCTTCTCGGGTGCTTTGCTGACTCATTTGCTAGGTAAATACTGCAAAAGATTAAGGTGCTTGAATACTGCTCCAAAAAGCAGATAGGGACTGACTGAATTTTAAAGGATGCACATAACCATGACTTATTTTTGTTCTGAAAGCAACTTATGTGCTTCACATATGGATGTTTTTGAATGCAACCCCAAAATAACAAACTCCAGTTGGTTGGAGAGTACAGCAAAGCTGTAAACAGCCAAATTTTCCAGGGAAGTAAGTAGTACTTAGGAGGTCTTAGTCAAAGGCTATCTCATATCACTATTAGTCTCTTATATAGTCACTATTAGACTCTTAAAGGATGATGCATGCCTTGGAAATTACCCATCTCTGTGATTACCTCTGGTAAATATGTCTTGGATGGAAGTTCCATGGTGCCTCACCACCTGCTCTCAGATGCTGGGAAGCACTGGTTAGCAATTGCTGAGGGCATCATCTCAAAAGGTGTTCCCACATACTTGGAAGGTACATAAAACTGCTGTCATTGCTGAGAAGACTGCTCAGGCATCACACCAGGGCTCACGCCAGACAGTCAGCACTCTGGGCCAGAGAAAGAGACAGAAAAGTACGCTTGGCAGAAGGTGGCTATGGCTGCACTGCAAAGTTATCCACTCCAGAGAGAGCTTTCTATCCCCTAAACATGCAGTACAGCATGAGTTGTATCTGTCTTGCAGAGAGCTACCTGCATGAGAGTGGCTGCATCTGCAATGCACAGTGCCTGGTCTTGAGCCTCCTTGGGCATCCATGGACATTTACTACTCTGCTTGTAGTTTACTCTCCCCCCACAATCATGAGTTTTGGAGTTCGAAATTATGTGGGTTGTGTAGCCCACCAGGGTGTCTTTTTTATAGCTCCATCCTATATGTTACATGCCCTGGGAAGAAGTAGAAGGGACTTGTGAGCACACAGTGCCTGGGCATACAACACTGGAGGGT
Organism: Florisuga fusca; assembly: GCA_038090715.1. NCBI lineage: Eukaryota > Metazoa > Chordata > Aves > Apodiformes > Trochilidae > Florisuga > Florisuga fusca. Next base: position 5,694,670 of record JAAWXA010000003.1, read on the forward strand.
TAAAGAAGCCAGTCCTGGTGCAGACTCCAACATACTGCCTGAAGGGCAGAGCTAAATGTCCACGGAAGGACACTCAGCTTTTGCCTCAGAAGCAGCTTGTTTATCCATTCCAAAAGAGACGCCAGGGGTGAGCTAACATATATGCAGTGTGGATGATCCCATGGCCAGGATTCAAGGGAAAATCTGGGAGCTAAGTTACTGGCTGTACAGACATGCTTCCTGATGCCCTGTCCTGTGAGGTGGAGGGAGCTGACCCAGAATCGCATCAGCTCTGTCCTACTCCTGGGGTGTAGGACACAGAGTTCACAGCCAAAGCAGTAGATTATTCCTCTGTTCAAGTCTTGGAGTCTCTTTAAATGCCTTTTTAGTATTAAAAACTTACTTTCCCCCCCCCCACTGGTGTTGTCTTGGGTGCTGTTAGGGAAGAACCTTAGTCTGGTCCCAGCACAGGATGGCTCTTAGAGCTTGTGCCAGTGCAGACTGGCTGAGTGAGCACCATTTCACTATCCACATGGTAACTGCAACATAAATGTGGTCGTAGCCCATGATTTCCCTACTGTATTCTTCTCACAAACTGCGTGCATAGAGCTGACAGGCTGCACAGTGTTTGGGAGATGTCAAGTCCCATCTCCCCCACAAACAGAGCTTTCCAAACTGCGCCAGCACTGAACAGAGCTATTCCATCCGTCAGCCCCTGGTATTTATTTTCATATGTCAAAAAACAAATTTGAGCCTGAAGGCTCCCAGGAAGACCCTGGAGTCTGGATCCAGGCTATGATCAAAAGGTGTAAAAGCCACAGGTATTTATATTAATATGTACAGTTTTATGCACATGGAAAATATTTTAAGGAAGCCAGAATTATCAAATGCACAGCAGGTTTTTACTGTATCTTTAGTGTCTAAGTCTACATCCACATTCATGTTCAGGCTGGCTTTTTGTCATGTTCAGGATGGCTGTTCTGCAACCATATGGAGATGCCATATTTTGGGCCTGTAGTAAAAGTCCGTATTTCATTTTTAAAAAGACTTGAAAGAATAGTCTAGTCTACAAGTGAGACAGAGACAGGAAATGACACCCATCAGGATTTAAAAGTAAGGAAGAGATGGAAACTGGAGAGAACAGCCTGATCCCTGCCCAAAACAGGGAAGTTGTTTCTGCCCCTCTCCCTGGTGGGGCCAGTGTTCAAGGCCAGGTTGAATGGGGCTTAGAGCAACCTGATCTGATGGGAGGTGTCCCTACCCATGGCAAGGGGTCTGGAAGTGAATGATCTTTAAGGTCCTTTCCAACTCAAACCATTCAGGGATCCCTATGTCACATTTAAGACTGGGCTCTTAGTAGCAGGTTTGAAACACCTCCAAATTCTCCATGAAGAAATGTGAAAGACCCCTCTGAAACTGACTCCAAGCAGTGTCTCTGATGCTTCTGGATATCCATGATAGGTCTCTTCCCCCATTTTTTTTTTTTGCTTAAATCCTCCCTTCTGAAGAATAGGGGATTGTATTTTTCCTGGACTGCTGACCATAGTAGTTCAGAATTCATGAGCCAGGCTCTGATGATGATGCCAGATGGCCATACAAGGCTTAGACTGCAGACATGGCTTACCCTGACGGAAACCACAGCAGTCTTTCACCACTGAGCAGCTAATTACCTACAACATGTTGGGATGTTTTCCAGGTACAGATAGGGGCAGAACTGTCTTCCACAAGCAAACCGCATTAGTCTACCTGTAAGTTCTGCATCCTCATTTTAACAGGAGAAAGACAACCTCTTATTCTCTTGCAGTTAAGGTCTAGTGTAAACTGCAAATTACAAGATTGAATATCTCTTCCAGGGCGGATTAACAGGCTTTACCCTCTTTACTCAGATGGGGATTTGCAGCTGTGTAAACGAAATGAGAATTGCATCTTATATCTGTGCCAAGAAAATGTGCTAAATACATAAACAGGCTGAACTGAGTATGATTTAATCTTCAAAAGCAGACACATTTTGAAGGATTTCATTTCCTTTCCCTTCCAAAAGTCAAGCTCTTACTGTGAGCCTGTATCTACAGAAAGATATTGTTTGTGAAGACCCACTAATCTGTTCTTTGTCTTAGTACCATGACCCACAGCAGCTAAGGTAAGGAGAAGCTCGTGTCTCAAGGCCTTAGTAAGAAGTAGGGAAGCTCAGAGGAGCTTGCTGAGCAATTCTTTTCCTTGTTTCTCTAAATATGAACCTAGAATCCTAAGAGCAGAGTCATAAATCAGATTCAACTCCAGCTAAGGAAAAGACACTTATCAGTAGGATGCAATGAGGTTGGACATTATGGCAAAAATATAGAAGAGGCATGAGCCTACATAGTGTTCATGAGCAGGTGTATACCCAGTGGTAAGTTGATAGTTGCTTGCTATGAAACATTTATCTGTGGCTTACTAGCAAAATTAAGATTCAGCTGGACAGGATGAGAGGAGGAAATCCTTTTGGTGGGTGGCAATGTGCAGAGGGATGTTTCTGTTTCAGAACTGGACCCATGATCAAAACCTCTGGAAGATGGTATTTCTCACATGGAGGAACCACATGGAGAGAGGCTTAGGACAGGGTGTTGCCTGCCCAGCCTGGATTATCTCTGTGACAAGGATGCCTGTTTCTCTGCACAATGGCACTTTACTTTCAAGAAACTGGAGATGCAGTGGCTCAGTCATCCATGAGCTTGTGGCCTTTGCAGAGCCACATTGGAGCTGGGCTTGGGGCTGTTCTGGCAGCTCCAGCTTGGTGGCTTTAGTTAAACCTGCCTGTTTATTAAGGTGACATTTGTTCAAACACTCTCCTGAGCTCTGCCATCCCTGCATGCATGGATTGCCTCTTTTAGCTGCTGTAGCTCCAGCAGACAGCTCTGCAGCTCTCTTGCTACATAACATACCTAAACAAACCTTCCCCACTGGTGAGTCTCCCATCTATTGTACTGAGAGTCCAGACAGTGTCCGAGTCATTCTCCTCCATCCCCTCTGAGGTGGAGGTGTTTCTGATGAGCTTAGCACTGCTTTTCAGAGAGTGAAGAGGAGACAGCTGTGTTCTGGGAAATATTTCTGTGTTTTTCCCGTTTAAGGAAGGTTTGAATTCAGGAATGCCCCCGGTTTGCTTTGCCTTTGCTAAAAAGGCACAAGGAATTGCTGCTGACAGGATCATCTGGGATCTGCTGAAGTTTCTCCCTGTGCTGAGAGTTTCCTATGAATGTGCAGATAGATGCAGATGTAACTGCAGCCTGAGGAGAGGTAAGACTGAGAGAAGCAGAGGAGGTTATCATCATATGTAGCAGTATGCCCTCTAGGGAGGGGGGATGAGCAGGCAGGAGAGGGATGTCACCCTCCTGCTGAGGTGAATGGGAGCCCCAGCCCTCCTGGGACATGGTGTTCAGGGGTGTTTCTTCCACATGTGTGTGCTTGCACACAAACTGTTTCTCATCAGGTGTATGGCTTAATGAGAATCATCTGCCTTCCCTTGTAGGAGGCTGGGGCATTCACTAGCTGAGCTGGGAAGTTATAGCTTATGTCAAAGAAAAAATAAAGGAAGCAAGAAAAGAGGTTAATGCTGCTTACTCTTGATGAAGCTTTTACCTTCCAAATGTCACATTCTTCAAAACCAATCAGCCAGTCATGCTCTAGGCTTTAACAGCTGTAACTCCAATTTGTCCAAGAAAATTAATTGATCTGCTGCATGAAAACACAAAACACAGCAAAAAAATTAATCCAGTTTGCATGGTAGGAGGCTCTGCACTACATGGTTTTTGTCTGTCCCCACTTTGCTGCCAATGTGGCCTGTTCAGCCTCCCCCAGATGACAGAGCCTGCTCCAAACTCTGCCTCTGAAATGCCTGAGCTCCTAAGATGCAGCAACCACACTGAGTTTCCCCGTAAAGAAATACAGTTTTAATTATTGCTATCAATCAGCCCGTGAGCAGCGGAACAACCAGCTCACCCGGATGATTAGCATTCCTGCTGCTGGAGCAGCATGAATCCAGCTTCGCCGAGGGAGGTAAATGTTGATTGACATCTTTCCACGCTCACCACGCTGCTGTCTCCTTCCCTGGGAGAAGGACACGTTCTCTTTTGTCCGCGTCTGACAACACTGAACATCACCTTTCAGCATTCTGTGACACCAACATAAATAGTTCCAGACCTCAGGACAGGGGGTGAGATGCCCAGGGTCAGATTTTAGAAGCAAAGAAAACTCTTCCAACAAGAAGATGTGCACCTTCTCATTTTTTAGACATGCATTCCTTATTTATTTACCCAAACTGCCTCCCAGATGCCTTTGTAACAGCAGACTCGACCTGGATTTCTGCTTGTGAGAATTTCCTGCAGTGCTGTGTCTGAAGGCTGAGATGTGCTGCAGCCTGCCCCAGGAAGACTCTTGGGACTCTTGTCACAGGGTTGCTCATGAAAGGCAGGGTTGTGCATGCTGCTTGGATTATGGAGGGATAAGAAAGGCTGGTGTTCATTGCAATGGTGTGTTCTTGCAGAGTTACATCTAGAGATGTCAGAGGGTCTGAGGTGGTAGCTCCTTTCCAGAAGAGGACTGCCCCTGCAGGGCACTTCTCAGTGTCTGAGTCAGTTGAGTTATACAAGTGACAAAAAAGCAACATGGCTTTCACTGCATCCTCCTGGAGATTAGTCCAAGGCCAGCCAGATCCCATCATTCCAGAGACTGTCATGGCATCAGGGTAAATGTTGTGCTCCTCAGCTCATGCCAAAGAGTTTTCTCTTTTAATTGATGGAGTGTGTGTGGACTATGGTTATACTCTCTATTAATCTCCTTGTTTAAGGCACCTCCCATCCCTACAGAGGCACAGATACACAGCTGCTATCTCTTTCAACCAAATGGACATTTTCATCAGGCAAAGAAATTGTTAATGCAGTTAGGGATTTTCGACATGGTACTGCGTGTTTACCAAGGAGGTATGAAATCCTGCTTCCAAGCAGGCAGCAGCCAGCAAATGTGTAGGGAGAGCTTCTTTCCTCTTGGGTCCTATAATCTTTTAAAGAGCATAAAGTACAGAGGCCTCTTTCTCCAGGCTCTCTTCAGCCCATCTATTTCCTTTTCCAAATGTTGCTGTCTGTTTTTCACAGGCACCCAGACCTTCATGGAACAGTAATTGGAAAAAGCCTTTCATCTGCCTTTAATTTGGGCAGAAATAAGCTATCTAGTGGAGGCAGCAGATGCTCTTGTTCTAGTTACTTTACAGAGGAGATTATCTTTTATCTTATAGAAAAGGTTTTGTGGGTATCTCCTTCATAAAGATGCATAATTCCTTGATTTGTTGAGGTATCAAAAAGATCATCATTGTGTCAACACGAGCATCTGAAGAGGCCAGAGAGAAGAAATGAAAGGCATTGGTCCAGGGTCCATTGGAGAGCTTCATGGCCATCCCTGCTGTCAGAGGTACCCATGTTTTTTCAAAGAGGAGTAGCCCCAGCAGACCTTGGGGTCCTCAACTCTCGAAGCACCAGGAATGTGAGGGTCACACTTCCAGAGGCGTGGGTTCAGGCTCTTCTCCAAATAAGGCGAAACTGAGATGCCAAAAGCAGATTTGCCCCTCTGCAGATTTCTGGGGAGGATCCTGGCAAGGTGTGACTGAGAGGACAGGGAGATGTGGTCCTCTGGGAGAAGAGGGTATCTCAGCTGGACTCCAGGCAAGGAGTCAGAGCATGCTCCACCATTACCCAGGATCTTTCAAGTAAAGGACAAGACTTGGGCTCATTATTCCAAAAGAAAACTTACCAGAGTCACATAAATAGTAGGTACTGCCTTTCAAGGCTGTGACACAAACCAGTGCAGTCCAAGCTGCTTGAGTTTAATTTCCTGGCTGACATACATGGTCTGTGTACCCAATATCATTTTGCTGCCAGCTACTTATCTCATATGTCTCTTCAACCACTGTTGCTTTCTATTCCCCCCTCATAGGTAGGGTCTGTATTTTTTGCTGTATTCAACAAGCCAGCGTTTTTCACAGCTTGATCTTACTGTCTTCGCTACCTATGCATCCTCTCTTTAGGCTGCTGATGCAAATGTGGTTGATGCTTTTGAACCTGGACTGGCATACATGCCTCAGAGTTACTTGTGACTTCAGTCTGGGTTTCAGAAATTAAGTGCTTTGTTGGGGTCTTCTCTGAGAACTGGAGAAAGGCCAAGTGTGTCCACTTCACTATGCAGCCATCCATCTCCACAGAGTTTCACAATAATACCCATCTGTTCTTTAGCTTGTTTAGAAGAAAGGATCATGGGGTTACCATTAACACATCTTGTTGAGACTGTGTTTAAAAATATTCACTGCCCATCTGTGTGGAGAGAAAAAAATCCATTTCTGTTAACAAGGTCATTTTCCTTCTGATGCTTGTTGTCTGCAGTACCCAACTTGGCACAATGAGTGTTGGTAGAAGGGAAGAGCTTTATAGCAAGTGAATTGGTGCCTAACTTTGAACAGGACTGTCCAGAGTCAACTGGAGAGTGAGAGGAAAGGTTTGGATGCAGGAAAGTGGCAGAAGAACATGAAGCAAGGCAAGTATTTGTAATGTGTCCCATCCTCACTCTCAAGTCCCACTGAAGAAAAAGACTCCCATGCTGCCTATGCTGCTATGCTTGGGGTAGCATTAGCAGGAATCTGTTAAATGCATGGTCACTGGCATCCTCCTGGCCAAAGAAGGTCCATGAAGGGTGGTTTTGCAGAGTGCAAGCACTGCACTGACCACTAATTGAGATCCAACTCCGTTGTGCTTGGGCACTCTTCTCTTTTACTCTTCCTGACATTGGCAGACAACAGAGAGAAGCAGATATTTGAAAGAATATGGCTATTTTCTCATTTAAGGGGGAATTTGACTGTCATGCCAAACTCCAGAAAATGGCTGGCATTGAGTGCTTGTAAATCCCTGAGTGTGCAAAGAGGTTGAGAGGGGTAACCACCAGGGAGATCACTGTACCTCTGCCATCCCCAGCAAGAAAGCCTCTCCAAGAGCCATTTGACCCATTTTTAGACTCATCCCTTTCTACCTTCTTTCTCAGAGCTGACATTTCCCTCCAGCAGCAATGAAGCCCTGTGGCAGGCACTTACCCTCCCTCCCCCAACTTGTTTGAACTCTTGGGATCTGTCTTTCTACTTGTGTCCGTACACTGGGTTAGACTCAGTGCTTGTGTCACAGTGGAGAAAAATGCAAAGCAACCGTGGCTACAGAGACATTTGAGAGAAATAGGAGGCAGAAACTCATGTTTGGCTGTGAAGTCCATGTATGCCAGCCAGAAAAGTAAATGTAAAATTGGGCTATGGTTTGCATCAATGTCTGTCATAGCCTCAAGAGGCAATACCCCCTCTACATGGCTCCAGCCTGATGTGTTAGGACAGACAGAGGAGGGTGAGGAAGGTGGATGCTCTCTGTGTGTGGCAGCAAGGTCTGACAGTCTAAATAAAGCTGAGGGACATCTCCATCACTCCGCATGGATGGAGGTGACATTCTCTTTGCACTGCAGCTATGGGACACTTAGGAAATGCAAAACCTTTAGCTTAAGCAAGAGTTTAAAACTGTGCTGTGACATATTTCTTGGCTATTTACAACTTTGTGTGATCTCAGTGGGGTAAGGACCAACACGGTGCAGTTTTCAGCTTCCTTCTGCAATAATCAGAGGGAAAGTGACAGGACCTGAAATTTCATTCTTACCTCTACCTGCAATTTTCATCTTAGTGTTGTAGCCTGGGGTTGGTCAAAAGCTACCCTCAAAGGAGCTTGCAGGCCCAAGACAGAAAACGTGAGGACTTTTCAGTGCACACTGGCTTCCACACAAGGGCTAACCCAGGTGCTGATAAATAGATCATAACCTTCTTAATTGTGAGTCCATCCCCTCTGGAAGTGGTGGTACAAGGTGTGACCATCTCTCCCTCTCTTCCTCTCACAGATCCACTTTCGTGAATCCTGTGGGCCACTACTTGCCTACTTGTTCCCTTTCCACAAGTACATCTACCTTCAGAATAGCTGGAATGAGCTTGCCAACTCCTTCTGTCACCTTTGCTTGCTTCCTCCTGTCCAGAGGACAAGAAATGCCTGGAAGTACACCAAAAAAAATGTATATGTTAGCCTTGCTTCAGCAGCCCATATAATTAATATCTTGAAGCCCAGCCTCTGGAGTGCTGGAAAACTGCACCTTGGCTAGGGATTATTCCTGTAAAGAAAAAAAAAAACAATCCAGCCAGAGAGCAGGTAATGAACTGGCCAATCTTTGCCCAGCCAAACACTCCTCATCCCTGCAGATGATCCAAGCTTGAAGAGGCTTGGCCAGGTTCCCTGAGAAACATAACCGGGCATGTTTGGCAGGCTAAGGCACTGGGGGATACCAAAATGTTAATATCTGGGCAGCCAAGGCTTTTTGCTTATATGGCAGCTACGTAGGAAGTCCTAGCACCTCCAACTAGGTGCTAATGGGACACCAGAGGTGTTTGTAGTAATGTCAATACTGCCTCACCAAGCATTTTGAAGAGTGAGTCACCTCTTCCCAAATCATAAGACTTGTCTTGCAAGTTAATATTTCTTTTCTGACTGAAAATAGGAATAGAATTCCAAACTTTTGAATCTGAAGGGTTAATCCAAATGATGCTAACTGGATTTTTTCTGCATGCATGAAAACTTTGGTTTGTTGTATTTATGTTGCTTTCTCTGCTTTAAAATAAAAATAAAACGGAGATATTTTTTTCTCTCATCACAAAGATCCAAATCTGGGAGGCCTTGAATCTCATCAGCTGCTAGGAGATTTATTGTAAAATCACAAAGATTTGCACTGGTTGTTGAGCAGCCATATGCTCAGCTCAGAACAGTGCCCTTTTGCACCTCTTGCCAAGCTGCCTATCTGTCCACTTTAAAGCTCTTCCTGCTGGCAAGATTTTACATTAGCTCAGATAGAGTGAGGACATCAGATTTACTCTCCATTTGCCCTTTTCTGTATTTTCAAATAAAATTTCTCTGTCATGATACAGTTGCTAGTGGTGTCTAAAAACCACATAACTGAGGATGCAATGAGCCAAGACGAAAGCAGATCTCAAATCAATCCCATGAACTGGGTGGAAAACCCTCTTGGAGACTCAATCTGGAAACAAGCCCCTGGCTTCTCTTCACCTTTTCTCTTTGCCTATAGGGGGAGGACAGAGGAGCTGCTTGGCTGTTCACTTGAAAATTCCTCGTGTCTTAGATGTCCATGCTTCCTACTGGCAAGGAAAGAAAAAGCTGCCACACAACCCCTTCATCTTGTCCTTGGAGCTGTGTTTCTGTGGTGAAGGCCAGGAGCACGGGGCTTTGTAAGGCTGAGTGTGCTGAGATCCACCGAGGGATAGAGCACAGCCTTCAGAGGATCATAAGTCTTATTTTAAGTAGTGCACCTGGAGCACCCTTGGTTGGCTGCTGGTGGCGGCCAAAACCACTGAGCCAGTGACCTTTCTTAGGACATGCTCTGATGGGTGATGGATGGGGTGATTTGGCAGCTACTGCTGTTGCCCAAAACCTTGTGAATCCCCTGGAAGGAAATGCAAAGCAAGGGGGAGTTTTTACAGAGAGCAAAAAGCTCTGGCAGATCACCAAATTTTGCTTATCTTATTTTGGAAGCCGGTTTTGCTTCCAACCGAGAATGGAAGCGTTGGTTGACAAGGCATTGTGTGTGCCAGAGCAGGGAAGTGCCCTTTCCCACCTTCCCAGCCTGCTCATGGTTGCATAAGCCTGAAAGCGCAGAGTCTGAGGTTGCTATGCCAACTCCTGTCCCTAATTCCTCCCATCCATCTCCCCATCTGAAGGACGACGTGGGCCTTTAGGAGGGGGAGCCCACCTCGGAACAATACACTGGCAGCAAAAGCTTTGGTCCACCGGTGGAGCAGCCTGAAGGACTCTGGGAGGTGTGTGGTGTAGCCTGTGGCCCTCATGCCCCCAAAGGGGGACTGCTCAAAGCAAGTGTTTTGCAGCACTTCTGCTGCGTTATCCCAAGTGTTTTACCTTTGCTGCTGAATTTGCTTTCAAGTCCTCCCTGGCAGCACGGAGCCTGTGCTGTCACTCACCAAAAGAATCGCAAGTGCAGCATGAATCTGTGTGCCTGGTTTCCTTTTGTAGCATTAAAATAGTGTAAAGTGCCTTTCAAAGACACTGAGAAGGAGGAATCACTGTTTCCGGGTGCTTACATAAAGTGTCTTCAAGTGCAAAAGTGAAAAACACTGAACTCCTTATGCTCTTCCCCTTATCCGTGCCTTATGAAAGGCATGATATAGAATTAAACTCTATGGTAAAAGTGGCAAATCCTTGAGACAGAGCGAAAATGCAAGGAGGCTTAGGTCTGTACCACACGGAAGAGGATGGCAGATGAAGCAGCTGTGAACTTTTGCATCCTATCCTAATTAGCAGTAACTTCCAGCAGTGAACAAATTCTTACAGCTTTCCTGTTGTCTCTTCTTGTTCTACCTGCCACATAAAACACAGACCCTTTTCTCTACACTACAACAGTATTAGGAGTGAGAATCCTGATAGGTTAGTTTGCTAGTAGTTAAATTTGTCCTTTCTGTTCATCTCGCAGTTGCAGTTGCCCTCTGCTTTGAAGCAAAGTGCAGGTCAGTGCCAATGTGAGCCTTGAATAATCTGTTAGTCTCATCCGGCACCGAAGATGGAAAATTTTTTTGCTAATTGGACAGTTGTGAGATAACCTGAAGAGGAATGAGCTCCTCTGGACAGGGAGAAGCTGGGAGCACACAGAGTCATGAAGAAAGTAATGGGCAAATTTATATTCCCGTATACATCCTCCAAACCTTCCGCCAGAACAAGCAGATAGAAAATGCCTCAGGTCTGATTTCCTTTTACTCAGCGGCTTGTTTAGTCATTTACACCACAGCAAAGGCCACTTTGGAAGGCTCTCATGTCAGAACGATAGCTTTCTACATGGCTAGACCTGGGGTGCCAGGAGAGCACAGCCTGGGGAGAAGAAAAGAGCTTGTTGCAAGGAAAGCCTGGTGTTGCCCTACAGCTTCTGCTGTGGAGGGTTTCAGGGCATAGTTTCAGGGAGGATTGTCCCACTCCTAAAAACTTGTCCCTGATGAGGCAGGCAGCAGCACTGCTGGCTCCATACAAACAAGAACTTCTTGCAGCTGTCACTGAAATATCTGCATTTTTCCCCATTCTAGATCATCAGACATATTTGAAGGCAGAGGAACCACCCTGGTTCAAGAAAATTTTCCAGTGTCACATTAACTAAAGGGACCCACTCAAATTTGACCACTCTCAGTAAATATGTGCAAATACAGAAGCTTTAGTCAGAGCTCAGACTTTGTAGTTAAACAATAAGATGCCAGTCATTTTCAATGCAGTGAAAAACGTGAGCCTGCAGCACGCTCAGGTCTTCTTTCTTCTTATCTTTTTTGTTTTAATCTTGCAAATTCTAAGTCTGTTTCATGATTCTCAGGACCTGATGTGTATTTGTGGAGAGACTGTAGCAGGCAACAGTGCCTTCTGAAAACTGGGGCAAAGCAGTTCTGTGCTCTGGTTCCTTTCAAGGACACATATGAGGTTATCGACATGTCCATTATCTATACTTGCCTGGGAGGTTTTGGTACTCCACAAAGAGCTTTTGTTATACACACCTCTCTGTGTGCTGTGTCACCTCCTGGCCATACAGCTGATGCCCAGGACTGGGGATGACAAGATGAGGACTCTATTTCCAGTCCTTCAGCCTGCAGGCTATTATTTTGAGTGGGCCTTTGGACACAGGTACAACCTGTTCTTCTCACGCTTCAAACTGGCCAAAAGCTATGCAGTGTCTCAACAGTGCTGATTAACTCATGTTCAGCAGCTCATTAGTGATGGCTGCTCAGTTCTCAATTAGTTTGGATTGGGGCAAGAGGGACCTCATGTCTGGCGAAGCTCACCCTGAGTGACCTGGGTCTGATGTCTTAAAACTTGCATTCATGTTCAGTTTTTCCATTTGTAAACTGCTAAGATATTTATGTTCCTAAAAAACAGGAGGGACTGAGCCTAGCTTCCTAGGTGTCTACAGAATGTCTGGAGATGTTAGCCAAAAAGTTAGACTAAGAGTGTAACTTTAATAATTGTCATTATCATTATAATAATTTCACTTTGGATCTTGAGCACATAACTGTAGTCCTCTGAGAGGGGAAAACAGAACAAGAATAAAAAGAAATATAAAAGAACAATCTGTCACTCTCACTGGCTCTTCCCTCTGGAACGATTCCTGTTCAGTGACTTCCTTTGATTATAAATAAAGATGCATACTATCTCTCAAATCAAAGGAATGAGGCATTTTTCAACATCCAAAAGTTCCTTATTTTCTTAATGAAAAGAAGGGTTAAAAAAGAAGTGCTCAGATTGCTCAGGTTCTAGCATATGAGTGGTCCTTTAGATAGATGCATGCACAGGAATGAGGACACAGTGTCTGCATCGATCACCACCACGTTGCTGTTGTTCTTTTTGTAAGTAACCACAGTGAAACCAAATGCCAAATAAAAGCCATGCAGAATCATGCAGATGTAGAGTCAGAGCCACCATGAAGCTTCAGGGTGGTAACATAAGAAGATCATTTAGCAGGAGACAGCTTCGGTGCTAATGGCTCCAGGAAAAAAACCAAGAGAATCATTTGAGTGACCATCTCGAGGCTGCATAGTCCACCTGCACAGCTTCAGGGAGCAGCAGAGGTTTCAGAGAGCAGACTGTCTCTCAGGCATAAAAAGACAAGAGCATTAGCACAGTTGTGCTAGAAAGAGGCACCTGTAAAGATCATCGGGTTTTACAAGTGACTTTCTCCTGATTTCTGCAGGCACAGGTGTAAATGGAAGGTGTGGGTGGAGTAAGAACAAACGGGAGAAACAGGATCCTTAGAGAAGCAATTTTTTGTACTTGACAGCTTGCAAGGCAAGAAGGGCTTCTGCATGGGAGTGTTGATATGGACCCAGCTGATCCCACACATAGTGGCCAGACCTGGACTTGTAACTGCACGTCTTAATGGAGACCAAAATAGAACATCTCGTCATATGCAGCATCATGTGTGCTGCAGAGAGCTCTGGCTTGTCAGCCTCCATTTCATGCATTTTTTATGCACCTCCTCTTGCTTCTCTGGTATTTGTTTTGTATTTGTTTTCAGCTGTATCTAATGAGTTTTCATTGTGCTTTTGATCAGAGATTCTCCTGTGAAGAGTTACAGGGCTCTCCTCTCCAGTCCTCTTCATCTTCTCCCAACTACTCTTTTCCTTCTGTTCCCCTTTGTTGTTCACAATCCCATTGCAGGTAAAAATCTTCCAGCAACAATCAGCACTGGTAAGAGAGTCAGAACAGATGGCAAAAGCAGAGATGTAGGGGTGTATCTTTGGGAACCAAATAACAGCACTGGGGGGACAGCTATAGAGACAGTCTGAAAGGCATCATTTCTCTCTCTCTCTGTCTCTCTCTCTTTCAGAAGTGCCAGGACGGCATCACCCAGGGAAGAGCTTTGGGGGCCTTTTGAATGAACCCCTTTCTACCAGCATCGTTCAGAGAGATGTGTATTGCCTCCTTCCCAGGTGTGCAGTTATCTGTCTGGCTACAGGGCCCTGGAGCAGCTGGGGAAATGGGATGCTGAACAGGGACTGAAAGTTGTGAGGTACACCGGCACTGGCTCCTTCCTGAATGGCTGACACAGTTCTCTGTACTCACTGCCAGGTGAGTGCATGCCTTGTCCTTCCACACTGGCAGGATCACATGCTACATGGAGAGGTGTGGTGGGAGTCACTCATCCTCCATCCAGGCCTGGGAGTCCATGAAACAAACCCCCTTGTTAGTCCCTGAGGGTAAACAAATCAATTGTATGCTTTGGGGCTTTTTTCCCCCCATGTTCTACCCTGAAGCTTTTTTGAACACGGGATTTTTTTAAGTTTTAATTTGCTTCCTAGTGATTTTTCAAAGATGGGGTTAGTTTTGAGAAGTTTGAACGATGGAATGAAAATTAAAGGGTTCACGAGTGTCTAGTGAGAAAAACTGGACATGCTGTGTCAGTAACCAGAGGAAAGGAAGGGGACTAGAAATGCAGTCTTTTCTCAAATGTGTTTCATTAAAATGCAATTAAAAGCGATCCACAGTAAATGTAGCAAATAAGAGGTCATTTGGACTTTTTTCACAGCGAAGCAGTGTTTTTCCATTTTACATGTGCATCAGTAAATATTATTAACCCATTTTACACCCTGGACCACTGAGAGATTAGTAACACACAGATTCTTCGACAGGACCAGGAATATCAGTCAGACCACGGTTTTCTCAAATGTATACCTTCTCCAGCTGTATTGTCCCAAGTATCACTGTTCTCATTCATAACAGATGATCATTAATTATTTTCCCAGTCTCTGTAACACCCCTGCAGAGCCTTTCACTAAGTTTAAATGCCCTGATGGGTGCAGGTAATACAGGGGCAGTAATACTTGTGGTTGCCCGTGTACATGTTGTTTATAATATGACTTGGTACCTTCAGTTTACTGGCTCCTGAACACTACTTTTTGGCATTGCTTGAAGGGAGTGGCACCAAGCAGGAGAAAAGAATGTGGGAGGGAGGCAGGGAAGGTGAGGGGGTGGAAAAATGAGCCTGCTTTACGGAATAATGAGGGGAGTGAAAATGAACGGGAAAAGAGAGAGAAAAGCTGGTTTAAATATTTAATATCTGCTGCATTTGCTTTTGAAGAGGAGACAAAAGCCTTGGAACATCTTTTGTCTTGAACTAATTCTGACCAGAGCTGAAAGGCATGTGATTGTCAGTTCTGTCATTTGTCTTAAGGTGGAGAGAAACAGATGGGTCCTGGTGCATCAGCCCATCACAGCTGTCTCTATCTCCAGATGCAGACAGTATCTGGGAGCTGTAGAAAGCAAAAATTACTCATGACAGTAACAACTCTGCCCCATAGTCCCAGCCTGCCCAACACCCTGGTGCCAGGGAGGTCAGTGGGAGCTGTGCCTTTCTTTGGAGAGGTGAAGCTGCTCTGATGGGCTGAGGAGCAGTTGCCCATTCATATGTCCCACCATACAGCAAGTTACTTTAGCTCTTCACCACTTTTTGGAGTCAGGTGGATAGGGCAACACATGACAGCAGCATTTTTTCCCTGTTCCTCTGTATATCTTTCTACCCATCCTTTCCCTGCAACACTTTTCTTCCCCTTCCCTTGACTTGCCCTCTCAAGGCCCCCCTTTCTGCTCACCTGTGATCTAGGCAGAGCCAAAATAAGCACAGCTGTCTTGCCCACCAGACATTGCTACACCCCCTGCAGCTACACCTCTGGCAGTCCCATGGATGAGCCTGCAGGGCCCACATGCCAGCCTCAGAGACAACACCTGTTATGTGTGTCTACCCATGAGGTCGTTTTGCTTTCACTTAGTCCTATATAAACCATATCGTTTCAGCTGATATAATTCACCTGCCAGGTGTTCTGTTTCTCTTGTCCCTCACACTGGTCACCCAGGCTCAAGGACTGTACCACAAGCCATGGCCAGTGCCACCCAGCAAGGCAGGCACAGCCCTTGGTGGAGGTAGTGCTTCTCTGCAGCCACAGCCTGTCATCCTTATGAGACAGCCTTGGCCAGATAAAAAACACATTTAGGCTTTCTTTGTAGAACTGGAGGAGTAGGAGGGAAAAATGCCTCCAGAGAGTAATTCGTTCTAAGCCTAGCTTTTAAGTTGGTAAATATCTAAGAAAGGCTGATGGTCTCTGAATAAATAGGAGAAACTGCTGAGACTAGGAATTTTTCTATTGTTTTGGCAGTGGCTCTGTCTCTCTGATCCACTTTTTCCCTTATAAACCCCAAATCAAAGAGGTGCTGTCATCCCCACTTCTCAGATGGGGGCAAATATACAGAATAAACTTGACTTTTCCACCAGAGCCTTTCAGGACAAAGTTGAAAAAAAGAGAGAATTTTGAGCTCTGGTGTTCTGAGCCCTAAGGAAGGCATGAAATTACAGGGGTTTTGTCAACTCCTGAACTGGGAGCACATCAGAAAAAATGAAACAAAAAAAGAAACACCCCAAACAGCCACAGCAGCATGTCTCAAGATTCTGAAGGGTCATAGTTAGCAATTGTCTTTCAAAGGCTTACTTCAAAAGTAATTTATTATTTTATCAGCCATTTGCTTAGAGATCAAATAAAGCCAAGGTACCTAGTCAAATAGGTTCTTGTTTTATTTTTATATAATTTGAGAAACTCAACTGGCTAGTTTAAATACTGGAGAAGACAGCTGAGTGGGAGTTTGGGCTTGGAGAAGCCAGCTAGGCAAGAGTTTTGCATTTAGTTTACGAAAGAGCTTGAGTAGGCTGAGATTCCAGGCTGATGAGATGGTCTCCATGATGACTACGCTTCTTTCTTTTTTGGCAGAGATCTTGAACACTCAACATGTGAACCATAGGGATGAAAGAGGAGTATATTCTCTGTAATACCACAGCACTTGACTTCTGTGTTGATTTTTGCAGCAGTTCCTCCCATGGCAATGATACCATGATGCAGCTCCATCTGTTTGGATCTAAGCTACACAAACTGTTGACTAGACATCAAAAATGGCAGGTTTTGGTCCAGGTTTGATCTGAAAAAATGTCTTTGGAATGGAAAGCATCATATCTTACTTTAAAAAATTAGTCTGAGCCATAAAAAATATGCCTCTACTTTTCGCCAGAGAGAAAATGCTGAGGAGCTGACAGAGGAGTCCTGGTGCTGTGGTCTAAAAGAGCTGAGTTGATGTCATGACCCATTACCACTTCACTAGCTGTTGAAGAAGAGTCCTGCAGACCCTCCTGCCAAGTCCTGAGGCTCAGACTGTACTCCCTTGCTTTCTAAACTCTTCTTCCTCAGAAGAAGCCAGTGGTGTTGCAATGGTGCTGTGCCAAGCTATGCTATTCCTTCCCTAATCTAAAGCTGTCTGCATTAGGAGGACCTGCTGCTTCCCAGATTTGATCAGTGGTGGTTTTCCTTTGTGTTAGGCTGGAGGCTCCAAATCCACCTCCTGCTCAGGCCTGACCTTCTTGGGAGTTGCTGCCTCTCACAGGTGGCTACAGCAGGACCCACATCATAGCCCATGTTGGGGCTTTCAAAGCCTGCCAGCAGAGAGGAAGATGTCAGATCATGTGCCTGCAGCAGCCATGGCACCCTCCTCGGTGGCTGCTGGTGGCTTCTGTGCAGTGCTGGGAGAATGGGCAAAGGAGGGAAGCATTCTTTGGAGGGTGACAACAGAAACCTCCTTGTGTTCTGAGGAGAAAAAGCAAACCATCTCAGGAGTTCCTCAAGCACCGAAGGAGTTGATGGGTGGGGGTCTGGAAATGAAACAGACAAGGTAGTTGGAGGAATCTTTGCATTCATCTGAGAGTAAATTTGCTCAAATGAAAAAAGAATTGTGGAAGTCCTGAAATTGTATTCAGATCTGGGGGATTGTGCCTCTCTTCCATTGCCATACTGTCAAAATACCTTGAAAATCTCATTGTTTTACCTCCCCTTCCTCTCCTCCACCCCCCACCCCACACCCCCCAGATGAGGAGTTTTAAGTGAGAAATGCTGAAGCACTTCATTCTGAATATTCCAAGTCAATCTTTTTGACATCTTTTAAACTAGATTTGCAGAGCTAAACTACTGCTTCTGCTCAAAAGGGAGAAAAAATTGGAGTCAAACAATTAACTGTAAACATGGTTTTTCACTTGGGGTTGAACAAACTCCTTGAATTCATTCTATTTTTAATTTGTTTCTCTTCTTTTTCTGACCCTTGACCCACCATACTTTTAGTTTGTTTTACCCTTTTTTTTACGTTTTTATTGCCCAGCTCTAGTTTGTTTTTTCATTTATTAAATATTAATGAAATAACAGCAGTTACACATTATTTTTATTTCTTAGTCAAAGCAACCAGCAATCTTACTGTGATGTCTTTGGGGTTGGGGGAATGGAACAAAGTATTCCATACGGCAAAAGAATTACAGGAATTATAGACAGAAGGGCCCTACTTGGGAAATGAGTCAGTCTGCTTCTGTCTAGCAGCACGGAAGTATAGAGCCTTTAGAAACAGCTTATGAATTTACAGCTTGCAAAGTAGTGAAGTCTCTGTGTCTCTCATACACGTACGCTAACTCATTCCCCGCACATGCATGCATACAGGTCTCTGGTGGAAATACAGGGAATATGCAGTCTGCAATGCATATGAACTTTCTGTTTAGAGGAGAAAAGAAAAGATTTTTTTCAATAGGCACAAAATCCCACCCCCTCAGCACCCCTCCTTCCCCTGTGTCTGACACTGACTTCAAGGGAGGAGTTGAGCCAATTATTTGTGAGTCCTACAGAAGGAAAATCTGCAATTTGCCAGTAGTTGGGAGAGGGAGAGGAAGAAAGGCAGGGAGGGAAGAAGAAAGACTTAATTGGCAAATGTAAAGAAAAGCTCCTTCTGTCCTAGAAAGAGAATATTTTACAGCAAATCTCAGACCAGAGGAAAAGAAGCTTGTGGTGGGGGTCATGCCAGGCAACACCTGGGGAAGCATAGGCTCACCATAGGCAACTTCCGTGCCCCCTCTAATTTTTCCCCATAGGGTCTGAGGCAGTGTAGAGGCAGAGCGGGTCAGCCGGATGCACCCATGACCTCACACAGCTAAGCAGCACCCCAGGGACCCTCTCCCTGCAGCAAGCAAATCCTACGAAGCACAACTCAGAAGAAAAGTGAGTGGGAGAGACTCTGCCTCTCCTGCTACCGAACTGAGGCTGTGAGGAGAAGGGGTCATCTCACCAAAGGGAAAAGCTATCACAGCTTCTGAGACCTCTCTTCAGACCCTGTCAATCCTCTGATTCAGTATTCACCACCCATGGGGGAACACCCTCTGGAGCTTTGCGGTCCTTTCCAATCCTGCTGAGATCCCAGGAAATACTGCTGAAGAACTGAGCCCAGTGCAAGCAACGTGGGATCCACCAAACAACAGCCTTTTACAGAAGCTGCCCTCTCTGATTAAAATTATCAGCTTCATCAGACTGCACCAAGAGCCAGGACTGCTCCTACAAGGAAAGAGAGGTAAGAAAGCAGCACTGAGTTTGGGATGCAAGTAGGAAGCAAACATTCCATGGGAGTGATTGTGGCGTGTATGAAAATTATGGAGACGCTAGAAATGATTAACAAGTGACAGTTCTGTTATGCATGGATGGTATAGTTTGCATCTGCCTGTGTCCTTTTTAGCTGGGTGCAGGGAATTACATTGGTGTGGCAAACAGAAACAAACAGTAGCTGAAGACTGTGGAGCGCAGGAGAGAGAGTTCAGAAGCTTATTAATGGACTGGGAGTGGTAGGGAGTGTACCCCCTGATGGGCAGATGGAAACATAAGGTGTAAAAGCTCCAAGCAGGTTGAATGAAGAATGTCTTCCTTAGTTATCTCCCTCCAGATGCTCAGGATCAAATTTGTCAGCACCTCACCGGAATTCAGCAAGGGCTCTTCAGAGCATGCAAAAGCAGGTGCATTGTCATTCACTCCAGTGTCTGCCTATGAAACAAGCAGTGGTGGTTAGCAGGTAGAAGACAAGACAGGGAGTCAAAAGAAATGGGGTTTAATTTTGAGTTTGGACAGCTGCTTCAGCTCTCGCTGGGTGTGTGAGCCTTTCCCCTTTATTACGTGGAAACAATGCTCATTGCCTGCGTTTCTATGACATATTGAAATATCTGCACTTTACCAGAATAAAATACTGTAAAGTTTCTAGCATTAAGCCAGTGCATAAAACAGAAGGTACCAGTGAGAATTAATCTATGCTTAAGCATTTAATAAACTGGAAGGAAAAGATGTAGATTAAAGCCAGCTGGAGGTTGCTTGTCTCCTCATTCTCTTCTGATTGATTTTGCTTTATTTAGTACATGAACATGTGGTCTCTTTCTGTTTCCTTTCTTCTGCCTTTAATCTTTTTCACTGTACAAGTCCCTGTGCTTCCCCCCACCCCTGGGTGTGAAGGCTGAAGTTTCAATCCTTTTTTGAGGAGGAGAGAAGGCAGATTGTATAGAACTGGACGAAAACTGGAGGAGGGGATAAGAAGAGAGAGGACAAATCCCAAATACAAGCTCCCAGTTCAGCAGCATGGTCTGAGTCAGATTTGCAGCAGAGGTGACGATATGAGTAGCAGCTCCATGAATCAAAGTGCTGAAAAGCATCTTTTGACTCCATGTGAAATGAAATGCAGGAGGAAAAGCGAAGGAATCCTCTTGACTGAACACCTTGACAGGTGGAACAAGGGCAGCATAAAGGGACTGTGTAATATATTAAAATCTGCATGTCCTCAGACCCCTTCTTCCCCTTCAGCACATCTACATCCTTGGGGAAAAGAGTCTTGAAATAGGATTTTGGTTCTGATGGGGATGGGAGGCAGTGTGACTTAATGAACAGAGACACAAGGGGGAGGAAAGGTGGGAAGGGGAAAGAGAAAGGTAGGAGTCCCAGAGTCTGCTCACGTTTTTCACTTGTTGGACCTTGGGTGGTCACTCAGATTCCTCGTGCCTTACTCTTCCCCATCCGTGTGTAGCTGTGCTGGCAATTCCTTCTCCAATCTGTTCAGTGTACAGCAGCATTAAGGTCCAAAGCAGTAGAACTTCAAAGTGGAAGACAGAAGTGACTCTTGTACTCAAGGTGCAAAATTAACCCTACAAGCAGCTTCAGTGACACAGTCTACCTCCTTTGCTGTGAGATGGGAGTTTCTCTAATCACCAGTAGCTTGGTGGTTATCTGCCAGTCAGCAGTGTAATTTGTGGGATTTTGGCTTGTCAAGCTGCTGGCCAGGATCAGTCTCCCAGCGTGGATGTCATATACATGACATATAAGGCATTTACTTAAAAAGTGTAACAGCACTCACTCCCAGGTGCTGTTGCACCAAATTAAATACCAGTCCTGAGCTGTAGAGAAGTCTGTAGATTTTTTTTTTTAAATTTATCTCCCTGCTTTTCTCTGCCAGCTAAAAAGAAAACCCCACAAAAAACAAACAAAAAAACTGAGAGGGTGAAAGGAAGCATCCAAGAGCAGCTTTGCCACCATTTGTCTGCCCATGGATGTAAGACAGTATTGGACTGACTAGAGGAAAGGGCAGAGATGGAGTGCATGGCAGTGCTGTCTCAGAGACTGAACACAGTGTTTCTGCACTGTTGGAGATAGGTCCTGTTCTAAATAAAACACGGAGTCCAGTTCAAATAGCAAGTGTCCTCCTTGCTGCCATTCCCACCACAGCAATCCCAACAGTGCCATAACTCTGCATGTGCGTGTCCATCCAAAGTTATATTCTGACATTACTGTCTGGCTCTAATATTATGCTGTCCTTCCCACTAAATATAATTCAGAGTGTAAGCTACTCTGAGGAAAGAATTGCATTTTCTTCTGTGCTTTAGATAGGGCTGAACGTGCTGTTGGCGTGCAGCAAATTATAGCAATAATAATAATGAATAGTAGTGTTTTGCTGTTGCCTTGGGCTGTAGCACAGCTCTCGTAATGATGCTAGATCAGAATTCCAGAGACTTCTTTATTTAGCAGTGACCGTATCTTCACTGCTGCTTTGGTGCTTAGCACATGTTAAACAAAGTAAAGGATTTTAAGCTTTTGACTGAGATAAGTGTCAGCTACATAAAAGCTTGGAAGATAAAATTCGCTTGAGGGAAAGATAGGAATCCAGATCTGGACCCATAAATGATATTTCAGTGTACATAAAGTACTCACATCATAACATTAAATAAACAACACCTCAGCTAAATAAATGGCACAGCAGGAACTTGATTATTCTTTAATAAGATCCTAGTAACCACAATAAACTGTCAAAAATGTGCCTTCTTTGCTCTAGCCTTTAGCTTTCCCCACACAGGGGTTATATTTTTCTTCTCAGCACACAATTCATTTGAACTGGTACAAGAAAAATGTCTGAGCAATATGTTTTTTTTTTTTCCTATCAAAGTTCTCTGCATCTGAGTGCTATGCCAAATGTGACTTCCAAAGTCTCGAGACTCATTTTAGTTGCCAGGCATTGGAAATATTTTCTAATAGCTATTTAAGATGGCTGTCCCCCTTTTCTCCTTCTTGTACTTACCACCCACATAGACTGAGACACCCAGAAGACCTGTGTATGTATGAAGGCTGAAACTCCTATTAAATCTATGTTTCTGTAGCTCCATCTGTAGCCAGCCAACTTGCTGCAATGCTGATGGTTTCTTCATAGTGAGTTCCCACCCTACCAGTCCAAACAGCAAGATTAAAATCTGTTTCTAAACGGTCATTGAAAGCACAGATCTTAGAATTTATCACCTGCCAATGCTATTTTGTGGTTCAAACTCCCTGCATCAGCAAAAAAAAAGGCTGTATGAGATCAGCTATTTAAAGTTACTGAGATGTCCAGCTTCCACGGATGTCGGGCATGAGTCTTGTTTCTGTCTGACTTCTGGTTGATCTCAAAATGAGTATTGTCTGCAGATCCTATTTAGGCAACCAAATGAAGGCCTCTAGGTCCTAAAGGCAGCTGCAGTGGATGCAGTATATTGGGAAATCTGACCTCTGTGTTTATGTATCTAAACGAGAACCAAGCTCTACTGAAAAATCTGATCATGTCTAAGTGACGCAGATGGTGGAAAGGGACCTGGCGTGTAAGTCAAAGCATAGCGGATAAAATTAGCCCTTAATGATTAAATGAAACAGTAAATTACAATCCAAACCCATGCTATTTTCAGTGTAAATGCCTTCATTTTTATATTACTTTAAAAGAAAAGGAAAAAAAAAAAAAAAAAAAAAAAAAAACCAAAAAAAACCCCACAACCAAAGAACCCCAGTCCCTGTAAATGAGACTGAAAAAGGAAGCATTAAGATTTCTGTATGAACCATTGATCTACAAACGAGGGCTGTGTTCCAAAAGCACCTTTTGGCAAGCTTGTGGTAAGGAGCTGCCCTACTCCATCCTCCAACTAGTTTCTGTCCCTTCCTCCAATCCTGCATTTCCTCTTTCAGGAACAAGCAATGATGAAGACTATGTCTGGTGGAAAATGCAACCTGAATGTGCCAGCCAAGAACTCTTACCGCATGGTAGTGCTGGGAGCCTCCAGGGTGGGGAAAAGCTCCATCGTCTCACGGTTTCTCAATGGCCGATTTGATGATCAGTACACTCCCACCATTGAGGATTTCCATCGCAAGGTCTACAACATCCGAGGAGACATGTATCAGCTGGACATCCTGGACACCTCTGGGAATCATCCTTTCCCTGCCATGAGGAGGCTTTCCATCCTGACAGGTGAGAAGAGGGGGGAAGTCTGCAGGTGGGCAGTGGTGGGTGAATTATCATAATGATAAACATTAGCTTGAAAAATGTAGCCTGGAGGTGACTGTTACCTGGGAGAAAGGTAAAGGGACTGCTTGATTTTGCTGCAAGATTGCACTTTTCTAGAGAGAAATTTCCTGGCTAGAGCACCATAGGGTGTGCATTAGCCACAGAGAAGGCTGCTGGGTGAAGGTCTGAAACTGAGATTTCCCCCTGGTTTATTTCCCTCCTCCTACCTTCCCCTCCTGCTCCATAGTTCTTATTGCAGTCACAGATGAATGGCTGAATAAAATCTTGTGGGCATAAAGAGCAGCAAGGGACAAAATAAGCATGTCATTATAAAGCACAAGCAGTGAAAAGCAAATGTAAAATGCGCAGGAAGGGAATTCAGATCAAGGAAATTTCAAAGATTTCTTTTTTCCTAAAATTTCCAGCCTGATTCCTTTGATTTGATTTTTCACTGAAAGGACAGCTCTACTTTTACCCTTTCTCCTTTATCTATGGTTAATCAAAGGAATTAAAGGGGAAGAAGGGAAAATGTTGGGTGCTTTTTGTACATTGTCATTGTCAAGCAGTACCTGTTGTGAACTAAGATGTATTCTCTGTGAAAGTGACAGAGCAGACATATTCAGCCACAGCTCACAACAACCTGCTTTCCGGACTTGTTATACCCTTCTAGCTAGCCAGTGAAACATGATGTTCAAATCTGACCAGGCTAGTGTCAGTGTTCACTGGGGTCTTACGTGCAGTTTCTGGGACGCAGGTGTAAGCTTTTGTCCCTGAAAGCTGTCTTAGCATGTTCTACATGAATGTCATTCAGTAGGCAACAATTTGCATTATTTTATATTTGTGAAAGGAGCTGTAAGTCACAAGATGTCAAAGGGAAATGCCAGGGGATCTGTGTCATTTATATATTTCTTTTTTTTTTCCATGGTCTGTTTCTTTTGAGCGAATGAAACGATAGCAGAGCACTGCACGTTGGGAACTTAGCATTCAGGACTTAGGCATTCAGGACTGACTCGCTGTAAACCTTCAGTTCATCTGTTGCTTCTATTGTATAATCAAAAGGCCAAGCCTGAGTGGCTACTACCTCTCCATTCTTCCTGGTGTCAGAAAAGACCCTGTTTTATGCAGAGATAAAAAACAAAGGCAAGAAAAAAGATTAGCAATGCAGCATAGCTGAGATAGAAACATGTTTACAAAAGAGAGTACAAATGGGCAATAATTTGCAAGTCCAGTGCAACCTAGGAACACACAATTGGATATGACTGAAGTCATATTATAGCCAAATGCCTTTTCCATCACACTACAGAAAGGAGTGGGGAGTTAAATTAGAATAATTGGAACTGAAGTACAGCTTAATTAACAGATTCAAAAGGACAAAAAAATATGTGAAAGAGATGGCAAATAAACCTGTTGCTTTGTGAACATTAACTCCCCTAACACAGGCTGCAACCAACGAGCCTTTACAATATCCTTTTTTAATTGCAGGAGATGTTTTCATCCTCGTATTCAGTTTGGACAACAGAGAATCCTTTGATGAGGTCAAAAGGCTTCAGAAACAGATCCTTGAAGTCAAATCCTGCCTGAAGAACAAGACCAAGGAATCAGCTGACCTCCCCATGGTGATCTGTGGCAACAAAAGTGATCACAGTGAAATCTTCCGGAAGGTACGCTCGGATGAAGGCGAGAAGCTCGTCTCCAGTGATGAAAACTGTGCTTACTTTGAAGTTTCAGCCAAGAAGAACACCAATGTGGATGAGATGTTCTATGTCCTCTTTAGCATGGCCAAACTACCTCATGAGATGAGTCCTGCCCTCCACAGGAAAATCTCCATCCAGTACGGTGACACCTTCCAACAGAAACCCTTCCGGATGCGCCGAGTCAAGGACATGGACGCCTATGGCATGATCTCGCCCTTTGCTCGCCGGCCAAGCGTTAACAGTGACCTGAAGTACATCAAATCCAAAGTTCTCAGGGAAGGTCAGTCAAGGGAGAGGGAGAAATGCACGATTCAGTGAAGGAAGATTGCACTTCTGTCTGAAGTCATCATCTACATGCAGTGCCTTAAAGAAAAATGGTCCGTGGAAGCTCAGAATGGGCTCCAGGGTTCATTGAGAAAACCCAACGCGGAGAAAGGATAACTTTATTTCTGCAGACTCTGCCGAGTCACAAATGTAAAGAACATCATCCTTGTAAATGACTGGGAAAAAAATCATATGCCTGAGATATGAGTGCATTTCTTTGTAACATAGCTCCTCTTCGTTCTCCTTTCTGTTTAAAGAACACAGACCTGAGAAGGAAAGGAATTTCACCCTCATCTTTACAAAGGAAGTGGGCCAAAAATGCACAGAAGGCATTAACAGCTACCCAGCACGCAACTCTTGCAAAGAGAGAGGAGGTTACGTGTAGGTTTGAGTGTATCTGTGTGTGTGTGTGTGTGTGTGTGTGCATGCACGTGTGGAACACTTCTTTAACAAACCACAGGACTTGTTATTTCAACAGGCAACAGTCTTACTGAGGTTTCCCAGTTTGGGAGTGGACTCTGTATACAGAAGCATGACTCTAATTTGCTTCTTAGGGGACCCGCATTAAGAAGATCTTGATTATCGTTTGACATCAACATGAATGTTGTTCTGTATCACAGATTTTATTTGGGGTTTCTTTTTGAGTTGTGTTTTTTTAATTGTCTGGGGGTGGGTTCTTAGCAAAATCAGATGGCAAGTGAATTTGATATCAAAACAGTGTTTACTTTCTAACAGTGAAAGGTGTTTTTCATCTGTAAAACTATGTAATATGTACATTGATTGAAAGTGAAATTGTTCTGCAAAAAGCCAATACATCTGACTGCTTTGCAAGCATGGTGTGATTTTGTTTCTCAAAGCAGCCACACCAGCTATGAATACTGTAGTAGAAATGCCCCCCCTTGCCTTGTTGGCTACTGAAGCAATGGCTCCTTCCTCTGCCTGTATCAGCTGAGACTGACCAGATTCAAATGTTGTCTTAGACCATTTCATAGGCAGGACTGGGCCTTTCTGCAAGATGAAGAACTGGACAATTGCAGGGCCAGCACCACCACATTTCTTCTCTTAGTATGCCTCTAGACAATTTGTTTGTGATTTTCCCTTTGATCTGATAATGGTTGCCTTGATGGTCACTGTTGCACTGCAGAAGTCTTTCAGAACAGAAGCTTTGTGCTGGCTGTTCAAACACGGATGAACTGGCTGGCCAGATAAATCTAGGGCTGTCTATTCACTTTTTCCCTCTCTCACCCCAGTCCAATCTTCTTTGTCTTCAGGTTTCTTCCTGTTCTGCGTCTGGCTTTGTTGTTCAGTGTGCTCCTGTGTACCCTCAAAGCCAAATATATTTGCCCAAAAGAGAACTTGCCACTCTTTGCTGAATAGAATGAGATGTGTACACACATAACTGCGAGCAAAGCATGATCAGAAGACTGTACACAGCAATGGAGTATATACATTATACATACCTATGAATAACATTCAGCTATTTTGTCCCTCCCTCACCCTTTTCTGTCTTGCTGTTTCCCATAAGAGCTGTGAGCCAGTTCATGCTATAATTTGACAGGAAAATAAGAATGATGGTTGTCCATAAAAATTAGCCCCTGGAACTCAAAATCCCACATTCACTTGTCAGCTCCACCCTTCATTGGTGCTGTATCTTGACTGGCAAAATATACTGTTCTTTTATTCCTGTTGCCAGGGCATCACCTTTCAGACCATGCCCACCTTCCTATCTATAGATATGTACATGGTTTATGATTAAACTTGTTTTATTTATTAGCTATGTCCTGGTCCTTTTTCACTTTCTCCAAGAATAACAAGGAAGGTGATATTTTTCTGTTGTGCATGTGCAGCTAATCAAGTGAGTTGTGGGTTGAGAGGCCCGATGAGGTCTACAGTAAGTTGTGGGAGAGCCTTTAGTGTCATTCAGATATCAGGGGCTACACATTTATCTGTTTGGGACAGAACTATGTCTATACCTACATATTTCTGTCTATCTGAATACCAACTTACATGTACAGATATCCTCACAAGCAGAAGCTGTTACTCTCCCCGTGCTGCCTCCAACATGAGAAAATAACCACTCTCTCCTTCACTTACAGAGCTGATGTGCTCATCCCTGGAGTGATTTAACATAGTCTCTGCAGAGACATCACTGTTGCTCTCTGCAGTCTCTCCATTTCACCATCTGTACCTCTCAACTGTACGAGCCTTGGTCCCCCTGAGCACATGCCTACCTCTCTGCAGACTCTCCACCCAAGAATATGACTACTGAATGTAGCTGTGATCCAGCTTTGGGACTCAAGAGCCACAGGGAGATGGTGGGCTTGAAGGTAGTGTGGGAAGGGCACGTGCCGTGGCCATTAGTTGGATTAAGAGATTCCAGGAGGATAGAGGAGAACTTGTGCTGTAGTCTATTTGCTTCATTAATGAGTACACTCTCCCTTCCCTGCTGGTTAAAACTGAATTTTTAAAGTGTCCACCAAGTCTCTGCCTTTGTCTTACGAGAATTACTTTACAGTTATTTTCTCTATTACCCTTCCACCACCACAAAGCTTTCCTCATCCTTCCATGTCCTTCCATTCCTGCCATTTCCACCATGGGTATGTGGCCACAGGGCAAGGAAAAATAATGTTGCAGTGACAGCAAGGGCACAAGAGCAGGAGAGTAGCAGGGACCAAGAAGCAGGTGCTCACAGAGGTATGCTGGATCCCACGAGAGGAACAGATTCATAATCCAACTTGGTCTGACAGTGCTGCGGGTTGGAAGTACCCAGCTGGGAGTGAAGGTGAAGCAGCACTATAATCACTCACAGAAACAAATGACAATAAGCAGGTCATCTTATTAAAGCAATTCTAGTCTTCTCTCTACATTTTGTTACCAATGGTAATTGATTTTGAAGTCAGATTATCATGCTCCTGATGACTTTTTTTTCTTTTTTCATTTATTATATCATTACAGTTGTTTTATTTATATTCATATATTGTTTGGGCTCTAGAAATGCTTACAGACCCTAAACCATAGAGTATGTATCTCAGTTGTTTATTCACAGTTAGCAACCATAATGTTCTGTGAAAGGGCCTGGGACTGGAAAACAGACAGCAAGGCTACCTGTGTGCTCAGGAGGCATAAAGTAAGGTAGGAAGAAGAAAAAAAGTAACTTTTTATTTGCTGCTCACCACTGAAACTCTCCAGCTGTAAGTCACAGCAGAAGAAGGCTTTACAAGAAATTCTGTTGTATAAGTGCAGAAAGAGCAAGACTCTGAAAGGAGCTAAGACCAGACCTACAACCAGTCCCCAGAGGCAATGGAAAGACAAACAACTTTTCTTGGGATTCAAGGGGTGTGTACAGAACTTACCATAACACAGGAAGTCATGAAAATGTACTGGACTAAGGGCAAGTCTGAAGAAAGGGATCAGTTCAGCAAAGATGCTGTGAGGAGGTGTACTTGGTCTTAGTGTAATTGAGTTGTTTTATTCCAACAGCTACTTTGTCCTACATTACAGTATATAAAACCCAGGATTACTGATACAAAGGCTCAGTGATGGTTTTTATGTACTTACTGCCAGGACAGCCAGCAGGGACATACACCTGACTTAGGATCAATCACAGCCCTGGAACAAAGACAGGGCTGAAATTTCTTTTGTACTTTGTTCTACACAGTGAGAAAGTCCTTGTCCTGACGAAATGATAAGGCAACACATTATAGGAGCTACTATAAATAATGACAAAAATCTAATTTTTGGGGTCAGTACAAATCAGGAAGGAAACAGTGGTCATGATGAATTAAGTAAAAAATAAATTGAGTGTGGGAAGAGCAGAGCAAAAAGCCTGTTTTGACATCCAGAGGATTAAATTAGACTTCTGTTCTGAAGGATCCCCAGGAGGACAGCTGCCACCAGGCCAGCCTGATGCTAGAGAGAGATTTTTATGGTGCAGCCTCAAAATGAGCATTGTATTCCTGAGGCCCTAGAGTGCAATAGGTGTGATTTTCTGGGAGGCAGAAGGGCTTGCTATTATCACAAAGGCAAGCAGGAAATGGTGGGATAATTTTGAAAAGGACAACAGAAGAGAAAAGAACTTCAGAAGGTAGGTCACAAAGGTAGGATGGCAATAGGAGGTTGGGTGGGTAAAGAAGAGAAAGTGTACCTTTCAGTCTGATTTCATCCTTGGTAGACAAGGACATAAGTCAAAGACATTTAATTTAAGTATTTTATCCTTCATAAAATGGTAATTGCCACTTAGCACTCTGCAGGACACACCTCCAACCCCTCATCACACGTTTTGCTTCTTAAAGAGTTACTTTACTGCCCCATAGCATGTTGTGGGATGCCTTGCTAGCCCTATCCCAGAGTCTTGGCTAGGGTGCAAGTTTACAGGCAGAGATGTTTTTGAAGTACGTGATGATTGTTTGATTTGATTTGCAATCACTATTACTCTTAGAGGGTTTGTTAGCACTTCTGTTTCTGTAAAAATACATAGTGGCAGGCTCAGACTGAAGGGTCTCCTGTGAAAAATTTATAAAATGCAATATAATATACATTTTCCCTACTTGTTTCTATGGCAACAGTCTTTTCCCTGCACTTAGAAAGAGTAGAGAATTTGCAAGGGGGCGATGAGTAGCAGTGTCTCTGCCCTAGAACTTTCACTTTTGAGACCTCATGGGAAGGTTTCCTCCCTTCAATTTCTTTTATGTGGAGAAACAAAGCTCACCAGCCTGAATTACCTTGTGGACCACTCAATATGTCTGGTAAGGCTGTGAGATGGATATACTACCATGGATGAGAAAGTAATTTCCACGATGTGATCACAAAATGGGGCATTGCTCCTGGTGTAGTACCTGACATGGGGAATGCACATCACAAACAGCTATAAACAGAATTTCTGTACTCACCTTTGGTTAGAGCCAGCTATGAGTCTTGCCCAGCTTCCCTCTTCCTTGTGCAATTGCACACTGCTATCTGGTGCAGCCAGACCATGAGACTTCCCAGAGAAACATTTCCTTTTGGTCTCATGACAACATCACCCAAAGACCTTCTGTTGCCCCTGCCATCATCAACCATCCATAGCACATAGAATCACCCAGAATCCCAAGCATCACGTTCCTAGAAAGTTATTGACAATTTGGAAAGAGGCCAAGGACCAGCAAGAAGAAAAACATTTTATAAGCCTAGGGGAACTGACTTGCGTAAGCCTTAAAAAAGTGCTGAAAAGGATAATTCTGTGCCATGTAGGTAAGCAAAGTCTGGCTGAAAATCCCAAGACATGTTTGAAAGATAGAGATGACAACTGAGACAGCACTTTATTTAGAGCTGGTCAGTGGGATACCTCAGCAGGAACAGGAGTATTAAGCAGGAAATCCTAGGCAGAAGAGCAGTACAGACTTTAAGGCAGTGGAATCTACTGGAAATTTTTTAAAGAAATGCTATGAAAGTCACATTAGGCAAACACTGGCAAGAAAATCAAAATCTGCAAAGCCAACAGAGGTAACTCAGTGTTGGCAGTGGGCTAGACTGGCTGGCATTTTGATCCTCTGCATTTTTTTCTGTGCTGTAGCTTGATCCAAAGTCTGCTTCAAAGGAATTTCCTCAGACTGTCTGTCCTCACTCCCGACCCCCCAAGTGAAGATTTTGTAGTTCACTGGTCTCCTCCAGCCAGACCACTAACAATAGAGACAGGACTTCTTACGTCATCCCCTGCTTTTTAGGCCATTTCCACAAAGATTCCTGGTCTATTTGCAGCAAACATTTCCTTTGGTGAATTGTCCCTGAACAGTTTCTTGCGCATTTGTTTATTGTTCAGAAGTATTTGATGAATGATTCATGCAAATGTGTCCTGTGCTTTGTCTGGGATGGATAACGAAGATTAGTTCAGATTAAACATGAAGACAAGGAGGGATGAGGCCACTGTGTTTCAAAACATATTATAGCAGCTAGAAGAAACTAAATGTTAAAAAAAAAAAACAAAAAAACAAACGAAACCAATCCAAAATGAAACAAACTTGCATTTGTCTACACATCACTCTGACCTCCAGGGAAGTGAATTCCTTGTCTTCAGCCTATTCCTTCCTTCCAGGCTTTTGAAGGAGGGATTCAATATGGGCTGTATTCATTCAAGAGTGTCCTCTCACAAGCCTGTGGCTTTCAGCAGTTAGTCTAGAACTACAGCCATGAGAGCACTTATTAGTTTAGATTTGTTTTAGCAATGTCTTGAGTCTGTATTTAAATTTTTAAAAAAAAAAAAAAAGAGAGAGAGAATAAAAAGGAAAATAACCTCTGCTGTCATGGTGGTGAAGCAAGGGGGTAGGGAAGAAATTTCTGGCTCCACAAAACAATTCCTCCACATGCTGAGACCTTATCTGGAAAGCTGCTCATTTGATTAACTTGTGACTTGTGGATTTTCTGTGTTAGACCAGGAACCAAAGGGACAAGTGACACCCTCCCAGCAGTGGAGCCAGGTGTTGCATTTCAGGCCCCACTAACACCAATGCTGGGACAGATCCCACCCAGTTTCTCAGTATCTTTGCAAAACTCCCAGGCGTGTCAGACTAACAATAAGTTAAAGATATCAAAACAGTTTTCTGTCTTACTCTTCAGGTCAAAGACCTAACAACCCATAGGAACAGCCACACAAGTAGTTTCCAAACTCTTTACACAAAACAGCAACTTGGTTTCCCATTCCTGGGAAACAAGGGGCCGACAGCACTCACAGGAGAGCAGAGAGAGGGTAAACACCTTCTAGATTGCGAGGCACTTAGATGCCACAGTGATGGATAAACATGTTAAAAGGTGAAGAGGCAGACTGGGAACAAATATCACCTCAATCAGGAGCTGAGCTGCTGCAGTGCCAGCTACACAGGAGAGCAATTACATTTTGCATAATCTCTGATTTCTACACAACCTACAGCCTTGTTCTTCTCAGCATCCACTAGCTGGAAAGTCCCAGGAGCCTCAAGATTAAAATTACACACTGGCTACCCCTTGCTCTTCAATCACTACATACCTGTGTGCTAAACAGTAGTGTGCTGCAGAAAGGTTTTCACTCAGGGACCCTTGCACAGACACACAGCATAACTCTGCTTTCAGCCCTCTCTCTGCTAGAGAAATGAGTGCCTCAGGAAAACACAGCCATATTAAACATAACCTGGGGGGTTAGAGGACAGCATAGGGAAGATTAGTGGCATTGCTTTTGGCTGGTTCAGGGCAGAATGTTTCATCTTTTCTGTCACAAAACAGTTTGTTCCTTGCTGGGTGGCTCATTGCCAAGGTTATAAATACAAATTTCTAAGAAGAAATAAAATAAAAAGGAAAAATAAACATAGAGCAACAGCTCATTCTGCAAAATGACAGGAGACTTGCCTGAGGCAAGGGAGAAGGGGGGACAGGGATGAACAGCTCTCTGATGGAGCCTTATTAAAGAGCGGACCAGAGCGCTTCTCACATATTCTTTATGAGATGCTGCTGCCATCTGGGAGAAAACCAGATTGGCAATTATCAGAGAGAACAATTCCAGCTGGCCATAACACTGCCAAAACAGAAATTATCCCCTTACACAATGGCACTGACTCAGACTGCTTTGCAACTTCTGTTGAGTATGGGGCAGTTACGCAAGATCTGTCATTAGTCATGGTGGTATTTATTTGTATTAAGAAGCCCTGCTCACAGACCAGAACCCAATTATACCATACAATGTACAAATGCACAACAAATACGAAGTCTCAATGTACACAAAGGCCAGGGCAGAATCCTAGTCACTAACTACATTTGCCATATCTTCCCTGTGCTTTACAACGTGAGTCTTATCTAATGGTGGCTACCTACTTTTTTCCTACCAGTGCCTGATCTGTAACCTAAAGTGAGGCCTAAGGTAAAAAGGAAAGTAGAGTAAAATGTAAAGGTTTCATGGTTGTCATGAAACCTGAAACTGGGCAGGGAAAGGAAGTGAGGCAGCCGTGTTGGCACTGACAAATCATGGCAATGGCCTGCGGATTGCTCTGTCCTTCAGTGACCAAGTGATGCCTCAAGGGATGTCTGCTCCTCCCCTGCCTCCGAGCCACACCTGGGCCTCCCATAGCACTCAGAGGAAAGAAATGGCTCATCTACTGCTAGGATCATCCACTGTCTACCCACCTCTGATATACAGATTGATGGAACAGAAGACATTCTTAGCCATTCATGGAATTTAAAGTTGAAAGTAGCGAAAAGACGTGGAGAGGATTGAGAGTCTCCTCAAAGTGGCCCCTTTGTACTGCTATAGCCCATGCATGACCCGTGGTCTTTCCTTGATGTCCCAGAGACAAATAACTCTGGCACAGGCTTTGGCAAAAGAGTTGGCAGTATTCTAAAACTTTGTTTCCTCCGTCCACAGCATTATTGTTGGAGAAAGGTCTTCCCTCGTGTGGCTGGTTTAATTCTACCAGATGATACAGAGCCCAGCTGAAGGAGAGCACCCCAGGAGCAGCACAACACTGTACTGTGCTAGGCAGGGAGCAGATGCATAAGAAGTGAACACCCCTGGTGGAAGAGAGAGCCTTGGGGATGTTTTCTATCCCTTCTTCTGGGACCTGACACATCTTCCCTGACCCATTGTCTCTTGTCAGACAAGAATTCTGCCAAAGAGGAAAATGTCTGAGAGCACCTCATTAATTAATGAGCCTTGAGTTCTGCTGATTTTCCGCGAGACTTCAGAGTCTGAATTGACTTTTGAAAATGAGATGAGCTTAGGCTCACTTAAGCACTTTCTCAACTTTATCAAAATTTGTTGCCTGAAGAGGGAGCATTTCAGGACTGAGATTAACAAGAGGAAACATTGTTCTGAACCAAATTTCCACTGAAAGAGAAAACTGAAAAGATAAGTGATTTTCCATGAGAGGTGCTTGAGTAGTGAAAGTTTTCTTAGTAAAACAAGAACTGGATGAGAGGCCCTTCTGCTTTCCCACTTATTTACGTTAGAAAAAAAGATAATCTTGCTGTTTCCTGAAATAACTGAGAAAGTGAGCGTATTCCAGAGAAAAAATATTGGGCTTGCATTTTTTTTTCCCATGGTGTCTCTTGTCAACCATGAATTAAATCAAAAGAGACACTGGAGGCCCAAATATAATCCGTCATCTATGCCCCCATCTGGGTTTGTCTGGGTCTGTGTTCCCTACCTCTGTCTTTTCACTTCCTGGCTAAAGGAGAATCTGAAGCAAGAATAGATAAGAGTTCATTTGGTTTTGACTAGAGGCATGTGAGTTGCTCCAAGAGTTCAAGGCAGTAGGAAAAACAGGATTGGCAAATGAGTGGGAAAATTATCTCTAAATTACCTTTAAGGTAATTTAATTTAATTTAGTTTTAAGCTTGTTTGTTTGTTTGTTTGTTTCCAGAAGCTATTGCCTTCTGACACTTGTAGGGACATGTCTGAGGAGGCAAGGACTTTTTGTACACATGGAATGGTGACTCTCCTCTGCAACATGTAGTCCCATCTGACAAAGAAATCAGATGTCATTTAGTGTCATGACAATACAGAGTGACAAATTACAGCCAGAACTGAGGGTCTTCCCATGTTTTGTCCTTCTTCACTCAAGAAACTACTGGTGCCAAAAAAAAGCATTAGAAACAGTACAATAAAGAGTAAGCCTATATTACAGGTGTCCTTCTGAATTTCCATGCTGCAGTGCTTATCCTATCTGTGTCCCATATCTGGCATGTGCCAGGCACCCTTACTCTTTTGGTCTGCAGAGGAAAGAAACCTGGGTGAGTACCCTAAAGGTATGCTCCAACAGATACATGGTGTCCTCCGACAAGTCCATTGTTAAAGCACAGCCACAGACTAGCACAGAAAAGATGTACAGACAGCCAAAACTACTTTACCTTTAGAAATCAGAAGTCAAGAAGAGAGAACTGTGCAAGTTTTGCAGTGCTACAGAAGGGCAGTTATGCAAGGCCCAATGAATAAACCATGACACATTCAAACACCTTGATTGTGGGGCTCTTACAGAAGAGCATAGCTGAGGCTAGAGATTGTGGTTAGTAGCCTCAGAGGACCAGAGTATGCTGGCAGCACACTAACAAGCCAGTAGTGTGACTTTAGGAACACACTGATCTTTGACAACATGCCAGCACGTCTGCAACCTCACAAAGGCCTGACGCATGTCAGCTGTCTGCTGTGACAGGAAACATCAAACTGTCCCATGCCTTGACATAACTTCAGATGAATATCGGCATTTAGCCAGAAACTGTTCTGTGATGGAATGTCCTGCCTGCCTGTCTGCCACGAGGGGCAGAGAGGGAGCAGCTGAGAATATTGAAAAAGGTCAGGCCAAGAGGTGGCAAGCGTCACTCTTCAGGTTCCCACAAAACAGCGTGAGTCGATTTACTTTCTGGAGCATGGAAGGGGCAGAGAAGAGCATGCACAAAAAAAGTGTGCAGGAACTGGGAAAAAACAAAGCAGACAGAGCTGCAATTGGGTGAAGTCTCTCCTGTGGACACGAAATATTTCTTTGGGATAGTTTTAAAAGTTTCATTTTCTGCCTCTGCTCCAGAGGCCGGAGACAAGAAGTCTGACTATTTTTAAAGATAAAGTTGACGCATTATGAAGAAGGTTGTGTGACATGATAGGCTGCTGCAGTCAGGAAATGGACACCCTGACCCGGGAGGGGCATTCCAGGTCTGTGCTCCTGTGCTCAGACTCTGGCTGTCTGCAGGGTCCACTCAGATTCTGAGAAGACAGGCAAGGCAAAGGCAAGGCAGAAGAAGAGAAAGCAAAATAAAAGGTAAAAAAAAAAAGGAAAGGCAAGGAAAGGAAAGGAAAGGAAAGGAAAGGAAAGGAAAGGAAAGGAAAGGAAAGGAAAGGAAAGGAAAGGAAAGGAAAGGAAAGAGGAAATTATCACAGTTGGAAAAGACCACTAAGATTACTGAGTCCAACCATCAACCCAGAAAAAAACCACCATGCCCATATGCCACCACGGAACATGTCCTGAAGTGCCATATCTACATGGTTTTTTAATACCAAGGATGGTATTCCCTGGGCAGCCCATTCCAGTGCCTGTCTACTCTTTCAGTAAATAAATTTTTCTTAATATCTAGTCTAAACCTCCCCTGGTGCAACTTCAGGCCATTTTCTCTAGTCCTGAATCTATTTACTTGAGAGAATTCACCAACACCTACCTCACTACAACCTCCCTTCAGGTAGCTGTTGAGAGCTATGGGGTCTGCCCTCAGAATTCTCCAAACTAATTTCGATTCCCCCCACAGGACTTGTTCTCTAGACCCTTCACCACCTTGGTTGCTCTTCTCTCGACATGCTCCAGCAACTCAATGTCCTTCTTGTAGTGAGAGGCCCAGAACTGAACACAGTATTCCTAAGGTCTGGAGTTTGACATCTGGCCAGCAGCAGTAGTAATCAGGCACCAATGACCTAGGACTTGCTGGGCTGACACAAAAGCAGTAGCCCACGTGAGGTATCACAAATGCCTGTGCCTCCAAATTATCTGTGAGGACATGTTGCTAGGGTGAGCTCATAATAGCATACAATCCATCTGGAGCTGCTGATCCAGAGTGTAAACCAAAGACACCAATACCCCACATACCTGCTCTTTTATATCTGACCAGAAAATCTGAGAAGGTGAACAGTGGTTAAAGTGGCAACTCATCTGTTGGAAGCACAGCTCTCATCCTTGGGTAGAAGTCTTTACTTCTTCCCCTGTACTGGGGAGCACAGCTTCCCAGCTCCTGCCTCCTCACAGAAACAGCAAATGCACATTCAGGCAGGGGGTGACTAAGAAATAGAAGCCACCAAGAAAGCCAGGAGAGCTTCCCATTTTGGCAATTATGGTCTCTGGTATTCTTCTGCTTTGGTATTCCCTGTGGAGGGACACAAACCTCTGCCCTCCATACAGCCAACTGTATAGGAGACTCCTGCCTACTCCTGGTTTTTTGCTTCCTCTCCAGCAGGGTTTATGCTGCCTTCATCTTCCCTTCTTTTCTGGTCCACTGTCACCTTTCACTCAGATGCCCAAAGGTGAGAGACATGTTTCCCATGGCTATATTGATAAATTAAATGGTGTCAGGGTGTGCTCCTAGACTCCAGAACTGCATCACCCACTCTGTTAAACTGTTTGTAAATTTCTTGCCACAGTTTTGGCCCAGACCAAGGAGAGTCTTCCCAGACAATTCCCTCAAAGAGTCTGTGATTAAGCCCAGGCCAGAAACAATTGTTCATAATGAGTTTGCAGGCAGCCACCCACTTCTGGAGGTTAATGAGGGTTAATAGAGCGAATGCAAACCTTTCCATTCCAGTTGGTTTAAGGGACAGAGAAAGATATTACATTTAATTTTCTAGTACAACTGTAGCCTGCAGTACCATTCAAGGCACATGGTAGAAAAGGTTACAGGGTTTGCAAATTTCTCTGATGTAACCTGCTCACAGTGTGAAACATCATCCTTCACATCTCTTTGACAAACAGAGCTGTGGGTGCTTTATTCAAGCTCTATGTCTGCTTATGAAATGGCCCACTGGCAAAATCATGGAAATAAACTAGAACTGGGAGGAAACTCACCCTTTTGGAAGGTACCACAGAGAAAGAGCTGTACGTTTTTACATCTAGGTGTCTGACAAAAATATGTAGTGGGGAGGGGAAAAGGAAGATTGCCTAAATAGAAAAGA
The DNA here is from genome assembly GCA_038090715.1 of Florisuga fusca. Classification (NCBI taxonomy): domain Eukaryota; kingdom Metazoa; phylum Chordata; class Aves; order Apodiformes; family Trochilidae; genus Florisuga; species Florisuga fusca. The sequence continues at coordinate 5,732,616 of JAAWXA010000003.1, forward strand.
AAATGAGGAGTGGAAGCAAGCTGTATATGACTAAGTTGCATGCCAATTTACATTACCCTGCTTGATGCTATGCAAAAAGCCTAAATGTAGTTGCAAGTCAGGTTACAAACCTTCAGCTCCATTCATCTTTTGCTTTTTCAGAAGCACTTAAAGCACAACTTCAGTAAATTAGTCCCAGCTCTCCTGCTGGGATTATCCAAAGTATCTTTCCCTGCCCATCAGGGCCTCATTTTTCATATTGATTGCATATTGTGATTAATATGGAGGCCTTTCCTCATTTACCAGGGGAAAAAAACCCAAACCCTAAAATCCTCACCAAAAAGGGTTCTTTGCCTCTGGTCTTGCTCTCTCCTGAGCGAACCATTAATTTCAATGAAGAATTGGACCCAGCAATGGGCAATGATACAAAGAGATTGACAGGTTCAATCTATTTCACCCTCACATACCTCGTGGTGCACATGTACATTCTGAGTGAGTCTTCTCAATCACCTTGGCGCTTGATATTGTCCCTACCTCCCACACCACTGATTAGTGTCACTCACCAAATGAGTAGAGAGGGTGCGGAGGCAGAATCTGCCAGCGGTAAAAAACTTACTTCAATTCAAACCTGTGAAACACAGCCTTAGATCCATGCCGTGTAGGTGGAGGGGGAAGGAGTGGAAAACATGTCTCCCTTGAAGGATTCGTGGCTGCTTCTGTTTCTTGTAAAAAGAAAGGGGCTAGTTTACCAAAGAGAAAGAGAGAAGGTTGGTTAACTTCAGGAGCACCATGTGATGTCTTGGCAATGAAATGGTTCGGGGTCATGGAGTGTGGGAATATATCAGGAAATTATGCTACTTGCCTGGGTTCTCTGAGAAGGCAGGTGATCAATATACATCATCCAGAGATAGCTAGATCATCTTTATGGCACTAGTTCCACGTGGCAGAAGTCCAAATGACTCTGCAGTATGATGATACAGAGGTAGGGAAGGAAGGGGGAGGGAGATGGTTTTCATGTCTGCATGTTGACAGCCAACATCTTGGAACCTCAGTGCAGAAGGCTTTTGCTAAAGGTTGGTCTAAGGAGAGGTGACATATGATACCTAGAAATGGTACTGAGCTGCAAAGATCTGAACTGGAATCTCTCCCAAGCTTGAGTATGTCTGGGAACTGGAGCTGTGGTCACCATCCTGTGAAAGGATTAATTTGGACGTTCGTGTCTCATGAACTTTGACATCTGCGGGATGAGGAACCTGTACAGGTCAATTTTGCTCTGGGAAGGGAAGAGTTAAGAGAGAGGCTGTAAAAGGAGAGAGGGCTATCATACTGAGGGCAATAGCTGCTCTTCCCAGCATTAGTCATCACTGCTCAAACCCAAGTGTGCCAGAAGCCCTTGCCAGCCTCAAGGGTCCTGCTGTAGGGGAGGTCATCTACAGGACCAGGCAAGCCTTCTGTCTAGCCAGCTTAAGGCAGACTGCCTGTCCTGCCTCTCCATCAGGATCCACCTCAACTTGCCTTTCCTATGAGGCCTGTGAAAGCTGTGAAAGCAACAGATCCTTCAGTGAACCTATCACATGGGAATCCCACCCTTTCCTTGGGGATCTAAGTGCAACCCACAAAGCCATTGCTACAATTAAAAGGCCATTATCTGATTACACACAATTAGGGATTATAACACAGCTTGATCCTGCACATACTGAAACTGCTGGCAATGCCCTTTTAGAAAAGGAGTCCTTTTAAAGGCAGCAATGGGGTGCTCCATGTGACGTGCACACTTTGAGGAACTGATCATTTCATTGTTAAACAAAAGCCATAAGGCTGAATTCCATACACAAATGACTCCATCTAGAAAGAGATGCCCAATTAAGGGAAAATATGTTTCCAAAAATAATTTTGTTTCCTACGGTTTATAAGCTTTCTTTTTTTTTTTTCTTTTTTTTTAAACTGATTTTTCATGTAAGTCAGTTTGGGGTTGGTTTATTTTTAACTGATTTAATAAACTCCTGTACACCAAACCCCCTATGTAGAAGGAACAGTCTCTATTATTTGGTTTTGGTTTTTTAATAGCAGACAGCTATCACATTTTCCGCTCCATCTTTTGCCCCAAAGCCTTCTGTGCCATTGTAATTCAATGGATCTAAGATCTGTTTTTAAGGGAAGGTGCTGAGGCTCAGAAGACCTCAAAACCAGACACTGTAAACCTTTAAGATGAGATTAGTGTGATGATCCAGTTTATACCCCTTAGAAATTACATCCAGCAGTCCCTGCATCAAATCACCTCTAATGAGGAAAAAACAGCTCAGAGTTCACAAAGTAGATCCTTCTTTCCACCAGAGACTCCAGCATCCCTCATGTGTATTCATTCCTTGGAGGTGGTGTAGAGAGTGGGACATTTGGGGAAAGGAAGGCAAAGCTGCTTGGAGTGGGTTCATGCTGGTTGGTTGGGATTTTTAGGTGCCACAGCTTTCTTCTGGGCTTGCCCAGTTCAGGATTATGAGAGTGTTGGGGTCAGATGGAGGTAAAGGTCTCCATCCTTCCCAGGACTGAAAATCCTCCCAGAGGAATGTGCTTTCAGTAGTGCTGGATTCATGTTCTTCAGATATTTTGGCACCAGATTTCACCAGGATTTTTAACCCGTCCGTGTTTCTTTCTTCTCAGTCACTCAGTGGGTGATGCTTTGGTACAGGGCAGTCACAAACTCAGGACAAGCCAGCAGCACAGGCTGAGGTGCCTGCAGAAGCCAGAGAATGGGAAGGAGATGAAGTGAGATATCGTTCACCACACTTAGTATGGATTTGAGCTACTCAAATGGATTTGTAACCTTAGAAATATTTATGAGTCTGCAAACTGATGGGAAACCTAAAGTCAACCAGCCTCCTAAAAAACTTGCTGGGCTTGTGTGTCTCCAGAGCTGGGGCAGGGGGGTACCCCGAGAGCATCTCCCACACACACCCCACAGCCCCGATAAAAAACAAAGCAGCCCTCTCCTCCCTCGGTCATATCCCGCTTCGTAGCTCCTCAGACTTTCTCTGGGAGAGGTTATGGAAAGAAAAAAAAAAAAAACAAAAAACGGAAAAAAGGGAAAAAAAAAAAAAAAGTTTTTTTAAAAAGCAACACAAAAAATCTGCGGTGACAGCCGGGCCTGTGACGGGGGAGGCGGGAGGCGCCAGGGCGCCATCTTGTGGCACCTCCACACCAGTGACAGTCCCAGCGGGGGGCCGGGGAGAGGGCTCGTCTGGACTGCTTCGGACTCTTCTGGACTCTTCTGGACCCCTTTGGACTCCTCTGGACTCCTCGCACTTCGTCCCCGGTGTCCGGGTGGTGGGTGTTCCCCTCAGTGTGAGGAGGCAGGGAGGAACTGTCGACACCTCCCCGCCTGCGAGTGCAACCAAAATGGAAACTTCTGCGCCGAGGGACGGGATTATTTGTTGAAGTGCTAGGGGAGGCTTCTCTCATCTTTAATTTCAGAGACAGAGGACAATAAAGTTGTCGTGGCCCCAGTGCAGCGGGGCCCTGAAATAAAACAGGGTCCAGAGGTGCTGTCCTCCTGTCCTTTGTGGACCAAGGGACATGGTGGCTCCTGGAGAGCTACCTCCACCACCTCTGCTCACCGGGAGTATGTTCCTCCCCGCATGGACAAGCACTTCATGTAGCTCCCCAGGGGCTGGCTTTCCCACTAAACCAGGGAGGAATTTTCTGACAAAAAAAAAAAAAAAAAAAAAAAAAAAAAAAAAAAAAAAAAAAAAAAAAAAAAAAAAAAAAGGGTCAAATTAACAAATCTGGGTTTGTTAAACCTCCTACTTTTCAAGGAAATCCACTTTAATTGCTGTGGAGCCTGGTTGTGTACTGGCCTGAATGACTTCTCCTTTTCTCCTTTGCCATCTGTGACAGGTGGGCAAATTCTCTGCTGGGAAATTAAATAGGGGTAAGATCTGTGTCTATGGGCAGCTTGCCTTGACAGTGCTACAGAAAGGTTCCCATGGCCAAGCATGGAAATCCTGGTCAAGGTAAGAGGGAAGACAAAATAATTAAGTCCCTGCAAAGAGCCATCGGGCAGATATTGTCCCCTGTGCTCACCCCAGAGTGCTCAGCCAACATTCAGAGAAATTACAAGGATCCCAGAGTTTGGGAGGAGAAGATGATGAAAATGAGTTCTTAAGCTTCATTCTAAACGGAGTCAGCAGCAGACCTGAAATAAAGGTCTTGTACCTTCGTTTCTGAATGAATTGTTCTTGACCTTCACAGTCATTAGACAAAATGCAATGAGTCAAGGCTGAGAGACTAAGACCACCTGCATTTGAAAGTTTCTGAGTGAGCTGTCTGATGCTGATTATTTTGACTGTAAATTTGTCAATCCAACCCATCATTTTTACTACGGGGAAGTCTGTTGTGACAGTATTAACCACAACACTGTATATATGGCTTAGCACCCATCACATGTTCGGGTGTGTTAGCCCAGCATCTTACGAGTGTCCCTTTTGAGTGCAGTTATCTTCTTTGGATTATTTTTAGAGATCTTTTCTTGAAATATGACAATGTATTTAGATCAGATTTGGCAAAGATATTTCTTGTTTACTCTGAAACAACCATGAGAGGTAAAGACCTATAGAAAATAAACTCTAGCATGCATTTCTTCCATCTGACCTCCCTAGAAGTTTGCTTCAAATTCTTTAGAGAAGGCAAATTCCCTCCTGTCTATAGGTCTCCCAGGTGGTGCTACTGTTTCTGCCAAAGAAAAGGCTATTTTAGACCAGAGAGCAGCTTCCTATTAAACCAAGATCCAAATCTGGTTTTGTGGTCCTCGGAGAGTTTGTAGTTCTCCTAGATGAATGTTGCACTATAGACTGCCATATGGCATGGCATAAGGTGTCATATACTCTAGAGAAAATACATGTCCTTCTGTTGCCTCTTTTTCCCCATTGCAAATTCACATACACTTTTTTCCTTAAAATCTGAGAGAATGAAAGCAACTGAAAAATTTACTCCAAAATTCCCAAGATAGGAAGCCTTTGAACTTTCTGTTTCTGTTCTTTATGACATCATAGAAGCAGATAATTTCATGGGCTGGAAGAGACCTCAAAGGTCATTTAGTTGCCCTGCATGGAGGGGAACACCTCCCATTAGACCAGGTTGCTCAAAGTCCCATCCAACCTGGCCTTGAACACTACCAGGAATCAGGCATCCCCAGCCTCCTTAGGCAACCTGTTTCACTGTCTTACCACTTTGACAATAAAGAATTTCTTCCTGATGTCTAATCCAAATCTACCCTCTTCCAGTTTAAAACCATTCTGGCTATCACTGCACTTCAGGTAGGCTGTGCTTACCTGTAGCTTTCCTTGGCAATTATTTCAATGCAGAAGTGAACCTCTAGAAGAAAGTGGTAATATAGCTTAAGGAATGACAGTCATGGTCATCTCATTTTTCTCACATTTGTGTGAAGCCCCTGTAATATTGCCAGCAGGTTATTTTTACCTTATTGGGAAATGGCCATCGGGCAACTCTCACTGGCAAGAACAAGCCAGCTCAGCAAGGCTGTGTAGGTCTCTGTGGAACAGGGAACAGGGACTATTCATCTTTGGCTTCTAGTGTTTTGTGCAAACACAATGTCATCCCTCCACCAACTATAGTAAAAGTAGTATCTCAAACAGATCAAAAGACCTTCACTAAGAAAGGATGTTTTTCCCATTTTGACAAATGATGACTTGCAGAACGCTAGGAAAGATGCTGTATAATGAAATGTACTTCCCTTCACCCCAGTTCTTATTCCAGCGTCTAACTGGATGTCCAACATCTATGTGTGAGCAGCTGTCTTACACCTGGGACACTGGGCAGTATCCAAGGGGGAGGAAGAGACTGAACCAGGAGTCACAGCTTAATAGCTGTCTTGGTTTGAAAAAACTTAGTGATTTATTCGAGGGTTGAGAGCAAGAAGTCCCTTGCACTTGGTCCAAAAAATAGCTCCTTCAATAATGCAGGTCACAACATCCCAAGGAAATAAAGAGAAGAAAAACTAGAATTAGATAGAATTAGAAGTAGGCACTGCTACTTCAAGTTCCTTTTTTTTTTTTTTTTTTTTTTTTTCTTTTCATGCTCAGTTCTCCAGAGGACTGCTTCCTGAGTCAGCTGAGGGATTACTCTATTTCTCTAATTACTCTAGAAAAAGGAATTTTCTTAGGAGACCATGGTCTACAGCTCAAGAGTGGAGCAAAACTTGGTATCACGTGTGATGTCAGCCTTCCCCTTTGAGCCTGACATGATGTTCACCATTTGTTTGTGACTCACATGATCCCTTCTGCCTTTAACTGGCTGGGTATGTTACATACCAATAACATGGCTGCAAGGGAAAAACTGTCCCTCCATAGTGTAGGTGCTCTCTAATCTGGTTATGTCACACTGATACGAGCTCATGTCTACTGAATTAGCCTCACAAAGCTTGCTAAAATGCAGCAGAAGCCCTCTTGGACCAGCAAAACCCAGATACAAAATCTACTCTGGGGAAAAAAAAAAAAGTCATTAATCTGTTCCCTGCAGCCTATACCTCTTCAAAACAAAAATACCCTGTTATTTTTATGTGTAAAGTAGGGGCTTAAAAATTATATTTAGTCACATTTTTTTTCTCCAGAAATGTAAAAATGCATTCATAAGATGGGTGTGCCTTGTGGGAACATCTTCTGAGCAAGTATAAAATGTATTTGTTTTTATAACTGCTACGGCAGCATGCAGCCTACAGGAACAAGACTGTAGCCCCAGTGCCTCCTCTTCTCCAGGCTGAACAATCCTCTGATTATTTTCATGGTCTGCCTCTGGTCTCATTCTAACAGGTCCATGTATTTCTTGTACTGGGGACCCCATACCTGGACACAGCACTTCAGGAGTGGTCTTACAGGAGTGGAGTACAGGGACAGAATCACCTCACTCGACCTGCTGGCCATGTTTCTTTTGATGCAGCCCAGGATGCAGTTGGCTTTCTGGGCTGCAAGTGGACATTGCTGGCTCATATCCAATTTTTCATCCACTAATACCCCCAAGTCCTTCTCTCCAGTGCAGCTCTTGATCCCTTCATCATCCCCTCTGTACTGGTATTAGGGATTGGCCCAAGCCAGGTGGAGCACCTTGCACTTGGCCTTGTTGAAGGTTCCAATGGGCCCACATCCTTCAAGGTTCCTCTAGATATCATCCCTTCACACAGCATATCAGATGCACCACTCAGCTTTGTGACTTTTTGGCCCCACTTGGACACGTTCCTGTGTGACCAACTTAAGTGATCCTGCCCTGGCATGGGGGTTGGACTCCATCTCTCCAGGTCCCTTCCAACCCCTAACGTCCTGTGATTCTGTGGTGTCATCTAAGAACTTGATAAGGATGCACTCAATCCCACTATCTATCCCATTAGTATTCCATAGCATTAATATTAAATAATATTGGTCCTGGTATGAACCCCTGTGGGACACCACTTGTAACATGGTCAGGACACACCACAAGGACACTACTCTGCCTCCACAGAGTACACACCTAGTGCCACTTCTGGTCTTTTCTCCATTTGCTTTGGACTCATCCCGAGTCCAACAGCCAAACTGGGAACAGCTCTGATGAATAATAATGACCCTTTGTTTCTACAGGAATTTGTAGCCAAACCTTAACTATCCAGAATTGTTCATAACCCTCCATGGTATCCCACCAGGCTATTGTCTGAGCAGAGAAACCCTGCACGTGGCCAGCTCTGACACCAACCAGTCTAGTACAGATGATGAGACTTAAATCAAATTATTCATAACAAAAAAAACCCACAAACTGAAACCATCTCAGCAGTTTTTTCCTATAAAAGGACCTGGCTGAGCCCCTCTGGTTTCCTGTACCCCCTGCACATCCATGCAGCTTTAAAATTAATGTTTTAAGGACAACCTGCTGAGCTGAGAACGAGCTTGCTGTGGTTAACTGGGGCTGGCTGTCCTGCCATATGTATTTAGTTGTGACATCTTTGAGGATGCAGAGCCAGAGTACAAGAACAGCCATGTCTCCTCCATGAATGCCCTCTAAGGATGAGAAAGGAAAGAGAGTAAATATGAAGCAGGGAATATGCAGCACGACTTCCCCAGGACAACTGGCTTCCCACCAAAGAAGGAACCAAAGTCCCCATCTTCATGGGGCAGGGGTTGGGTACCTGTCACTGCCTGGGATGGAGCCCTGCCTTTGAGCAGCAACATGAGTTCATTTTCACTCACTTCCATATCTACTTCTACTACATCTGCTGGAGGGAACTGCAGCTTGCAGGCTTAGCACTTTAAATAGATCACAGCTATTGCCACAAAAGCCACTAATAAAAGGGGCTCACACTGCAGCTGATGAATAGATTCAGAGCTCGTTTCCAAGTTTCTGCTGCACCATGAGTAGAATGAAATGAGCGGTCCTGATCCTGTGGCAAAAAAATTCCTGTATGAATCCAGGTCTTTGAAAGGCCTCATACCCACTGAAATTAATGAGTGTTGAGAGGCTGTGTACCTTGGGGCTCTGGAACAAAACATTTAGTTCTGTGTACTAACTACAGGCTTTGTGCTCTACATACATACACACCCACACACACTCTCTCATCACAAACTTAATTGTAAGCTAAGGACCCCCAATGGGACAGAAATTAAATGTCCAAGGAAAGGTTGTTTTTCAAATTTATTTCTAAGATGCTCTGCCCTCAAGATACAAAGAATGTAGATTTTCTCTCTCAATATATGCTCTCAAGTACGTGTTGTCTCTTATCTCACCAGCACCTGTGCTTGAAAAGATGATGTAAAGTCTGAAGCACTTACTTACTCTGTTTGGCTTATTTCTAATGTTGATTGGCTTTAACACACTTTTCTTCACAGATATAATTAACTCTCTTACTGCTGAGGTCGCTGCAGTGTTGTGAGATGAGAGATTCTTCTGTCTCCAACCTGCCTGTAAGTGGACAAGAGAAAGCATTGGTTCCGTTTCCGACTACATTTCCCCACTGTGTGTTGCCAGGATTGGTACTGAAGAATTCTCAGTTCGGAGCCACTGTGTGTATGAACGCCAACACGATGAAGTCAACACAAACATAATGAATTTAGGAGAAGAAATGCTTCTCTGCCGTCATACATGAGATCTCTAAGTTCCTTCCAGGCAGCTGCAAGCTATCCTCAAAACAGAGCAATAGGGAAAGAAGACCCTCTTTCTCCTGTTACACCTGCTCTCTTCCATAGACTGTGAGTGTGGGCAGATCCAGATGTTTACTGTCAATGAGACTGGAAGGGAAGTTGCAAGCATATCTCACAGGAAAAAATAAAAACAAACCCAAATTCTCTGAAATCCATAGAGCAGGCTCTCATGTTGTTCCCAAACCAATCCTTAATGCTTTGAAGCGTGTCAGTTAATGCCAGGCACTGAAACCTTTCCTCCTTCCTCTCTCCATTTTACTTTTCAAGGAGACTCCCTTTGGGGAGGAGTGGTCCCATCAAGACAGTAACAGTCCCAAAGGTGCATGCAGGCTTATTGTCAGCTCAATATGTTGGAGCAGAATATGGAGGCCAAGCTACTTGCCTAGGACTCCAGCACACCACTAGAGACTTTCATGGCTCAAAAAGGATTCAGACAGCCGTGTGCTGAGTGGGGGGATGTACCTAAGAAGTACAGCCAGTATGAATCACAGCTCTAGTGTTGTTTTCTTATTTTTAAAGCCTACTCCTTTAGGGCCCAGGTATCCAAATTAGGCAGGGATTCATCACTTGAACCTTGTGTCCTGAAGGCAAGCCCTTTCCAAAATGCAAGGTACAGCTCATTTTTAAAAATCCAGTGGATTATGAGCTGATTCATGCCTTGTAACAGGCATGCACCTCAACCTTGTTCACTAATGACACTGTTGGATGGAACTTTATTTCTGGAGGTCAGATGTAGGCAAAGTATGACTGATTTCTACCAGATTGGTCAGAGGAAGGTAATTTCTGAGGATTATAAATTAATTTAGGCAGGTGAACACTGATTGTCTGAGAGCCACCCAAGCTCATGGAAGATCAGGGCATAGCAGAGGCAAAACATTGAAATCAAGAAAGTGGTTAGAGATGAAAATGTAAGCATGCAAAGTATTATCATAGAATCATAGAATGGTTTGGGTTGGAAGGGACCTTAAAGATCATCTAGTTCCAAATCTCCTGCATGGGCAGGGACACCTCCTACTAGACCAGGTTGCTCAAACCCCCATCCAGCCTGGCCTGGAACACCTCCAGGGAGGGGGCATCCACAGCTTCTCTGGGCGACCTGTTCCAGTCTCACCACACTCACAATTAAGGATTGCTTCCTAATGTCTAACTTAAATCTACCCTCTTCCATTTTAAAAACTTCACTCCAAGTTCAGCCCAGTGGTCTTCACACTGCTTGGCCTTGTATGCAGCATCTGTAATCTATCTGGTTATTTACACCACACCACTGTTCCAACTGAACACCTACATACAGGATGTCCTTTGACAAATGCTGAAATGCAACCACATCAAAGCAAGAACTGCTTATTGGCAGGTGGCACAGCTTCTCATGTCTTCCTCCACAAGAAGCTCATAAACATCCTCTGTCATGTAATTTGCAGCCTGGCCTAGTGGACACCTGAATAACCACATCATGAAAGAACAGATGTGATGGTGTCTGACTTGGTCCAGATTACCCCCTGTGAGATGGGGCTAACTGCACAGCACTGCAGGTGGAAAGCACAGACAGGCTTCTAACTATGGTCTAGGGTAAAAACAGTATAAAAATAACTCAGACATATTGAAAGAAGTGTGCTGTTTCAGATGGTGCATTTAATAAACTGAGAGTTTTAAAATGGGTGAAACAGAGTTCTTAATTACCATTAAACACGAAGACAGAGCTTTCAAACAAGTTTCTGATCTAAAACAGACAAGGAAGATACAACACATCTGAACTAGAAAAACCGTCATAAAAGTATGTAAAAGATCATTGTCTAATCATTCTTGTTATGAGCTAGCAATTTGTGACTGTTACAAAGAACTCCATTTTGAGACAGGATTCAGAGTGGAAAGAAAAAAAATTGGTTACTTTACACACTGAGGGATCATTTCAGTCAGAGAGTCAGGATCAGTTAGATTATCAATACATACTATTATCAAAGCAAACCCAAAAAGTACAAAAAAAATTCTTTCTCATGAGTTATTGGCCAGATTTGTGGAAGCACCATGTCTATAGTGCCAACACTACAAGAAAATTCCAAGTCCCTCTTTCTTACCCTACAAAAGTACACAGATTACCAGTTTATTAGGAAGCTGCCTCTGTCACACCACAGTGGAGCAGTTGTCAGAATGATGGTATTGCATTTCAGAAGGCAGTGACAGCAGTAAGTATCCTCTGGGGGGGGGGTGACTGCACCTCCATTTCTGACCTGCATTTCATTTTTCATACTTCCTTACCAACCCCACAGATTCATCTGCCCTCAGAGGGTGGTAACTGGAAGGATGGGACATGGCAATGTCCTGCCTGCTTTTCCTCCACCTCTGTACACCTTGTTTGAGCATGGCCAGTACAAACCCTTTGCTCAGTGCAGGCTCCCCCACAGAGTCTGCAGGAACAAGGGATGTTTAGGCAAAGCTCTGTTGTTTTTTTTCTGCTTTCTCCCCAGCCACCTCACAGTTAATCCAGGGCATACTGCATCCCTCCAAGGGCACCAGGCTATTCATCCAGCTGAAGTGAGTGAAAAAATACAGACATGCTTTGACACCGTATCAGGTAACTCTCCAGATAACCCAGCAGCTTAGCAGGATCCAAGAGAACAAGCCTGCCATCATGCAAGCCTTGGGCAGAGCAATTCCAGATCTTAGTGAGGTTATCAACTCCAGGAATTTTCCACCCCTTTGGTGAGAGCTTGGATGCTGGGATTTAGCTTGAAGAAGGAAATAGATAGACATGTTGGGGCAGGAGAGAAGGTTGAAAAACTTCAATGAACAAAATCACCATTACTTGTACACACAGGGAAGCAACAGGGGGTCCACAAGCTAAGCACGGAGACATTTGAACCTGTTCTAAGGACAAACTAAAATAAGATCAGGCACCCAGCAGCTGCATTAATACCAAGCTTTCCTTGGAGAGGGGAAGTGGGAAACGGGAAATGTGCATATTTTTCTTCAAGCTCTGCTCCAGACATAAAAGTGCAGCTAAGATGTACACACCATTATTAGCTTTCAAGCACCCTTCTTGGATGCCAACAATAGCATAGCTACAGCCCCTTCTCAGCCCTAGAACCTGAGGAAATTCACAAATTCCTAGACCTGGGGAATCTGTGTTGTACTCATTTGTAATACCTGAGGAAGTTAACTGGAAAACTGCTTGGGATCATGTCCACTGCTGGAATGCAGGGCAGCCATACCAACAAGAGCTTTCTCTTGCCAGCTCTGAACAAATCCAGTAAAGCTGCCCCACAGCCTCATGAAATACATCTGAGCCAGTGCCTTAAATGAAGCGAAATAGCCTCACACCCAGGCTATGCCCACTGACCTTGCAACGTGTGTATTTGTTTACTTTTGCATGGGCATAACCCAAGTGACTATTTGGCTGGCTCAGGGCCACTGAAATGCTGTTTCTCTCAGCATGAGATGCTCTTCTTGGGACATGAGAAGAACAAAGACTCCAAAGCCCTCTGCATCCCAAATATACATTGCCTTGTCCACTCAGCTACCAGCTACATAGCTACCAGCTATGCCCTGTGCTTTCTTGCCCTACAGAGCCCCAGATCTGCCTCTGTCTGACAGAGATTACCATAGCTGATCTCTTCAGGGCTGCAGGGTAAGATGGAGGCAGCCTGTTCTCTTTGTATATTTATAGGGGTTGAAAGACAAACTGGGAAAGGACTTCGGTACAGTGCAGCCAAGTGACTATGAAGTACTGCTTTAAAAAGCCACACGGTCACCCTTGCTGACATTTGGATAAGGATTTTATAGAAGTCACAGGACTGGGAGATGGGCTTGTTTTGCCTACAGTCATGGGAGAAGGAGGGATTTATGTGCTGATCAAGAAGGCCGCACTGTGACTCTTTCATGTTCATTACTGCTCATTTATTAGCCTGTTAGGTAAGAGGTGCTGATTGGGATTTCTCTTTTTACTTATTGTTGTCCCACGTGGTTTTCTTGACTCTATCAGCACATCTGCATGAAATTTAAACCCCTCTACTTACCGGTACTCTCAAGGTGCCATGTCCTTGCATAGTTTCTCTTCTTGCCTGGTTTCATGGCCATACTACATGTAAGCACAATGTGAGAGTTGATCTATATCATCCTCTTAAATGAAGAACCAGCAGACAAGCACACTGGAATCTAGGGGATTTGGACAGACAGGTTTTGCTAATTGTGTGTGTCATGAACCTGGTGCTTGTGTATAAATGTCCATATGTATGTGCACGCTCCATCTGAGAAGCAGCACAGACTCTGTTAAGTCTGGTGCAGCCTGAACAAGCAAGGATGCAGCCCTGTGCAAACCTGAGAGGAACGAGCCCAGGAAGAAGGAAGACATGCTCTGATGCCATGGACCTTCTGGAAAAAATGTTGTGGGCAAACAAGTATACATTCAAGAAACACCTGGGTCCACCACTGGTTTCTTTTCCTTAGTGGAGTAACATGTGGGAGAGGTTTTGGCTAGAAAATGTAGGGATCATGATTAAAAAAGTCCTCACCTGAAATCATGTTGTATAGGTGAGCATCTGAGCCTCCTTATTAAATTATAGTGACATATAAACTTTACACCCTTTAGGCACTGCCTGTACTTCAATACCAGACACCAGACCCATCTGTTCAATGACTGTCGTGTGGGCTGGAAACTTCCCTGTCCTTTCCTCACATTAGCCCTGCAGGAAGGTGCAAAGATGAAGAACACCACAAGCCTCATGCTAATGTCCTAAATATTTAACATCTTCAGTCAATGAAGCTCCATCCCTTTCTCCCACTGAGGTGACTGACAGATCACAGGGTTAACAGTATCGTCCCCAACACTTGTTCCTTGATGCCACTTGACATCGGCAGGTGTATTGGAGTCAGGCAGGATCAGCAGGCAGAAGTAAAGATAAGGGGGAGAGGCAGTGCAGCCTGCAGTGTTGTGGCACCCTGGCTGGGGCTGTCTGGCTCATTTGCACAGAGCCTGGGAAGTGAGGTCCTGCTCCCCGTGTCTGAGATCCTGATGAGCCCCTGGCATCTGCCACTGAAGGCCGAAAAAACACAGACGGGTCACTGGCTGGGTGCCACTGGGAGCTCTGCCACACAACAGGAACTGCAGCAATGGGGGAAGAATACTGTATCAAGTGCCTGATGTGGCTGTAGTCAGTGTGTACGTGCTGGAGCAAAGAGACTGAGTGGCAGCCACAGAGTCCACATCCCATCATGGGAGCAGGAACGTGTATGTGACACCAAATGGTGGTAACGAGGAGGAGGGCTGGGCACAATCCCCTGGGACTCATCATCCTTATGTAAAGCTATTCCTGGAAGGGAGGCACAAAAAATTCTGGGCTTACACTGATATCTGATAAACCACTGAGTGGTTTATCTCCACTTAGGGACTTTCTCCCAGACATGAACCAGAAAAGCTACGTTGTGTCCTAGTAGCACAGTGGAAAAGGTTGACTGAAACAAGGATGCTGAATCAATATAGCATGGAGTTGAAAAATCCTTTCCCCACCATCCCCTTTTCTCTAGGAAACCTCTCTGGTCCCTTAAAGGGGCTGTTGCAGGAGCTTTACAGATTCACTGCGTAGCATTTACATACATTGGTGCACTGTGTCAAGGAGGGTGGCAGAGTTGATGGTTGGACAAATGATCTCAGAGATCTTTTACAATCATGACAATTCTGTGATTCTGTGACTGCAGCCAAGGGCACACTCAATATCCAGAGTAGCAAAGGTGCAAATATGAGGATTTCACCACAAACATCCTGAGCCACTGAGCCTGCTGATGATAGCTCCACTCTTACTTGTATCTGAGCTTGCTGGTTCATCTCAGCTTGCTCATCTTCAGTGGGCCATAGGCACAACCAGAAAGCCTACATCAGGCCCCGCATGTGACCAGCACAGATTTAAGGATGGTCCCTAGTGGGGTAAGGCAGGCTGAGCAAAGCATCAGTGCTCCCAGTGGATTGACATTTATCCCAGGTACCTAATAAGCAGTAGCTGGGCACAAAGTATATGCAAACCCTCTCTCCTCCACCACATTTTTTGGCTCAAAGATACCTAGAGATGAATCTAGTCCCACTCAGACTGACAGAGGCAGCTGAGCTTTTAAACCAAAAGCAGAGCCTGTTGTCACTGGCAGGAAATCTTATTGTGTTGGAGAGGCAATCCTAGACCTTAATTAAATAGGTTGCCCTCCCCACAAAGCTAGACAGACTATACTGGAGTCAGACAAAGCAAGTTGCTTAAGCGAGGGACCACCTGACTGTAACTTCATCTATATGACAGCATGTGCTTTTGTGACCCTCTCTGAAAGGTTGAAACTCCAAGCAACCTTAGAGGTAAAGTGAGGATTTGTAAAGAGCAAGAAACCAGAGATGCTCTCTTCCAGTAAGGGATGAATTCCCTTACCTGACCTGATGAATTGCCCTGACCAAAGACACAGCAGGTCACACTGGCTCAGGATTGATGGGAGCTGGTGGCTCCTCTTCTTGTCTCCACTGCACACAGTGTAGCAGGGAGTGCTTCGAACCAGATCTTGCTAGTAGGCCCTAATACTGAGCACCTCATTTTTCTTTTCCATTCTTGCCCTCACACTATCTCTCTGAAATCAGGCACATTGCTTTCTCCATACCAGAAAAGAGCAGCTTTGCCAGCTCCCCATATTTCCCCTACCCACAACCCAGCTGCTTGCCTCTGTAGTATCCCACTGCTGTGCTGAGATGTGACCCAGGCAGGAATCCTCTCAACCCTGTGCAAATACACAGGAAGACAGCAGGCTGCTCCATGACCTTGCTTTTTGCATGGAGACAGCTGGAGTGCATATGTCAGAAGAAACTGCAGTAACCTACTGGATGATGGGGATAGATGAAAAAGGAGGGAATGAGGGTGCTCGGTGCTCACTGTGGGATTTAACTGCCCCTCCAATTAGGTCCACCCAGAGTAAGTGCACAATTTCCAAATGAGTCAGCTAGACCATTCTGAGCTTAGGTGTCAGGTCAAGACTTTTTACTTTAAAACACATTTCAGGCTCCAGCTACTTCTGACTAACCCTCAGGCAGCCTGCAGCACAATGTGGTTCTCAGACTTTTCCCCCATCTCAGTAAAATTAGGTCAATTGTACCTCACTGTGGCACCAGGATGGGGACAGGGGAACACCCAAAGGTGGGCCCCTTGCCACTGTGTCTGCCCCCTAAGCCCCCCCAAGAGGACAAAACTATACATTTGTAAACGGTGCAGCATGCACTGCAAAGACACCTCAGCAAAAAAGTGAAATGGTAGAGAGAGCAAAGCTTGGCTCTTAAGAGCATGGACTGCTGTTGCAACCTTCCTCCTGGGCTAACCAGCCCTGCTTCCCATCGCCTGGAGGAAGCAAAGCACCACGCTGCTGCCGTTCTGCATTGGGAAGCCCAGTGACCAGGTCACGACCCCGTGGTGACAGCTGAGTGCCCCAAGTCCCCAGGCTGAGACAGATGCCATACGCCTCTCAAATCATGGGACTGACACCACAGGATGCAGCCAGATGCACGGGCAAAATATCTTTCTGCTTCCTTCCACCTCCCCCGCTTCTCACCGGTGTGTCTGGAAAGCCAGGAACAAACACACGACACTGGTGCAGGAATTTTTATTTTCTGGGAAACACGTACCTTACCTCCCAATGCAACAGAGCTTTAGATGCACAGTGTGGATTACCAGACACCTACAGATGGCAGGATGGACTGCTCTATGGTTTTGCTGATGTGTGTTTAGCAACTACTGCATGTTTCTGAGCTGGGAGACCCTGGAGACTTTCGAGTTGCATTCATTCCCACAAAGGAAAGTAAGTCTGTGCTGGAAGCTCTCCACAATAACCTGCTAAGTCTCACCTGTGGGAGGAATAGGATATTGTGCCCCTGCTTCCCATCCTGACATCCCTTTCAGACAATCCGTGTCATCCTTTCTCTCTCTCATTCACCACACTCCTCCCCTTGTTCCTCCATATCCCTTCTTCTCTGGCTGTGCCATTCACCTCTTAGATCAGAATAGGGTTTTGGGTAGGGAGAAAGCAAAAGAGGGTAGGATAGGCAGAAGCTTACAGGTAACCCTTTACATTATTTTCCCTAAGAAAGCAGATTATTTTTCTTGCATACATGAAGCCAGGAAACAACATTTTTTCGTGGATATCAATCTGAGGGCCTTTATTGCTGCCTGGAGTAGACTCTTGGCTTCTCATCAAAGCTTTCCCACACATCTTGGATGGTCAGCTGGGAGATGTCCAGAACAGTGCTGGGGAAGCTAGTCTAAGATGCATGGCCAGGCCTCCATCATGCTGTTCTTCTGTGCACATGTGCTAACCCTGGAAGCCAAACTCCTTGTACTTGGCGGCCATATCATTTCGGAACAGCTCCAGGGCCTTCTTCATTGCAGCTTGGGCATCAGCCCCAAAGTCTGCAGCATGTTTTTCAGCAATGACCTTGATAATGACTTCAGAAATGAACTGTAAGAAAGGAAAGAGAGAGAGAAAAAATGAAGGGACACTCAAGGTTTATTTTCAGAAAAGCCAAACTAAGAAATAGGTTGCAGAGCCTGGAAATATCTCTGAGCTAATTCAGTAGCCCTTCCTGAAGTCTCTGGAGAGACAGTGAGGTCTAGCTTGCAAGGAGCCTAGGCTGGGCAGAAGAACTGGGCACTGTTCCTAGCTCTGACATTAATCTGCTTCATGACCTTGAGTAGACCATGGTCCTTCACACTCTTTGCTTCATCCATTAAGGCTGAAAATTCATGTGCTGCGTTTGTCCAACATGTTGTTTTGTGGGTCTTGTTCTCCAATGGACCCTCCCAAGGCTTACTCTAAAATTTTGTGTACCTCATGTCCAGCCACTGACAGTTCTTTTATAATACAGTGTCCCAGGCATGCAGAGGCTGCATGGGCTGGTTTATTATTGTCAAAGATTGCTCTGTGCTGTTTGGAATGGAAATCTAAACTTGGATATTCACATACCATTCAGACACCATGAACCCTTTCTGTGCCTCCTTCCGCCTCTAGAAAGAGACCTCAAACTTGAGGGAGAGCTCACTCACTGAAGTCCAACTATCCATCAATAAATAAAAGTGCAACTCCCACATAGCTGTCTATGCACACATTCACTACATATCAGACACCAAGATTCCTTGCCCTTTTCCATACCTCCAGATATTTGACAGGGATCTTGTGCTTGGTCGCATGGGTTTGAGCCAGGGGCTTCAACTCTGCCTCATGATTACCCTTCTGCTTCAGGATTTTTCCCAGCTGAGTAAGGACAGTAACTCCATGTTTCTTCAGATCTTCAGAGCCCTTCATTTCATCTGGGGTCTTCAGGTTTTTGAACTTTTCAAAGCGATCCAAGGTTTCAGGGTGGTCCTGAAAGAGTCTGTGGACAAAAGCAGAGGGGTTTGTGAGACTTGAAGGAGCTGTCCTCTAGACCAGAGCTGAGGTACATCTGCTCCAGGTATTTCAGAGTATATGGACAGGCAAGGGTGCAATAACCTGCTTCCCTCCCCAAAGAAAGCTCTTAGGTCGTCCCTGCTAGTAGTGACTACTTTAACCAGGGAACTAACACCTTAAATCCTTTCCAAATTACCACTATTCACAAGCACTCCAGTTAGTGTGTATGGGAAGCACCTGACCCTGCTCTGAATCTGTTTTTTATCATTCCTTTGGTAGTTTGTTCCACAACCTGATGATATACTCAGTACATAGTTTATTTTCTACTTATTTTTTACAGTTTGCTTTTGTCATTATCTTTAACAAATAAAAACTTAAAAATTTTAACATAATTTTTAAATAATAAAAGTCTTTGGAGGGCACAAGCTCCTGACACACCTCTCTTTGAGTGTTCTATCTACCTTAATCCCACTCTTATACATATTCTAACATAATCACCATTTTCTCTTTCCATTCCCTCTGGCTGTGTCAGAGACATTGCCCTAAACCTGTCCAACTAGAGCAGCAGAGTGAGTGTCCATATTTTTTTATATAGCTCTGCTAGCTCTTTGGCACCAATCCCCTGGGTTATGTCAACTGTATCAAGACAGAGCCAACAGCCAAGGCTGGCTGTGGTACTGAGAGGCGAGTTCTTCCATTCATCTGAAGGAAAAGCAAAACCCAACAAAACTATCTGTCTTCACTGCCTTACTATTGCTGAGAGCCAACCTGTAGACCACTGAGTCTCACCAGCACCTTATTCCCAGCCCATCTCTGCACTGACCAGGAAAGAGTTCTAGATCCTACTCATTCAGACACACACACATATATATACACACAAAAAAACCCCAAAATACAGCAGCCCCAGCCTCAGATCCCTTACATCTGGAGCTCAAGTGTTCTTCAACATCAGCGAGATGAGAAAGCTTACTGTGCCCCCACCCTATCATTGCAGACATGGAAAAATTCAGTTCTTGCCCTTTTTTCCCCACTCAGCACCTCAGCCCAGCTGCCAGCAATGTATTTCTTCCATTGGGAACCACAGCACCTCAGAGAGTCCTTGGGAGCAAGTGGATAACAAGAGCACAGGGCCATCAGGCATGCTGGTTCCATGCCATGTAGGGTTATACATAGGCACTCTGATCCCGAAATGGAAATGAAATCAAGAAGGTGGCTAAAGTACAGGCTAGTGTTGTCCTCACTGCTTCCTCCCTGCTACATTTGCTAGGACACAGGATACAGACACCATTGGCAACCAAACGAGTAGGAAATTTCATTCGTTTGCCTGCTAGAGTCCTAGAGCTGAGGTGAAAAGGGGATGCTGCCTGTCTTGATCCTAAGGTTCAGTCTAATAATTAGGTGTTGAGAGACATCAGCTCCCTTGCACCAGTTTAATTTCAGATATTACACTCTCTGATGGGCATAATCCAACTAATTGAAGCACCAGCAAAAGCAATGTCTGACTTTACAGTCAGGGTCCTACAGCACACATCTGTGAAGTGGCTCATCCAAGTTACCCACAAGAGTGTTTGGACCATGGAACCAGCCTCCCTGTCACGATACAGCAGTTCCATGCTTGGTCTGCTCTCAGGAGGGTGCTGGTGCTGAGCCAGCTGGGGCTTGCATCCCATTTAGAACTGGACATTCCTCATAAGTACATTGTCATGAGGGCCATGCTCTCCACTGTATAATGCTAGCATAGGTTAAACTACACTAACAAATACCTCAAAAACACGGAAAACACAAGCTGCTCTCCAGTAAAAAGATTGCTCGTGCTTCATTTCAAAGGTCTCCAAAGTATTTCTGTACTCTATCAGGTGCTGAGCATGCCACCATTGGCCTTTTCTTTTTTCCCTGTATCTTTCCATGGCACAGATTGTGTCCCACCTAGGGACAGATTTTTAGAAATAACTCCATCCCATTTCAAGGTGCAAGGTTGTTTTTTTTCCCTCTCTTCATTGTGTCTGGCTACAACTGAATCACATCTGCCAAAGGTTATACGCTCCCAAGACTCTTGAAAAGTCTTCCAAGGAGTATTTTTTTGTTTCCTTTGGAAAACATCTAGCTAAGTTGATATTTGCTAAACATATTCCCAGGATTACCTGCCTAAGAAGTCTTTAAGAATGCACACGCAGGCACATTTCTAAACTCTGAGCTGCTGGGCTTTCCCTGTCTCTCTCCTCCCTAAAAACCCCCTTGAAGGAGCAAGGACCTGGGTTGACGGGGGAGCACAACATGTCAGGGGAGAGTGGTGTCATCTATTTATTCAATGCAGTGCTCTGCCCTGCAATACATGTAGAAAAATGGTACTACCTTTTCAGTTGGGAACTGCTTTCAGCATCTTGTGGTACTTTCAGGTTCTAAGTAGCCATCTCACTCAGATGGAGTGGTGGGGAAGGCTGGGTTCCTGCTACTTTTCCTGCACGCCTGCTTTGAACTGGACAACATGAGGAAAAACACATCTCATTGCCACCCAGCTGTCCTCATCCCTCCCTCTCCTCCAAAGAGCAGCTGAATTGGGCCATGATAAAGGAGATAAATAAAACAGCTCTCTGTGTTGGCTTGTCATCAAAAAAGCTTTAAACAGACAGTGTATTTGCTCGGTGGTGTTGGCTCTTTCATTTAGTCATGCTTCCCTGGAGCAAGTGCCACATCCCCACTGCTCTCTTTAGCATCTGTACCCCCCCAGCACATCCTACTGAGAATAGGCTGAGGGTAAGATCTGGAGAGGGTCTCCTCCAAGTCTCCATTCCTGATGGTCTTTAAGGACAGGCTAGGATCCAGTGCCCATCCAGTGTTGTTTTCCACTCTGCAGCCCCAAGATACCTTCCAGACTGCATTTCTATGACCCAGGTTGCTCCCCACTCATGAGGGCCAGAACTGCAAGGACAGCAGTATGGGTGTCCTCTCAGATGGAGACCTCACACGCACACCCACTCCAATCCCAGAATCACAGAGGAGGGAAGCAGGAGGGAGGATATATCTCGTTTCCCACCCAGAACCAAATTCATCATCAGGAAGTAGACAAGTGTTACCACCTAGATTTTTGGCCAACAGCAGGATGGATGGGCAGGGCTCTGCTAGGTAAGACTAAGGTGAAGAGAGGAAAACAGTCCGGGACTTCACAGTTATTTTTACTGAAATCATAGATTCCAAGAAAATTGTCACAGATGTGGTTTTCCTCTCCCCTCCTCCTCCTCTGATGCCCTACATCCTTGCTGCAGAGCATCTGGAGGCCCAGGACACACAATTTGCTCCAGCATTTCTCACAGCAGTGCTTGGGCAGTGAGGATCCAAAGCAGAGCTTTGCCAGCAGAGGCAGAGGGAGTCACAAATCACACCATATTTGAAAGAAGCACAGGCCTGCTCCTGCATCCATAGACACATGGAGAGGCAGAAGCACAACCATTTCACCACAGAGAGTAACTTTTTAACCCAGAAACCACAGCAATGGCAAAACCACCACCCTACCTACAAGGAAACAGCCCGCTGAAGTAAACACCGCCAAACACAAGCTCCCGTACTAAATGCACACCTTGCTTTGTCTCCCATTAAAAGCTCTCAGCTTTACTTTTAGGATGGAAGCTTCTTGCCTACCTCATTAAAACTTCATGCCCATGGCCAGCAAGGTCACCTTCCACCTTTCCCCAGACAGTCAGGACCTGCTGCCATTCCTGATCACTGAGTCCCATGGTTCACTGAAGCCAGGTACCAAGATCTCCCTGCAGCCGTTTGCCTTTCCCCAAAGGGTGGCTGGAGAGCTCTCCTGTGGGATTTATAGCCCAAGCCCACAAACCTACACCTGTTAATCGTCAGCTGGATGTCTTGCTCTCTTTCAGGCTTGTCTAACCTAATCAGCCTCTATGTTTTTTTCCAAGAAGTTATTTTGGGTCAGGTGCTATTGTGGGTGCCACTAATGGCATGATTTCTGCTTTTCGTATTGGACTGGCACATCTCCCACTCTGGACAGAAAGGGCACTGCCGAAACACAGTGCCAGGAGCCTGTCCTGAGTTCCCAAGAACCTGGAGACAGTGTCAAGCTGTACGGTGGGAGATTCCTGAAGAACACTGTCATCTGCAAGGCCACCCCTCCTCTCCTTCCCAAGGACAGGCAGGAGAAAAGGCCGGCACAGCTTGTAGCATCAGCTCCATCACTCCAAAGGCCTTTCCTTTCCCATGCTGGTCTCCCTCTGCTTTTCCTCTGGGGTAACAGAGTTACTCTGTAAGTAACACTACTAACAGAGAAGAGCACAATGTTAGAAGAGACATGTCCAAGAGCAAACCATATTCAAAATATCCCTGACCTCTTCTTCAGTCTCTGCAAGAGGGAGGAAAGGGATAAAAGCTCTATGGGAACCAGTTTCTCCCCACCTGCCTGCCTCTCCAGGCAAGACTCAGGATTAGGCACTGGATGAGCCTGGATATTGGAGCCAGGAGACACACAGCTGACCCTGGAGGGTAATTTGCAGCAGGCCAGAGGCACAGGACACAGCAAGGCTTCAGTAAATACGCACCCAGGCAGGGGTTAAGATCTCTGGCAACCTCTGTCAAGCTAAATATCAGTCTTGGGAGGAAAAGTCACTGAACTGACAAACACCATGGGTATGCTTTGGGACACCTCCCAGCCTTTCCCCTCCAGCCCCATCAGGACTGATAACAGCCTGGCACACCAGCAGGGTGATTAGTCCCTACCAGGGGCTGCCTGAAGTCAGAGCACAGCCCGATAACAAAGCCCAGCTAGCACTGCTATCCTGAAGTGTGCTCCTACCTCTGGATGTTTCCAAAGGGGCACTCATCAGAGGCCTTGGCAGGAGAGAAATGTCAACCAACAGCTACAGATATCTGTCTTGGGGCTCAGATGAGTATGCTGCCCCCTGGTCCCTGTCACAGTGCTGCAGGATCTGAGGTGCACCACTGCCTCAGCACCCATCCACCCCCTGCAATGCAGAAACAGACTCCCTGCTCCAGCTTTGGAAGAGGTGAGAAGTGCCCCACGTACACGGGTAACCAAGAGGCAAGGAGGACAGAGGCACTGAGCCTCTCACCCATCAGAAACACACAGGTTCAAAGGAACAGTTTGGGTAAGAAGGGTGGCAAAATGCAAATGGAAGTGCCAACTGGTCTCCAAGGTAAGGGAATGTTGATGAGTGTATGTTGCATGCCTCTGTCAGCAAAGTCAGCCTGTGACTCTGCAATCCTCCCCTTCTCTGTCCTCTGTGCATTAGTTCAGCTGACATAATCCAGACCCTGAACACTTCCAGCCCGAGATTTCATCCTGATTTATGCATACAAACACCAGGCCACTACCGCTTACCCAACTAAGATAAATTGAGGCAAGAGAGCTTAGGACCCCTCCAGCTCATTCCTCTTGTTGTTCCCCACAGCACAGGACTGGGAGGGGAGAGATCACATCCCTGCAGCCTCACTCCCTAAGTACTTACAGCAGTAAACAAGCCCTTGCACCATCCCAGGCTCGGCCTTGGGTAGGATCCTGAATACTGACCTTACTGTTTTACATGCGTTTCAGACACGATAGAAATGCACTCCGGGTACATGAGAGGCTGCAGCTGATGCACCGAGCTCAGTTATATTCCCCAAACTGAAACTACTCAGTTGCCATAATAACTTCATCTAAAGTTGGTCGACTCTCTCCTCTCTGCAGCTTTCCCCAGGGCTCTGAAGCCAACAGACTTGGTACAGACATTAATATTAAATGGTCAGCAAGCTTAAAAAGAGTATGGGATTCCATATTGCTTTTTTTTTTTTTTTTTCACAAGTGAAGTAGTAATGAAATGCAATCATAAGCTCTTCTCCCTAGAGCTTAAATAAATAGTCTTCAGAAATACTGAAAGCTTTGTAGCGCACCAGACCGTGCCTCAACCCTGCAGCTGCAAAAAGAACATATTTTAGTATCTACAGACCTCTCTTCTCCCCCTCGGGGTAAAATCTATCACTTACATAATCTCCTCGATAAACACAAGCTACAGAGAGCCAACACATCGCTTTAAAAAGCTCTGGGTGATGGAATAATGTATTTCAAACCGCGCTGGCCACGCACTCCGCAGCCATGCTGACCCACATGTCCCTGGCTCCACATCTGCACATATAGGACTCTGAGACCCTTGCTAAACGGGCACAAAACCTATCCTTAATATTTTAGGCAACCTTCTGGGGTGTATTGCTCATGTGGGTGCTGCTGCAAAGCCTCTCTGGGGTATCCCGCCGGGGCTCCCCCTGCCCCAGGCTGGAGGCTTGGCAGCAGCTTGGCTCTGTCGGCCAGGGCTTGCTACCATCTAGTGGCCACGGGCTAGAGAGCCTCGGGGACTCTGAGGCCACGTCCAAACCCTTCCACTTGGGATTCAGAGGCTGGAGGAAGTGGCCAACACATAGCCCTCAAATTTTGGAGGCTGGAGAGCAGAACTGCAGCATCCCAGAGCTGGCAGCAGCACAGGGCTGTTGCTGGGGCTCGGTGGGAGACAGTAGGACTTCGGAAGGGGATTGTTTTCATTTCGGGGTGTAAGACAGTCTGTTTCCCTCAGAAAGGGCCTGTGTTGAGGTGGCAGGAGCCGGGGCTGGACAGATGACTTTGTCCCCAGCCTTGCAGCAGGTTGATGGTGTGGGGGAGATGATGATCCTTCCCTCCAACCTTGAGAACGGGGTGGTGGGATCAGGGCAAAGGAAGATCCTGTGGCACAACAACAGAGCTGAGCCTCGGGCTACTGCTGAGGAGGAAGGCTGTTCTTGAGGCTGATTTCTCGACAAAAATGTCACCCAAAGGTGCTCAGGAAAGGTCACCCCTCATCTAATGGGCACAACAGGCAAGGGAAGAGCAATTTCTCGAAAAAAAGGTGGATGTAACCTCACCTGTGGGTGGCCCCTCCCTCAACAGATGGCAAATGTTTCTACAAGCACTAATGAATTTAGATTATGCCACATCTCTGCACATGTAAAAGCTGTTTGTTTTCCTCATTTATGAGGGAACAGAGAAGTTTTACAACTTGCTGAAGCTCATGGACATCACCAGTTAAAGAGCAAAGACTGGCTCTTGGGTACAGCTTTAGAAACAGCAGCTGTTTGTTAGTTATTAATATGGGGTGCACCCACCCCGGCAGAGCTGGGAGGCACAGTAGGAATCACACACCAGTCACAGGGAGGGACCAGCTTCAGGTCTTTTTAGCCACATTCAAGTTTTTCTTAGAGTAGCACTGTTTTGAAGAGAGGAATCCATTCCCAGCCTGTAAAGTCAATGTCAGAGAGCCCAGAGACTCACAGTGCCTCAGCAGTTAATCTCTGTTAAATCACCCATTATTTCTCACCCTGTCTCCTCTGCAGCCAGATCATAGAATCATAGAATTTTCAGGGTTGGAAGGGACCTTTAAGATCACCCAGTTCCAACCTCCCTACCATGGGCAGGGACACCTCCCACTAGATCAGGTTGCTCAGAGCCCTCTCCAGCCTGGCCTTAAAAACTCCCAGGGATGGGGCTTCCCCAACTCTCTGGGCAACTTGTTCCAGTATTCTAGTGAAGAACTTCTTCCTAGTATCTAATCTAAATCTACCCTCCCCTAATTTGAAACCTTCCCCCTAGTCCTGTCACTACCTGACATCCTAAGAAGTCCCTCACCAATTTTCTTGTAGCCCCCCTTCAGATATCAGAAGGCTGCAATAAGGTCTCCTTGGATCCTTCTCCTCTCCAGACTGAATAGCCCCAACTCTCTGTCTGTCTTCATAGTCTGTCTTCATCTTCTGCAAGTCAGGCAATGAGTACCCAAGAGAGATACCAGGAGAAATATGTATTTTTTTTTTTCCATTTGAAGTAAGTTCACCAATAAACTTTCTAGCAAGGAAGAGAGAGGGACAGAGCTGATGATGCCTCATAAGAAATGATGATGACCCACAAATGGTTTCATTTTCCCCAAAAAACAACCAAAGCCATCTTGTGTGCTTACACAGCAAACAGATCTTTTTTTGACTGAATACTTTGTGTTTGTTTTTTTTAAAAAAATCTTTTCAAGAAGCCTTTTTCCCCCCACAGTACAGTTTTTAAAAACCCTGAGAGCAACCCCAGGGTCTTGTGGCTGAGAGCAGCGGTGGCCTCAGCTTGGCCGTGACCCTGGGTTGTGTGAAGCATGGCATGGCATAGCATGGCACACACTCCTCTTCCCAGGAAGCTGTCGGGGGGGAGGTCAGCACTCCGAAAAAGCCGGGAATATTATATAAAGCCAACTTACATAATTAACTATTGCATAATGCCAGGGAACAGCCTGCGTAAGGCTGCTGCCGTTTCTATGGCGTTTTGCTGATACTTGGCTGCTTGCAAGAGATATATCTGCACCTCCTCCCCAGAGCCTGCATGCAGCTCCATCCGTGAGGACAGACAGGTGAGAGCCTGCACACCCAGCAGCGTTAGCTGGAGCGGGAAGGGTGATAGCAGCTGGATCTTATGGCCATAGCAAGGCAAGAGCCTTGGGTTTGCTGCAGTTGTGCCTCTGACTTCAGTATTCAGAGGACGAGACAGCTGTCAGATGAGGGCACGATATGAAGCTGCACCCATTGCACAGCCTCTGCCACATGTAGGAAACAAGGTGGAGTCTGACCGGTGGTGGCAGTGGCCAAATCCCTCCCAGGCTCACTCCTCTTTTCCCCTGGCTAACAAACACTATTCTTAGCAGTGCCCCCAGGCAGGGCTCCCGCACACTGACGGATTTCAGCAGCTGAGAGGTGACCCAAGCTGCTTGCTTAAAAGGAGCAAGAAGGATTAGAAGGAGGAGATTTCAGCAGCGGAACAAGATTTGGGCTCTGAGTTTGCAGAGCTGTGCTGTGTACTTGTCTGCATCTTGGCGTGGATTCTTCCAGGAATCACGCCTTGCTCCATAAAGTCAGAGGTCGCTTGACCTTCAGAGGATCCAGCCTTTGGACAAACACAGAATCGTACAAGTAACTGCATGACTCAGTCATTCTCTTTTTCCAGGGGGTGCACAGGATAACACAGGCATGAGCCCCAGCTTCCATGCAATCATCTGGGCATCTAATGATCAGCATGCCACTGCCCAGTGCCTGGACAAAATATTTATCTGGGCTAAACAGGACATCTATTGCAATCCTGGATTCAGTGGAAGACCAAGCAGGTAAGCAAAAAGGCAGGACCAGGACCAGGATATTTAGGCTTCAATTTAGAAGCAGAAAGGCTGTCTCTGAGTCTGCCTGAACTCTCTCTGGGAATGCAAACCTCCTTTGAAGGGCTGGGAAACTAGAGCACAAAAGGGCTAAGGATTTTTGTAGGAAACTGTGAGTGCAGTTAAAGGGAAGAGGAGTATGATTAGAAAATGACAGGCATATTTTAAAGACTTGTCCATCCCAGGAGCAAAGGGAAGAAATTTTATTTTTTTTTTGAGGTAAGAACAAGGATTATACCAGTGAGACCCTGCTGATCTCTAGGAGTCAGTGGGAAGACATGAAGTCACTGTCACATGCAGCAGTCCCTTCAAGTGCATTAAATTTCCTAACACTGTAATGGCACACAGGGATTTGTGTGCTACTTACTGCAATAATAAAGCAAGAAGGGAATTCCTCTCTCATCCCTCACCACCAACAAAATGCCACAGTTAGAGCCTGCCAAGGGACAAGTGGAAAAGGCAAGGGCCACAAAACCACATATGTGCAGAAAAAGCCAAGCAACCAGCACACATGCAGTATTGTGTATCTGCCTGACAGCCCTGAACTCCAAAGCTCTGACCTCTTCATAGGAAGCTGTAACAGAGCTGCCTGCAGCGTGGCTGAGGCTGGGATTTCACGGGCAGGTTAGACTGAAATCCAGGCAGCCAAAGGAAGTGGCTGTTCCCACACCACAATTAATGCCAGAGGGGGTCTTCATTACCCTCCTACCTGTGCCTTGGGAACATGGGTGCAAGGGACACACCTTGCAAGGTGCCTTGCAGGGTGTGCTTTGGGCACAGCTGAGTGCTGTTGGAGAGAAGGGCACACACCTGCAAAGGCAGCAGCAATTACAGCATGGCTGAGACCAGAGCAAGAGCAGTGCCAGGGGTGAAAAAGCTGAGCCCCTGTGCCAACAGGCAGCACCCTTTCTGCAGCCCACCCTCCCTGGGGAAATGGGTAGGTGCATGCTGAGGGTCTGCAGGGAGCTGGCAGGTCCTGGCTGATGGTTAAGCTCTCTCCACAATTAAAATATTTTCCCATCTGATCTGCCCCTCAAGGAAGAGGAATTAACCAGGAGATCACGCACAGTACACAGCTCAGCTGAGGGCTCTCAGGCTCCCAAAAAGGATTGTGAAAATCCATCACTGCATGGTAACATGGGGTGATACAGCTGCAAATTGCTTTACCCAGCCCCGCCAGGCCAACAAGCAGCCCTCAAATTGCCAGCACTTAAATATGAGGCCATGCATGATTTCAAGTTGGATGTGCAGACAACGCCAGCAGAGCCTCCTCCACCGCATGACCCTTGTGCAGCTCCTTATGAGGCACTGGTGCTGATACACTGAAGTGGATCAAGGAACTGGTGTAGTTTTAAAGCTACCATCTCACCTTTTGGTGAGGTTATTTCAAAGCCAGATCAGTTCTGTGTTCTGTTTTTGCCAAGTAGCTGGATGGGCACATGCTGGCAGGGAGGAAAGAGGAAGGAGAGCTACTTACTTAGGCATCACTTGTGAAAGAAACACCCATCAAGTCATCCTCCAAAACCCCTGGCAGCACTGTCTAGCCAGAAACACAGCTCACACAAATCAGGGTTTCTCTTTGCCTGAGTTGCATGGGGTGAAAGAGGAGGAAACAGATGCACTTTTTTATTTCCTCTACCTGCAACAGCCTCTCACCCGCAGAGCACAGAGCTTCTGTCAAGTAAGAACCAGTGGGGAAGCCAAGATCCACCCCTCATTTGTATTGATGTTTGTGCTTGCCTTTTCATGAAGTCCAACAGGTTCTCACTTCCAGCTGCAATTGGCCCTTTTTGAAGTTCATGGTCTCATTTCAAATTGTCATTCCAACACCAAGCCCTCCCTTAGAGAGGAGAGGGAAAACTAAGTCGTCTTCTCTTCTGAGATGCAGCACCAATTTCAGCAGTCCCCAGTCCAGTGGTACCCTCCGTGCTCTGCAGCCAGTGTCAAGCCCCATCATTGTGGTTGTCTTGCCAGAAGGACCCTCAAGTGGACAAGTCAGAAGATCCAATTGCAAGCACAGCAATGAAAATTAGATGAAATTGCAAGAATGACAATAACAGGGAAGAGATGCAGAACGTTTGAGATGCATCTCAAATTCAGTGGCAAATGCTCTGCTCCAGCAGCCAGGCCACTAGTGCTGTTTCTAGGGGCAACCTGTTCCAGTGTTTCACCACCCTCATGGTGAAAAATTTCTTCCTAACATCTACTGTAAATCTGCACTCTTTCAGTTTGAAACCATTACCCTTGTCCCGTCTCTACAGGCCCTTGTAAAAAGTTTGTCCCCATCTTTCTTAAAGACCTTTTTCAGGTACTTCTCTGGGCTGAACAACCCCAATTCTTTCAGCTTTGTCTTCGTAGGAAAGTTGTTCCACCCCTGGCACCTTTGGAAAACTCACCTATAAGCATTTTACATACAAAGGATCCGTGATCATCTGGAAGCTCATCTAGCCTCTGCCTCCAGCAGCACTAGAGGCAAATGTCCAGGAAAAAGTGGAAGAAACAGGAACAGTCACCACAGCAACTTGAAGGTAAAGGACATCCCAAGGTCCTATTTGCATGCTTTGTGTTTAACAGCCTTAGGCAGAATTCTGCATGAGTCTGTAATTTTTTAATCCTCTTATACATCCTCCCCAAAATATATGTTAGACGTGGCTGCAGCCTTACTATGTCAGACTGTTAAAAACAACCCGCTGACTTGGTGATGCTGCAACAGATTAACCCATGCACAAAGACAAGAATCTGCTAATCGTTTTCTAACTGTTCACAAAAAGCACCAAGACACATCCATTCAACCAAACCAAACAAAAAAACAATAAAAATGAAGTTTCATTACCCTCAAAGATCTCTACACCACACAGGGCTTTCACCTCTCACTCCTTTTTAATTGCAAATACCCCAGGCACTATGTTTTTATTTTTTGATCTTCCTCCTTCCACTAAGCACTCTGGTGCTGGTGGCTCAGCTGGTCAAATCCAGCTGGTCTACAGCAGCATCTGCCTGGAAATTGCATATCTTATCCTGTGATCCTATTCTTTCCTTCCCCGTCAGCTGCAGAGATCATGCTGTCTAAGCAAATACATGTTCCTTCTCCAGGTTTTGGCATTTATTTGCTACTTAGATCAAGGGCTAAATTACACTGGATTAATTGTCCTTCTGAGCAAAAGGCTGGTGTTTATCTGCTGCTTATGTGGAACTGAAATTTACCCCTTGCCCCCTAGCAGGACAGACCCAGCCTCGTCTGTTATTGGGGCAGAGAGAGTCCAAATCATAAAAATATCAGGCAAGGGACAATGCTGGGACCCCAGATCAAACAGCCAGGAGAAGAAATGGGATTGCATATAGACCAGAAAAAGCAGGTAGATCTTTTGTGGGAAAAACATGGGTATTACAAAAATCTTACCCTTAGGGAGACCTGAGTCTTTGGGATCAGTCACAAAGCTCAATTCAGGTGGAAACACAGGCGAGTGTTTTTTTGGATTTTTTGTTTGTTTGTTTGTTTGTTTTGTTTGTGGGGTTTTTTTGGGGGGTTGTTTGTTTGTTTGTTTTGTTTTTTAAGAAAAAATGACTGATCTGAGCACCGGAGAGGAGAACATAAAAGTGAAATTCTGGCCAGCCTGACCTGCAAAGAGTGAGCATGGGAAGATGTTGATTCAATACCTGCTCTATAGGTCTGCTTCCTATGGGTCTATGCTTTCAGATCCTGCTGAACTTGAACTATGGGTCCTGCTCTCAGGTGTTTCACTTTATAGACAGAGATGTGCCCCTTGTCTGCTGGCCCATGAGCCCAGTGCCAGGACATTCCTGTTACCAGCTTTGCAGCTCAGCCTGCTCTCTTGGCCTAATTCACAGGGATATTTAATTCAGCTGTTACTATAAACCATCACACCCAGCCATCTCATTAAAGCCTCCCATAAAACCATCAGAAGTTCAAGGCTGCTACCAGACACTACACAAAACATTGGGGAACGTGCACAAGAGGGAGAGTTGGTCAGTGTTGGTTCTGAGCAAATGGCATTTTCCTGCCTGGCAAGCGTAGGAGCCCTCCCTCTTGCTTTACTTGCCCAGCAAAAATGTTTCCTTTTCCTGACAATTTCCCCTTTCCCTGTTAGTTTCCAGCCAAACAGTACTTTATTCTATTTTATTTGTGCATTGTGTGATGACAGGCCACACCATGCAGGCCTGAGACATGGTGCCATCAGAAAGCCACTGTGATTAAGACTGTTTCTCTGCTCTTGCTTCTGTTCCACTCCCCTTTCATCCCTCTATTATTGTGCCATGCTGGAAAATCATACCCCCTGGCCCAGCACAAGCTTCTCTTCCTCTCATCCAACCTGTTTCTTGGAGATGGCACCCCATATCAGCTACTCTAGGAGCCTCGTTATCCCCCATGGGCACACCTACAAAATACCAGCCATTCCTGCTGGGCTCTGTGCTATGCCTTGACACCTCAGACCTAAAACAGACTCCAGTGGTACAAGGGATTTTTAACCCATTTTCCAAAATTTGTTGATGGCTATGAGCACAGAGAACCTGGAGTGCTCTGAGCTTCTGCAGGGCAAGGCTTACTGTAAGGATGCACCAGAAGATGCTGGTGATGTGGAGATAATGCAGGATGGGATGGACAAGGAGAAGTGCAGCCAAAAGACCCAATGGCCAAAAGAAGTTCCTACATATGCACCCATTTTATTGTGGACCAAGACTTTTTTATGCAGCCACATCTGAAGAAGGAGGAAGCAAGTTCCCAGATCATGAGCTGACTATTGTCGAGTTTTTTGCTCCACGGATGATTTTCTGGGAAGGAAAAAAAAAAAAAAGCATCAGTGAGCTAATGTAGAAAACTGGGTGTCCTGGAAGGTGTCTGTTTGTTTTTGTGTTGGTGGAATTTTTATCAGGTTAACACGTGGTCCATACACAATTCAGAGAGCAGCATCATTTATATCCAAAGAAAATAGAGTAGTAAGAATGATCCCTGTTCCCTCCAGCCAGGGATGTATTTCCTACAACCTTGTCTTCATCAGATTTTCATGATACCCATGTTTAGGGTATCTGTGGGTTTTGAAACCCATTTTGGGG
This sequence comes from Florisuga fusca, assembly GCA_038090715.1. Taxonomy (NCBI): domain Eukaryota; kingdom Metazoa; phylum Chordata; class Aves; order Apodiformes; family Trochilidae; genus Florisuga; species Florisuga fusca. The sequence continues at coordinate 5,765,443 of JAAWXA010000003.1, forward strand.
GTGTCAGATCTTGCAGAATGAATAGGATGGGTCATTCTCCCTCTCGGTTCAGTGTTCCTCTCTGTTTCTGTCCTGTTTTCTTTGTCCTGCCCTTGTGATCTCTTCCCTTAATCTCTCTGGTAATGTCTGGAACTCTGAGTAAATTAGAGTCAGAGAAATGAGGTGAAGCAACACCCCCCCAAAAAAACCTAATCATGTCCCTCCAGCCCATCCCACACCAGAGAAGTGTCCATCCTTGGCTTAGTTTCCACGTTGTAGGCTGGGGGCACTGTAAGCTCCTCCATCAGCAGCTGATGTCTTCCCTACCTTCTTCCCTCACCATAGAATCATAGAATTGTCTGGGTTGGAAGGGACCTCAGAGATCATCAAGTCCAACCCTTGATCCATTACCGCTGTAGTGACTAGACCATGGCACTGAGTGCCACAATGTGCAAGAGAGAACAGGTCCACATGCCTCTCCCTTGCCATTGTCCATACACCCTGCACTATTCAGCCTTTCCCAGGATGAATCCTCCACCCTGAACAGTCAGGGCTCCACGCAAGCCTCACGTGGTCTTGCACCCTTTCCCTTTTCTTCCCTGCTCTCACCCACTGGGGTTTGGTGAGACCTTCTCCCCTCTGCAGCCTTTGCAGTTGGGGGTGCTCCTTACTGCTGGCACAGCATGAGCACCAGCAGAATTTTTCCCTGTGGAATCACCTCACCACCTCCACAAACAACCCCTCTAAGCCACCAGGTACAAAAGCTTTCCAGATACATTTTTATGACATTTAGCAGAAAATGTAATAAAGCTCAGAGCATTCCTGAGGCAGTTTTCTAACCTGAAAGTTTAAAGGAATGTATCTAGAGGAGATCTGTATAAACTGCATCACCACAACAACCCCAAGGATCACCACAACAACCCCAAGCATGGCTCCCAGCACCTTGGCCACCCTCTGGCCACTGTTAGCCTCTGACTGCCAGAACAAGCCTTGCTTGTGCCCAGCTGGCTCCAGCATGGTAGCAGCAGCAGCCAGCAGTGTTTCTGCAAGCTTATAGGATAAAATCAGCTCTTCAGGGGGAAGGAACAAAGCTGGGGAGCAGCGGACAGATGGGTGATGCCAAACGCGGCCGATGGTTCCCTCTTAGGAGAGAGATTTCCAAGCCTGAGGAACAAAGCTATGGATGGCTGCTGGTATTAGTATTCCAGGTGTTGCACACAAAACTGCCCTGGAAAGAAGCATTGACATGCAAGCATACAAGCTCCTGAGCCTGACTGCTGGCCAAGCAGCTCATCACAGCAGTGAGAGTGGTCCATAGCCCAGCCAAGGGCACTGGGAAAGCAGGGCAAGGAGAGCTCTACTGTGTCTAAAGGAAGATGATTTATCTCCATGCCCACAGGACCTGCCTTGCAGGACATCCCGACCATTGTGAAAGACACTGCACCTTGAGAGGGAAGGGGGGAAATGCAAACCTAGAGAAAACAGTGCGGGAGAAGAGGGAGCTGCCTGCTTTGTTTTAAGCCCAAACTTTGCTTTTGGCTCCAAATTATAACTCCAGGACTGGGCAAGCTCACACATCCAGTCTCTTAAAGCAGCTCAGCACCATCCAGTGGGTGCAGAAGTGCAGAGTGTGAAGAACCAGCACCTTATCCCAGCTCCTGCAGTCGGTCAGAGCATCTCTCAGCATTACCTGCTCATATAGGGTAACCTGAGCAGACACAAGACACCGGTATAAGCAGCAGCTTAGCAAATACAACTAACTCCTGCAGGCAGCATATTTTTACTTGGTTCTAGGCATGTTGGCAGGAAATAACATAACCAAAAAGCCATCAGAGGTGAGAAGGTGAAGAAGAGGGAGAAGGGCCACCCCTTGGCAGGGGTGAGAAAGGTTATTTACAAAACAGCCAGTAGATATAGGTCTTATTTATCCAGGATAAGGAAAAATAAAGCCTCTACTGCTAATACTAAAATATCTTATGTTGAGTGGGATCATTTAGTAATATACAATTATTTCATACAGATGAAGAGAAAAGTAATTAAAAGAAAGGTTGTGATCTGAGGCAGAGTTCCCCTGGCACTGAATTCAGGTCCATAGGGAAGCTCTCACTTGTAGATGCTCCCAAAATCAAATCCCCAAACTTAGATAATTTTCCCTAGCAGCTTAGCTACCTCTCATGGCCTTCGGATTAATATTTTAGCTTTAAATTTAAATCTTAATCCTCCTTTCTTACCTTTAATTTCTCTCTGCTTTGTTCTCTGCACAGAGAAGAATTTCATAACTCCCTGCCCTTGTTAATGTGCAGCCATTCTCTGGTCTGTGTTACACTGTTCTTCACTGGACAGCATTTGAAATCCAGGAGAAACTCCCAGTCCCTCCCCATCAGTGAGCAGAGGTTCAGGGGGAGCTGTTCCTCCACTCCCACCTGGGCAGGGTGAGGGAGCCCCAGTTTTTGCAGCATCAGGCAGCAGGGAGGCAGGTGCAGTGTTAGCTGATGGCTTGCTTCCTGCCCTGATGAAAGCCCCAAAGGTCCCTATTTGGAAATATATCAAGGGTTAGAAGGAGATGTGCCTCAGGACTGGAGCTGAGAACAAGGTCTCCTATGGAACAGTTAAACCTGAAAGCTAAATGAAATCATCTAGACCCCTTGAGGCAACACACTGCCAGGATCTCAGGAGGCTTCTGGATTGCCAAGAACCTAAAAGAAATCTTTGCAGCCTGGGTGAGGTTGGCATCAACATTTTCTTTCATTCTCCCCCCATCCCATGAACTCACAGGCAGACCAGAAGCTGCTGTTTTGGCCAACAGTGAAGTATGAAACTTGGTCCTTTCTGTCTTTGCCCAAGTGTGCATGAATGATCAGCCTCCTTTTGTCCTTTTGACCCTGACATTAGGTACCTTCACAGCAGGAAAACTCTACTCTATTTGCCCCAGAACCCCATCATATTGCATGCCTGGGCAGCACATGTGGGCCATGCCATGGACCTGCAGAGTGTGTCACAGAGATGCACCCAGCACTGCCACAGCACACAGGCCTGCACAGCACCCATATCAAGGGGACCCAGGCAGCATCCTTGGGCTGAGGGATGCTTTACCTCACCTTCACACACACAGCTGTAGCGTGCCCAGCACACCCTGCCATAGAAACTAATAGAGCAGATTTTCACAGTGATGAGGCCAGGGGAAAAAAGAAATAGAGGGCTGTTTTGTGAAGGCTGAACACCCACACCAGGTTTGCAGAAGCGCTGTGCTCTGTAGCCACATGTTCCCCTCGTGCTTAGGCAGCCAAATACTGACTTCTTGTTCATAGTATGTTGTTTTGGTTTTGTTTTGTTTGTTTGTTTGTTTTTTTCAAAAAGCATTTGAAATAAACCAATTTAATTACAAAATAAATATTTAGCTTGAAATGAGCAGACAGACATTCAAAACCATTTTCCATCATGACAGATGATCTGAAAGGAGCTGCACTGCAGGCATCGTATGCCATTCAAACCCAATTTAAAAATACATGGTGTAGTGGCAAAAATAGACATGACCCTAAGCACAAACATTGCCACACAGACAAATGTGTCCTATGAAATGCCATCAGTGATTTGCATGGCAGCCGAGCCTGGCGGCAGTGGAATAGCATCACCCACCTCTGCGGGTGCTGCCCTGACAAAATTATGCAAACATCATTGCAGCACCACACACACGCCTCCCCATGGCAGGGATTGCCCTGCCTCTCCAGTTTTGGGACCCCACACTGGGTCCCAGACTTTCCTGAAAACCTCAGGCCTATTCCCATCCCCGTATGCACATGACCTGATCTCTTGGCATGCTGGGAGACACTCAAGATGGCTCTTGCTTCCTTTGCCACATCTAAATTATTGTGACATTCAAATGACAGATGAGAGCAAGGTAGTGTGGGAAAAAGGAAACTTTTCACCCTTAAATGCTGAGGAGCTCATGTCCAAGCGTTGACAGCACAGAGCTGCTGAGGAGCAGGGAGATAATACAGGCCTGGCAGCAGCTCCTTAGCAGCTCCTGATCCCAGGCCTACTCCAAAAGCTTTAGCTCAAACTGGGATGCTCCTGAAGCAGCGCTGAGCTTGCAGCACAAGGGAGAAGGCACAGCCCAAATGTTGGTGAGAGGGGTTGGGAAAGAGAAAATCAAGGGGTCACACACCACCCACCCAGGGGTAAACCATCTCTGAGCATCCAGAAGGACCTATGATGGGTCTCTTCAGGAGGAAAGGGGTAAGACCAGACCCCTGGTATTGTTCCATGTGGGAAATAGAGCTACAGACACAACCTGGTGCAGTCTTGAGTTGAAAGACCTTTGCAGACCCACCTCTCTGCCTGCACTTCACACGTGGGGGATCAGCAGGGCATTTGTGGTGTCAGATAGAGAATGAAAACCCTAAAGACAGTAGCTCTGGGATGGGATAACCTGAGTGAGCAAATAACACAGTACTTATGAGTTGCTGTGCCTACATCCCAGGAAAGACATCAACTGTGAAGCAACTCCATGAGATCATCCTGATGTCCAAGGACCCACATTTTGTTATCAGAAATAGGGAAAATTGCAGCAATGGCAAAGAAAACATGAACATCAATGGCTCCTTGCAGAAATGTTCTATAGAGAACAATTCTTAATGAATCCAAGTTGGGTACTGACCCCATTTTTCAAAGACCCTTGCAAGACCAGAGAAGAGAAGCCAGTCCTGTTCCCAGTGTGACCACAGACCCTTAGGTATGCAGCACAGTTCAGGCTCTGGATATGGCCTTTCTGCACATGGAGAGTCAGGAGATCCCTGGGATATCATAGAGCCAGATGTCTTACCATGATTTTGCACAGTGAGCTCTGAGGCCACTCCAGACTGTTTGCAGAAACATTACCAAATGAAAAGAAGTATTAAAAAAAAAAAAAAAAAAAAAAAAAAAAAAAAAAAATTAAAGGAAAGGGAATAGTAGCTGTTGTGGATAGAGGAATCACAGAAATGTCAAGGCTTTGACTGTCCTGGTTGGTAGGACACAGCTTCAGGGTGCTGCTGAGCCCTGCAGCCACTTCCAGGCAACCCACATGCAGAGCAAGTCAAGAGCAGATACTTTGTGCCCTGGGAGGCAGGCTAGACCTGGATTTTTTGGTCCTGGGTTCTCCTTTTAATTCTATCTAAATGGGCAGACTACTAAAATACAACTCAAACTCTGCCTTTCTACTTTGTTGCCTTGGATCATCCATCCTGTCTGCTCAAGCCCTGCCATTCCCATGGGCCATTCCTTCAGGCATGCTCACGGCACAGTTTCTCTGACTTAGACCATGAAAGGCACTCTTCAAAAGCACCCCTGTTTCCCCCAAAAGCCTGGAGTGAAATTGAGGCCAGAAACATTTCTGGACACAAATCTGTCTCTGAGCATTTTAGGACCTTTTCCAGAGGGCAGAACTGAAGGGTTTGGGAAGGATAACTTCTGCTCTGCCACACTCCCTGAGCAGCCACCCACCAAAGAGCCGAGCAATCGGGGCAGCATAGCAGAGCCTGGGACCTGAACATTTGCAGAACAGAAGAGACAAGATTTACCCATCGTTTCTTCTTTTCCCTGGGCAACTCATTGTGTTTTTTGCACCCATCCTCAGACTCAGGTGCTGATAACTAATCCAGAAACATGTGGCTCTAGAAGACCTATGTAGTTGCAATTGCTGGGAAGGAAAGGGGTGGATGCATGTGATGAGTAAAAATCTTCCAGGGTTCACTCCAGGGAGGTACCATACACAGACCTAGCTGCTTTCCAAAATATGATCCTGACAGCCCCGGCACCCCATGGGCACACAGCCCCTTTGCCAGGATCTCAGCCTTGGTGGTGCCCATATGGATTCTGGCACCCTGCCTCTTCCCTGCCTTCAGGTCGCTTGGGTCTGAGGGTCCCAACCAAGACGCTCAGGGGGACACAAAATCAAACAAGGGCACATAAGAATCAAGTATTTCTCATCTTCATAAGAACACCCAAGTACAAACCCATTGTGCATCTGCCGAGCTCTGTATAGGAACAGGTGCTGCTGCCTTGCAGAGACAACCAGGCTCTTGGCTCTGCACCACAGTTCTACTATGAACTCGCAGCACAGGTTATTATCACATGTACTGCAGGATCAAGTGCCTTAACCAAAAAGCAGCTGTCACTCTGGCCTGTAAGAAAGGCATACATGAGCTGTTGAGAATATTTGTGAAGATGCAAATGCAGTAAAATTCAGCTGTAGTTATTCCTCACCTCCAAAATACTGTGGCACTACTTCTTTCAAGGAGACTCCAACAAAGGGCCATTGGCAAGCTCTGCAGTGGGGAAGTTGCTCTCCTTCCCCACTGCCATTACAAAGGCTTTGATAACCTCCCAGGGATAAGCAAAGCTGCTGCAGGTCTTCTGGTGAGGGAGCAGTTATTTGTCAGGTTGCTGAAATTTCCCTATGGAATCCAAGCAAAATGAGTTGACATGAAGTGCTGTAAATGTATAACGGCATGGAGTTTTATCAGGTAAAGACAGGGTGTTTTGTATGGCCAAAGGGATTTCTTCTTCCCAGATCCCCATGGATGCTCAGGAAGCTTCCCCACTGCCATCAGCCATTGGGGAGCAAAGAAATCCTAAACCATGGTGTTACACACAGGCCCCCAATATTTTTGTCAAAGTGTTTCTTTTCTGGTGGAGAGGCTTGGGGAAAAAACAGCTTCCAGGTGTGGTAAGTAGGACTTGGGGTTGCCAGGAATGAGCAAGGCTCCAGAGCGGTCATTTATATTTCTACAAGTGGGTTTTTTGGGGGTTGGTTGCCTTTTTCCAAGAAGAGAAACTGGAGGAGGTTTGCTGCTCACCCCCAACCACAACTCAAACCAAACGCTCCAAATGCTTTTTCTTCCTCCAAAATGAAAAACATATAAATTTGTGTGGGCAAAGAAAAAAATGGTTGAACAAGGATCCACAGCTCACTGAGTGGCAATTCACCACAACCAAGAGAAAATCTTGGTTCTCTGCTGTAGTGCTCTATCATACCTGACCTGCAAAGTCACTGTGGGTTTGCTGCAGGTGCCAGGACGTCCTCCCCTAAGGGCCCCAAGCACTCCAAACCAATTGGACATTCACAGCTCTCACAACCTGAGCATCCCTGGACAGAGGTAAAGGTATACATGACTTGGAAGCAAATTTGTCCTCAACCTCCTCTTTTTGGGTTGTTTGTTTTGTTGTTGGTTTGGGTTTTTTGAGAATGCTATTCTTCAGCAAAACACAACAAGCTTGAAGGCTCCTGGTTTGGCCAGAACAAAACCATCCTGTTTCTGGGATTATTTATGATCCCTCCTGGGCACTAGGGCTGCCCTACAGCTGCTTCCCACAACTTGCTCCTCAGGGGGACAACTAGAGGGAGCTCCCTTAGCTCTACACACGGGGGGTTTGCCCAGTTTCAGTGTGAGGATGGTGGCTGACAGCCAGGACATTTTCACTGTGCTCCACAGCTCCCCAGGAAGAGTGGGGACTGGGGACTCTCTGGCACTCACGCTGCCCAGCAGAGAGGCCCCTGGTACTTACTCGTGCTGGTGTTGACAGATCCCAAACTCCACATTGCAAGAGGTATTTAATGTCTTTTAACAGGCCTGTGGGAGTGACATGTTTCACTCAAGGGTTGAGTTAGACGAGGCATTTGTGCTTTTCAAGTCAAAGCTCTCTGAGATGCCAGGGCTGAACAGATCTTTCCCACAGCCACTCAGTGGCCTGGCCCGGATGGCCCAGCCGGGCCTGATCTCCCCACCAGAGCTAACAATCATCTTAACCACAGCAAGACCTGGATCTTAATCAGGGATGAGTCCCTTTCAGCGCTAGCTGTCATTCCCATTGCTTCAGGGCTGAGCTTCACCCAGTCTGACCCTGAGGAGTGTGTTAGACTCATCTCTCCAAACCTCCATCTTCACTGTCTCTCAGCTCAGTGCCGGTCGTGCTGCGGTGCTTATGGCGACTCAGGGCGGGTCAGATCCATTCTGCACCCTCAACTCCATCCCCAATCCATGCAGGAGAAGCAGGAGCGTTATCCCACTCGGGTGGAAAGGCTTCCCCAGCCTCCTGAGCTCACACGCCATCAGCATCTGCAGCCACCCTTCGCTGGGGGGAGACCTACCTCCGTGATCAGCAAAAGCAGGGGGAGAGCCAGCAGCATCTCACCCACGTGAGCTGCTCTCAGCCCAGAGCTATTTCTGGAGAGAAGCTTCTCCTGGAGCAGCGGCGGCGGCAGAACTGGGATGCACTGACCGAAAGAGAAAAGCCCCGGTGTTCCGAATGCAAAAGTGAGATTTCCCAGCCTCCCGCCGGGCAGGACATCCTTGCAAAAATAAGAGAGGACTGCAGCGGTCTGTGGCAGGAGGCCTCCAGATGAGAGCGAAAGCTATTTCAATAAAACTGTAAACACACCAGATCTGCTGTTGTTGCAGAGCTCCGTGAAATCAGGTGATTTCTGAGCAGAGTTCAGCTGGAAAGTGCTTGTGATATAAAAAGCAAAGTGACTTTGGGCTTTGACGCTTCCTCCCGACACACAAAAAAGGTGATTTGTGATTCAAAAGATGAGGGATTTATCATCAAAAGGAGCTGGGGCAGAGCTCCGTGTTTACATGTGGAAGAACAAGACAGGCACCAAGAGCAGATATATTTATACCCACCCATTAATAAAAGAAGTCGAGTCAACCATACCTTCGTGCTAAAGTTAGAGCACAGCATTCAGCATGTCCTTAAAAAGGCAAGAAAGTTTCTGCAAACTGGGACAGCTGCTCCCAGTGACGGCTCTGCGCATCCATCCCCTCCCCGGCATGCACAGGGGCTCCCGGCCTCGGCTCGCTGGGGAGGGGAAGGAGCCAAAGGCAGAGAGGCTTCTCCAAGCCAGAAGGCTGACTCCCAGAATCTGGTCATGGGCTGCAGGCCATGACACCTCAGGAGCTGAGCAGTCCCTGCTCCATCTTCAGAGACCTGCAGATGCAGCCTATGTCACAGGAATGAAATAATTCTCTGGTTTTGACTCCAGTTCCCTGTCTGCTTCCTCAGTCCTAGGGCTTACACAAAGCAGGAGCCTTCCCCTCTGGTGCAGGAGAAGAGATGAGGGCATGCTGGTCACAGCACACTGGGACAGGCTCAGTGGATGGGGACTTGATTTTTGGGGCTGTCTCTACCAGGCAGCAGAGGGAAGGGGAGCAGCACCCGAGGGTCAAAGGTTTGGGCTGTTACTGAAGGGTTGGTGCAAGCCCAGAGTGAACCAGGACAGCTGATGGTTCATCCCCAGGGAGGTTAGCACAGGGCTGGCCAGTGTGAGTCACTGGAATCACCTGGATAGGTTTTGATATGTAGAAATCCTTCAGAAATAACTAATTTCTAAGCAAGTCACTCAATGCACAGGCAAGGCTGGCATTGTTTGGCCTCAGCTCCCAAGTGCTGGGGTATGTTATAGTGCTGCCAGGTAGGAAACATCCCATCTTCGTTCCTTACAAGTTGCTTGCTAGGAAGCAACTAAATGTCCTTCTTGAAAAACAAACAGATGAGCTCTTGCAGTCATATCCCTGTTTCCCCTCTCTGCCTCCCCCCGGCTCCAGCCCTCAAACCACACTGGAATAAGCTCTTCACTGAGCTTATTTTTGTCTCACCTGGATCTGTAGGAGCTTGTGCTGGACTTGTTACGCCAGAAAGGATGATGCTTCAGGCAAACTGAGTGCAGCCACAAAAATGGCATCTCATCTCAATCACAGTGAAGTCCATTGCAGTTTTTCTACTCCACACCCCAGTGCAACAGCTGCAAATGACAACCAAACATGGCCTGTGCAGGGAAGGAAACAGGTCTGTGGGCAAGCACAGGAGGCCACGGAGTCACCGCTCACCTCCCAGGACATGACTGCATAACACTTCCAAGCATTCATGCTGACAGTGCTACAGTTAGATGAACCTGACTGACCTCTGAGCAAAAGGTGGAACTAGATAACCTCCACAGGTCTCTTCCAACCCACGTTACTCTACAGCTTTGTAGTTTTCTGTACAAAGGCAGAAAGGAAGCAGGCAACAAGCCCTCCCTCCCACAATAGCTGCTGAGCTTTCCCATCAGAGGGATGCTCAGGCTGCTGTCCTGAAGCCAATAGAGTCAATGGCAAGCAGGCCAGCAGCAAAGTCCCAAAAACACGTCAGCCCTGCCACTGGCTCAGGGATCTGGGCATCTTCCTGGGCTTTTTGAGCTCAAATCTCATGATGCACCTTCTCGGTGCCAGACTAAGACATGGCCTTAGCATTCACATTAGCCTCACCCTTGAACTCTTCTGCAAATTCAGTTTGAATTCATAAATCATTCCAATACGATCCAAACAATGTTTTCCAGCAAACGTTATCATTGATTGACTAAATCCCTGCCACACAGCTGCTAAACACAGCCTCATGGCACAAGAATTCTTGCTCAGCAGCTGTGCTGGTGTACCTCAGGCTGGTATCGAGCCCTGTGGCCTGGAGCCCTTGTCCAGGCTGTTACCAAACTCTTCCCAATCACTTCCTGATGTGACAGTGGTAACCTCGGTCTCAGTGGATGCCACTTACACATGAAGAAATGTAAGGTGAGGCTCATGATTAGCTGTGATTGACTCACGTGATTTATTTTTTATTATAATTGCTTACAGCTTACAGAAGGGGAATGTATTAAATCAGCAGTGCTAATTCCCTCAGCCAACTTGTGGTCCACTCAAAGAATCTGTAGCAGCTTCCTTTGACAATCTTTTGATAAACCCCTGCAGAGCAATTTCCTGATATTACACTTTTAATGCATTATTAGTGAATTCCAGGATCAGCCATTTTATGGCTTTGCCTTGAAATGAAGGTAATGAAATGGAAGACCAGGGGTGTCTTTGCTTCACTTTTGAGGCATGCCTCTGCACTACCTTTCTCCCAGCACAGCAAAGCTTTGTTTCATGACCTCTCTCAGTCTCCCTGATCCACAGTCTTTTACCCCACTCTTGAGCAACCCAGTCAAGGCGTCCCTGCCCATGCAGAGGGGTTGGAACTAAAGGATCTTTAGGATCCCTTCCAACCCAAACCATTCCGTGATTTTATGATTCTTCCACAATTATTCAGCCCTCATTTCCAGGCATCTAATTTTAGCAGTTACTGTTGAACATCCTCTCGAGTTATTGTTAGAATGAAACGAGGATCATCTGACAGGAACACATTGCAGCTCCTTGGTAAATACCAGGGAAGAATGCTTAAGGAGCTCGCAAGCCTTCCTGCATCATTACTGACAGTCCTGCAACCCAGGGACACACCTTATCCCACCCCTTTTGTTCACAGTGTCTTGCATTTCCAAAAGCAGTATGAAAATCCTGTGCTGGCCTGAACTGTACTAGGCATATTTTGCTGTATCATTTCACTCAATTACCAGTTTCCATAAATACTTGCAAATTGGCCACCAGGATTTATTATTGGTTATTTTTAGGATCATTTCAGCGGAAAAAGCTTCTGATTACATGGATACATATTTGCATGACATCTTCCACTTGAGGATCTCTTAAGCACTTCGTAGATTACTGAATGAGAATTCCTGCTTGCCTGCAGTGATGCTCCTTCTATAGGCAGGACAACAGGACCTGTGATTAAAAGGCATGTCCAAACTCCCTGAGGAAATTTATGCCGAGCACAGGAACACCGGCTTCTAGTTGTGTGTGTTAACTATTAAACCTGTGCTAACACAGACAGCAGGAGGTTGGCTACACAGGCATTAAATGAAAAGCAGATACTGTAATTTGCAATGGCTGTCTCTCTTCCCATACTAGCAGGTTCAAACACAGCTGAGGCTTGGAGAGAAGGGGAAAAAATAAAAACGAGACTCCCAATCCAATACCAAACAAACGGCCCTTTCCTGCTAACAAGCAGCAACAGGAAAGGAGGGCAGGGAAATACATGGGGTTATGGAAAGCTTAGTGTACAGGGCTTGGATTTTGCCAGTGTCATTTGCCAAGGCTCGCCCTGTATCACTGTTAGGAAGATCCTGTCTCCTAGCTCATTCTTCAAACCAGCTTCTGTTCTTTGCATTTTACCTGCCAGGGAGATGGACCAAGGAAATTCATCCAGGTGCACTGGAAAACAGACAACACATGGGAGCCAGCAGACTGGTGTTTCTCTCTTTTATTTAAAAACAGTGCTTCATTACCATTTGCAAAGGGTTAGGAAGGGTTTCCCCCCTTGCTTAGAGTTTATAAAAGCCAGCAACATGATCAATAATTTATACACATGGATAGTAATACAAAAAAAAGGAATAAAAGCTAAAGATCTAACTACTCCGACCTTCACAATTCCAGCTACTTGATAATAATAGGAATAACCCAATGAATACTGTATGGTCTGAAAGCTACTATACAATATGATACTTAACGAGGGAGGGCGGGAAGTTAGAGGCTGTCACAAAGCCCTGGGATGCAGATACTGCTTCTCCAGAGTCAGCAGGGAAATGGGACCCTGGGCAAGCGGCTCGGGCGTCCTAGGAAATGATCCAGGGGAAAGGGAACGCATCCTACCCAGGACACATCCTGTTCCCCAGCAGTACCTGGCAATGGGAAGTGCTGGGGAGACCACGTGAAGGGGCAAGTCCGTCGCTGCCATTGGAGGTGCCACGGCATCTCTGCCTTGCACTGAAAAAAATCTCCAAGTCTCAAGTAGATCAGCCTGTGAGGTCAGTAAAATACTCCACCAGCTCCGTATCGCTCTACAGCCCTGGTTCTCATTTGCTATCAGCCCCACGTTTTAGCTCCAGCTATTTACAAGCAGGATTTATTATATTTTTTTAAAAAACAAAACCAACCAAACGAAAACAAGAAGAAAAAAAAAAGAAGAAAAAAAAGTAAAAAGCCAAAATCAAATCATATCCCCTGGGGTAAAAGAGGATTATTTCGTCACTTGATAATGCAGCCAAATCAAGCTGCCAAAACTACAACACGCGTGCACACAGAAAATACTGTGAACAGAAAAAATTAAAAAACAATCAAAACCGAGATTGATTTCTGTACGAAATTCATTCCTCGGGGAAGCTACAAGCCCCTCCACCAGCAGAGAACTAGGAATCTGGCAAGAGATTTATTGACCCACTTCAAAAAACAAAACAAAACAAAACCCCATTCCTAAGATGAACTGGCATTTTGCTAACTGCCAGCCAAATGAGTATTTGGGTGGACGGCTTTAGACACCAGCAATCTCCTGGTGAAACTAGGCAAGATTTTTGGCTGATGTGTTCTACTACGAGTTGAGAGGCAGCATGGGAAGCTTGTCTCTTGCACAAACCTGGAGCAGCTGCAGCGTGCCACCCAGAGAGGACAACCACCAGCAAGGAGTTGCCTTCCAGGGTTAGCAATGACAACAGAGTTGGGACTTGGACATCCCAAGCCCTGCTGAAGCTGCCATCGAAGCACGTGCTGCAGAGGGATGGTGACTATCCTGCCAACTCCTGGCTAGAGGAAAGCGTACCAGGGAGAAACCCAGAGCCTACTTGAAAAGGGCCCCATTTCACACTCTAGCTATCAGACTCCTGCTTGTCTTGTTGACTGGAGTTTTCATTGCAGAAGAGAAATTTACCGGGGTTGGAGGGTGAAGAGGACAATCAGTAAAGTGGGGATGGAGGGACCGGGCATTTCAGACATTAACATCACCAAAAATAGTGTTTTATGCAACAAAGAATCAAGTCTCACTGGTGTATACTACAAAATGTTTGACATTTTCCAAGAGCATGACAAAATAAAAACACAAAGAAGTTTACATTGGATGTTCATCTTGTTCACTAGGTTGGGTTTACCCCCCACCCTCCTATTTTAAAACAGTGCAAACAGGTAACACACTTTAAAAAAAGCACCCCTCTGCACCAAGGACAGCATTCCCCTGACCTTGCCGAGCTGGAGGGCCACAGGCAGGCAGCAATCTGCCACCCTACCCGTGTGCTTTCCCTTTGGAGCTAGACTCAGCAAAAGCTTCCCCAGAGCTGTTGTTTGGTTTTCCCTTTATTGAATTCCTAAGTGCTCCCCAAACCTGTTCTCCACTTGCCTCCTTCTTTGGGGCCAGGATGGGAAATACAGATAGGGACAGTCTCGGGGAAAACATAGGTAGGAACTTCGAGGCTCTACTTTGTATTCCCTGCTGTGGAAGCTCTGGGTGAATTTCAACCCCAGAAGCCACCACCTCTTTCCAGACAAGGAAATGGCTTCATTAACCCTTTCACAACTAGCACTCGAGCCAGCTTCTCAGGTCACCCTCCTCAGTGCCTGCTGCACCCTTCACATCCACAGATCTCAAAATGGGTGAGAACAGGGGGTAAACTTTCACTTCACTTCACATGAGGGACAGGGAAGCGAAGCCTAGAGCAGTGACACAACTGCTCCATGATGACCCTTGAGGACCACAGACAGAGCCCTGACCAAAGCACAGGTCTCCGACTCCTGAGTTAGCACGCTCTCTTGGGCACTGAAACAGCAAAGCCACAGCTAATTTAAAACATGGCTCTGTCCATCTGAATTCATGACACAGGATCCACTTAACTGCTTAACCTCGGAATAGCTGGCTATGGCAGGCTGACACTGGCCTCCCCACTGCATCCAAGTCTCCTCATGGTTTTTCTTAGAAAAGTTAACCCACCGACAACAGTGCAGCCTCCCTCACGCAGGGTGGGGCATCAGTGTAACTTACTCTCAGCAGAGAATATGCTACACCAGAAGGAATCATCTTTGTACCAGCACACTCCAGAAGGAAAGACAGACCGGCACATTAAATAAATCAACCCTTCAATCCAAAACTTTATCAGTATAACCTCATGTGCTGGCCAGACCTGTTGAAAGACAGTACAAACAGCAACACTGTTTTTCTCTGCATCAAGAGGAATTCTGGATGCCACCAGACTAGAAGGTGACAAACAGCAAGCTCTTTGCCAGGCTGCCTGTGTAGTTTCCCTTGGAAAGTGAAGCCCTACTCTGCGAAGGACCCGTGACTGCAGACCCATCCTGGGGACACGCATCAGCTGCCATTGGTCAAATAAGCCAGGGCCCAGTTTAATTTATTAAGTGTTATTCATTTTGCATAGGGAGATATAGGCTTTGTCCTCACTTCTTCAGAAGATGGATACAGCCATGGCCTGGCTGCTCTGAATACATCTCGAGCCAGTTTGTAACACAACTGAGTGAAACCAGAGCTGTTGTTTGCCAAGAGGGAAGAAAAGCTGAAGAGCTCTCCTACCACGGCACAACACTCACTTGAGAAATCTCACTGCGAAATTTCAGCTGGCGTGTTAAGTTTTTGGGAGCTCTGGTGCTCCGGAGACCTGGAACCAGCAAGGTACCTCCATCTCCCAGCCATGCAAACACCTCAGCATCCCCTGCTGCGAGCAGGAAGCCGGGCAGGCTCTCAGTGAGCTGCCTCAGCACAGATCTTGCAGCATTAACTACAGAGTCAAAGAGACACCAGCTGGTTAATGCACTGGAGAAGCCTGGCAGGGAAGCAACTGGAGCATGCCAGGCTGGGACAGAGGAGGAAAATCAGGCTGGATGGTCTGGAGTGGGTCATGCAGCAGGAGACCTCGCAAAGGTTGGGTGCTTCTGCACGAAACACCTCACGCTCCTAATATACTCGGGTGGCCTGAAGCCACCATGCATAGACTCTGCTCGGAGGCAGAAATGGCCTCCCTACTCCCAGAGAGGCCAAGTGGAGGGGTAGGGATAGGGGGGGAGGATTGCAGGCAGCACTGCCAGGGTAGGGGAGGGCACTTGGGGAAGGAGAGCCCAGCTTTTGGGGAGCTGCAGTCAGAACCAGCTGAACTGAAATGTAGAAAAGGGGCAGAGGGGCAAGCAGCTGCCCCTGCCAGGCTTGGCAAGCTGTGCCCCTCTCACTCACAGCCAGCAGATTTGCTGCATGAGGAACTGCCTGTGGGCAAGGGAAGGGATGGCCTCGCTCAGCCTCTC
Organism: Florisuga fusca; assembly: GCA_038090715.1. NCBI lineage: Eukaryota > Metazoa > Chordata > Aves > Apodiformes > Trochilidae > Florisuga > Florisuga fusca. The sequence goes on from JAAWXA010000003.1 coordinate 5,781,372, forward strand.
TGCCCCACAGGTGGGTACAACAAGTCCAGTAGAGGCTTTTGCTGCATCTCAGCTCCAGAAGTCCCCTGGCTGCCCTGCGGTGGAAATGGCTCCCCTTGAATATCACTATTTCTACCACAAGTCCTCCCTCCCCTACCCCAAATTCAGACAGTAAAAGCCCCCCAGAAAACCCCAAGTCCCCCTCATTTCCTAGATTTTGTGAAAGCCCCAACACCCTGTTCCCCCCTTCCCATTTTCAAGCTAACTAAAATATTTATACACAAACAACAACAAAAATTGTCATAACAGCAACAAACCAAACTTTGGCTTGGAAAAAAAAATAGTTAAAAACCAACAATAAAACCAGGAAAAAAAAAAATACAATGTGGCCAACAGGCTGGCAGTTTGGTGTCCCCTTATCTAGCTATTCCTCCAGAGAAACAACAGTTGCAGGGTCTCTAGCTTAACTAATGGTTTCCCCATTCTTGCCCTTTTAGGTGCCTCCTCCCTGCTGCACACAGAGAGGCTATGTATATCACTGGGGAAGAGCTAAAAGATGTGTGGTTGTGTGTAGCTAGGCCAGGATAACCTCCCCAGGAGCTCTGCTGGTTGCCACTGCTTAGTGTTAAATGCAGGTTTCCTATTGTAGTATCAGGAGAGGATGGAGGACTAGGTACCTGACAGGAGTTGCAGAGGTCCCACAAACAAACCCACACTCCAAGCAGCCTTTCTGGGGGTCAGTGAGGTCACCCCAGTACCAACCAAAGGAGTGAAGGCAGCCTAATAAAACCATGCTTCTGCATTTCTCTAACCTGTGGTTAGAGGCCCTGCCTCTGAGCACTCAGGTTACTGGGAGCACTCTCAGAGCCAGCAGTGGAGCAGGGAGGTCTGGAAAGCAGCAGCTCCCTACCACAGCACAGCTCATGCAGTCATCTAAAAATGCTGACTTTGAAACACAGCAAAATTACTGTAGATAAGAACAGGAGAGAGATGTGGGAGTCATGGAGGCCTCCCCTAAACAGTCTCTCTGCTTCCAAATATTGTAACATGTAGTGTCTCTATGGACTGAGTAGACCAGGAGCATTGCCTTCTCTGAGAAGCTGGGCAAAACAGACTCAGGGGCTCCAGCAGAATTACATAAGGGCCTGGAAGTTCCTATGTATTCATAGCTTAAGCAAACTGCTTCTGCCTCTTTTTCAGCTCCTGACTGAAACAGAACTACCTTAGGATCACGTTTAGATATAAAAGACCCTCTTCCCCCACACAAAACCACATGCTTGGCCCTTCCCTCAGCAGCTTATACATGACCTATTTTTCCCTCACTCGTGTTATGTCAAAGAGATTACTTGAGGAAGCCCCCAGGCAGTTCAGAGTGAACAGGAGAGACCCTGCACACTGGACCTCAGAGCACCTGAGCACTGTGCCTGGTTCCTCAGCTAGCTTTCTTCCCCTGCAAGGCTGCCTCACCTCTGCAAATTTAACCGCTTGTTGTCCACAACAGAGGTACTCTGTGTGATGCTGCATTCCATCTGCCACTCTTTGAGGGAAGAAAGGGAAGGAAGGGACAGCAAGGGAGAAAAATCTTGAAAAGCAGGAAGGAAAACTAAGATACTTACAGCCACCAGCAATGGACAACAAGCAGCTAGAATAAGTGTGTGTGGGAAAGATCATCCTCATCAAAAACTCCTTTCAAGGTCTTGTCCCCTGTACAGCGATAACAGCCAAAGTCTTTGGGCAGGTTGAGTAAATCAGAAATCTTCTCTTGACAACTCTAAAAAATCCTGACACTGCTGAAACTGTCCCAAACCTGTGCATGGCAGATGGTGATAAAAATGAGGGAAGTCTCTGCATTTCCCCCATTTCCAAATGTAAATGACTATTTCCCACCAGCATGTAGGTCCAAGCGACAGCCAAAGCATTCTTCCTTCTGTAGACCAGAAACACGGCAGGTGGAGACTTCTCCCTCACATCCTCCTGTCTCACAGGCATCAAGCACAGACCCAGGGAAGTAACTCTGTCTGTGTGCTCCTGATTAATTGCATGATATCAGTTTTTAACAGCTTTCCTTATCGCTAATCGCCTTTTCCGTGATTGGTAGGATAAGCTATGCACCAACATACAGACACGGAAATGCATTATTTTTACCACAGTTTAAAAAAAAAAAAAACAAACAAACAAGAAAAAGAAACCAAACAAAAAAAAAAAGCACAATCTTTGGAACAAAAGAATTAAAGGCAGAAATTTAAAGGAAAAAAAATACATATTCAAAGAACATAGTGAGGTATAAAAAAGTATTTTCTCTTTTTTTTTTTTTTTTTTGTTTTGTTTTTCCTCCTCATCTTGCTATAGAGTTCCTCTACTAGTAAATATTGCAATAGCCAGGCCTCATGAACTGGGGGGGCTGTCCCACTTGCAGGGGGCTCACGTCACTTCAGTAGGGGGCAAATCGGCTGTAGCCACCTCGGTATAAACTCGCCTGTAGAAATTAAATGAGAAAAGAAGAGATTGTTAGGAGGTGAACTGTGAAGAAACACTCGAGGACAGGACTCAAATGCTCTCAGAAGGACTGACAGACATGTCCTGGCACTGACCCATCACCACCAGCACTTCTAAAAAGCGAGAGAAGAGAACCTTCCCTGCAAAACCAAAGGCATGGCTCAGGAGGAAAAGCTCATAAACAGCCAGCTAGAGGTGAAGTTTGGTTAAGTCTCAGTTTAAGGGATTTCTGTACCAAAGACAGGACTCATCAGTCTAATCTCTGAGATAGTTGTCTACCCTATCTTTCTAGGTAAGAGACAAAGACTTCTAGGATGCTCTTCACCTCACCTTAAGGTAAAGGTCTAAAATAGACATAATGTCCTAGAAGGTATCCTAGAAGTACCTGTTTTTCCTTCATCGACCCTAAAGAGAATCCACATGATGAGCTAAGGCTTAGATGGAAGTGCTACACTGCAGATATCTATATTTAGGTGTCTTTTTCTCTGAACAAATTTGTATTCCAGCCTTTGCAACAACACTGCACTGGCTAGGAGCAGATGGGCAAGCATGTGCTTTCAGCAAGCTCCTTCACTCCCCTCCGATGCCAGCATACCTCATTTCTGCCCTTGCATAACTACTGCTGGCAGGCAGGGCACTGCATCCTTCCACTAGAGGAAGATGGAACTAAGCGGAGCAACTTTGCTGCAAAATGTATGAGAACATCTCATTCCCTTGCTTCCTAGAATTTATTTTTCGACATTATCTTTTCAAGTTAAAGAAAACAGCATGAAAGGGTGTCTTGCACCTCTAACTTCTGCTGAGTTTTGCTCTGTGTATCACCTTGATACAGTTCTAATGACCCACTAACAATGTTCTGGCTCCTGACATATCTGGTCATTCTTCTGCCATCTCCTTTGTACTAGGTGATGTGCAAGACCAAGTAATAACTGGTTTGCTACAGCCTGGCTCCCTTTCTAGTGCACACACACAAATATAAGAATGCAGAAGAATTTGGAACACAGCAGTTCAGCTAAGTACCTCCTTCCTTAACAAAAAAAGATTTTCTGGCTGAAGTTTCATTACCTGACACTCAGTGAACAGCTGTTCCCCAAGATGGAAATGAGAAACAGCACAAGAAGGAATATCCCACTTACCACAGCTCCAACTCCGTAGCTAGCGGCAGGGGCAAGGGCATGGTAAGGATCTGCTGTGTACACCCTGCCATAACTGAAGAGAAGGAGAAAAGATACACACAAAAAAAAAAGTCACTTCAGAAGCCAGAGAAAAGAGCTGTCTGACCACAGGCAATGGAAGAAGCAGCATGCCCTTCTATACACATGTATGCATACATGCACACACATGCACACAGGCAGCACCTCTTCTAAGAGATCCTACAGGCATGCTGCCATGTGTTGTAAGAAATGGGCAAAAGAATGGCCTGCAAGGAGGAATGTGGCAGAAGCCATGGGCTCGACCTATTGGGAAGAGGTCAGCACCTTTGATATGACAGCTGGTGCATCCCTTACCTCACATGATGCAATTTGGGAGGAGAGTGCCTGCTGGCACTAGCAGTACTGGCACGGCAACAGCTGCTAAATGGAAAGCAGTGAGGGATTCTCCAGAATGAGAAGGGAGTATGAACTTTAATGGGTCTCGCATATGCTAGGATTAAAACATGGCCTCACTGCACAGGAGATGAAGAAATCTTAAGGCAAGCATGTTGATGATAATAATCCTTTGTATCTATGCAGAGCTGCAAATTAAAGCATCCTGAAGTACCGTGTGAGCTTGAGCAATTTTTACTTTATGGATAGGGAGAGAAATGGACCCAGTGATTAAACAACCTGCCCAGAGTCACAGAGCAAGGAGCTGGCAAGGCAAGCCAGGTCTTTTGACTCTGAGGCCGTAACCACACTGCCTCCTTTGTGCAGAGAATCACACAAGGATAGGGAAGAGGCCAGGATTTGTGCCAGCTCACATACACCGGAGGGCAACGCTGCCCGGGAGCAGAGAGACAAACCGTGCATTCAACTCTCTCACGTTGGGCTGTGCATGCATGTGTGCGAGTGCAAGTAAGACAAAGAAACAGGGGAAAGAAACAGAACTACTGTAATGGATCAATGCTCCTGGAGTCCCTGAGCACAGCAAGCATGGACACCTCCCCCTTACATACCCATCGCTGTAAGCTGCTGCAGCGGCTGCAGCGGCCGTGGCTGCTGTTGCAGTAGCAGGTTGTGCATATCTGTAGGCTGCGTACCCACCCTGCAGGAGAGAAGAGAACTGACTTTACAGATACCTGTCCACCCACGCATAAAAAAATAGTAATCAAAAAAATAAAAATAAAAAAAAGTCACACACATCGCAAGGAGAGGAAGTGTTTCAAACTGCATCAGCTGCCATGTCCTGTCTATCAAAAGCATCGTTCATTAACTCATGTACGTTCCTTTCCTTAGAAGGACTGGGAAGACTCTTCCACTGCCCCATTTAGCAGAGGAATAAACTAAAGCATGCCTGAGCATGGTTATATCCCTACAGGAAATTAAATTTGGCATGGAGGAACTGAAAACCAGAGAAAAGCTGAAATCTGGCACAGAATGTAATTTTTGTGTCCCTTTCCTCTTACACTGGGGAAATCAGTGGTGGGCACTTTCTGTGAGGTGTGTATTTTAGAAAGGGGACCATTCAGAGAAATGCCTCCTTTGTTCCCCCTCTCTCTCTTTTTTAAGCCTGAGAAACCCAGAAGACTAGAATTTAATTTGGTCCAGATGCTTAAAGGTCTCAATAGCTGGGGAAGCCAAAAAGATATCAAGGCTGACAAAAATCTGACAGTCATTGACACTAACCAGATCATTCTCCCCTCCCTCCATTTAAGAAAGAAATGGGCTGGGGAAAATTATGCCAGAACAGTCTGTATTGCTGCTGCATTTCTGCCCATGCAATGCACCTGTAATAGAGGTCTTTAAAATGCTTACACTGATAAGAGGTACTTATTAAAAATGTACTTACAGCTAGGCTGGCAAAATGTGAATCCTGACCCAGAGGCATACCTGTGAGTCTCCTTCTGGAACTCCCACAAGGAGCAGGAGCTCCTGGGGCAGAGGGAGAGCTGGCTGAGACAGGGGGCTCTGCACATCCTGCAGTATTGAAGGAGAGAGGCCACCCACCTTTCAGACCAGGGGCAAAGGTTGTATGGCAGGCAGCAAAGAGGGCTCTGAAGCCCAGTGTAGATCCTTCTTTATTGTACACTTCTGAACTCATTTTTGTTATCTTAGAGGGGACAGTGGTAAATGAACTGTGGCTTTGATTTGGCAGAAACAAAATGAGCCATAAATAACATCAGAAAACTCCAGGTGGCTTCTGGCACCTTTTTTTTTTCCAAGTGACATTTCAGAGTTGGAAAGACCAGAAGGCAGACGTAGGCTTTTCACCTCCTGAATCAGCTCAGCATACCTCTGCCACTTTTTCCCTAGAGATCTTCTGACTACATGTACCTAAATCAGCTCTACTACAGAACTCTATGTTTGTTCAATAGTGTCCAGTTTTGGGCTAGGTAGTTTTTAAATTAGAGGTAATGATTTTACATTAATTTTGGTTGCTTTTGTGGGGCCTGTGCTAGCCCTAGAAAGGCTAACATGTTATCCAAAACATGCCTGGGGACCATTTCCTACACGAGGGAAGAAGGACTTACAGACTCTTCAATCTTCTAGTTAGTCAGCAGAAGAGCAACACCAATCTACAGCTATGAAACATCACAACATTGCCTAAAAGGGATGTCATGTTACAGTTTTGCCCTTTTTAATCTCATCTCTCTGTTTCAACACTTGTGTTTTGAACTGATGGTTTGGGGAGGTTTTGCTTGGCTCTGGCGTGCTACTATTGCACCATCATTACTCCCCACCTCCAAAACATGATGAAGGTGAGAGGAATAAGGTGCAACCTTAATTCCAACCAAACCTTCATTGACCCTAGCAAATTAAGACAAAACTTCATGCCTGTATCACTGTGGTTTTAAGCTTATGAAACTTCTGAACCCTCGATGGGGTCTGTCACTTGATCACGGCGTATAAGCCGTTTTCGCCGCCGGGCAGCTGGATTCAGCACACATCTGGATTCCCCCTCCTCTGCTCCATGCTTGCCAGCCACATTTCAGATCAGAAGCCATTTCACATGTGCCTGGCACATCCTCTGAACATGACAGCGAGATGCAGTTTGAAACCATAAAAGGGTTATCATGTAATTCTCTTTTAACTCATGTCTCTCATAAAGGAAAACGAAACCAAATCAAAACGAAACAAACCAAAAAAACCCAAAAAAATAAAGAAGAAGAAGAAAAGAGAAGAAGGGTTGGAATCAGGTGTGGGAGGGGGAATGGCGTAACATTTATTAATCAAAATTAAAAACTAAGCATGCTGACATCTGGAGCTAGAACAACCAGCAAAGTCACCACGTTCAGACTCATATTGGCTAGTTCTATCCATCCCAGCATTCTCTTGGGACAGCAGTTTGCCCTAGGCTCTACCACAAGCTCAGTGAAGTACACAGCCTCAAGTACTAGAGCGTGCAGCCACAACAACCTGCTATTACGGAAACAGTCAGTCACCACTGGAGTTAACATTCCAACCTTAACAACTCCCGCAGCCTCCCGCCCTCGCCCCCCAGAATGGCTCCCACCCTAGCCCTGTCCCACACCACAATGTTAATAATTATAACAAGCAATAACCCATCTGTTATATCAGAGAAGGGAACAGAGACTCCACTGAGAGATTTAGAGCGGGATGTTAACATTTCTTCAGTCAACTGCACAACAAACAACAAAAAAAACAAAAAAAAACCAAAAAAACAAAAAAACAGGAGAAATAATTCATTGGAGAAATGAAGTTAAGAAATAGCTGACATGTGTATTGCTTTTTAACCATGCACTGATGCAAAATTGAAGCTACTGTTAATTAAAAAAGGAAAAAAAGGAAAAAAAGGAAAGGAAAAAAAAAAAGTCACAAGATAGAGGTACACACACACAGGCAGACCTGCTCAGTTCAAAGCAGTCCGCAAACTCTACTTGTGTGTACCTCAAATAAAACCAAAAATGGGGATTATAATGGCCATGGTACGTTCCTGTCACAGGAGCAATGAGTGTGGACAGCTGGGGGATTTCTGACACAGGGATGTATTTAGCATGACCAGGAGGTCCAAATACACCAAAACATGGTGAAGGAAAGAGAAGAAAGTTGTGACTATTACTTGTTATTTTGTAAATGCTTTCACTAAGCTTTGTACCAGTACAGAGCAAAGGAGACATCCTGCAGGTTATGCTCCTGTTCTCCATAACTGAAGACCCACTACGTTTCCATCAATGTGTCTAAAGTCCTGTTCAGCTTGTCCAATGCACCAGTTTTCTCCAGCTATTCCTGCTCACACAGAATTTTAGCTGGTATGGAGAGCTCATCCGTAACCCCAGCTACACGGTCCTATCACCCCTAGTGATTTCTGATGCCACTCACTTCAGGTACTTTAGTAAATATAACCTATAATGGAGTAGAACATCTTCAAACATGAACAACTGTGTTTCCCAATTTAAAAAAAAAATAATTAAAAATAAAATAAAATTTTAAAAAGGCCCTTGTCAGCTGTACCACACTCCTCTCCCAGTGCCACAGCCAAACTGCAACAGAAGAGACCACTGAGTGGTGAAACCCAGGACAACCGTGCAAACTCCCACTCCATCTATTTAAGGGAAGTGATTCTACAGGGACAGATTTTACCCAGCTAGGTTCAGTTTTTAAGATCTTTATCCTCATCTCCTAAGAAATGAGCATGGCTGAGCTCTTGTTAAGATGTTATATCAGAGACGTTTCCATCAAAGGGACAGTTTAAAGACTGCCTTGACCAGGAAACGGGGAATAAGGAAAAGGTTTATGTGTTTTTACTGGGCAGTAATGACCAACAGGAGACTGAAAAAAAATCAAAATGGGTCCTTTCCAGTACAGTCTTTTGGATTGTCTGGGGAGTACACAAGAGAGATGACCACAACCCTAACGGTTACTTATCTTAATTCGAGTTTTGTTTCTCTGGATATTGTGCCAGTGTTGATGGGTCTGTGCTAAACCCCTTTACCCATGTGAATGAGCAGGGCTTCAGCCTATAGATCTCAGCTGTCAAAGAACTGTATTTGCTTAGGCACTTGCAAAAACCCAAATTTAAAATGACTCTTCTGTGATGTTATCATCCTTGGCTCATCAATGAAGCAAGAAAATATATTTTTTTCTCCTTCTTTAACATTAGACAAAAGCTTTTTCAATATTGTCAGATATTCTCTGACATAACACAAACATGGCAAAACAACATATACAGGATGCTGCAATCCCAACTAAAGCAGCATTTCAATTACTGAGCATATTAATGTAGATAAATGAGCACTACACAGTTTAGCTCATAATAAGTCCATCTTCTCTTCCACTCTTCAGGTCCATATTAGATGATCACTCCAACGAGAACATGAGGAAATCCAAAACTACAGCTTACTATGTCAGTGCATACTATGGTATAAGCCTTCCTTTTCTTCTTGCCTTGCTTTAGATGAGCAAAGTGTGTTGCTGGCCCTCTTTACTCCAAAGAGCCTTTATGCCACTAAGACACAAGCATTCCCATACCCCTGGAGAAATGTGTAAATCAGGGTACCAGTAAGGTACATTTGACCACCTGCCAGGTTTAGGCAGCGAGACCAATGTTAGGATCTTTTATTTATCACATCTCAAATATGTCTTTCCCCCCCCAACTGCTCTACAACAGAAGAAGAAGAAAGGGCTAGAACTGTTTCCAGCATTTCTGTATTAGAAGGGTGGCATACGTGCACCAGAAATGAGCATGAATGAATTAAAAGAGGTGACAGGACAACGGTGTCCATTGCAGCAGGTGCTTCTACATGGTAATGGGACAAGCATGAACCTTGTTAACCCTTCCATTGAATTTATGTTCTTGGTTTTTTTAATGAAATGCCACTCTGTGTGAAATCTGGACACACACTGCCCTGCTAGAGCAGGGGCTCGGATCACACGTGAGTCTGCGCTGCCCTAAAAAAGCCTCTGTTCCCATCTCTAATGTGGTGCTGGAATGGTTAGTATAATTCAGTTTTTTCCACTGCAATCCACAATCTGATCGGTTGGCAGGTCACACTGGCACTCCTACCTGAGGTATTTTAGCGCTAATGATTGGTTCCTGTAAGACTATTCTATAACAGAACACAGGAAGAGCAGTTCAAAAAAACACAGCTGTGGAAAGAAACAATCATACAAACAGCCCACGGAGGGGCTCACCAGCCTTTTCTTTCCAGTGGATGCAAGCACGCTTTTCACAGGCAGGAGCAGTCTTCACATGGGTGAGTTTGTTTGGGTTTCCCCCCCCAACCCAGATTGACCCCGTTTGTAGAAGAAAGATAACCTTTCTTATCAGCCAAAATTAAGCCCTTTGCATCCTGGGGCAGGTTATGAATTCAGGTGTCTTGCCAGAGTTGGATGCATCCAACAAAAGATGGATTGCCTTCTTCACAGAAGAAATGGCTAGCAGGATGGTTGCCCCAGGAAAGAAAAAAGGAGTGAGGAAGAGGAAGAGGAGGAGGAGGAAAATCAGATATCAGTGCATAACACGTATGCAGAAAAAGCAGCACAAATTTGGGACACTTCCCCTGCATCTCACCTACCACTGACCCCTCCCTGCCAGCCCAGCTCACTTCCACCCTTCCTTGACACAACTCAGAAGACCTAAGGGAACTTCAATCTAACTTTTGCTCTCAAGTCCTAAATGAAGTACTCTCTGCCACCTCTTCCACAACATGGACAAGCCTTTCACAGCAACCAGAAGGAGGTAAGCACTGCAGTGAAAAGCATGACAGAGCAGTGGGGTTCAGGAACACTATAATCATTCCACCTCTGCCAAGCAAATTGTTTGGAAGTGTAACTTCATATTAGATTATAACTTTTTCCTGGGCTCCATCAGAGGTCTCTGAGGAGCAATAACATAGGAAAAAGCACCACCATCCACCTTAATGAGTCCCATCTTTTATCATGACAGTGTGACCAGTGCCACCAATAGCAAAGTCATCAGAAGTCCACCTAATACTTCTAACATGGCTGGGGGGCTTGGTTTTGTGTTATGTGATGCTACTGCTCTGCGGCACCAAGTGGTTACAGAGATTCTTTATTACCAGAGTCATTTGCCTTAAAAACATGCTAAGTAAGTCTCCTCACCTGAAATGGAAGCTCTGGAGGAATTTTCTCAAAAGGAACAGGGAGTAACCCTGGCCAGTCTTCCCTTTAAACATCACAGCCTGTTACGTGCCACACTCTGAGGGCAGAGGCACTAAACATCACTCATTTGCTTGCTTAAATGCTGTAGGAAAGGCAGTGGTCTGAAAAGCTGGTAGTTCGGGAGTGAGGTAGGAAAAAACAGAATCCTATGTAGTTCTTGACATGTTTTATAGAAGAATACTTGATGAGGCAGATCGATTTTTAAAGGTCTGCACGTATGACAGTATATGCAAGAATGAAGAAACATACCCAGTATCTCTGCACTCAAGAGAGCACATCTTCCACCTGCTTTGTGTTGGGAAAAGTGCCTTTGCAAGATCTGACCCTCCACATAAGTCAATAATATTTAAAAGCTGATTCCATCCATTATCTGGAGGGTAACTCCAGTGTTCTCTTTATAAGTATCAAGCGTAGCACCTTCAAAGGAGCAGGAATATGAAACCCATGCTCACAATTGTGCCACTACCCAATACAAAACTTTCCCAGCTCCAAACAGCTATATTACTTAAAATACCAGGAAAGGGAACTCTGCTAGAGCTAAGCAGGCCACAAGGTGTGCTGTCAACAGCGGATCTAAGCATTTTGGCTTTGAAAAGTATATTCCTACCATAGCTGCCCTGCAACAGCCCTGAATCTGAGAGGAAATTGCTTTTCTCGCTAGCCAGTCAGAACCTCTCCATCCACAACCCACCTATGTAAAACACAGATGCCCTGGAGATTTGCAATACAGACTGGCTGGGTAGGACAGAGACAATGACAGGACAAAGTCTCCCATGGTATCGGAGCTAATTCCCAAGACAGGAGGAGGCTGCTGACTCTTCTAACCGAACATCTCCACATATTTGTACTTTACAATTCCCCAAAGAGGCAAGAGAATCTAGCCTATTTAGGTATCCTTTCTACCAGCAAAATGAGATGTCAGTTTTCACTCTAGCATCTCAGTCTCCATTTCTAATCAGTCCCCGGGTCTTCCCTGAAGGGATCATCTCCACATCCCAGTGGCACATGAACATTTTTAAACATACAGCTTGCTCAGTTTAGTGTGGGCTGCATGAATCAAAACTAAAAGGGCCCCAGAAGAGAAGAGAAAGGGGAGGATGGAGGGGGAAAAGGAAAACAAAGGTCTGAGGCTAAACCAGTCCTGTTATTTTTATGTCCGAATTATTTAAACTAAAGAAGTGTTGAGAGAAATTTTCAATTCGCTAATAATCTCTCAAGTTGATTAGTAGCAGTTTGCATGTGGGGGACAGGACACCCAGTAAACTGACCCTGGCAATGATCAGGAAACCCAAAGGCTTAGGTCTTGCACCCAGGGGCAAGCGCAGTGACAGAGAAGCATGCTTGCATTCCTAAATATATAAATATATATCCACAAGGAAGAAGAAAATTAAAGTAAATGATATTTAAAAAACCAAACCAAACCAAACAAACAAACCAAAAGAAAAAAAAAAAAGAAAAGAAAAAAGAAAAAAAAAAGGCTGGCTTGTCAAGGGTTGGGGACAAGAAGGCTCTGGTGTGTGTACTTACATAGAGGTCAGCACCGTAAAATCCGTCCTGGTAAACCACACTGCAGAAAATCCACACAAAAACAAAAAAACAAAAAACAAAAAACAAAAGAACAGAAAACACATTCCGGTTATTGAGGACGGCAGCATGCACATGCGTTTTACACAGGCAGGTGATGTATGAATCCACAACCTGGGCTTTTGGCAGGAGCAAATCAGCGAGAGAATGTGTGTGCGCACGCACGCTAGACGGCTCCAGGTCATCTTCCATGACATGCAAAAGGGGAAGGGACGGGCAGATGAGGAGACAGTATGCAAAGGAGAGAGGGAGGGGAACCACCATCTTGTACAATAAAAATACTCAAAAAGATCAGTGTCCTGAAGAAGAGAAACAAGGGTTTAGAAACCTCCACTCTGGTTGTTCTCCTGGAATGATTTTAGTTATCCCCTAAACACATGGAAACGTTGGCTTCGTGAAGTGGGCTTGAGAAATTGAGCAGCCCTCCAGAAAGCATCCCACAGGGACTGGAGTCAACTTATGTCAGAAGCACGTTTCACAGAGTCGTGTATAATTATGTGTTTCGAGCTTCACAGGGCTGCATGACTTTGTTTCTGACATCCATACATCACCTGCTTTTACCCTGCACATTAGACATGCGATAAGATTTGGCTGATCACACAAGCATGCAAAGTATTATTATTCAGCATTTTAAAGAACCAATGCAACACCTCAGGAAAACAAGTCAATCAATTCTGATCAAAGTAAACACAGAGAAATGTAATTAAAAAGAAAAAACCAAAAATACCCACAATGCATTGCTTTCACAAGCAGAGATAATGAGCTAAAAAGGTTAGGTGACTCGTCCAAGGTTCAAGAATTGAAAGGTGCAGTAGTGGGAGTCCCTGGTAGTAACAGCCTATTCCATAGCAGAGAGCAGCAACTGGCAGGGTTTCCATGGGATGGTGCTTTTTCTGCTTTAAGCCATCGTTTTCTTTCTCTCAGAACTTCAAGCAGGAAAACTGTTAAACCAGAGCCTGGGGTTCCCAAAGAGCCACTCTTACCAGAGCATTTGCTAACATAAGACTTCTATACAGCTCGCTTTGGGACAGGGGTTGGGGAAGGATGAGGAAGGAAGAGAGGGGATGCCCCCCACCCATTCGAGTTCAGGGTGTGCTTCAAAATGAGGAATTTCTTCCTGCTTTGTCCTCTAAATAGCTCCACACAAACTTGCTCAGGGCTTTTAAAAGCATTAGGCCTACCTACCTGCAACGCTCATGGACCTGACGTGCATGACTTACTAGTAGCATTAAGGAAAAAGAAGGTATGGAACACTAGCTTTTTCTTTAGATTATCCTTTTTTACTCATCAGATGGAATGTGAAATACTGCCAAGAGCCTGCCACCCTCAGACACCCACCTATTGTAAGGCACACACACACAAAAAAAGCCCAGCAGATCTCGCCAAAATTCTGCATGCTATTACTAAAAAATAAAATAAAATTTTAAAAAATCATTTGTTGCAGTGTTAGCTACTGCTTGAATAATTTAGTCTTGCTGTCTTCCCCAGGTAAAGAACACTCCATTCCCAATGGACAGAATTACTACGGTCTCCAAGAGCACTGTGAGCAGATAAGAAGATAGAGACCCTTGTTAGAAGAAGAGGGGAGCCACTTCAGCAGGGAGAAGCAGGCCATGAGATCATTTTTGTTGAAGCTAATTTTTTACAACCACATAACAAAGAATTTGGCTCCTGGGGCAGTGACTTACATTGCTGGGTTCTCTATCTAGGACCAGGAGTGTTTTAGCAGTGATACTCCACCTGCTCCTGCAGGAAAGGCAAACGCATGACAGAGGAAGTGACTGTTGGGTTTATGAACAGGTTAGCAGCTTTAACAGTTATTCTGAACACAATCAGATGGATGAACATAAGCATTACCACATTGGATCAGGCCACTCACTACTCCTGTAACTTAGATTCCTGTCAGCAAGAGATGATAGCGTCAGCTCTCCAGAGAAAACTACAAGGAACACTAATAAGGTATAAGACTTCCCGAGTCCAAACAGCCAAGTACATGTGCTTGTACCTCTCCTTCAGTCAAGACTCGACTGACACCAGCTGCCAGGGCTGAAATTCATCAAGCTTTATTTACATGCTGGAATATCCGTATTTGTGGTTCTTAGCGCCAGCGAAAACTGAAGTAATTCCTCCACTTGCGCACCACAGAGAACGTTCTGGTTATGTAGACTAACCAGAAGCATAATAAAGCAGCCCAGCAGCCCACCAGATTTTGGTGGCGTCTGCAAAGCCCACTAGCTGAGCTAAAACACATTCATGGAAAAAAGAAACACGCTGTTTTTTGTAAAACAGCCGTCATGAGCCACCACATCACTGAAGTGTACCAACAGTTGACTTTGGTGTAAAAGGAACCAAAAGGCCACTCCAAGCCCCAGAAGTTCCCTACTTCCTTTTATCAAGTTTGAATTTTATCTACTTTTGGCTTCTAGTCAGTGAATCCTCTATGTATTTACACTCCTAGCTTAAATTATTCTTTACTGTGGTAAGCCTGCTCTTCATATTAGTACTTAATGACCATGAACAAGTCAATGCCTAGCGCACAGCTTGAGAAATAAAATGGAACTAAGCTTACTTAGTTTAAGCTTACTGAGAGTTTCACAGTAAGCAAGTTCTTTTTCAAATTGACTTAATTCTTCCAGCTTTTGGTCTGAAGTGTAATTTGTCAGTATTCTTGTTTAGATAGCACAGCCACTAAAAGTCAGGGCAATGTTCCAGAACAGGTTTTACTCATGCTATATATCAGAGGTTGTTACGTCTTCTTCCTTCTATTGAATACAGCACTCAGTTAAAAATTGAAGGTTGCCTTTGTATTCTGAGGTCAGGCTTGGTTAACTATCTAACATTCTCCCCAGTGGTGTGAGCAATTGCTTTTTAAGGTATGAATAGCCTTCTCTGAACAAACATCTATGCCCATACTTAAGTATGTATGCTCCACATTTGCACTAGAAAATTTTAGTTAAAGGTCTTGTAATAAATGTTTAAAGTATTAGGAACAATATGATTTCTTGCACTTTCCTCTGGAGTACCTAGCACTAGACACTGTCACGACTTACTCTAACCTGAATGGCACTCAGGTCTGATCCAGTATGGCAATTCCAATGAGCTTTTATTTAACTATATTCTGTATTTTTTGAATTCTGCAGTGACACCATTAAGTTTTGTAACTTAAACCCAACTGAGGTTTGAAAAAACCAATTCTTTCCACCAGGTTTGAGTTAACCTGCAGCTTACTTTACTGTCTTCTTCCACATTACTCACTATGTCTTCATCACACATGTGCTGCAGACTGATTTTACGGTGTCATCTTTCCACTGGCCAGAAAGAAAGCAACTGATGCAGAGTGAAGTGTCAGGAATGGGTGCCTGCCCCTGACTCCATGGAGTTCAACAGTGCCCACAGTGAGAGGTGGCTGTCCTACAGGTTACTGCAACATTAACTGGAACAGCACATTTTGTATTATTCTGCAAGGAATCAAATGCCCTCTACAAAATACCTTGTAGAGATTCACACTGTGATGACAAAACCCACCAGAATCTGTTAATTGTTAATTACATTCCAGTGCTTGACTAGTGGCAGTTCAGGGCCATTTGTGAACCTCTCTTCTTTACCACTGTCCTGCAAAAGTCTACTGGATAGTATGCTGCCCATCAAGACATGGAGTCAGTCAGCAGGGTCAGGCAAACTCAACATAATGTAAGTAAATACAGTCACAAGGCAGTGGAAGGGCTGCTCATTGGAGCCCGGCCCATATTCCAAATGGAAATAAACATTTTAGGTGGGACTCAGGCTGGATTTATATCAAAGAGAAGCCTGGAGTCTCTTGCATTGAGCCACTTGTGGTGGCCTCTTGCTAGGAATGCTCCAGCCGCTACTCCCAGGGACGAAGAGCACATCCCCCTCAACATGAGGCAGCACTCAGCTTTGCTTCTCTGTTTCACTGTGGAGCATTTCCTAATCATACCAGACTGGGTCATTTTTGTATCAACAGACTGACAAGCTGCAGGGTCAGAGGCTGTGGTTGGAGGATATAGAATATGAACTACAAGCAGAGACAAAAAGAGGTGGATCTGAAAACCCAGAAGAAACACGGTTCGGAAGGCTAACATGTTTAGACAAAAGGTTTCATTTAAATTCTTCTGGTGAATTAAATACAAACATTGCCAGATTTGCTAGACAGATACAGGATCACTGCAGCTTGCTTCCTTAAGCTCTACTTAAAATATCAGACTGAACTCCAAAAAGAAAGGGCTGCACCACTTAATCTGCTACAGAAAGTATTGCAGACTTATCCAGCATATATCAGGCCATGTTCTTACACTGATGTGTGTGGCTTCCACCTCCCTTTTTAATAAAAGATTTATAATTTATTTTCTTCCCTTTTGGGGGAAAGGAAAAAAGGGTCAGTCTACATCTCTGTGTTTGAGGATTCATTCCTATTCCTATTCTTTTTGAGAATGTTGCCTGGACAATATGGTAAATAAAATTACAGAGACAGGCAATATGCATAAAGCATTTTCAACATGAGAAACAAAAAGACAGTTTAAAAGGGATTTACTGATTTATCAGTACCTTCCATCACACTAAACAAACAAAACTGACATACAAACCTAGTTCCCTGTATTTTTAAATAGCAGAATGCTCTTTGTAACAGCATGTATTCCACTGCATTACCAGTGAAAAAGTCAGAGGGCAAAAAACACTAAGGCCATGCATTCACCATTGCTACATACAATCGTTAAAAGAACGTTGCACTTCCGTTCACCCTATATCCCAAACAATCCCAACTTTAAATTAATGGACTTGATTGATCTTTGTTTTAAACCTTTTTAAACCGTCTCCAACAAAGAAAGCAAATCCATTGTGGGTAACTGGCTCTTCTGTGTCCTACTGCCAGATGGTGAGGCATGGAGGTAATGGATAATATTGCTTACTCCTGGATATGAAAACACAAATGAAGTGCAAAGAGCAAAACAGCTTTTGGGAATTTTAGACCTTCTCTCTTTGCGTTCTTCTCAGCACATAACATACTGGGTCAATGGATGATGAATACCACATAGACAAATTGAGAAAATTTCAGATAAAATTTATCAGCACTTTAAGCTGCTGCAAGTACTGAAAATTGTTTCAAGAACTTTGTGCATAAAAATTTAATTTGCCCTGAGACCCGATGCCGTAGTGTGCAGAAATGCTTTGGCACTAGCCATGTCCTGACTCTCACCATCCAGACAATTTTAGTTATTTTTTGGTTAACCAGTCAGCTATTTGACACGGTTGTGCAGAGCACTCTGCTCTCATGACCAGTGCTTACCCTGGGTAGGCAGGGATGGCTGTGGGAGGTACTGCCCGGACTGCCCCGTACACCGTCCTTCCTCGGCCCCTCAGATGGGCTCCCCGAAATGCGGCTGCTGTAGTGGCTGCAGTTGGGTAGGGGAAGCCTGGAACTGTAAAGAAAGACAAGGTGGAGGGTGAAAATGATCTGAGCTCCTGCCTACACAACAGTCGGTAGCTTCAAACAAAGTGACAATAGCTCCACAGCGGTGGGACGTTTTGCATCAGTCCTGCAGAGGGGCATGCTTATAACCCAGCAAGCATCCCATACATACTTCCTGCTACACCATGGCCTTTGGGGGAAGAGGAGTTGCAGAGAGGTTTGGCATGCAAGAGGTTAATGCTTTGGCATGCCTCACCCACCACAAACAGGGTACAAATCCCCCCGCCTTTTGACACCGCCATGCAGTCTGGTTAGAGTCCGAGAAGCGCAGAGAGTTACTATCGATATAGCAGGCGGCTCTTCCAAAACTGCAGAGGCTCTTTAAAATAATTTGTCAAGAGGCCCTTAAAGTCAACCAACTTACATCAGTCTCTTCCCTCCTTTCCCCTCCCACTCTTTGCCACCCAATCCTCTGTATGTTCATTTTAAAGCCTGAAAGACAAGATAGCCCATATAACAGCAGCAGGAATTTCCCATAAAGTGCCAGTTTACCGTGAGCCCACCTTCATTTAACAAGTGTGACCAATAACTGGTTCCACGTGTAGTGGAGCCTTACGCTGGAGTAAACTGGCTTATGATGAAAAGATGTCAAACCTCAGAGGCATCTGCAAGTGTGTAATAAACAGATACCGAGAGGGAAGGAGTCCCAGGGCACACACCCAACCCAAAGCGTGTCCAGGTGCATGCCACTGGGGGCCCTGCAGACTCGCGGTTTAACAGCTTGTATAATATGTACTTTTGGGATTTGTCTGTTTGGTTTCTTTGATTTCAAAAGGGGGAGAGGGGCAAGGGAACAGCCTACTCCTCGCACACACCTTGCCCCTTGTTCTGCAGCCTCATCACTCAGAAAGACCCATTCACCAATACAGAAACACATTACAGATAAACAAGTTACAGCCACTGCACAGTACACTTTGGCTTGAGATAAACTCATTCCCAATGAGACCGATCCTTTCAAGTATATATTATACAGACTGGAGAGAAAAAGGGTAACAGGTCATTAACTCAAGCACAGTAACAATACAGGGGCCAACGGGGGCTACTTACTGATTAAAGGAATGTAAGTGTTAATACCCCCCCTTCCTGACAGGGGCACTGCGGCGTCATTGCCCAGCGAGACATCTGCTTGAAAGCTGGAAGCTAATTTAATTTTAAAAAGAATAAAAAAACAAAAACAAAACAAAAACAAACAAACAAACAAAAAAACAAAAAACAAAAACGTAAAAAGGTTATAAAGAAACAGCAGATTGAGAACATAAACAAACACCACTGCAGTTAAATGGCAGAAGTGGAAGTGTCTACTTAAGCTCTACCTGCATATAACTCAGGGCCGTACACCGCTCCAACCACAGGACTCAACTTCCAACCTGAAACAACAAAGACTGCAGTGAATGCCAAAATCTACACCAAGAGAAGGAGCAGGCAGCGTGGGTAGAGGGGAACAGTCTCTTTCGTGTGCCCCAGCTTCACATGCACAGCTCTTTCCAATTTCAGCTTCGCCTTAATCCCCCTTGGTGTAGATGGAGGCCAACTGCCCTTTTCTAACATCAAGTTCTAGGTACAGGTCACTGTATCGGAGGGAACAGCAAAACATCAGCTGATCCAAAGAGGCAGCACTGAGGGAATGCCAACTACCTTATATGCATATCCCTGCCTGAACCTTGCAGCCAGCTCCTCCCTGCCTTCACCAGGAATGCTGCAGATCTAAAACCTCTGTAAAGCCACCAGACCAGACTGTCATCTCGGGCAAGTCAATTTATAGCCTAAAATTCTCAAAACAACCTCTATCATTTGCTAGAAATCTGATGAAAACCAATGGTGTCTGAATTTCCTCCCTAACTGAATTATGCAACTATGGTGCAGAAAAGCAATTCAGTCTATTCTCACATTTTCTCCTCTCTGTTATTTTAGTATTTCCTGTCTTCTTTATGCTGCTTTTTAGGTGAAAGCCTGAATCAGAATCAATTTTAATATCATCAGGATAATTGGCAAGGACTGCAAACCAGCAACATAAAACCTATATGAGAATAGCACTTGAAGAAGTAATTACTGGGGTATGAGGAGAAACACATTTCCCAGTCATGTCTAGAAATATGTCTATCATCTTTCCCCCTGCTTCTATGTGGGGAGAGCAGCAAGTGGTGTAAAGCTAACATCATGATCTGGACTCGCTTCTGGAAAGCATTCCTTTCAGGAAGATCTCAGCTGTTCAACTATCAATCACACAGGTATTTTCATTTAAATAAACCCGTAACTTTCCTCTGTCTTGGAGCCCTGATGCGCTTACTGCATTTTAACACCTCTAACCAGCCTAGAAACAATATGAACAACTTTTTGAACTGCAGCCCATCAACACCACCTCTTCATCTACTGGCAAAGCATCAATGAGAAATGCAATGCAGGCTCCCTCCACAAGACCGGGCATGCTGCCGCTGCACTGCCCAACCTGATGGCAAAATACTCAAGTGGCATCAACGAAAGGACTGGGACCAACCCTCAAATTTAATAAGAGTCATATGAGCACTCGTCAGCGTGTCTTAAATACGTTTAAATCCTGGCCTAATACCAAACACTTTACTGTAGTTTTAAAGATGGCTTTAAACTGATATCTGTGAAAGCAAATTATTCCGACCTCTTATCAGGGTTTCACAAGTAAGCCAAAAAAGGCATCTTCTGCCCTTGTTTTCAGGACAACACAACACAGTTGCATTGCCTTCTACTACAGAACTCTACAAATTCCTTTCAGACACTGGAACTCAGAATCCCAGCCTGTCTATTCCTTTTCCCTAGTTCTGCAACCAAAAAGATTTGCCAAGAGCCCCACAACAAGTCAGTAGCAGAGCCCCATATAAGACACGAAATCTTCTGAGTTTTAAGTTATAATCAGAACAGATTCTTATACTACCAACTGCCTATAAGCAAGCTTCCTCCCTTCTTGAAGCTGTTTGGGAACATTGTCAGACCAAGAAGAATTTTCCTGCCCATTCCAGGACAGTCAGATTCAAAATCTGTATCAAAGCAGCGTTCAGTTCTGTCTGGAGAATTATGATTTCTTATGCTATACATGCTTATACAATAGAATTACTGCACAGACAGAAGAACCAAGATATCCTGATGCAACAGGATTCTTCAGTACCCAACTTGGTCTTCCAGTATTCAGGTTCACTGGAAAATGACTAAACAGAGGCACAGTCTGTTACAAAAAGTGAGCAAACAAGCAATTCAATGCCTCTGTTTTCCAGGCTGCTTGGGGACAGATGAACTTTTACAGTTAGAGCCTAAACTGAGAAGTATCCAACTATGCATCCCAAGTTACACTTCTGTATTTGTATTTAGCTCTCTATATGATGGCAATGAGACTCGGGAGCCCTGCACATCCCACTGTGTAGCATCAGCTTGTGGTATTGGCAGGAAACCCATCAGTCCTGGGTTTCTTTTCTTAGTTCGGCCACACTGGGCATGTCCCTACTCCTCTGTCCCCACTTCTCCATCTGTAACATGATAATCCTCCATAAATACTTAGGAACTATGCTGAAGAATAAAGATATAAAGCAGGTTTGTGGGAGGGGTTTTTTTATTCTCTTGGTTGGGTTTTTTTGGTCCTGACGAGAGGCCATGGTTTTTCCCTCACCAGGCATCTTTTGTCTTCCTTCAAACCTTTCAGTTCATCATTAGTACAGTCTCACTTACCATTTGCATAAGGTGTGACCATCTTCTTATTGGTCATCACTCGTGCTGTGGCATTGTTCACCTAAAAGTAAGAAAGGGGAGGGGGAGGAGAGGGAAGGAAGAACAGGACGTTAGGGAAAAGGATGGAAAACCTTCAGATACCACACACACACATACACACTATACTTCTCTAAGCAAAAAAAAAAAAAAAAATTTAAAAAACTAGTTTTACAAGAATGCAATCTTTAAATTACTTTTAACAAGTTGCCGTTTAATTATAAAAGTTACAGCTAAACGTGGCACTTTAAATTTATGCATTTAACAAAAGGCCAACGAGAGTAAATTGCAGATTCTCTGCTGCCCTGCCACCCTCTGGCAAGTGCTTTTTTTCAGCTCACTGATCAAAAAGGCAAAACCTGAAGGCTTTGTGAAGGTTCTCTTTGAGAGGCAGTGACAATTTCTGCAGCCCAGGGCAGGAGAACTGAACCAGGTGATGCACAAACTGATTTATTTTGCAAGCTCACCACTGGGATTGGGGCCTGCAGGTCACTGGCAGGCACACTTTTTAGACAGGAAAAGGTAGCCTGGAGTCCATCATCTTTAGATTTGAACTCCCAAGGCTTGATTTCCAGAATGCCACCAAGCATTTGGATCATCTACATTCACTGATTCCCTTCCCATAATTTTCAAGTATTTTTCCTTGTCACAAACCTCATGGACCAAAAAAGGAGAAATAAATAGCAGTAGACCGGGGTCTTTTTGTAGTCTTATTGTACCCTCCACCCTCTTTACAGAGCTCTGCATAGTTCCAAGCGATTTGATTGCTCAAGCAAGTGAAGTGTTACCACAGAGATGGTGCTGATAAAGAAAAGATGGACCAGTTTGGAAGCCAAGTTACTGCAGCCCTGTGTCAGACAGCCTCAAAGTTCTTGCAAGGAGGGTGAAGTCTTTACATATCATCAATAGTTTATCAAAACCCATGCCAAATGGGAACTGAGAAAAGGGTGAAGTTTTAAGAAAAAAAAAAAAAGGATACAAAAATAAAAGCTGCCTCAGGCCCTTGAGACTACTATACAGTGAGCAGGGTGGGGAGTCCAGGAGCTACATTTACTCTCGTTTCAGCCCCAAAACAATAGAAACATTACACATTTAAAAAGAAAGTATGGGAAACAACAATGATGAGACTGAGAGCATGCAGTTAAACACACACAGATAAAAGAAAGAAAGAAAACAAAAACAAAACCAAACCACAATTGATTCAGAGGGTGGGGAGGGGAGGAGGGAGGAGATAGGGTCTCACAGACAATCATTAAGATGGAGCAGTGCCTGAAATCAGCTGCTATAGCAAAGTGCAACACAAGCACTTAAAGGAAAAATTGCCAGAACCGATCAGAAACCACCAGTCAGCAAAGAGACCAACAGCTGCATTTAACAGAGTAAAGAAATAAACTGGGGGGGGGGGGGAANTATTTTTATTGTTGTTTTGGGTATTTTTTTCTTTTCTTTCTTCTTTTATTAAGTTTTGTTCCCACCCACTCCAAATTTTTGCCCTTCTGCTGTCTTGATTTTTCCTTTGCTTCAGTTTGCGAGGCTCCGATTTCCATGTCCAGGCCTGAACAAAACTAACTGAAAAGAGTACTGTCTGACTTCTAACTCTGTGTCCAAAAAAGAAAGCAGGGGGCCAGCCAGTATCCTCTCCTTCCTCTGAGGCCAGTTCTCCTCCACGCAAGTGTGAGATGATGCCCGTGGTGGGAGGGGAGGCACGGGGCAGAAGCCCCAAGTGGGCTGTGCTAGACACACTGCTGATTTCTTGACCTGCTCACAGTCAGGAGTCAGCTCGGTGAAAAGTCATCCTTACAGTTTCTATTTGTCACTGCAGGGGACTGAAGGGTTAATGTTGGCTGGCCAACGTGGCCATAGATCGGGCATGCCTGGTGTTGACCAGTTTGTTGTTCCACTGTGTTGAAGGCTAACTGGCATCTTCCCTCTTTCCCTCTTTCTTTATTAAAAAAAAAAAAAAAAAAATTAAAAAAAAAAAATAAAGGAAAAGAGTACAACTATAAAAACAAAAAAGCCGCCGTTTTTGAGTAAGATGTCTGCATCTTTTGCTTTTTTTTTCTTTTGTTTTTTATTTCCCTTTTCAATGGTTTAGCGTTTAGGGCCCTTCACTTGACTCACTCTTTCCATGGTAACTATACACAATGCTGGCGATGGTACGAGTTGGCGGTAAGTGAAACAAAAGCACTAGAGAAGAAGCTTTTTCTTTTTTTTTTTTTTTTTAATTTTTTTTTTTTTTTTTTTAATAAAGAAAGAGGGAAAGAGGGAAGATGCCAGTTAGCCTTCAACACAGTGGAACAACAAACTGGTCAACACCAGGCATGCCCGATCTATGGCCACGTTGGCCAGCCAACATTAACCCTTCAGTCCCCTGCAGTGACAAATAGAAACTGTAAGGATGACTTTTCACCGAGCTGACTCCTGACTGTGAGCAGGTCAAGAAATCAGCAGTGTGTCTAGCACAGCCCACTTGGGGCTTCTGCCCCGTGCCTCCCCTCCCACCACGGGCATCATCTCACACTTGCGTGGAGGAGAACTGGCCTCAGAGGAAGGAGAGGATACTGGCTGGCCCCCTGCTTTCTTTTTTGGACACAGAGTTAGAAGTCAGACAGTACTCTTTTCAGTTAGTTTTGTTCAGGCCTGGACATGGAAATCGGAGCCTCGCAAACTGAAGCAAAGGAAAAATCAAGACAGCAGAAGGGCAAAAATTTGGAGTGGGTGGGAACAAAACTTAATAAAAGAAGAAAGAAAAGAAAAAAATACCCAAAACAACAATAAAAATATATTCCATAAGGGGTGTAAAATTTTATACATTTCAGTGCAGGGAGGTGAAGGACACAGACACAAACACACACGCACACACGAGACTGGGATCCAAATGTGAAATAAGTGAGGCAAGACACAAAAAGAAATCAAAAGAATAAATATAAAGAAGAAATTGAATTACTGAAGACATGCACCTCGATTTTACGGCCCTCTACCACGGTGCCGTGTAATTTCTCCCTGGCCCTGTCTGCATCAGCACTATTCTCGAAAGTTACGAACCCGAATCCCTGCATGCAGCGGGAGAAGGGGGGAAAACATGCACATCGTTATATATTGAAATACTGATCTCTAGGTAAATAGAGAAAAAATATCACAGTATGAAATCGACATCAGCACAACTCAGCAATAACCTCCTGGAGTCACATTGTTGGTTCATGCATGTTTCATAAATGAAAGAAATTAAATTCAATAAAACAAAGGAACTGTAATCATAAAAAGAATAAGAGCAATTGAGGCCAGACCAAAAAAGAAGTACAGAGTTACTCGAGACAATATTTTTGCTTGTTTTGTTTGTTTAAAAGCACTAAACCCTGCTCGTACATCGGGAAGCTGGTCAAGCCCAAGAAGGCTTCTCTCCCCTCTGCTAATTAACACACATGCTTTGTGGGCTCTCCCACCCACCCAGGACACAGTACAGGACAATGACACTGAGCAGCACTTTGTTCTCTTGAGAAACTGCTACAAGAGTGAGCAGCAATCTTAGTTCACACCTGGCACCAGGAATTCTGCGAAGCTTTGGGCAAATCAAACACTGAACCTTTGTTTTTCCCACCTGTAAAATGGAGACAATAATAATTACCTACCTTAGAAAACTGCTGAGCGGAAGGGCTGTTTGTAAAGCATCCCTTGTAAGCTCTTCGGGGCACAGCTCATGTCTACTCCTATGCCTGCAATTTCCCTAATAACACATGGGGCCCTGAAAGTAAGCAGGGCTTCTGGGTGGCACCATCAAATAAACATTACTTAACATTAAGAGTTAGAGTATCACATATTCCAGTTTCAAAATTTTCCTATCTAGGAGTACTGTGTTGGACTTGAGTGTAAATGTAAACACCAATTCATTGGTAAAGCCAGGCTTTGTCTGACACTCCTGACCTACTACTGCCTTCATTCCACCCGGCTACCCATCTTAGTTGGCTTTGTTCTGAGATGGCAACCTCTGGTCTGTGGATAGTAACAAGTATCTGTCTAGTTAGATCATGCAGTTTGAGAAAAATTGACATGCCCTGCTTGGAGGAACCACAAAGGCTCGAGACCACTAAGATGTCCCTTTAGTTAAAAGAATTTAGGTTTACTGCATCCATGAAGGCACGTACAACTTGTCTGTCCTACATGCTCATGCTGCTGCCAGCTCATGCAGTCAGGTAACAGGGCAGTGTAAGAGAACATGCTTCCTTCCATAGAAATGAGGGCACTGACATTAAAACTGAGCCAACATGACTAAGTCATGTTAGGATTCCAAGTAGTAACAAATGGCATCTTACTACAGACAACTGTGATGAGCTATCCTTCGTGCCATTACAGAGAGTGGAGCCAAACAAAAAGCACTGCATTCTGCTTTTGGGTTATCTTAAGAACAGGAGTAATTGGCTCCTATGGCTTAGTAAAGCAAATACTGGTTTTATGTATAAAGAGTAATATCTGCTGGCTCTGATACCCTTGGGAGCAAAAAGAACAGGGCTTGCACTTGATGCAATGGAAAACTCCCGATATCAAGTGGGGAGCGAGGTGATGTGAGTAATCTACAGCTAAGCCTGATGAGGGAAATGGCATGCTGGCCTCGTGGCCCCCTTCATTCAGCTCAGAATTGGTTTGTATGGATTGGACACACTGCCCTCCCCCCAAAAAAACCAAAACAGCATCTTGATTTCTGAGCACCATTAGCAACAAGACACAAGCAAGCCATTGTTCTTCAAGTGTTTTATATATTAATCCTGAAAAGCCCAACCCGAGCCATTTCACATGCTGGCCTTTATCATCCACAGCTAGGTTTCCAGCACAAAACTGTTGCACATCTGTAAAATGCAAGTTTGTTCGGGTTTTTTTACTCCCTGAACAGCAATAATACAAGAACTTAGCCAAGTACTGCAAGCTTGAGATCAACAAGAGCACTCCTTTGGGCTCTAAACCAATAATCTCAAGATTCAGATAATATCACTTCTTCAGCTATAAATAAAAAAGCTCTGTAAATAACAAACTGATGCCTTTTTCAGAATAACATAGAAGTTTTCTGTTTAAATGAATTAAAATCGGTGCTACAAGAGATAGGGGCTAGCAACAGCCCAACCACATTTAACTCTCAAATATATCCCAGGGAACCAGGATGGGGAGGGGAGTGGCGTAATAGCAAAACTGATTATGAAGGGACAGGGTATGGTGTCTGCTTCAAAGAACCCCCACAGAGAAAGGCGAGACTGGAAAACAGATCAACACCTTCCCTCTTGTTCTATACAATGAGAGAAAAAACATCTTTAAAAGGTTGGTGGAGGAAAGGAAGTAAACACTGCAACGGGAATCTCTATTTCCCTCTTCTCTTTTTACATTAAAATTTCTGTTTGTTCTAGACAAGCCTGTGGAGACTGAATGAAATTTATGTCTTCGGTGATGATGTGAACTGAAAGCAGGAGAGCAGAGGGAAGGTAATTTTTTAGACATTAGTCTGTGCAGGCTAGAACCAAACTAAGACTATTTTAATTCACATTTGTTTGCAATTAGTGAAGTCTACAAGGGATTTTAAAAACCACCTTATCATTAAATATCTTTACACTGACTAGGAATTTTCAGTATTTTTAATAAGTTAACTCAAGGTAGGGTAAAATCCACATGCAGACTATATTAAAATAATTAACAATGTGAATTAAAACAGAATACAACTGATTTTGAACATAACTAATTAACCATAATCTTTGTTTTATTGACAGATCAGTCAGCTTTTGCAACTCCCTTCGTAGAGAACCACATAATGTCAATGCTGGGTTAATGCTTTTACATAGTTGACTACTGTGGAATCAGTATCTGTGCCCCCTTGGTTTGTCTTCTTAATGTATCTCTTTGACATTCAAATTTTCATCAGGGAAATAGGTGAGCCACGCTTGACATTTCTGTTATTTTTCAGTTTAAAAGCTAGCAGTTATATATATATACATATCTTTGATATGGAAGAGAAAAAATAACACGCATATATTTTAAATTCCTTTTCACAGATGACCTGTAAAGAATAGGCATTAATTTGCACCCAAATACATACACAACAAGCAATTCTCATTCTTCCCTCCCAAGGTTGCCTTGCCCTTGAAAAAAAGGAAAAAAAGCAAAGAAACAAAAAAAAGGAAGAAAGAAAGGGGGAAAAAAAGAGGTGGCCAATGTCCAATATTTACTGGCATAGCCTTATAGCAGGTACTGGTTTTCTCCATAGTAGTAGGTATGGAGCCATAGGAAGGGAAGATACAACCCTGGGTTAAAGAAAACTCAAGGTTTCTGAAATTTAGATTAGACAAACAGCTTGAGTTTATTAGGGTTGTTATAATAACAAGGCTGAATTTTTCTATTATTCCTCTCCAACAGCAACTGCCAGGAACTTCTCCTAAGCAGAAAATAAGCTTAAGCTTCACTGTACCCA
Organism: Florisuga fusca; assembly: GCA_038090715.1. Taxonomy (NCBI): domain Eukaryota; kingdom Metazoa; phylum Chordata; class Aves; order Apodiformes; family Trochilidae; genus Florisuga; species Florisuga fusca. The sequence continues at coordinate 5,809,372 of JAAWXA010000003.1, forward strand.
GCAAACACTAAAAACACTAAATAACCCCAGCAAACACTAAAATAACCCCAGCAAATATTTTTAGGGCTAGTGAGTAATTTGCAGTGCCAGACTAACCCCTTTTTACCCAAAGGTTTATTCAAAGGGCCTGAAGAGACCGAGTAACTGCCACCCTTTTAGTCTGGCCTCAGACTCTGCAATAAATAACAAGCAACATGATGAGCAGTGAAAAAAAATAATAAATGTATATATATAGTATTTGAACGTTTCCATCTCTGAAGAATGAGAAAGAAAATTTACCATGTAACCGTAAAGGGAGAAATCAAAAGCAGACGGTTCTCCTGGGTGTGGCCAGAACACAGAAATTAAACAAAAAAACAACAACAAAAAAAAGTAAAATAATAATAAAAAAAAAAAGAAAACCAAAGGAAACTAAACAGAGCCCCTTGAAATCCATGCATTGTTAACCCTTCATTTGTCACAGATTTTAGACCAGTCACCTCAGCAGCAGCATTTGCCTTGTACCACTGGAGCACACAGCCAGCAACCAGCCTTGCCATCATCTGCTGCTGTGCTCAATTTTAACCAAGTTGGGTTTTGTGTTGTTTCATTGTTGGTTTACTTTTTTTTTTTCCTCCTTAATCCATAATAAACAAATTTATAGGAGTCTGAAAACAGAGCCAAGGAGACGGCAGTTTAGGCTGTTTCCAAGGCATCTGGAGGGAGTAGGAGGGTTTCAGCTATAATCCACCTGAGATGAGCAGAACTGAAAACACTGACAGAAACACAGCACAAAATTCAGAAATTTCAGAAACACACACTTTTAAATTAGTGAGGGAATCAGCATAAACGAAGCTGCCACCATTTCAGCAGCTCTTCCAGCTCCCCCCTGCCCCTGCGATGCACTTTGAGTGCATTAAGGGACATGTGCACGAAGCAGCTCTGTGTACCTGTCCAGGCTGGTGAATCAGATGCAGGAATTAATCTGGCTAAAAAAAAAAAAAAAAAAAACAACCCAACCCATAACTGTACCTTCCAAAAAAACATGCAGGGCTGTTTTTAAGCTGGATCATTCCCCCAGCCTGGCTTACTGTGTTTTTCCACTTCCAGCCCCTCCTGTAGAACTGAGGAGGGGGCAGAGGTCGGGAGTGAAGGGATCAAGGGTTGGACTTGATGATCTCTGAGGTCCCTTCCAACCCAGCAGATTCTATGATTCTATGAAGGGTGGGAGCCCGGCCAGCACTGATGAGCTGACAGAGCTTGGGGCTCCAAGGGCATCTCCAGAAAAACTCAGGTCAGGGGCATCACAGCCCCTGTTGTCCAAGTTGTCCCTCGTTGTGTGCTCCTCCTCCTCCCCTCAATCAGTTGTGGAACTTACTGTGTAGTCTGCGAGTTCAACTAACTAAATGGGCAGAGGACAAGCTTGTTTCTCTCTCTCTCTGCTGCATCAGATTTTTTTGCTAATTTAGCACCCTGGATTCAACTCCCTAAACAGTGGAACAAGCACTGCTTGGAAGGTGCTCCCCCAGGAGCAGTAAATCAGCTTATACTATCAAGCCATCAACTTTAGTCTTAATTATGCAAGTCTAAATAAACCAGTTCAGCATACAGACTAATTTAACTTGTTAGTTTGGTATCACAGAAGGCATAAAACTGTTCTTCACTGAACTAGGATAAAGGGACACAGGTTATGCCTCTGTCATGCCACAGCCATTTTAAAGGGATTTGGTGACCCGAGAAAGCAACAGTGGTCACTGGTACCTGATTTGTTATTAAGCCTCTTGGTGTTAATAACACTATTTGCATTTCTGGCTCAACTGATAACATCTGAAAAAAAGATTATAAAAATAGAACTAAAATGAAAACGAGACCTCTGGTTTATTTTATGTAACCTTTGCTATTTTACTCAGTGGGAACTAAGTCCTGAAGCAGAGTGGCTCAACTCAAAGAATTTAATCCATATCTTAACCTGAAGTTAACTGCAAATACAAAAAACAGCCTGTGTTTCCACACAGCTTTCTGCATAAGTTTTCAGTCAGCACAGGTTTATTCACAGAAAACCACACACCAATAAACAAAATTTCTTTGTGAATGCAGGCTGCTATACAACCCATTTTTTACTTAACTATGAAGCGCTTTTAGACACTTCTTCCAGCGCTGCCTCTTCCTATGAGGAGCTGGAAGGGAGGGAGCTGAGGGAGCTGGGGGTGTTTAGTCTGGAGAAGAGGAAGCTGAGAGGAGAGCTTAGAGCTCTCTTCAACTACCCCAAAGGAAGTTGGAGTGAGGAGGGAAACAGCCTCTGCTCCTTAGTGAACTGTGATAGGACCAGAGGAAATGGATGTCAGCTGTGCCAGGGGAAGGTTGTCAGGCATTGGAATGGCCTGCCCAGGACAGTGGTGGAGTCACCATCCCTGGAGGTATTTAAAAGGCATTTGGACATGATCCTTAAGGACATGGTTTAATTGTTAGCTGATGGTGTTGGTCAAAAGTTGGAACGGATGATCTTGGAGGTCTCTTCCAACCTAAAGCATTTTGTAATTCTGTGACACTTCAGTCCTATACAAGAACTCGGAGATCTGGGTCTCCCAAGTGGAAGGCAGGGAGGGACAAACTTACACTACTCTGAAACCATGCACCTACAGTCTGCACTAATTTGACCTCTTATATTTTAAAAATCTAAAAAAGAAATAAAAATTAAAAAGCTGCCTCTTCAGACAAGATTTTACTGTTTACTTACGCACTCTAAGTCTCTGAGTGTCATCAAGGGCACATCTCGGAACGCCACATGGTATGCAGCTTATGAGCAACGAGCTTGGATTCCCTTTCTCTGCAGTTTCATGAATGCCATAGGGTACTTGTTATGCCAGAAGGCTGCATTACTTCTGTAAATATGTCCACTTGTTCAGTTCAGCACAACAGTGCCAAAATACGCATCTAGAGGATGCATCTCCGCTAACAAAAGGAGCAGGATTCCTCTCTCTTGGCTTCCTCTGGAGATGTGTTATTCATGGTTCAGTGAAGTGTGTGGTAAACTGCAACCATGAGTAGAATGCTATTTTAAGGCACTTACATGGGTCAGAACTAGAAATGTAATGGTAAACGAAACAAACAGCTCATTTCCTGGAAGCAAGCAAAAAACCCAAACACATCAAGGGAATACTGATATCATTCTATTAAGCAAAACTGAAATAAAATAAAATTCAAGGGATGTTTAAAGTTTGTATCTTGTTTGTCATATGTAGCAAAGCAGTATCAGTGTGAAGTCTACTAGGGCCCATATAATCCTACTAAAGAGATTGGATCTGGGCAGAAATGAAGTTAGGAAACAAGAATTCAGGTTGCTTTGAGAGAAGAATCAGGAAAACTAATTATTAACTGCTTCTTACTCTGCTGTGATACAGAGATTCAATAAATAACGTTTCCTAAGCCAAAAGCAAGGACCTGAGGTCTAAGGAGGCTGTGACAGACACATACTGCTCTCTATGGTCACCAAACTTCCCAAACACACGGAGATTTTGAAGGTGCAGTCTGTTTGATATAGTTCCCCAGCCTGTCAAAAAAACCAACCAAACAAAAGAACCCCACAAAAACCAAACAAACCAGCAACAACAACAAAAAACCAACAAAACAAACAAATAAAAAATAAAAAATAATAATAAAAAAAAATCCCAACCACACATCCCTCCCAAAAAAACCCCAAAACAAAACAAAAAACCACAAACAAACAAAGAAATAAAACAAAAAACCCAACCAAACCTGCCTGGTCATCTCAGGTGGATTCAAAAGGAAGAATGCTATCCACACAGTTCCTCCAGTCCCTCCTACCAAACAGCACTGGAGTGATCCCAGCAGAGATCTCCTGCCACGGTTCAGCAGGGACAAAGTGCTGCTCAACCCCATCATACACTGGGTGGGGGTGAACCCAGGGCACTTTGGGATTTACCACTGTACCTTTTAAGTATTTACATAACATTTATGCAAAACTCTACAACCCTTAGGAACCCAGGGAAGGGAAGGGAGCATTGAGAACACAGCACAAGGCAGGCAGCAGGAGCATCTGCTTTCGGATTCCCAAGAGAGAAGAGGAGGAGGAGAAGAAGAGAGAGAGGTTTTATATCATTAGATTAGAATGGAAACCACAGGGCAGGAAAATGCATTCAGATTTATTTTTTTCCTAAGGTGGAGGAAGAACCCAAGAGTGAGTGAGTGGCCTCCAGAAAGATCCATTTCCTTTGCTTCACCATCAGATCACCAAACTGTTGTTTTTCTGTTATTATGTGAATACCAGGTGCTTCGTGCAGCAACACCCCACTCACTGGGGCCTCCCATTTTCATGCTAAGCAGGAATAATCTTGCATTCTTTTTTAAAACAGGAATTATTTTGGGTAGAGAAGGATGCAAAGATACCAAAAAATTACTCTATCGGTGTTTTCTCATTCTGTTACAGATTCTGTCCCATCCTTCATATAGAATATCAGTTTTGCAACTGCTTTTTACTTTAAGGTTACAAAAAAGCAGCAGAAAACTGCATGGTCAAGGACTGGAAGAACGTATCTTTGGATGGCTTTTTTCATATATTTATTAAGGGTTCAGGACAAAATTAATCATGGAACTCTTCAGCAATAGTTCTTGTTTTAACTGAAAACCAGAAGCCTTGGGCTCTAACAACTGCACAAGAAGGTACTTTTCATGGTCATAAATCAGGTCTTCACAGGATACCTCCAACATTAGAGTTGCCTAAAAGGGGAAGGGCAGCCATGGGTGTTTAATACAAGGCTGCATGGACAGGCAAGAATGAAGTTCATGTGTGGAGAGGAAAACACTGTTCTGGAAAGCACAGGCAGTGGAGAATACAGTTCACCACTTTGCTGGGCCAGTTATTTTTGTTCTTTCTTTTGCAATTACATTCAAACAAGTAAAGATTTGATAGAAGCTATTCCCAAACCAAATAGAAATTACTAAAATGAAGATGAATTTACAGCTAGCTCTGGCCTATAAATATCAGAAAAGCAGCATAGAAAAGAGTAAATATTTATAAATTCAGCATAGTTGATTGTTTTGGTAAAGCATATAGGTTTTTAACCACACAGTGAAGTAAAACTAAACCATACAGATGTTTACTGGTTCAGACTCTCTTATTAAAAAATAATAAAATCCAAACCAAGTGCATGGTATTAAGCACATAGTATGAGAAAAGGGATAACACTAATTTCTTTTGAATACATATTCTGGTTTCTGGTTTCCAGCTAATACAGAGACTGAAGAATTTAAGAATGCACCATGGGCAACAATAGGGGGAAATTTGGAGAGGGCTTGGAACATGGACATACCCTGGAATATATGTTGAAGCAAAGAGGCCACCTTAAGACTGTGAACCTCAAATCTAAGCAAAAGGCATAGACTGTAAACCAAAACTGCTTAGCTGAATTGCAACTTCAAAATCTCTTGTGTGCATGCACACATGTGCGCACACGTGTGGGGGGGGAGGAGGGAAATTTTGTTTTAATTGAAAATGGGAATCTTAGCATTGATTAAGTCAAGCAGAGTATAGACATGCACTGTGCAAGCTTCCCCCATAGAGCTTTGGCAATGCACCTCGCTCCTGACCTGCAAAACTCCCTGCTATTCCAGTGCTGAACCTCCTGGGCAGAGAGAGAATCACATCAATTTGTCATTGTGGTGATACTGGTTACGTGATGAGAACCAATTGCCAATTAGGACAAAGATCACTCAATCTCTCTGCAGCTGACCTGAGCAACATTTGAAATCTCATCTCCAGGGAAATAAAGTACCACTAACCCTCAAAAAACCTCCCTCTTAATGTATCTGTAAGATGAAAATACGTGTGTGAATGTGAATTCAGTGGGGAGAGGGCCACACGGGGCAGGACAAGTGGGACAAGGATGCTTGTATTAAGCATCTGGTATCTCAAACATGAAAGGTCAGCATCTCAGAAGTGCTGAATAAGTCTGCAAACTAGAGGAAATAAAATCCTTTCACACATATGGCAGTATTTCTATAGTACTTCTATGGCAGTATTTTGTTTAATGCAACAAAAACGTGGTTGGGTAGGCTGGGTAGGTTAGGCTTTGCCCTTAGAGTCTCCCATCACACAAAGATGTTCTACCCTTCCTCACAGGGCACCCACCACTAGTGAAATGGGAACAGGTTGGTGTGACTGACTCTGGCTGTTCAAAAGGCTGGGGAACCTGATCCCACATTATAGATAGGAGTGGCTAGGAGCATTTGTACATGCTTCCCAGAAATTACCACATTCAGAGTCTGGAGTCAGAGGGAACAGGAGACAGCCCCCAAAATAGCTTTTCTCCCTTCCCCCATCACACTAATTCCTGCTGAACTTGACAGAGAATTCTTTGGGCAATGAACTGCCTTTTACTCTGCAATCAAAACATGAGAAGCGAGTACAGAAACAGGACTTACCTTCGAGCCACGCTCATTAAAGATTATCTCTACATCAAGGATTTTGCCAAATTGCTGCAGAGAGACAAGAGGAAAAAAAAAAAACATTTATTTTTGGCAAATCATTTTTCCTACCTTTTGGGGGCTGGCTTAGTGAGGTGAAATTATTTCCATTTCTAGCACAGGCAAAGGCACAAAATCCCAGTGACGTGACCCAGTTCTCTCAGGTCGGGACATATGGATCTTCTTGGTCACAGACACCAGGTCTTCTCAAAGAAGTCTAAGGAAGAAAAACAATCTCCAGAAGAATTTTAGGGATTTGAGGTGCTTTTATTTCCCCCCTTTTAATCTAAACAATCCTTTCTTCCTCACTATGTTATTATATCTAAGACAAGGTTATATGATCTCAGACACCTAACACTTCTGAAATGCAGTTCAGCATTTCATCTTCCTCCTGAAGTGGCTTTAACAAAGAGAAACTTAACAGTCATGTGGTTCCTCTGGAGAGGACAGTCACGTAAGACTTCCAGCCTCAGGGATTCCAAATGCCAAAATCTCCTTCCCTCCTCCCCCTTGCCCTTACTTTTCAAAATTTCAAGTCTTCAAAAGAATTGATGGCAGATTCAGACACCATAAAAACTGGCCAATCCCCAACAGTTTTTTCATTTAAAAAAAAAAAAAAAAAAAAAACATTCAACTTCAACCTGCAACATACAGCAGGTTGTCAATAACCCATGCATTTTTATCACTTATGATGCAATTTTGACCTCTGCCTCAGCCTGCAGACCCTGAGGAGAGCAGGGTACCACTACTCTGAACTGTTTCAACTGCTGATTCCAAAAAGCTCCCTACTTAGCACAGGGCAAAAATGGGAAAAAAGAGCTACTAGCTAGAAAGGAGATTTACCACATCCTGTGGCAAATGGGATCCATATATGGTAATACATTGTATATATGATAATACCATACATGGTAAAATATATATTGATCACATCCTTCACCTTGGAACATATTTTAATATTTTTATTGAACTGGCCATATTCAAACCAGCAACCTATAGGGGCAAAAGCATCACCACTTCAGCAGAACCCACTGCTCTCTCCTCTAGAAGCATCAATATTGTATTTCCAAATGGGAGGTCCACCATCCAGAAAGCCAGGTCAAAGATTTTGCTTTCTGGACTATAAGTACAGAGAAGTCTTCATTCTAGAGCTGTATACTGTGCTCAAACAAATGTTGTACCTCAACATTTTTCTGACCCTGTTATTTATCTGTCAACATTGTTTTGATCTCACTGGTTCCAAAAGATCTAAAGGTGGTAGCAAATGAAGGAAGGGTCAAGAAGAAAAGAAAGGAAGGTTTCTGTTAGGGAAGATGATTAACACAACCTGCACTGGGATTAACACAACAGCACTGGGACACTCTATACTTTGCCATGGTCCTCTTAATGGGTACAATGTGCTTGTTTTAGCTGTCCTGCTTGAAAGACTTGTGGCCAGATTTGCAAATGTAGAACATTTACAACAGCAGGCCACGATGACCGAGGAGAATCTCTGAATGTATAAAGCAATAAAAAGCTATTAAATCCCTTGAACAAGTATTCCACAACTGTCTTTAAGCAAACAAAATGCTTCCAACAATTTTAATCATGGTTTACATCTGCTTCTATTCTCCACTCTTAAAAAGGAGATAGTTGCATTCTTTTACAAATGTTGGTTCACAGATGTTGTTTCTACTGTTCCATTGTTTAAGGACAATACTTGATCTTCTATTCATCCCCACAACAACTGAATTCACAATATCCCACAATATGCACCTTCCTTGAAACTTCAACATCTCAACAGATTAGGCTGGATCCTCTTTTGGCCACTGTTGGGCCAATCATAGCTAAAATAAAGTTTCTATTTCCATCCACACTTCGTATGGGCTTGTCTATAAAGGAGATTAGCCACTGATTGCTTTTTGTTGTCTTTGTTGAATATGGTTTGGATACCAGCATGAAAGAAGTCAGTCATGACTACTTTCTTGGTAGACTATTTCAGTGTTATGACACAACAGGGGCTAAACTAATTGAACAGCTCATGGCTGTTGAAGGGATGCTGTGATCCCTTGCTTGGTTTCACCAGCTTCCTAGAGCTGGTTGCAGTTTTCAGTCTCACCCACATATAAAATGATACAGCTCACCAATCCTGCAAAAAACTAACCCAAGAGAAGGAATAAAAACAAAACTTTTGATGATGTACTGATCTGAAGTGGTTAAAAGGTGAGCATTAGGGCACTCAGAAGCAAAAGGAAGTGGAAAGCAACACACCCTGCACAAGAGCAGGACCTGTTCCCCGACAGATCAGCTCAGCTGCCTAGCCCTGACACACATGCTGAAACAGCCAGGCTCTGAATAAATGCAAAATGCCAAAATCATCTTCAAAGCCATTAAAAAAACAAAACAAAACAAACAAACAAAACAAAAAAACCCCACAAAAATCCAAAACCCCCATTTTCTGCCTCATTAATATCATCTTGAAAGAGAACAAACCATGCAGCTTCTGGTGCACAATTATGCCATGCCATCTTCCCCTTTCTCCACACCCAGCTGGGCCTGGATCCTTGGGTGTTACTGCCAGCACTGTCTGCCAGTCCCATTTGGCTGAGCTCACCATGCCAGCCTTCCACACCACCAAGAAATCTTTTCTTGTGTGTTCAATTTCTTGTGGCTGACAAAAAGCTGGGGGTAACACTAACTGAAAGTGGCCTGCTCTAGCTCCATGAGAGGTGTCCGGGCTACCACTCTGCTCTGTAGATGATGGGAGGTACATCATCTCCTAGATGACACAATTAAAATTACCAGTCCTGCATTTGCAGGAAGGACATGCTAGACATCTACTGCAGTGGAAGAAATCCCACCCAGGCAAACTGCCCCAATCCCTTTTCTACCTAGGAGCTGTGGGTGTTTGCAGAGACAGGAGGGATGAACCTGCTTGGGAGAGAAGGAACAGAGTTAACAGCAGCTAACTGCTGAACTGAGGTTTGCTGGGGAGAGATTTCCTGTTCTGTGAAATTCCCTGGAAAGCAGAAGCATGGCTGCAAGGCAGGAGAATATGCACTGGGCTCTTCGAGACACTGCTGTGGCCATTGCCACAGCTCTGACAGCTTCTAACACTGTGGCTCTTGTCCTCACTGCTGCAATGGTTACAGCAGTTCCAGCATTGGAGGTGTTTTGGTTTTTTGGTTTTGGGGTTTTTTTTGGTGGCATGCCAGAATTTTCCTGGAGAATGAAAGGAGGAAAAAAGAACTAGTTCATTTTAACAGTTTATATCTCCTTCAAAGCTGAATATAATTTAGTGGAACATAAAAAGGCACTTTGTTCTCTGGTGGTGCTTCCCCTAACAAATGTCAACAGTCTACTGCAAACAACGAAAGTTTTAAGAGCTCCTTAGCGAAAGGTCACAATTTTTGTATGGAAAATGCTAGGCCATCTAAATACAAGGGTCACCACTAAATGCTGCATTCTAATTTTAAGAAGTTATGTATACAAGCATGTTTGTATTTTCCAGCAGACAGAGGGTCTGGCCAAATAAAACAAGATCCATGCTTAGGTCATCCATGAGGACTAACCCTCTAATCCCTAACCTTGAAGACATTAATCATTCTTCTCAGACCTGATTCGTTCACCCAATGATTACCAAGAACTTCTACTTCCAACCCTGCACAGCAGCAGGGGAAAAAAAATCCTCACCAGAGCTCACAGCCTCTAAAAAAGGCACAGCAGGACTACACATCCCAAATGCTCCCCATCATGACTTAAAAAGCTTCCTTTGTGACCAAGAAGCCAGCACCCTGCATCACATGTCAGGTCGTGCAAGAAGCCACCTCGATGGAGTGCTCATGCACATGCCATATGATGGACAGATACACACACACAGTTCCAGTCATGCTGAGGGACAGGAGATGAAACATATTGTTCTTAGTCCTCAATTCCCTTGAGTGACCTTGTATCAGCTTGTAGTTATTTTTCTGTAAAGCAAATAGGTAAGAATGATCTCCTCTAAAATGGTAGGAGGGGCTGTTAGAAATAATACTTTTAAGAGGCATAAAGACATAAACAGACATCAGCTAGGACCAGACCAAATTTTCTTGCTTGAACACAACATACCTTAACATAGATGCAGGGGCGTTGTGCAAGGAAGTGTGCATGCATGCTGTGGGGGTTTTTTTTCTACCCTGATGACATGAAGGCAGCAGATTTTTCCAGCAGAGGCCGTAACTACATTACATATAATAAATTTGGAAGATCTGACACCAGAGTGCTATTGCCTTCCAATGCACTGACAGTTGGGCAGGGCCCCTCCTGTATGCTCTGTTCCAGCTGGCCCTGCCTCCTCTTCCTGTCTGGAAGCTTTCAAAATCAGCTCCAAAACATGCCAGGTAAATAACTTAGCCCTAAGATGCAAACCACAGGGAGTACTAGGCAAATTCTCTACATATCAGAAAACAACAAAAGGTGACTTGAGACATCATCTGACTATCTCACATCCCAACAAGAGCACTTCATGCCCAAGCAGCTTTGCACAACTTCTACAAAATTCACTAAGAGAAAAGCACAGTGAACAAGCTAAACCTCAAAAGTTAAATGGCCAAACAGTCCATTCTCAAAGATGGTGGAATTCCAAAATACCCAGGAAGCCAACCTTTTATGCAGGAAACCATATCAAGTCCTCAGGCTTAAGGTTCACAAATAAGAGCACTTCATCTGCAGGATTGGTCTATGATGCAAAAACAGTCCTTACCCTACACCTCCCAGCTCCATGGGCAATGTTTTCAGCTAAGAAGAGCTGGCTCCATTGTAGTGATTGTAAGTCAGTGCTTAGTGGGGTCTGCCAGGGCTAAGCTGCTATCAGTACATGAACTTCCTCACCTAAATCCAGGTCACATCTCTTCAAAATAGTGGGGCCAACCCTACTATAGACAATCCTGTTCAGCCAAGCAACACCATTGTGTTTTGCTGACAGGAAGATGGAAGCATCAAGGATTTATAAAACCAAAACACTACCAAGTTTAGCAACTGAGCAGACAGCAGCTGAGCACCACGCCCTTATTACTCTTAACCACCTGCTGCCCAACAAAATACATTTTCTAAGAAAACAGGCCTTGAAAAGAAGCCACAAAAAGAGTACAGATTTCTAACAGGATTTACAGATATCAGCCATCCCAGCAAACAAAGTAGTGAGGAACATTAAATTTCTCAGTCATTTATTATCCTCACTCACAAATGAAGAATTTTTACACAAAACAGTGAGAAGAGGGTAAGCACCACCACTTCAGAGTACGGTTGGGAGCTTCCAGGTCTGGACTTCCAGTTTCCTGTTCCTGCCTTTTGTCATACCCAGAGATGTGACTGCTCTGTAATCTAGCATTGATGCCATGGAAAAGGTACAGAGAGCCATGCCCACAAAAGCAACATCCATACAAAGCTCAGTTTCAGAGGACTCACACATGTAGACTGAACAAAAACCTAAACAAATCTTAGAGGAAAGTATGATCTAGACATCACTGCCTTCCACCAGAAGGTCACTGCAGAAGTTTTCCCAGTTTTTTTTCTTTTTCACTAAGGAGGTATCAGCACAGTTCTCCCAGAGCAAGATGGACAACACAGTAGATGGTGACAGCTGCTGCAGCACAAGTACCCCCACACAGAAGTACCATGGTCCCCAACTCAAGTGTGCAGAGAAAGCAGGCTGCACAGGCAACACTGAGCACACGACTCACTTGCAAAAGCTGACTCCAGAAATCACACTGGTGAAACATACCAGGATAAGCAGCACTCAATCTTCCAACTTTATGCAACATCAGCAGGAGCAAAGTGCCTTGTGACAGAGCTGGAGCTTGCTCTTATTGCAGAAAAAGCTTGGAAACAAGAAATATCACAAAGTACCCAACTTCTGTCTGAAAATTTGTTCTCCAGTACTGGAATGTAGGACCTGTTACGTGTGATTGCTGGCCAGTGATATTCAGAGATTAAAAACCTAAAATAAATGTTGTTATTCAGAAGACAGGACTTCCTCCTTCAGATGTCCAATCCACTCAAAAAACAAGAGTCCCTTACAGCAACTTTCCTATTGCTGTACTTCTGGCCTCACTGCATCATCACTTGCAGGCCAGAGCTTCTCAGCCTATTCTATTATTCACTTAAGGTAACTTAACACCTAATGAGTAGTTTTCTGCCATTGCCAAGACTTCAGTCTTACTAATTATTTACAATTTAAATTTATTTACTGTCAATGACAGACTTAAAATTCTTGGTGAGAAAGAGCTGTAGTCTAGGTTGTTATTGTGCTAGCCTCAAACAAGAGACTCATGGAAGTGTTTTACACTCCTGACACCAGGATGAAGTTGGATGAGAAATTATATCCACTGAGATATTTTAGGAAGTGCAAAGTGCCATAATATTTCCCCAGAGGCCAAGATCTGAAAGCTACAAGAGCTTCCAAAAATATCTGGGCTCTCAGAGTTGCTTAGGTCATACAAAGTAATGGTCTCCCAAACATACACCATAAAGAATCTCACAGAAGAGGTAAGAATTCTGCTAAGAGAAGGAGAAGGATGACAATATTACCTGCCTTAAAATCCAGTGTTTAAAAAAACAAGCAGCTACCACTCTGTCACCTTTAACAAATGAAGTTATTAATAACTTCATCAACTGAAAGTTATTAAATGTGACAAAACGGTCACCTTTATATAAACATCTATGTACTATTACTGCTGTAGTCTACAACACAGAAAAACCAGGCTGATATTCCCCACCAGTAGCAGTTAACAGCCTAAAAGGCACTGCCTTGTAAAAAAGGCAAGGTTTCCATCTGAAGCCAGAGCCTGTGCTATCCCTTCTTCATCTGTTATCGTCATCAGCATAGTCCTTATTTTTATCTTACGCTACCCCCTTTTTTAAAAATAATTGAAGATTCTTGAGCAAAGAGCATTTCACCACATTAAATTCTGAGAAATGTCAATTCTGACTCCTCATACTGTTGCTCTCACAACAGATAAAGATTTAGTGCTCAGACACCCGTATGAACTAACAAAATGATGCACTTTACTTGGTTTTTTGGAGGCAATTAATGATTCAACTTGAGAACAGATGGATTTTCCTCTTGCTTGCTGGCAGTCCAACTCAGCCTCCATCTTCCCTGTAAGTCTCTAAAGTCCATGTGACTCTGAAGTCCAGAACTGACCAAAGTATCCCAACCAGTTTTATATTGGGAAGAAGACTACTTTTTGAAGCCTAAGAGGGAAGGATTGAAGCTGCTAGCCACAAGTTACAAGCACAGACACTATCACAGCACAAAGCTGAAAGGACAGGAAACATGCTGAGGGAATCATAAACTTCCCTTCTTCATACATAGTCCAGTAAGGAAGGTGACAGCCTGCCAGCAATTACAGAGAAGACTACTACCATCATACCAGAGTCCTTACACACAATAGCCAAAGAATGTTTCTCAGAAATTGGATAATAAGATTTTGAAAAGAGTTGCTAACTTGTTTTTACACTGTTGGCAACTCCTACTCCCTGTTAAGTGGTTCCATTGTTTCAATTAGCCTAAACGAGTAAGAATTTTTCTCTTATTTCAAGGTTAATTGTGTTAAATCTGGGCTTCCAACTGGAAAATCTTATTATGGCTGTAAACAAGGCCTAAACCCCCTATTAAGTAGGTATCATCCATGAATAAGCACCTGTACAGAATAGACTTGTCATCTCCCAACCTCTATTTAATAAAGTGAGTATATCATGCACCAAACATCTTGCACAATTAAAAAAGGCACTCATTTTCCAAGCCTTATATTTTTCTTGGTCCTAAACTGATCCCAGAATTGAGTAAAACAATGCAGTAACACTCTTCTCAACTTTGAACATGAGCAAGATCACATCCCTTCTTCAACCTGATAGTTGCTTCAATGAAGTGAAGAGGGTTATCTCCAACACTAGTACTCTCCCAGATCAGTGTTTTCCAAATAAAGTTTTCAATCCTACAAGCACAGTCCATTTCTCACATATTTAGTACTCTGCACTGAATTGCACCAAACACATTTTTGTCAGATTTATTGTCAGTTAACCAGGCATTAGAAGTCATTCTGTAACAGTAACCTTATCTTTCTCTTTCCTCCTCCTCAAATAGTTTTTTAACAGCAAACCTTATTGGCAAGATTTTGGTAGTACTTTCTCCATTGGTTGATACAGATACCGAACAGGACTGAAACTGAAAAAGATCCCCATAAGGTCTTGATCACTAATGTGTCTCTAGTAACTACTACTTTTTATTATCTATTTTTATTTACTTATCAACATTAAAAAGGATTTTAATACCTCTAATGTGTGCTGTGTTTGAGATAAAGCCTTTTTTCTTAAAAATCAAAATTGGTCACTTGGATGAATTCAATTAGTTGACCAATGGTTCAAGTATATCAGCATTGTTTTGTTCAATTTTGTCAAAATAGACAGTATTTTTCCAAAAGATGTGTATTACCTTATCTAAGTCACACTGAATAGATATTAAACCATTTATTTAGATTTTAATGCTTTTTGAAACATTACAGAATTATTATTATCTTGGATCAACGTACAGATAATTGGTTCATAGCTCTTCGAGTCATCCCTTTCAATTTTCTCAACAGTGAATCCTGGTGGGCAGCATTCCAGCCTTCTGCAACTCCCCTAGCTTACAAGAATTGGCTAAGAATTAACATTAATGAATAAAAGAGCTCCTTACTTTACAGCTATTCAGTTTGGCCATACCTTCTGTAGATCTGTTGGTTTTCAAATTTTAGAGAGCAGTGTCTCATCACCCTCCTTTGTTAAAAATTATAGCAAAACCAAATATGGTAAAAATACCTTGTTACATCATGGGGGTTTTCGATTGGTTTGTCATTGGGGTTTTTTTCCCCTCAAAACCCACACAACTATTTTCTAATTTTATACCTGTGGCTAGATCTTTGCACATAAAAAACCCAGACACCTTCTCTGAACCTCCATACCCAGTAACTCCAGGATGAGCACACTTCCTTTCTGTTAAGTTTGCAATTATATTCACTTCCATTGACTTCCTCTTACTCTTCATCCTCCCTGCCTAATGTGCAGAATGCTCTGTGTTCCATTAACACAGTTTTTTCAGTGACTGTGGAATTATGCCTTTTTGGCCATCAGTATGATTTTGTTGAATACTTCATAGATTCCATTAACACTTCCCTTTTAAACGTACCCTCCCAGGCAGTTATCCTGCCAATTGTTTAAACTCGAAGAAACAGACTCTTCTAAAGCTCCTTACATTACTGCCTGATGCCATATTCTGTTTGCACAAAGTAAATACAGACAAATAACAATCACGGGTACCTAGGCAACCGTGGGATTCCAGGTCAGCTATTAACTCTTCTTTATCTGCTAGAACAAGGTCAGCTATTGATTTATTCCACAGTGGGTACAGAACGGTGTGCATTAAAAAATGACCTATTCCTTCTAGAAGCTTTCTGGAAGTCTTTATATTGGCATTGTGAATATTACCTGTTTTAAGCAGTCTATTTTATTTGTCTCCCTATAAGAAGCATATACATAAGGAAATGTTTGTTCCATTCCTGAGGATATCTCGGGGATCTGTTAGAAACACATAATAGGTGAGAGATGGTTTGAAACCCAAATAACTTTGATTTGTCAGGAAATCCTTATGCCTGCAGCTCTCACAACTGGTGAAGATTTAGAAAACGTTATGTAATATCCATTTAATCACAGGCAACACATCTGAAGTCCACCTCTACTCAACTCTGGACCAAAGTATTAGCTAATATTCTGCACCCCAGGACAGGGCTGACCTCTCACATGCTGTTCTCCATCCTCAGGGGACTTCCTTAGTCCCTCCCTACCATCACATTTATTTCTTCCTCCACAGCTTTGCTGTCTACCCAATTCCTCTCTTTGTACAGGAGCTTGAGAAAGCTCTCCAGGCAAGGATTTTGAGTCTCCCAGATATGACATTGAGGAGATGTGACCTGACACACAGAAGGGAGAAGGAGAAGATGGGGGTTACAGGCTAATCACAGCTGAAGACTCGGACAACCGTGAGTCCCCTGCACTAGAAAGGGCTGGTTTCAGCAAGTCACCCAGGGGAAAGCAACCTGATCCTAAAAAAGAACAGGAGAAAAGAGGAATCAGAGAGAAGCACTCTCCTACTTGAGGCTCCAAGAATGCTGAGGGAATCAGCACTGAGAGAAAACAGGAGACACACAAGAACCATTATTTCCTTGACAAAGTAGTCAAGATCCCTATTGCATGAAAATGGCACAATGGTGGTGTCTTTCTGTCTCAAAAGATGAATGCTCTTCTGGTATGCATACCTCTTGGCAAACACAGGGACAGGCAAACTAGCTTATGGTTTTATAGGGAATATACCATTTACCCCAACTAAAGCCACATGACTGCACTAGAACTCAAGATGATGTTTAGAGAAAAAATAAACAGCAAATAACTTGGAGAACACCAGAAACCAATACATGAAGCACATCTCCCCACCTCTTCTATATACAAGTGGCACTGTTTGGGCCCAAAAAAGGATAGGAAACCTTAGTGAAAGCAGATACTGTATTTTCTATGAGCTGCTTCTCAGAACAGAAGTTCATTCACATTGCCTGGGTGTCCTCATCTGCAAAGCAGAGCCAAGAGTCACCAGGACAGGCAGGTTCTTGTCATTTCCATTTCATGCATATCTCCCACACCAACAGTGCAGGGAGGAACAGCATCAAGGGGAACAAATGTGGAAGGGTCAAGCAAGAACTTATTTAAATGGTGTAGCTCCCAAGAGAGAGAAGCACCAGTAGCACAGAGCAGGACATGCTCAACACAGATTGTAGCAGGTGGCCCAGGAACTGGCTGTGATTTCAGCAACTGGTTTATCCAGACCGGATGGAACTGCCTACCACACAGCCCTGCAACAACAAAAAGCAAGCTAAAAAAACAAGAAGTGGAACAGGCAACTGGTAAGAATCAGCAATCACAGATTGCCAGGAAATGAGTTTCACCCCAAAAACCTTCCCACAGATGTCAAGAGTGTGACAACCGAATGTAAGAATAACAGGGAAGCAAACCCAGGAGTCTTGCAACAGGATCACAGAATCGTAACTTTGACTGGGACCTACCTCCAGAGGCCAGTTAGTGCAGCCCCTCCTCAAAGAAGGTCTAATGAGATCTGCCTGGCCAGGTTGTGTTCAGGTCAAGTAAAACACCTCCAGGTTCCACAACCTCCCTGGGCAACATGTTCTCCTATTCCTCACAGTAAAAACAACAACAAAAAAATGTTCCGATACAAAACTGTATTTTCCCATGTTCCAACTTATTGTGTCTCATCATTACACACATCCAGAAAGAATCTGGCTAAATCTTTTCTGTATCCTCCAATCCCATAGTTGTGAATAACAAAGCTATCCCCCCCTCTGCCTTCTCAAAGCTGAACAGGCCCACGTCTCAGACTCTGCTCACATGCCACGTTCTCCAGCCCCCGACCACCTTAGTGGCGCCCAGTGGGCTTGCAGGAGGGCCCAAGCTGGACACAGCATTCCAGATGCAGTCCAACAACTGCTGAAGATGGGGAGGATCACTTCCCTGGGCCTGCTGGCTACACTAACAGCCCAGGATAAGGATAAGCCACCTTTTCCACAAGGATGTGCTGCTTGTGTTCCATTTGTTATCCATCCGGACTCACAAATCTAATGCAGAAGAGTCTCCAGCCTGTACTGCTACAGGGGTTAGTCCCTCTCAGATGTCAGGCTTGAAACTTGTTATTGGTGAATATCTTCCCAGTCACCTATCTTCCCATTTTCCCAGACCCCGTTTGATAGCACATTTGCCCTCCTGCATTTTTGACCACACTTCTCCATTTGGTCTCAGCCACAACATAGCTTCTCATGGATACAGAAAGCTTCAAGAACTTCCACAATATATCGAGTGGGACTCTTCCTGAAGACCACAGATAAATTTTTAACATTTTTGCACACTTTATTCACTTTGTACTATCCAAGCTATGAACAAAGAAGCCTGAATTCTTCTCTCATTTACAAAAGTCTAAGCTTGAAGTCCATAAATCTGACACATTTACATTCTGCAACACTGTTATGCATGTGAGAGTGTGCATATATGTGCATGCATATACACTACTCACACAGATGGCTCAGCGGATGCAACCACTGAAACAGAAATACTGCAAGATCTTGAAAAGCAGCCAGCTATGGAGTTAGGACCATGGCATACACTCAAAGCCTAAGGTTACAAGAGGAACCTTAGATTTGGTCTTCCCTGACTTGCCTCCTCTGCACTGCATCTTAAGTAAGAAGCAACATTTAAATACTGTTAACTTTAAAAAGACTAAGAAATATTTCTGAAGACTTTAAAACATGTCATCAACCAAGGATGTTACCATAATATCAACATGTAAAGGATTCCTGATGATGATGATATATAGATAACTTCACCTCAAGGTTATGTCAT
This sequence comes from Florisuga fusca, assembly GCA_038090715.1. Lineage (NCBI taxonomy): Eukaryota > Metazoa > Chordata > Aves > Apodiformes > Trochilidae > Florisuga > Florisuga fusca. Next base: position 5,828,287 of record JAAWXA010000003.1, read on the forward strand.
GAAGCATCTAACTCATTTATCTGTGTCCACATGGAATTGAGTCAGCACCTATACACAGGTGAACCAACACTTCCTTGAAGAGTTTATATATTGAGAATGATGAACAGCATACAAAGATCAATGAAGACAACCTATTTGGTCAGAAGAAACAATGTCTATTGTACACAATGTAAAATACCATCTGACTTGCACTAGTTTTTCCACATGCAAATAGCCAGTTGGCCAATTCCTTGCAGCAATTTTTCATCACAGAAGAGGATCATGAGGAAAGATATATTTCAACAAGTTTCTAAGCAACTGAAAAACAGTGCTTTGTAAGGGATATATTAAGTCAGTGTTTAATCCTAGTCTTTACTGGGAAACAAGGTAAAGTTTTGTTTTCTTTTTTTTCAAACCAATTGTTAGGTTACCCTCAACATCTTGATAGAAACAACGGTTACAGGTTTTGTGTGTATTTACCAGATGAAGTAAACACCACCAATTATCCTAGTCCAGCAAATATTCTACTGTGTACTAGCTAAATGGAGGAGAACGGGCTTCTCCTTCACATGAATGCTCCACTAGCACCACACGCCCCACCTGTGGAGAAGAAGAATTTGCTGTGATTTAAAAGGTGATGGTAACTTACCCCAAACATCTGCCGAAGGTCAGGATCTCGAAAACGGAAGGGAATGTTAGACACATGAAGTCGTTTTGGAGTGGATTTGCTCTCGGTATTCTCGCTGCTCTGTGTCTGTGATTGCTGTCCATCTGTCTGTGCCCCTCCTTCTGTCTGCTGAAATCGGAAAGACAACAGTATGTTGCATGAATAGAAACCAAAGAAATTCTTTTCGTGTGTTTTGTCTCTCTCATTTGAGGTATTAGTACAGCAACTGCAGTACCTGAGCACTTGATATTATTTTGATAAAGTCAGTAATGCTTGACAGCTGATCAGTTGTTCTTCCCCTCCCTTTCCATGAGTAAACAGTAATGAGATCTCAGCCTCCCTCCCCTCAGACCACCTTTTAGCTTAGTAGATTTGCCTTTGGTTTTCTTAAATTGCTGCACTCTTTTCTCCTGTTCTTCCTCACTTCAGCTGCCACAATATGAAAGCTCTAATGAAGAGGCGGATCTTTCATATCCTGAAGCTGGGAGGTAGTACTGCCACTCTAATCTCATGTGGCAGGATGTTCGTGCAGTCATCAAAATCCCACAGCTGAAGTGGCAGCTCTTCACCAGGCCAATACCAGAAATGCATCCCCAGGCAAAACAGCATCTGCTGTGTCAAGCTCCCTTCAGAGAAACGCTACCCCAAAGAAGATCTATAATTAAATGGTAAAATCCATACACAAACAGCTTACAGATGTCTTTGATTAACTTTTCTCATACATTTAAAAGTCAGCCCAGGGATAGGAAACAGTCATTACCACTGCAGGACTTACAAGAACCCCAAGTACTACTCTCAGCTACCAATTCCACAGATAAAACAAGGGAATCTGTATCAGTGTTCTCAAGCACAGATTGGTATAGCAAAGCCAGGTCAAGCCAGGGGCCTGAGGTTCTTGAGCACAGCAAAAGTATAGCAAGAAGGCAGAGGAATAAGGGAGACTACTGAGCCAGGGGAGAGACCTAATGCCCCCACAGAGATGACTGGCAGGGGAGAAGAAAGGAAAAGAACCTCAGTCACTTCTGTTGGCGTTGGACTAAGTGGTAAAATTTGAACACAGCACTAAACATAAAGGCTTTGGCCTTTGCAAAGCAGCTTGATGAGAAAATGGTACTTTTTGGACTTCAGTCTGAAAAATCACCTCAAAAACTCAGAGCCTGAGAACAAAGTAGACTACAATTTGGTCGCTTTTATTGCTCTGTCCCTTTCCAGCACACACTGACAGGTGAAGGTATTAAAAGAGCACCCACTCCATCTCCTGCTGCTTGTATCCGCCTCCTAGGAGTCATGCTCTGACCACCAGTGTGATGCATTTCTAGTGTCATTTCATTTCTTTAGATGCCAACCTGTCTTCTTCTTTAACCCATCAAGTAAAAAGAAGCTCTACAAGAAGGCAAGGGCCATATATACCTTCAAAAATACAACTCTTAAAACTAGAGATTTAAAAGTAGCAGCTATTTTAGTCTTTTGGGACTTCCCCCACCCAAGTTTTAAATACACAATTTGTGTACCAAAGAGGAAAGAAATCTCAGAGGAGCTGCCCACACTGACTCCTCAACCACGGAATGAACTTGCTAAATTGCTCTGTTCTCAACGTAAGACACTTCATGGATATTTGGAAAGTAACATCTCTCACACATAACTTAACTGGCAACATTAAGAGAGAGCTTTCTCTTGCCAAAGATGTCTCTTAGAGGCACAACCTTGCATATTGGTTATAAAGCACTGACAAGAGCAAGGAAACACTAAGCATGGGGTTTTGTCATGCTGAACAGAGCAGTGACAGCTTTCCAGTTTATTTTAGTCAGGCTGCACAGGCAGCACAAAAATTTTTGATCTGGTTAATATAAATTAAGCTGTGACAGGAAAAATGGAGATACCGCCCTTATAGGTATCTCCACTTCCCAGAGACATGCAATTCTCAGGAGAAGCCTAGCAGGATGAAGTATTTTTATTTGGCTAAGACTCATCCATCCTCCAAACATCAAACTTTGAGAACAACCTCTGAAATTTCCATTTGGTCGTATCTAAAAAGATGCCTCCTCTTCTCCAGGTTCCCCCTCTCTTCTCCTGCCCTCACCCCCATGATAAAATGCATCTCCAAACATACCGAGAGAGTGCACCCTAGGGGAAGAATCAATGCAGTTGGCTTGTGATTAAATCACACCATGCTATTTGGTGGTTTTATTTTTATGACTCCATCAGAGTCCTTAGCTCCTCAGGGCAAATCTGTCAAAGAAGGACAAAACACAGGAGTAGCCCATCCATCACCACCATGCACAGCACCTCCAAGTGAGTGGTCCAAAATAACTCCTCCAAATCATCAACACTCCTGCTAAAAGGGATCTCTACAATCCGTTCTGGAGCCCTGCTACTGCAGTTTGCCAAATCTTGTGGGTTTTACGGCTTTGCATGAAACTGGCAAGTGGGGCAATGCACACAGATGAAGACCCATGCACACAGATGCATCCTCAAGCACACACACACACAAGTGCACCTCCTGCAGTGTGAGTGAGGAAAGGCACAGATTCTGAACACTGACAACAAAAATGCTTTCATCTTTAAATTCAAATACAGGTTACATAGGGCTGGATCTCCTGCTTCCATGGGGAAGGAAGCCAGGAGGTCGTTTGCATTCCTATCACATCCATTTATTTGCAGACAGAGGGCATAACTCTTTTCTTACCAAGGGTGTGATCTATCATGTATAGTGGCCTGCTCAAAAACACTCACAGCTGTTCCTGCATATGGCAGAGTGCTGTCACTACCCAGGAGTCATTTTGCGGCACGTGTGATGTGTACAATAAGACAAAGGCTTCAAAGAGGAGAAACAACACAGGGAACAGGGGATATAGGTCCACTGATACCTTTCTGGCTACACGAAGAGTCCCCAAATGCTTTTCAGGCTTTCACGTATCCTGATTCTTCAGCAGTAGTTTAATATTAAATACCTTCTGTTCCTGGATGCTGTAGCTCCCTCATTTCTACCATTCATAGCCCTAAGGTAAGATTTGAACTTTCAGCCACTATAACATTAGCTCAATACATTTGTCCACTGCCACACATTCAGCAACTGCATAAATGAGTGTCCTCAGATCTTGCTTTTTTTTTTTTTTTTCTTTTCATAGTTATTCCTTGTCTTAAGTCATTAGGAAGGAGATGAAAGGAAGGGCCTGGAGCCTGTTCTCAGGCAGCACATAAAGGAGACTGGCAGCAGTGCTATCCTGACCAGGCCAGATGATAAAAGCCCTCATTTCACCGAGTGCCCACTCCCACACTGACTCCTTCCACACACAGAGTTTCAGCTCCCTCTCCTTTCATTACAGACAGCGATCCAGCTCAGGAGGGAGCTAACACATTTCCCTGGGTCTCAATGCCTGTCATCAGGCAACACAAAGATACGCTGCAGCAAAGATGCTGCATTTAGAAGCAGTATTGGATCCATCTTGCCTCCTTGGCATAGTCTGTGTAACATATACTTAGGCAGGTGATAATGTCATTCACGCCTGCACACGCAAGCCCTGAGCTCTGCTCAAGGTCACTGAGAAATGCATCTGAGCTCAGGACACATGCAATAGCTGCTTCTCTTTTAACTACTTGCTGCCCGTGGCCCTTTGACAGCTCCTCCCTTGCACCCGCCAGCAGTAAGGGAACCCTAAGCAAGAACCCTAAGCTGCAAAGAGATTCATGGATGTACACATGTCCATGTGTAAAAGGGGAAAAGCACACCTGGTAACACGAGGCTGTTCTGGAAAGCTTGGGGGCAGCTCTACCACCATCTTCCCACCTCTTGACTATACTCTACTGTCCTAAAGCAGCTGGTGAAGAAGCAATTGCTAAGGGCTTCTCCTCAGTGGGAGGGAGGCAGGGCCTCCAGTGCCCCCTGAGCATTGAGTCATTTGAGTGGCCAGAGGGCTACCCCCCCGACGAGCCAGACAAACACTAATGCAACAGGCCAGCACACAGACTATTAATACCCAGCACATTCTGTTTCCATCTCCCACTGGCTTCTAGAACTGGAACTGCTTCAGGTCCAAGATACAGAAAAAGCAAAAAACAACCCCCTGTCCTTTCACCCAGGAAGCTATCAGTTCAAAATGTTGTGAATCATAATGAGGAGGTTAAGAACCATAAATCACTGCAAAGAAAATATTTACAAAATACAAACTGTAATAACTGTATTTAAAGGGCAGCTTGAGTGGCTTGTAAAAATCTGGGATGCTATGGAGAAAAAAAAAAAAAGACCTTGTTTGGATCAAGAGCTTGAGAAATCATTTGGATACAAGGACTGAAAGCTATGACTGGAAGAAGGCCATCTTTCCACCTCAAAAGAAAGAGCTGACAATGGGGAAGATCTCTGCAACTTCTAGTGAACAACCTGTGTCAAAATAACTAGTCAACCACCAATGAACGGATACCAAGACAATTTCATGGAAAAAATGAGTGAAGCCCCATTCCTGTTCAATCACACTCTACCAGGGAAGACTGAGGTACACACTCAAGAGCAAAAAGCATGGGAACTTCTGCTGCCTAACTACACTTGTTTGACAGACAGAAGACTACAGGGCTAATCATAACCTTCCAATTTCAGTAAATGTAGTTTTAGAATTATATTTATGTACTTGATTCAGAGGTGTTAAGAGTGTTTTATTTTTTAAAAATTGGACCACTACAGACTCTATTAACAACATGCCCAAGTACTTTGTATGCAAAAAAAATGGGCAAAATAATCACTAAGGTTGTTCCAAATAACTTCTGCTCGGTCTTCAACAACTTTCAGTGTAATTAAGACTAATTCAGGGCATATTTTCCCTGACTGTTCACTATCTATCTCCAGACAAACTAAAGCTGTAGTGATTTTGTTACCTTTTCCTCATTAAACAAAAGATATACCTCACCTGAAGTCAGAACATAAAACTTGACACAGGAAAGTACACAGGAATCTTTGCTAGCTGTGCTGCACAACAGACTCACCTCTTACACATCAGGTAACATCTTCCATGTAGCAATGTTAAAAATTACTTTCTTTTGTGAGTTGTATTTTTATATTTTTTCCAGGACACTTTGGTTCTCTCTATATATATTTTTTTTTTTTTTAATTTCTCTTTCAATGAAGTAGTGAAATGAAGCCCCCTGAAAGGCCTTCATCTTCTGGTCACAGTGTCAAACCCTTTGTGAGCAGTTCCAGACTATTCCTCAGAAAACAGGGATGCCCAGACAAAGTGAAGGAGGCAGCAAGGGGTGAGATAGTGGTCGCTCCTGGACTGCTCCATTCACAGTGGCAGAAGAACAGCCATGAAGTGACAAAGACTCATTCAGACCACTATCTTCCTTCTGAGAGAGGCCAAATAGAGCAACCCATGGAAGAACATAAGAACAGGACAAAGTACAGTGCTGTTTCTCCAGAGTCCCCCAGCCTCCAGTAAACTGAACCACTTCACATCTTTGTGAATTCAATATTCTATGTATTTGTTATATGATTTCATTCCTGTCAGCTCCTTAAAAGCCAAGATTTCATTGCTTCTTATAAAGAACCTTCTCCATTCCTTTCATTGTCACTATTATCCTTCCCTCTACTACATCTAGATCTACTATAGCCTTTGAGAGACAGGCAGAGGTACCACAGCTGTATACCCTAATGTCATATTTGCTGATTGTTTCCTATTTCTTTTTTGAAATTATTTTTAAATTTTCCTCACTAGACACAGGTCTACAAGTGCTGACAATAATCTGCCTCCTACTCAAAGCAAATTCCTGATGCTAAATGTCATTTTGCTACCTCAAGACAGCCATTTCCAAGCTGAAACAGCCAAACAATCAGCTGTAGTTACTTACATGAAACTAGTTCATACCCACATCTACCTGCTCAGCAGTATCAAAAGATAAGTGAAGATATTCATTAAACATATTCTTCACCTGAAATACCTCACATGAGCAATTGCTTTAATTACTAAAGTGATGGAAAATAATTAGAGGAATATTCTGCAATCTCAGAATAGGCAAGTAATACCCGAGGGAAAGTCATTATTATATCATCATCCATGTGGTGCAAAAGCCAGCTGAGGAACCCCTGACTACTGTTGACTCTTTTTTTTCTACACCCTTGCTAGATGTCTGGGACACAGCCAGCTCACTAAGTAGGAGTCCCTCCCCACAGATGTGTCTCCTTTAAGAAATCAGAAGTCCGTATCGCTAAATGGCACAGCAGATAACTTCAGTATGTTTCAGTATGGCACATCAAGAAGCCGATGCTCTGTAATTAAATAATGCATTATATTGGTTCGTGACAACGTAACACCAGGGCGACAGCACCTGCCATTTTCATGCAAAGTAATTTACATAAACTTATTCCTCCACTTCTGTACCTCCAGCTGCATTCCGTAATTTATACAGACACACAAATTCTTCCCTCTGACATTAACAAGAGAAATGAGTTGAATAATCAGCTCACAGTATTAAGTGCATAGCATTTACTATCGAGCAAGCTTTTTTAGTTCAGCAGATGATTAATCTTCCCTCTGCGGGTAGAGCACCAGGAGATGCAGAGAGCTGACAATTGCTCTCGGCTTCTGGCCACGCACTCCATACTTGTACCTTGCAACAACAGCATTTGCTGGATCCCTCCAAGAGCTGCTCTAATTCATTAACCCAGCGAAAGAATTGGACAGCTTTCTGCCAGGTCAGTGAATTAAAGTGGCTCACGTAAGGGATGCCAGAGCCAGTAAATAGGAGTGGGAGTTTGTGCTTGGAGCCAGATCTCTCTTTTCTGACAGCAGTGAATCTTTAGATCAGCTCAGCTGCCAGAGGTACCGCAGCCTTATTAGCATCTCCACTTGCAGCTATCTGTGCTGGGTGGCTCCATCAGGGATAAGCAGACTAATGGAAACCAAGGGGGAAGAAACCAGGCAGCCCAGCACCGTAAGAAGTGAAAAGCAGAGTGCCAATGCTTTAAGAGACAAGCTGCAACAGGCAGGCTGAGTAGGCCAAATATGGTCCTGCACCTCAGTCTATTTTTAATCTGGGTCTTTCAGCTGTGCTTTGGGTCAGCATCAAGAGAAAGGACAGATGCTTGGGGATGAAGACCCACATGCCAGGCAAGAAACAAAGCCCCATAGTTAAAAGCTTGATCCTAAAATAAAAAAAGATTCCTAAATGTTAAGCTGCTTGTATTACACGTCCTATTGTGCCAATTTCTTTTCCATGCCTCTGCTCTGAGTGCTTTTTCTCCAGCACACTCAGACCTCCAGAACCAAGCTCGCCCTTAGCTGATGACACCAAACAGTCACGTTCCTTTCCTCAGGGCTTTTAGACTGCATAGGAAGGCATGGACTGTGACTCTCAAGGTTTATTTTACTAAAGTTCACTGATGATGTTGGACTTCAGGCTTCCAGATAACTATCTGTTAACACAGACACCCCACTAATCTGAACTAATTCAATCTGACTTGGGTTCCAGAATCTGCCAAATATCTATGAAAGGGTACACCCACACAGTGCATTATGGACCCCACTACAGACCCTATTTCATTGCTGCATAACATCCTACCAACCAGATGAAACTCCCTTCTTCATGATGGACCTCTAAGCCACCCTTCATTCTGTTACTTTTGCAAATTATTCTAATAACAATAAGCAAGAAAACCCCACCATCTGAGCATACCTTTCACTATCTCAGTCTCTCCTGTCAATTGGACCAAGTGCAGGCCTTGTTCTTAAAAGCAAGGTGATACCTTATCTGTCTGACTGAAGGAATTTCTGATTCATCCCATGGGGGCACAGGCTTCAAGTCAGCAGCTAAAAAATCCACCAGTTGTTCTGTCTGGGGTATCACCTCTCACACACATGACAGCAGCTGTGACTGTCAGTCACAATACTGTGAGGGAAGGATCGTGTATCACCTGTGATGACCTTTTTGCTCTATTAAAGTTAGCACTGTTGTCTAAGCAAGACAACAAAACAGTGAAGGGAAAAGTTGCCCTAAAGCATGACAGTCTAGTCCACATGGATTGAACACGCATGTCAAACAAGTAATAATCAATGCACTTGACAGACAAGATGTTTGACATTAGCTGTAGAGGTTCTAGGTGAAATAACCAACCTGTTCTGCTGTATTTTACTAGCATGCTTTAGCTTGTGTAACTACCGAACCTTCTTTTTCCCCCCAGTTCCTACGTCAGAAACATTGCCCAGGTGGCCAAGAAGGCCAATGGCATCCTGGCCTGTATCAGGAACAGCATGGCCAGCAGGTCCAAGGAAGTGATTCTGCCCCTGTACTCAGTGCTGGTGAGGCCACACCTCGAGTCCTGTGTCCAGTTCTGGGCCCCTCAGTTCAGGAAGGAGATTGAGGTCCTGGAGCAGGTCCAAAGGAGGGCAACCAGGCTGGTGAAGGGACTGGAGCACAGATCCTATGAGGAGAGGCTGAGGGAGCTGGGGCTGTTCAGCCTGAAGAAGAGGAGGCTCAGGGGAGACCTCATCACTCTCTACAACTCCCTGAAAGGAGGTTGGAGCCAGGGGGGGGTTGGTCTCTTTTCCCAGGCAACTACCAGCAAGACAAGAGGGCATGGTCTCAAGTTGTGCCAGGGGAGGTTTAAGTTGGATATTAGAAAGAATTTCTTTACAGAGAGGGTGATCAGGCATTGGAATGGGCTGCCCAGGGAAGTAGTGGATTCTCCATCCCTGGAGATATTTAAAAAGAGACTGGATGTGGCACTCAGTGCCATGGTCTGGTAACTGCAGCCGTAGTGGATCAAGGGTTGGACTTGATCTCTGAGGTCCCTTCCAACCCAGCCAATTCTATGATTCTATGATCACTAATCAGCATACTGAGAAGGATAAAAGTTACAGCCAGTTACATTTGAAGGCATCCCACACAATCAAACTAACTTCATACAGAAGGATTCCTAAATAGAAAGGCAAAGGGACTGAGAAGATCTAGGGCCCTGTGCATGTGAAAGTCTGCTATGTGAAAGGCTCTTGACTGAGGCACCTTTCCCTTCCCCCTCCCCCTGCACTTCTTCATGTGCCACCATCTGGGATGCTTCTATCAGTCCCAGCCCTAGCAGCAGCAACAGGGAGCTCATCTGCCCTCTCACCCATTCCCAGGTAGCTACAGTCCTGTAACCCTGACTCTGCACACTCAGCTCACACATCTTTAACCACATCAAATGGTCACACCAGACGTGCACACCTGTTTCCAGCAGCCAGTGCAAGTGATGTGTGTTATTCAGCTTGTTTCTTGGATAACCCCTGCCAGTCAGGCTCCCTCTGCAGCCTCCTGGCAACACCACTGCCTCCCAGCAGTCTCCCAGCAACGCTCCCTCCCACACAGATGGGCTCCCAGTCCCTCATCACAGGCTCGCCAGCCTCCCCATGCATTGTGGGCTCCTCAGAGCCAGCATGAGTTGATGGAACACAGAGCTCTGCTGCAGAGATGGCTCCTAATATGGAAGAGGAGCAGGAGGGTTGGCAAGAGCTCACATCCAAGGTCAAGGCTCACACCATTTCCATTAAAAAGAAATGCTCTTAAACTGTGGGCAAGCATGGGGACAGCAAAATACACGAGGAAAGCCACTGCACTGTTCTATTCCCCATTTCCAGCTTTCCCATTCAGCTGGCAGTGCTCAAGAAAGCTGTTTGCTGGAGACAGGCAGTCCAGATCTCATGGTTTAGGTGGTGTTGGACAGTCTGGTACGAAATAATGACTTGCATTTTCCTGCATGCTGCACCAGCTCTTAGGTTTTATTTCCAGCCTGATCTCATCTACATCTCTATTTTCTGAGGGAGGCACCTGAAGTCCCTTTTATGCTCTGTAAATGTGCTTTGTACTCTTTTCCTCTTCAAGACATTGAAGTTGCAGCTTTCCCAGGATAAACTCAAAGGTATCAAAATCCTAACCAGTGTTGCCAATCACATGCAGCCACTGCCCACCACAGAAAGAGCAGAACTGCATGCCAGGAACCATGCATACTTGAGCTGGCACTATCAGTTTTAGTTTTTCCAGTTGTTGGCACTGAATTCACTCAGTACTTACAGGGGGGAAAAATAATCTCTACGAGCCAAACACCCAACTACAAGTAAAACTGAAAGCATTAACAGATTAAATCCACCCCTGAGCACCAAAGGCTCTCACCATAAGGCTCTTTATTAGAAAGTTAAGTCTTAACAAGTGGCTTAAGGGGTGGATAAAGCTTTTCCTGGGATAATCTGCCAGCATGTTGCCCTGTGCCAGTTCCAGGCCATGGGAAGAAAGCTAAAAAAAAACATAAGGTAAAAATCTTTGTTTGGCAAATGGATGTCCAGTAGCTGAGAGGTCCTCTCCTACCTTTGCCCCCTGAAGCTCCCTGCCACCTTCAGAAAGTCAAAGTAAAGTGTTTTTCTATTCTGCTGGAAACAGTAACACATTGGGATTGCACCTACAATGCATATGTTTATCCTATCGCTTTGCACCCTCAGCCTTCCAGAATTTGCTTCCATCACATTCATTTGTACCCATCCACCAATTAACTCAAAGAAATTAACACTTTTGTAAAGGATTGTCATCAAACAATGCCACCACGGTAAAAACACCACGAACCCAAGTACTACTGCTGTTTGGCAGGCGCCTGTTTATGGAGGGAACTGTGCACGAGGGGAAAGACAAGAAGCTGATAACAAAAGGTCAGAAGCTTTTTTTTTTTTTTTTTAAATATAATTCAAGTCTGCCGTTGATTTGCTGCACGCTTAAGAAACAGCCAGCAAGCTAATCAATGGCTACTTTTTCCCCAAAAGACCGTGCTGCTCCCCTGCCTCTGCACTTACTGCAAGAGATCCATTCTGTGTGCTGGCCGTGTTCGTGCTCTGCTCTCCATGCGGCTGCGTGCTCCCGTAGAGCGTCAGATTGTGCTCGCTGGTCTGGCCTGCATAGTCCTGAGTGTGTGGCACCCCATACTCTGTGGGAATCCCGTTCTGTGGGGGTGGCGGAAATGGGATTGTGGTGAATGGCTGCACCATTGCATCAGGAGTTGCTGCTGGCTCCTGGTTACCCTGAAGAAAGGGAAAAGGAGAAAACAGCGTCATACTACAGAAGATGGATAAAAACGTCAGCCTGACAAGTGATGCGCGTATTCAGGTGAATATCCCACCCACCACCACCATAATATTGCCGTGTCTTCTAACACCTTCTTTATCAAAACTGGCACATCTCACTCCTCTGTGCCATGACACTGTTTTCAGTCCTTTTGGGGCAACTTTCTCGCTACCAGGTGGCATATGGAGAACAAATTACATACCCCTGCAAGCTCACACAAGGCTTTACACACAGGAAGGCATTAGTTTTAGAAGGCTGAAGAGGCACTGAAACATCGAAACAGAGAAGGAAACACACATACAAGAACAGGGTTCCTTAATATCCCTAAAAGTACATCTGGGTCCATTTCCTCCCGCCTCACCCACACCACTCTGTTCACAAGCAAGCACATTGTGTGGTTCAGAGCCCTCTTCTCTGCTGTGTTACTGTAACAGAAAAGAAGTACACGTTTTTAAACCCATCTGTGCAGCAGCCCCTTCTTTGCTCTGGCAGCACTGAGTACAGAGCACAGACGTTCAGGTACCATCAGTTGCTGGAATATCCCATTTGCTCCTTGCCGGCCATACAAAATACACCTAAGAGTTGTGAGGAACTGTGCTCAGACAGCAAGCCTGGACCACATTCACTCTCTCCCAGTCCTGAGCATGACTACCAACACACAAGGCATTAATTACCCACTCCTCCCTCAGTTTTGGGTATCCCACAGAGACCTCTATGCTAGGGCAGTGAATTTTTTTAACAGCTTTTAGCACTGCCTTTAGATGTAGCTGTCACCAAACAGATGACTCAGAAACAACCGACCATGCAAAAGATATCCCCAAAAGACAATAAAAAATCCTACCCCTACCATGCCTGAAAACCAAACAAAGCAAACACTAAAGCATGCAGCTCTGCAGGGATCTCACCGAGCGGGGTGCAGGGAGCTGCATTCAGCCACCTGGGGCTAAGGAGAACAGCCTTGACATTGAAGCCCAACCCTGGGAAGCCCAGGCTGCTGGCACCGCTCCTACCGCTTCCACCACCGCAGCAGAAAAAAAAAAAAACATCCAAGGAAAAGATTTATGATAGAAGGGCTGTTTGATTTATGTGCGTGTCAACAGACTAATCCTGATTTTAAATTTTGGCTGCTGTTCCAGCCCTGGGTCCTCCCCCACAAAGCCCAGAGGTGCTTGAGCCTACATCTGACACCAGCATGCTTAAATCAATGGAGTAAAAGCAAAGCAGACCTTATCCCACGGATAGGAAAGGCAGAGTAGGAATTACCGAGCAGCTTTTCAGTAGAGAGCGTGCAGGAGCTGACAGACCTCCAGTGAAGCCAGACAAACCTTTTAGTCCCTTTACCAGCCTACCTGCAGCTTACCCTTCCAGGCGAAGGAAACAATGACAAACACAGCGCACCTCCAGCCAGCACCAGGTCATTCAGACACTGACTGAATCCCAAATTTGCTCTGACATTAGTCTATCTGGTCTGTCTCCCCTGGGGGCCACGTGGCCACAGGCTCCCGTAGCTGGGGAGAAGGAGAGGGAAGGGCATTCAATACCACTTAGCAGAGCAGAGCTGCAGCCTTGGTCCACGCCGAGTGGCGGACAGTTTCCTTAACTCAAGTCCAGCTGCCCCTGCAAAGCTTTGCTGCCTGCAGAAACACAAAACTCCACGGCCTTATCCGATAAAGAAAATTCAGGCAAGCGTGCCAGCCACAGCCAGTGCCTGGTTCCTTGCACAAGCTCCCCCAGGATCTTGCAGCCCTGCGTCGCGTGCTAGCAGCTCTGCGGAGGTTTTTCACACACCAAGCACATTTTCTGCAAGCAGGACAGAGGTGGGTTGGTTTTGGTTTTTATCACCCGCAAAAGGAGAGCAGCTCCAACAGCCCTCCACTTCTGCTCACTCCTTTGCCAGTCTCCGCTTCAAAGCAGAGAGCTTCTGACTCCAACCTCCTCTCCATCACCAGGGAAATGATGCTGCAGGGAGAGTTTTACGAACGGGAGGGAGGGAGGAAAGGCTGAACAATGGCTATCCCACTGCAAACCAAGTATCAGCAACCCCATCGTTCACCTACTTCAGAGTATTTAATCCCATCACGACAGACCCACTCTGTTCACATACTATCTCCTTTTCAGGATCTTTTCACTTTATACTATTTCATTATATCCAAGCGTCTGCGTGTTTCCATACAGCCCTTGTTGTCTGCCCCCTCCCTGCGTTGAAAATACGAGCTAAACACGAAACTAATATTTTTACATTTTGTTTTAATTTCAAAAATTGATAGGATAACCCCAGGAAAGACACAGCAGCCAAAACTATTTCCAGTTTTCTTAGAACAGCCTAGATTTACAAGCCTGTAGTATCCTGGATAGGAGGAAGAGAATGCTAATTAGCCACAAACAAAACCTATTCTGCTGTCCTCTCAACAGTGCAGGGCTGCTCCCCAAAGGACATGCTTCGGTGTTTTGTTTGATTTCACTCTTAGGCTACTTAAAATGCCAGCCCATAAACCTTGTATCATCTTATTTTCAACATTTTTACCCCTCAGATAATACTGTTCCACCCAGTTTTAATGTACTTCAACCTTTTAGATATTTCCTCTCCCTTCTTCAATTATCTAAAAATATTTGAAGGATGAAGAATGCTCGCTCTCTCTTCTCTTGCTTGTGGCAATTTGCTAATACATATTTATTTTGAGATTAATCACACCTTGCAACCCAAAATATCCTGGTAACTTTATTCCTTCTCTCTGACCTTCCTAAGATTTTCAAATAAAGGTTTTCTGATGCAGAATGAAATGTTTTTAATACCATCGTCACTTCTACTTTTCCCGCCTAATTGCACTAACACGCTAAAATCATACCCTTTATTACAAATGTATTCTTAATTTTATGTCTCAGGTTATCTGTAGATCTATCACCATTATGCTTGTCCAGGTTTCATCATCCCACTGAGTACCTGTATCTCAAATTATTTTTCTCTTGATTTGATGATGTACACACTTCTCATCTGAATTTTTTAATTTTAATTTCCTTTGATGTTTTAGAACTACTTTTTCCTGTTTCCACTACTGTCTACAGAAAAGGACTCCTGATGAGATCTCTGTAGGTTTCACAGTGTACTGGTAATCTCCAAACCCAGAGGAGATTCTACCTCTTCTGTTATTCCACCAAACTTCAACATTTACACAACGCTTCATATATTTTCAGGAACTAACACACACACATACAAATCCCATTGATCTTCAAACACAGAATGTGAACTACTTTCCTTAATTCTAACCCACCTGGGAAAAACCTGCAGTCAGAGGCACTACTTTTCCCACTTCTCAGGAGGTACAAAGAACATGGAGAAACCCCCAAACTTCCTGGTCGAAGGAACATAGGTGTGAGGAACTTTGTATATACAGTTGTGACAATACACCTCACTGCATTGCCAGTCCTGCCTGCTTTAGCTCATGAAATCCTATTAAACGTTGACTCAAATGCAACAACAGACCAAGATGTGTATGTTCAACTGTTGTCACCATCCCCTAACACACACAAGGATGCCATGACAGGACTAGGAAAGCCCAGATGCATCTCTCCACAAACACTACTGTCGTCTTCAACTTGCGTGATGCATGAAATCAATCTTAAATGATGTTCAGGAGCAGACATCTCTCTCAGTCACAATGTAGGGCAGCTGGCAGTCTCCAGGAGGGGAGTTTGAGGGACATTTGGCTGCAGAAATTAATTTTGGCAGTTTCAGGTAAATTAATCCCCCTCCATGAGTTTGTGATGCTATACACCAACCACACTAGTTGCCATTCCATGCCCACCAAACTGAGAAAGGCTATTTATGCTCCTTAAAAAACAAAACAAAGTTCAATAAAAGATATAGCAACCTATAGTTCAAAGAACACCAGCAAATCTGTATTTTCTATTCATTCCGTTGTTCTGCTCCCACAGAAGTCACTCATACACATCAGGGAGGAAGCAGCTCCTCTCTTGCAAAAATGCTGGTGATTCATCAGCACCCAAGCCCTTAGGGCACAAGAGGGATATGGGATACTCATCTGGGCTCTTTCAGTCCCCTGATTCTCACCCCTACAAAGGTCCATGTCCTCACAGGTGCCAGCTTCCTTCCTTTCGTTCATGTTTTGCCTACAGAGCTCAGGACAAACCCATCCCGCACTTTGTTTAGAAAACAAATTAGCTAAACCAGTGAAAAATCCCTAGTGGGGACATACTTCTAAGGGTTTACGCAGCTTTAATTTAATTAACCAACTTTGTAGCTTCAAGCTAAGCGGAGGAGCAGCAAGTAACCACATGTAGCAGTACCTCACAGAAGGGTGTGAGCTGGGGACGACGTCTCAACAGCGAGCAACGTGGCTCAGGAAATGCGACGTAGGATGAATTCTTTCAGCAGACAGCAGGTGGTGATCCAAGATCACAGCACTGGAGCGCCAAGAGCTAACACCAGAAATGCACACAAAGGCCTCCTACTTCCATAAAACTGTCAAAGATCAGTCCATTTTGTGAAGGTCTGGTTTTGTTTTGCTCATTAGAGAAAAGGGTGTAATTATAGGGATGTGAAAGGAGCCTTACAGCAATGCAACTCCAGATCCTTTCTGTATTGGTACGTCATAATATGCACAGACAACAAGGCATAACCTACCAAATAAAAATTATAATCCTGTTAAAGCTAAACTGGTACAATTTCTGTATAGACATTTCCACGTGAACTGCCACAATGTAAAAAACCTATGCTATCCATAACCCTACTGTGAGTCATAAGCATCTGAGAAAGGTGCAGAGAAATGCTACAGCATGTAAATATCGAACAAACTCTTCAATATGCCTTTCAACTCCCAAATCACTGGGATGGACGTGAGTATATGCCTATTAGCGGAGTGGGGTTTCTAATAGATGTGTCTTCACTGAACTCATTTTGCAGAACCTTGAAGCAACTGACTTGCAGCTAACAGAGGCAATTAACCTGTTTGTGAAGACCAGTGTTCCAGGCTACGGCTGTTTGCTCTCTGTGCTCACCTAATCCCTTTCGTAAACAGCAGCAATGTTTGTAGCTGGGATCTGAAGAGCCTGGCGCCACTGCTCAACCTGGAGCTGCTGCCCACCCTCAGCTCTCCACAGGAAAAGGATCCTTGTGAGTGAGGAGGATAGGAGGACCATGCCACCCCTCTCTGCCCAGGTCACAGCCCCCTGTCAAGGAGGAAACATGACATGCACCTCTGGCAGAAGAGGCCCTGCATTATTCCCCAGCTGTAGGTACAATAGGGAAAGGCCAACCATACCACAGTGCTGCCCAGAAGCAAAATAATAATAAGCAACACGGGGTGTTCCCCCACACACACACACTTCTCAGAGCTGAACGTAAATCAAGGTTGCTGTAAGCAGCCCGTCCCTCCCAGCCTTTTCCAAAAGCCTCCCCTCCTAGATGTCCTTCAGCAGAAGACCTGGTGGGAATCATGCTCTTGTCATTGCTCCAGAGGGGCTCTGGCCAAAGACACTGCCATATCACCTCCAGCTGTGTACTCCTGCTCCTGCCCTTGCTCCTCTGCCAGCTGCAATGCTCCATACACCCTCCGCTAAGCCATTTCGGCACATATCCTAGGAAAAAAAAAAACAACTTATTTTTTTATTGTCAGGTTAGTTACGTTCCCAGTTAAGAGTACTGAAATGGCTTGGCAGAGCTGAAGGAGAACTGAAGCCTGAGAGAGGAGGGGGTGGAGAAGCTGAGGAGGGAATGGCCATGGACACCAGCACTTGGATGAGCTCAGGCTGATAGGGAGCTGCAGTCTCCAGCACATATTAACCCTCTCCCCAGGCAATCCCACAATTTGCTGACTGATAACAAATGCATCAGGCAAGCAATTTGTTTGCAAATGGGAATGGATACAAAGCAGCATGGAGGAAGCTCCAAGATCCACCAGGAACTCAAGCATTACACTTTCCAGAAAAGCACAGGCTGGGGCATTACACCAGAGACAAACCCCAGCCTGCACTGATAGCTCTCACAGCACATGGAACCTAAGCCTTGACTTTAAAAATTAAAGCTCTTTAAGGTTATGAACATACTCAAACACAAGGCAAAGTGATGAACAAGATGATGAAGTGATGACCATCCAACTCCCCGGTTTTGCCAAAAGAGCGACTTGGCCATGTGAACCCTGCAGGTGTCCACAAACACCTTACAAGCTTTTTACCTCAAAATGCAGTAAAACCAGTTCTCTGTCATGGTTATTTTATTACCGATTAGTTTCTGAAAGGGAAAAGTGGGTAAAATGCCTGTAGAAAGGAAGTTTGGAGGTGAAAAAGATAAACAGAAAGGATATAAACATCTTCCGTTCTTCATCTTTGTACAAACCTTTTCTTGGAGGCAGGGGGGTACGTGACCCCAACCTGACACCCACAATTCACACTACAAAGGCATTTCTGTTATTCCGGAGAGCAAGGCTAGCATGTCAGTCTGTCTGGTGACCCAGACTGATAAAATCAACCCTCCTCTTCTTGATGTGGGTTGATCATAAAAGCACCTTGAAGACGACCACAGTAATAAGAGGTTTTGTATTTCATCTGCACATCTGGAGCTCGATCTTCATTTGATCTATGACATATTGGTGTAACAGAAAAGAATGCTGGATTTTGACTCTGCAACCAAGGGCACAAAAACAATTCCTCCTGAATCTTCCCAAAAGTATCTGTAGGTAGCTTTGCAAACATTCAGTGGAGTTTTTTATGCTAGTTTTCTTAAAAGAGTGTAACATTTATGTGTTTATTTTGCTTTTTGCTTTTTTTTATTTATTTATGTTACTTGAATTCATACTGTAATCATTTCAGGGAATGCTTTTTGGACCGAGTTACCTTAAACTTAAATTAATCTTCCACCAGATAAAAAAACAAAAACACAAAACCAAAAAAACCTACAGATAACTGCACTTAAGCTTGCACCTAGCTAACCATTTAAAGGCATGTTTTCTTCAGCTTCCCCTTGCAAACTCGCACTAGATTATCTAATCTTGCCTTTCCTTCTCCCAGATATGTAAAAGCAAGGGAAGAACAAGTTATCTTCCAATATATACTCTATCATTACAGGCCACCAAAAACTGTTCTGTAAAATAAAACAGCTGGCCTTTTTTTTTCTTTTTAAACCCATTTAAGAACTTTATGGAGAAGAAGTTCAAGCCACTCTTTTGTAGGAAAGGATAAAAGAAAATTATACTCTTATCTTACTCTTATACACAGGAAGCACTCACTCATCCCTATGCTGTCATTATTTCCAGTAATGGTCAACTTTTGCTCTATCCCAATGCACAAACGCAGGCTCTCAGAACTGAATGTGTTTGTGCTTAATCAAAAAGCCCCTGGGCAACCTGCAAAAAGGCTTCCTGTTGGATATAGCTAAAGCTTTACAGATATGCAACGTTAGCAAGGCCCAGGGCCATATCTATGTACCAGCCTGAAACATATCTTTCAGATTTTTAAAAAGCCCTTCTTTTCTGCTCCTGAAATCTACATTATTCTCTGTTTAAAAAAAATTTAAAAATAAAAAATTAAACGTTACTGGCACAAAGGCATTCCAACAAATGCTTTCAATCAATTCACGCTCTCTGGGGTTGATTAGAAAGAGAAAATTGGGCTTCTAGAGACGACACTGAGGTCTCAACATCTGTTTCCATTCCATATTAGGAATGAAACTACCTCCAAGAATTATCAGGGAGAAGGGGGCGAGGAACAAAGGAAAAAGTCACCAGGATGGATACATCCTCAGATGCAAAGCCAGCAACTAAGAAAGGCTCAGGCTCAATTTTTTTAATACCAGATTGGTCCTTTAGCACCTACCCTGGCTGTGTTGTTCCCATCTCTGCACTATTCCAAGTGAATACTTTCCACTTTGCATTCACAGTCAAACATTCTTGGAAAAAAAGGTTTCCATAAGACAACTAGCTCTCAATAAAACAGTATGAAAATAAAATCTCAAAATATTACCAATCTAGTCATTAATCCAGCGGGCACCCAGAGTGGGCAGAAGCATCTTCCACATAAGTGAGATTACTGTCAGGCGACAGGGGTTAAGTTTCTTCTTTTGGATCAGAATTCAAATGAATCATAGCTAAGAAACAGTGTGCTGCAGATGTGTCACGTGTGTTTAATCCAAGCTGACTGTGATTAGCCTTTCAGCAGATTAGCAAACCAATCACACTCACAGTTGCATGATTGTGGATGCTCACGCAGGGAGGCAGCAGGTACCAGAAGCTGGCTGTGGGGAAGGAGTGTGGTAACTGCTCTTTTAGGAATGATCCATGGTTGCATCACAGCACTTGGGCAGTCATGTACATGATTCTAGAGACGGCACAGAGGATCCACTCGTGTTGGGTTTCTGCCTTACTCCTGACTGATAACGAGTGGCTCTGGGTGCTGCTCAGTAAAAGGAGGTCTGCAGAAGATGGAAATGCAACTGAAACGAAAAAAAAACCCACCCGGTCCCAGGGAAATTCTCAACCAGGCTGTCAAAGTAGTGTCACAGCCACTGTCACCTCAGTTAATTCTGCAATCAGATTGCTCATTTCATACGGCTGTGTTTCAATCACCTACCTGAGCTGGACTGAAATGCAACTTTTCATCCCATCTCCCTAACATGCAGGCTACTGCCCTGTACCTGCAAGCACACCACCAAAGTCAGTGTGGAGTTATTCCTGCAACCTCAAGAATTCAAATTGCTTTCCTAAATGTTTAAATCTTCATGAAGCCCAATTCAGTCCCTTTGAATGATCTGTATCTACTTTAGCCACAGGAATTTTTCAAAGGCCTTACTATCTGACACAGCTATCTGAAATAGACTCTTCTAGAAATCTTTATATATCCAGCACTCTTCTAAGAAGGATTTTGAAGATCATTTTTTGCATCAAAAAGTCCCCCTCTCCCCTGCTGTGAGGTGAATGAGCTGAAGGCAGTACTGAGCTGTGCAGAAGTGCTGCTCTGAGCTGACTTGGCTCCTGGAAGATGGACAAACCTCAACACCCTGTCAGGCAGCTTCACTTACCCAGCACTTACACAGGCCCCTTCAATTCCCCCAGTTTCGGTGACCAGCATGATAGTCCTGCCTGCATTAATTCCAGCACCTCATAGGAAAAAAGCAGTCCTGCCTCTGCTGCCAGCGCAGGAGGAGGAGGAAGGGAGAAAGTGCCGGGAAGAGGAGGGAGAGCACATCTGGAATCAATTGGAGAGAGCTGAATGCCTCGGAAAGAACTGCAGAGCTGGCAGAAACCATAGCGAGGAACCGCGCGCTCAGACGTGACTATGGAGCAAAGGTGGGGGATGAGACGTACACAGCATACTTAAATACAAAACCAGAGCTCCTCCTGGGGCTCTTTTTTTAAATGCAAGCAGCTGAACATCTCAGCCCTGCCACATTTTCACTGCCACTGGCCTGTCCTGGGTACAGTCAGAAGTCAGTACAGCAGACAGGGGACGAGATGCCCACAGCCCCAGCAGAGGCAAATGGCACTCATCTGTGGCTCCCAGTGCCAGGATTCTGTAACACAGCAACAATATTATATCAAGCTGCTCTCAGGGTACAGGGCAGAGGACATCTGTGACTGACTTGGCCCACGTTGGAGAAGAAGAAATTTAACGGTTTAAAAACACAGATTTCTTCCCACAGTTACTTTCCACTCCAGCGACGCACCCTCCCAGCTCCTGCTATTCATTTGTTCCAGGAAGAGTTTCCCATTTTCAATGGAAACCATTGAACTCCACCATGTGTCCTGGGAAGCAGAGGTTGTGGCAAGAAGAAGAGGGGTCATGGAGAAGAAATTCACCAGTGCAGCCGTCTGGTACAAAGAATGACTACACTTGTTCTGATATATTAGCAACAACTGGGCTGGTTTGGGATGTGTCCTCAGGCAGGTGAAAAGTAACATGCATACTTCCAACATACAAATTTTTAAAATGGAATTAAACTCAAAAAGGAACACAGACTAGCCACAAGAATGTCCACAAGAAAACAAACAAACAAAAACCCACATTGCTGTACACTGAAAAACTTGAAATAAACAATCTACTTTGTTTATAATAATAAAAAAAAAAAATTAAGTGGCAACTGATTATCCTGTGAAAGTACATAAATGGTGAGGGGGTAAAAAAAAGTAGACGCTAATAATATTTAATCTAATGAACGAAAGCATCAAGAAAACCAATAGCCAGAAGCTGAGTCTGATAAATTCAGCTCTGGTAAAAGACACCATTTTATTTTGTTTACTGATTTCTAAATGAGAGTCATTAAGTCAGCTGGTGAGAAGGACTTGGTCCTCTCCATCTCTTCATGCTGAAAACATTATGTCATTCAAAACCGAGGTACCTGAGAGAGAGACAGTGGCACATAGGGCCAGAAGGGACAATATAAAGCCAGGTCTTGAGGACAATATTCTGGAAAGCTAAGAAGAGCTGGTAGAAGGTGATGCACATAAATTAAAGCAGTTTAAACTAAGCAGCAGTCATTTATGAGTAAAGTGTCCTTCACCTTATGGACAGGAATAAGCTATTGAGAAGTATAGGTGCAGTTTCATGTACCACCTAATATGATAAACTACCAGCTGGCCTCAGAAGCAGTGGCTCTGCTTCCCTGCTCGGCTGCTGTGAGATCCAGTCATGCCATGGCCATAGACAGAAAAATTAATTCAAACAATAGTCATCTGTTTAGTCATGAACTGAACTGTCTCACCTTATATCTGCCTAAGCATGATGCCCAAAGTGTTGAGGAAGCTGAACATATGGCCAGGACAGAGAGACGAGGGGGACTATTTTTCCTCACAGCAGCCCACAGTTACGCTACATTAAGCGTAGCTTGAAAACGCACCTGAAAGCCACTTCATCCCAGAACAAGAGGTTACATGGACACTTAGCATATGTTATTGCTACTACCTGCTTTGCTTATGCTTAACTTTTAGAGTGTCCCTGTGCAAGTCAGCAAAAAGGTGGTTTATACACAGCGAATTTTGTCAAGTATCTCAGGAAAGATTTCCCCTTTGTTATAAAATCCCTTCAAAGCCTCTTTCCCCCAGGCCTTCCAGCTAACGTGTGTTTACCAAATTCCTGCTGTAACCACAAACCAGCACAGACTTCTCCCCTATGCAGGCCACCTGCACTGCTCAAAGGTGAAGCTTGAGGTCAGCAGCACATCTGACCACCTTTCAGGTGGCTCCTCCTGGGCTGAGTATCATTCATTAATGCAGCTCCTGCAGCCTCCCTGCTCAGCAGCATCTCCCTTGCCACCACCACATCAATGCTTCGGTCACATAAAAATACGTCTGGGTTTAACAACACTGATATACCAATATTCATATTAAACTACTGCATGTGACTGGTAGCCCCACTTTTAAACTGCTCTATTTTACTGAAGCTAAATCGATAAACATTAAAACCTAGATGATGTAGGAGCATCTCATTTCTGTGGCATGGCTATCAGCATCTGCAGCTCCATTAATACACTATTGTGTGATTTGCCATGAAATTTACCCCTCTGATTCCCAACAGACCTTCACCTTCTACACACACAAGTGCATTAAAGGTCCTTTCCCCCCATTGCCCCCTCCTCGCTCTTGTTGTCTGCTTTTACCTAGAGAAAGAGAACAGGCTACACAACATTTAAACCCTTTCAGACAGTCGTTTTCCCCTTCTGTACATTCCCTTTCATGCACACAGTGTCAGGCTAAACAAAGACGCTCGCTCCAGGATAGAGGCCTAGAAAAGAAGCATTAGCATCTGGCAACCAAGAGCAGCACCCCAGCATATGAGACTCAGAGCAAACACAAGTCCCTGGCACGAAGAGGAAACACCAAGACGTCCGCCTGACTGCTCCTGTCAATCTTGCAGTGGGGGAATGCCCATTTTTTTTTATTTTTTTTTTTTAAATATATTTTTATCACATTACTGAAAGGAAATGCCAGGGACTGCTGCAGCCCCTGTCCCTTGAGGCTCTGCTGCTGCCATCAGGCTGCACTGTCTTTGCAGCGATGAATATTTAAACAGGACAATAAATATTTCAGAGCACATTCATCCCGATGAGAAGTCTACTAGCATAAGAGAGATGAGACAACCAGGCGCGGCCGGGGCAGCTCCCTGTTCTGCCCTTCCAGATCCCACACCTCTGCCCTCCCTCAGCCCTCCTTCCCTCAAGTCCTCAACAAACACCTGAAAGCCTCAAATATTCATGAGCACAGCTCTGGTTACTTTCCAAACAAGTGGAAACACAGTGAAAAAGTAAAACGGAGCCCTGCTTTCCAGGCAGGTGCAGAACACAGCTACTGCATGCTTTGCTTTCACCTCTCCTGAGGCTTCTGGTTTTTGGGTGTAGTGCTTAGACCTGGGGAGAAAATAATTTGTTTCAATACCCCACAGGGCCTCAAATCCATTAATACTGCACCTTGGAATAACAAAGCACCAAGAGCACCACATCCAAAGGCTTGAGCAGTGCCTGGCTGAGCAAGAAAGTGTGAAGCCTGACTCTCCCCCCAACAGCTCCCTCCCTAATTTCAGTGGTGCATCTACTCGGGCATTTCTTGGTTGCTAGCAGCTTCGCTGGGCTCTCTGTGGGATGCTAACAGATGTACACAATTTGGCCATCAATGGAACAAATAAAATAGTCTAGAAAACAGGTTTAGGACATAATAGAAAATACATTCATTTACTCAGCTGTCATCTGCATATTGTTCATGCATAAAGGTCTGGTTTGACTCTCAAGGTGCTAAAAGCTTGGGGTTTTAAGTAGGACTTCAGCTATGCTCTCACTTATAAAGAATTTTTTTTTTTTTAAGACTACTTCAGTGGGTAACTAAAATTTTGCAGTAGATTTTGAAGAAAATCAAGATCACATGTATGACTTTTTTAGGATCAAATTCATAGTATCATAAAATCCATGGCTATGCTCAAATATGGGCTTTCATACCAGCTTCTACTGTCTCTCTCATCAGATATCAAAAACATGGTATTTGCTTATGATTTGCTTAGATATATGGAGAAGTCTTCAGGAAACACTTAAAGTGTCCCCTGAGTGAAGGGAAGCCAAAAAGACACAAAAAGAGGAGCCAGAAGCCAAAGAGTTATCCTGAGTGACAGGCACAAGCTAGCCCACACCCTGGCTAACGGAGCTGCATCAGGGCACCTCCTCTCCAGGTCAAGGCTGTAATTAATAGTATTTAAAATGAGAGGCATCTATGCCTTTCCTGGAGCCCACATTTTAAAAGATCATGGTAACTAAACCGCAATCTCAATGCGTCACATGCTCTCAGAGGACAGAGGAAGGAGAAGATGCTCCTCATGCCTGGATCCCAGCCCAGCTTAAGGTACGAGCTGGGCACCAAATGGTTCAAGCCTCATCACAGCGTGGGCACAACAGGGCACATGCAAGGGTATGCAACACCTCAGCAAGGTCTGCAGATGCACAGTCTTGAATTATGCTGCTGAAATCCCCTGCAGTTTCATTTCATCTGCTTCTAGACCTTTGACAGGGAACAGCCTGGGTCTTTGCTATGTGCAGAAAGGGATCTGCAGCACATCAAGAGTGAGCTGCTTTCTACAAGCCAGAGCTTCTGCTATTATTCCCTCCATGGTCCTCACAGTCAATGGAAGAGGCCAAAGCAACATCCAAATACTGGTTAGTAGCCTTCTCAGGATGACCACTTTCTACATAATGAAATTCTCTCTCATCCTCCTGCTCACAGGTTGGCTCCAAAGTGAAGTATTGAGCTGTAGAACAGTAAAATCTCTCTCCAGATAGCATTTCAAGGAAAAGCTGATGCCTACTGAATAGGCAGATCAATCTTCTGCCACTACCCTCTGTCCCTTCTGACTGAAGGCTCCCAGAAGAGCAGCAGCATCCCTCCCTTCAGGAGTGGCCATCATCCATGCCACCAAAAAGATGCAATTTATATTAAAAGTATAAACTCACAGCAGTGTAGTTCAGAGAGGGACGACAACCTCGCTGCTTTGTCAGCAGCAAGTCCTGGGATTTTACATCTCTGCTCCTAACCACCATGTTACTAGAACTGAAGGATCCAGCCAGAAGTCAGACCATACCCGGCCCCAAATCAAAAAAATCTTTGTACTTTCCTATTCTATTAACAGACCTTGTACACAGAGGAAGGAAAATATGCTGGAAGATGAGCACCTACCTCACCAAGTAATTCAGATCATGGGCCACCATTTTGCAGCAAACATCAAAATAATGAGTGCTCCTCTGCTGACTGTGCAGCATGTCCCAGGATGGGCTACATAGCCAGCCACACACTAATACGGAAAAAAAGGCATCTGATTCCAGGCAAGAATGAAAAGATAACATTTGCTACAATACAAAAAGTGTTGGAAAAGAAAACAACATTTAATCCTGCAGCTCCTGAATACCTCTCGTGACTCAGAAAATAAATGCAAACAGATGAAAAAGTTAATTTGGATCATATCAGCCCCCGTGGCATGCAAAGGGAAGAGGAGGCACCCTGGGGAGAGGGAGGGAAAGATTTGCCATAGATCAGGTTACTATCACTGACAGATGACTTAAGGCACCATTAGATTTCAGCAGACTCTGCTAGTTCTTATAATTTTCAAAGGTGCAACTGCCTCCTTTAAGAGATGAGATGTGTGAAACACATAATATTGTAACCGAGGTCTGGAAGCAAGGAGATCCTGCAGCACAAGTACATCAGCAGCCAAGATTATAATCCTCACTGCTTCAGGACAAGCACAATTAGCTGAAAACAAGAAGAAAGCAGAAGCAAATTGTTCCTTTCAAGATGTAAAAGTTTCGATCTGAAGCAATGAGGACATAAGGAAAGGGAATCATTTCTCATCGGTCTGAAGCTACTGCAGGGAACAGACAGAGTTGCTCTGTCCTACAAACATGCTCCTTGAAAACAGATGTCCCTCTGCAACCCAACACTCTCTGCTCGGGAAGCAGGAGCCTCAGCTTGCTGGACTGGCTCCATGCAGTCACCCTCCAGATGGGCCAGAACAGCCCACAGACATACTTCATCACTGTCAAACCCCAAAAATGTTCTTCTGCACAAGCCCTCAGCACTTGGTTTTAACTTCATCTCATCTGAAGAGACCTGAACTGCCTTGCTCTGTTGGGAGCAAAGGGTAGGCAACACCAAGAACCTTCAGGACTAGCCAGATACTACTACATGCATACAAATCAGTGCTCTGTAACCTCTTTCTCTGTTCTGGGTGATCCTTTCCAACTTCATGCACTTAGGCTGGGAAAGCTCACCACAAACTAGAACAATGCTTGTATCCTATTAGATTTTTAGGAAGAGCTGATGTTCAAAAGTAGACAATGACAGCATGAGTAGTTAGCTCACAGCAGCCACTGTATTTCTTGCTACCTGAAGTTCATGTTCTTTGTTCGGTCTTCAAAATGCACCAGAAGACTCAGAGAAAGGCTGATACCTGTGAAAAACTTTTTTATCACTTAAGATGAAAATTGCTCTTAGTGGCTCATCAAAGCTCTGCATTTAAATCATGTCACTCAAATCAATTCTTGCCACCAGCTTCTCTTCTCCTAGACTGACACCAGACAGCATCTCAGAATAACTGTATGGTGACACAAAGAGCTTCACAGCTAACCTAGAGGCTTACAGCACTTTTGAAAACCACCACAGTCCTCTATAAACCCCCCAAAAGAATTAAATTTATCTTCCTTTATGCCCCTCCAAAACATTAAGAAATTCCTATTACTCAGCCCTAGCTATTCTCTGTGTTACAAATGACACAGCTCAGAGTTTCCAACCCACCCACTAGAAAAAGCTGCTTTGGTTTTCTGGATACTTCTGCTTTAAGCAGAGGTCTGGCTGGGAGACATGTTCTTGGCCACAGAGCTGCCAGGCAGGACCCTGGCCACCCATCAGGCAGCTTGGAGCTGGGAGGCAGGAAAACAGGGCAGAGATCTGAATGGAGAAGCTCACATCTGCAGCCTCTGGCACAGCTTTCTCCTGACTTCTGTGCCACGATCACAGTAACTCCTGCAGTTCATTGTCAAAATCAATTAAGAGTATTCCTAACAACAACACAATAGTCCTGAGAAATCACATTTGAGCTGAAAGGAACAGTAACCTCACCACCTCTTACCTCCTTACAGCAGGGCTGGTCTCAGGAGGACCTTCATTTTGTCTATGGCTAAAGTTGCCATCGGGTTGCTCAAAGCTACAGCTGCAAATTTGATGGAAAACATGGCCTAGGTATCTTTAATCTGATTAAACTTGATTCATTTAGATTCATCTCATTGAGTAAGACAAGGCATTTAGAACTCTTGCTTTCTGACAGAGCGTTGAGATCTCTGCAGTATTTTTTCCACCTCTCTGAAGTCCATGTTACCAGATAAATTCTTTCTCACATCCCTCACAGCATTTTGATCAAAAGCAACTTTGAAGATCTAGAGTCCCTCAGAAGATTTCTCTTAGGATTAAGGCTTGCAACTGGCTTTGGATGACCTAAATTCTTTATGCCACCAAGGGGGTCAGTCCCTCCTTGGCTGCGCCTCTTCATCAGTCACAGCATATTCTCATTGTTTGTCACCCACGTGTCCCTGTGAAGGACACTTGGAGCAGGGAACTGTTGCAAGTTCTCACCACAGCCTCCAGCACTCACCACCTTCCTCATTCCTGTTTCTCACCACACTCTTCACCACTGATTTGCTCCATCACACAGTCTAAAAGGAAAAAAAAAAAAACCAAAACCACCAAACCCTCAACCCCCCTCCTCCCAAACAAAGTAAACTTATATAAGTGGGGCTCCCAGAAGTACTTTTCCTCCCCTCCCCACTGATTCCAGACAGAAGACAGCTTCATCCTAGGATGGAGGCAGACCTGAGAATGGTTTATGCAAAGCAATTGTAACAACATCAAACAGCTTCATCACATGCACAAAGAAAAGCAAGAGGGAAAGTTAAAGCAAACTAAAGTGCATTAAATATTTGAACACTAAGAAAAGCAAACATACCACAATACCTTATAGTCCAACCAACAGTCAACAAACTGACTAGCTCACTAATTTCACCAAATCACCACAGTCTTCCTCTTCTACCTCCTAGTTCAGGCTGGAAGAATCTTCTGTAAGATAACAGCTGTAAAACTCTGAAAACTTTTCCCCTATTTATCTCAACCACATTTTATAAAGCAGGAAGCGACACACACTGGAAAACAAAAACCTTTCCTGCTCCCTAATACTCCTAAGTAATTTGAATAAGTGTTCATTTTTTATGAACTCCTTCATATGCTGCAACAGCAAAAATAAGAAAAGCTACAAACAATAAGAAATCAAATTAAGGGTTTCGCTCTTCATGGAGTGTATGTGAGAAAAAGTAGGATTAATACTACCCAAGAAAACCAAAATCTTCTCTAAGGCATTTTTAAATCAGTCTCTAAGTAATTTAAACCAAGTTTTACTATTAGGACCAGAGGGAGAATGAAGGCCTCAGATAAGGAGCCTCAGTGAGACCTGATAGGTGAATGATGGTCTGCACACTGCATAGGTCAAACTCTGGTTATCTGAATCTTGGTTAATCAAAAGCAATTATCTGGAAGTCAAATATGCCCTCCAAGTCAGATAGCTCAGCAAGACCACGACTGATATAGCACACAGAAATCCTAAACTCCACGGGACCAAAACCGCAGAGACCATGAATTTTAAGCAGGATAACCAGGAGGACAGTTCAGAGGATTTTGACCATAGTCAAGACTCCCAGCCCGAGGGCAGTCTTCAGAAGCAGCTAGAAGATTATCCTCACAATTACTTGGACATTTTTGGTTTCTCCATCAGCCCTCAGATTACAGCCTACTTGGACTGCAACTCCAGTTAGGTATTTAGAGACTATTCAGGGTCAAAGTCTCCATTACAGGCAGGGGTGGTAAAGCCAGGCTGGACCGTATCTCCCATTCTAAGACCCTTTTTTCAGTTGGTTTTAAGTCTAAGAAACCATTCAAAATGAATTTCTTTTTTCAATCTCTCTGAATTTTATTTCAGAGTAATATTTTTTGCAAAATTTTACTTCAGCCTATCAGTTCAACCTGAGAAAGAAGTAAGGGGAATATTTTGCAATGTTTATTATTAAGGGGGAAAAAAACAACAACAACAAAAAAAACCCCAACAACAACAAAAAACAATCCACAAACAAACCACGCCACACATTTTAAGAAGCCCACAAGGATTTAATTCGTAACAGAAAAAAGTGCATTTCAGGAATCTATATTTAGCAGCCATACTTGAAAGCCACCAAAATCTGACCAACACTATAAAAAAACTATGGAAAACAGAGCTTGTCTTATATTTTATCAACTAAATCTGCTAGTAAAACCATATTTGATGGTCCAAAAAGGCTAAAACCAGAAAAAAAACAAAATATGCAAAACTTGCTGAAAAGCAAAGAACCGATTGGTGCTTCATGTTATCCTGGAAAGAACAAACAGTGGCAATATGCCACTAGGAAAGATTTAGCAATGCTCATAAAGGAAAGGATTCTCAAGGCTGGCAGTGGCACTGCTAATGTTTTTAAGGCAGGTAACATAATCAAGAATGATTTAGACATACTTTATTCTATCAGGAAATAGAAATGCCCTTGAGGGTGGCTGGCA
Source organism: Florisuga fusca (assembly GCA_038090715.1). Classification (NCBI taxonomy): domain Eukaryota; kingdom Metazoa; phylum Chordata; class Aves; order Apodiformes; family Trochilidae; genus Florisuga; species Florisuga fusca. The sequence continues at coordinate 5,858,602 of JAAWXA010000003.1, forward strand.
GTGCCCCTTGCATCCCTTTTTCTGTGATTTCATGCTCCCTCATTCAGGGCACATCCACAGCTTCTCAAGAGATACCAGCAATGTCACATCCATGTTTGGAGATCAGTGAAAGAAGGGAGACAACCCATCTCCTCTACTATGGGGATCAAGTAACAAGGAGCAGCAGTTACTTATCCACCTCAAATCCAAAAAACCTAAGAAACTGACCTAGAAGTGTAGTGGAAAGAAAGTAAATTGGGACAAGAAGCCCGAGCACCAACAGGACAGACTTAGTAATGGGGGGAAAAGGGATAGATGAGGTTAAGTTTGGCTGCAGTAGGAGCAGAAAAGGCAAACTAAATGAGAAGTGCAAGGAGGGGGTGGCAAAGTTAAAAAAGCCTCTGACAAGGAGACTGTAGTGAGAGACAGGGAGGAGAAGCAGGTCTAAAAATTAGCTAAGAAAACTGAAACAACCAAGGTAAAGAAGTGCTTGTGCTATAACAGGATGACCTGTAACTGGAAAGGAATGGAGATGGACAGCATGGCCATGGACTTGGATGGGACAAACTACTAACCAAGAATCACCAGGACAGAATGAGAGGAAGAAGACCCACCCATCCATTCATGATGGATGGGAGAGGTGAGACAGGAGAGGTGCCTGCTAGTGTACACTCCCAAAGTCTAAACCAGAACCTAGTATTGTGAAAAGTCACTATTCTTCTGCTGTCAAAAAAACACAAAAAGCCAACTGGCAAACACAGATCAAGCTGGCTTGCACAGAAAATGACAGCTAATTACACATTCAGTGTGAGTGGTGGAGGGCTGTGGGATGCATCTGGGACAGCCAACTCTGCTACTGATACTTGCAGAGGTCACCATGGTGCCACATACACTGGAGCTGAAGGGGATGGGTGGAGGGTTGTCTGGTTTTTCTTTCTTGTGGAAAAAAAAAAAAATAGCGTGCAATCATGTTATTAAAGACCATCATAAACAGACACAGAAATAAAGAGAACAAATGAAGGTTTCTTTCCCATCTTAAAATATGGAAATGCCCTGGAAATGAAGTGCCCTCCCATTACCATCTTGATAACTCTCAATTCAGTTTGTGAATAATATTGCTTAATGGACACTTTTGCAAAGGAAAAAAAAAAGAAACCCTGCATGTTTTCAACAAAGCATGCTGTTGAGCAGGTCCAGCATTTGTCCTGTTCTCTTTTATATATGCAAAATACACTCTTCTTTTTTTTTTCCAAAAAGCTTTCAGTTGAGCATTAATTGTAGCTTCTGCAAACCCTACAAAGCCAGTCTATAGATCTCCAGCCCTCACCAGTCACAGCACAACTTCACAGCAGCCCAGCAAAAAAAAAACAACAAACCCAGCCTGCACAGCATAGGATCATTAATACCTCTGCAGAAAGAAATTAAAATACTTTTGGTAGGAAAGTTAAAATTTCTCTCCTGATTCTAGGGAACATGTCAGACAGGAAGAATACCTGATTACATCCTTATAAATAATATTTGAGAGCAAACTGAGGCAAATTAACCACCTCTTCCCTAGTATTTATGACCTTCAAGGGATGCCCAATAGTGAATTCTGTGACTTTGCAGATGGGAGACAAACAGGTATATCATTGCAAGGGGTGCACACAATACCTGCTGAAAATGTAACTAAAACAGAAACATTGAGCATTTTACCTGGAATGTAAAGATGAGAATCCAGGTCTGTAAAACATCAGCCTCCTCATTGCAACCCCTTTTTGCACTGGCAATACAATTTTATAGTAGAAGTCTGGTCAATACTAATTAAGTGCGATGGAGCTATCATGAATTAATAACCTGCAGGGAGAAACATTGCTGGTTGTGGGGGCTCCACTCCCTTCCTTCTCAACCTTAAACTTACTTTTTGGGGGGGTTTTTTTGGTAACTCCTCACTAATTCAGACACTGCTTTTTTGTCATGTCAAGCCTATTAATTTGTGAAGTATGTTAAACTTAACACAACCTTGTCATCCGAGTATCACAATGCTAACAGGCATCCTCATTTTGCAGTTCCCAGGTACCCAGGGAGAGTCACCCAGTCACCTGCAGAAGAAATGCATTAAGGAGCAGCGAGGTTGTATCTAGGACAGCAGCTGAAGGAAATGGCCCTGCTGTATCAAGTTCCCTCTTACATCGCCATCCAGGCAGCACTGAATGCAGCTTCTGCTGTCCCAAGGCTGCTCTGCAAGCACCTGCAGTAGCTACCTTCTACTCCAACACATCTAAAAGTGTTCAGTGAAAGCGGGAAAAAGGGTTTTAATACATACTCGCTGGGTTCTGACAGACCCCACTGATTTTTAAGCTTTTAAGAATAAGCCCTTCTCAAGCAGCAGTTAAATCTCTTAAGTAAAGAACAGTTACAGACGCAACCCTTACTTAGGCCCACCTCAAGCAACTGTGTCCTTACATCAGGGAATGTGAGCCACAAATCCACCCTTCAATTGCCAGGGGAGATTCTCCTGGAAAAGTGACCGGCCAGGATTCTTCTCCCACAGACTGCTGCTGACATGGTGTCTGCAGCAGGAAAATAAAAGTTCTATAACAAACGGTATAAGGGAAACTCGGGTACTCCATAAGCAAAAAGTCCTGCATTTTGAACAGCTGAGAAAGGGGCAGAGCACAGAGTTGAAGACATAGAGTGATCCCCTTCAGACAGATAATGCAAGTTCACAAGAATAACACCAAACTGAGGAGCAAAGAGCAAGGACACTTAGCCTGGAAGTAAAAGGAGATGCAATCTTCAAAACAAGGAAAGGGCATGGGGGACTAGTCAATGAGAGAAGAAAAAAAAGGAGTCTTCCACTACACATAGAAAAAGCTTTTTTTTTTTTTATTACTTATTTTAGGGTGGCAGGGGAATCCTGTAGCATCCAGCTTGCCAGGAAGGGAACAGCTCCTAAAGTGGACATAAGGGGAGAGGCTGTTCTGGGACTCAGTCTCCCTTGCAGACAGTTCAAACAAAGGAGGATAGTCTCCTATAAAGGGATGCATTGTACATTTTTAGCTAGCACAAGGTAACTGTCGTGACAGGGCTCCCTGCCTCCCATCTTTTCCACCCCCCCCTCCCTCCAAATATGTACCCCCTGCATGATTCCAACATGGAGAGCAGACAAAGATCTGTTTTATCACACCATTGCTATAATGGGAGGTAGAGAAAGACGGGGAAAGGGAATGAGGGAGAGGAACAAAAAGGAGACAGAGAAGCCTTTAATGAGTCAGCTGCTGCTCTGATTTAAGTAAGATCTCCATTTAAGGAGCTCTACATATTTGGGGGGGGGAAGAGGGGGTTTGGGTTGTTCTTTTGGTTGTTTGTTTTTTTTTAATTATTAAAATAAAACAGTCACTGACTGAGCGAGCAACTTTTGACTGCACAGGGTTGCCTCACAGCTACACATGGGATCCAGGAGGGAAAGGGTTATGAAAGGGGGAAGGGAAAGGGAAGAAAGCCTCTGGAAAAAATGAGGCTGCTTGCTGGTTCATTTTAACAAGGACATAAATTAGTCTCAAAGCCTCAAACGCCATCACCTCCCTGAGCCCTGGGCAGAGCGTAGCAAGTCAAACACGTGCCAAGATAAACGGCACTGGCTGGAGCCTCTGAGGGGTGCTGAGGGGGACAAGAGGGGGCATGCTGGCAGGCAAGGCAGCAAAGATGCTTCAAATGGTACCACAAAATGGAGACTAGCTATCCTACAGCTGTACAAAAGGAGACCTTCAGATGTTCCTGCCTACACCCACATCAAGAGCTAGGAACTCAAGCCAGAGGAAGAGAGAAACTGGGGTGGTGCTGTCAGAAAAATAGCAGCTCTCCCCAGACTGGCTTTTATTACCAAGAGCAACCACCCTTCCTCCTCTTCCCATCTTGGAAGAAGGCCCTCCAGCAGGCAGCAGCCCAGGTGAAAGGCTGCATGGCAGGCAGCAGGGAGGGGAGCAGACAATGGCGAGGTGATTCATTACAAAGGCACACAGACAGACATACATACAGACATACATACTTCTTCTGTACAGACACACACACACACACACGCTCGCTCGGCACTGCCGGCTGCCACATGGGCTGGCGGGACTCCTTAAGGAGGCAGCAGCTCCCTTCCCACTCTCCGAGATGCTCAACACCTTCCCCCTCTCCCAGCCCTGATGGGAAACAGATTCGGAGGAAAACGCCAGCAAGGCACTGGGCTGTCCAAGAAAGGGAGGGCTTTGTGCTCCACGCAAGCCAGCAACCTCACCGAGCACCACACAGAGAAAGAGCCTTTTAGCATATAATTCCCATCCACTGAAGACTCTCTCTTTTATCTGCAATTAGTACACCATGTACCGGGCCTTGTTTAGCACTCATTTTCACTGATTTAGGATTAGAGAGGGATAAAACCAGTGTACTTTCTGTTAATGAATCTGAGCTCTTGCTCTCATTAGCAATTTTGGTTTCCTCTTTTTCAAGCGTATTTCTGCCTTCCAGCATCTCCCATTTCTTCCCAACACTGTTTCTAGTCTTTCCGCCACAGACACTCCCTTTTATTTTGTTTTATCACCCCCTCATGCCGATACAGAAGCTGATTTCAGAAGGCAGATCAGGCAGGCAGTGTTATCTGGGCGCTGAACTGAACAGAGCAAGAGACTGTAGCGATGGTGAATTCATTCAGAGGCAATTAGCAACTCAATATACCAACAATATTTACTGTTCATAAAGGAGACAGAGCCCAAATAAAATACATTCACAGGTTGTGCTTAAGTCCACTCCACTGCTTCAAACAGCACCGCAGAATGAGAATAATGTAGCTAGGGGTACTGTCCTGGCTGTGCCATGCTCCTCAAGCCTCACAGTCATCCAAACCTGCAGTGAAGTAGTGCTAAGGACCACCCTGGCAAGCCAAATGCTCCCGCTGCAAAAAAGCAGCACTATGCTACAGCTGAACTCACCTTCACCGTCTTCCTCAACTCTGCATAAAAGGGCTGTCCATCATTCATTTGGGGACCCCAAATGAGGCACAGTCCAAGCTCTCCTCCCCTATGGGTTATTTTAATATGCATCTTCTTCGGCATCAGCATGTAAATATGCTGCGCAAATCATGAAGACTTATCCTAGGCAATGCACACTCTTAAGACAGTAAGATTCAAGGTCAACCAATACTAATAACGCATGGTCTCCATGCCCCCTATCCCATGTCAGTCAAATAACAATTTCTGCAGCAGACAGATTTCCCTGAAGTTTATTAGGATATACCAAACCTTCAAACGAGTTTATACCTCTCCTTTTTCAGCCAAGGATCCAGCAGAATTCCACCCTCCCCAGCTCCACATGTGTCCAAGACAACTGCCTCATGCTTCAGGGTGCTTGGTCCTAGGCACGCACAAACTCCATGCACTTGTGTAGTGGTGACCCAGGTACCTGTCTGCCCAGCACAGGCTATGTGCACAATGGTTGTGGCCCAGAGCACAACTGCAATACAAGGCTGGGCAGAACTCTGAAACATACACACATCCATCTGCAGCTTAGAGGCATACACTAACATCTAACTGGGCACGCTCTTGAGCACGCAGCAAATGGACCCTGACTGCAGAGACACAGCTTTTCAGCATTATTCACTAAACTAAATATAGGTACAGAAAGCCTCAGGAGATTTCTGCAGAGCACTTCTGTCTCAAAACAGAAAGCCTTGGTCCAGATAAAAAGGAATCGGTAATGGAAGGGACTAAATAGCAGAAGGTGGGGCTTGAGAGACTGGGGAGATACCTTAAGAGTGGACAGAGACCTATTTTTCAGCCACCGACAATCAACGCAAATTAGAGACAGAAAGGGTCAACACAGGTGTCACTACTTGCAGTAGATTCATTCCTGCCAGGCATCCACCAAAGGGCTGCCCCTCGCAGTGGGACATGCAGGTTCTCAGTAGCAGCTAAGGAAGGGGGATTCAGCCAGGGCTAAGGAAACCCAAGATGACCATATGCATCTAGTCTAAAAACCTGCAAAAACTCCACAGAAAAACGGCACTTGTGAAACCCAGATTTGAAGAAAAGTTCCTTCCGAGAGTCCTTCCCCTCCACCCCCCTTGGGAATATCCCCCAAAGGTTTCCAGCTCTGCAAGACACTGCGGGGGCATTATATAATGCTGAACTCCAAAGGATTCCAGCTCCGAGATGCTGCTCTCTTCCTCCTCCTTTTACCCCCTCCCTCCGGTGGCGACTTGCAGATGCCATGCCAAGAAAAAAAAACCACAACCAACCAGTAATTCAAAATCCCCAAACATACAGCAGCCGTACAGGACGAGCACTGTCCGATAAAATCCCCTTGCGAGGCGGGGAAAACGCGGTAGCCCTGGCAGCTGGTCGCAATCCCCGGGAAACGCCAGCCGCTTTCCCCCGGGAAGACACTCGGACAGCCCCAAGCCTACAGCTACCTACTACAGGGGCTTCCCAGTTCTCACGGTGACCGGAACCCAGATGGAGAAATAGCTGGGAAAACGCTTACCTTCGGGACCGGTCGTTCGAAGGCGGGGTCTAGACTAACTAAGGAGCAGGGGCACCCGTGCCCCTCACGCATCTCTTCTCCCTAGAGGGCACTGCGAGGCTGCTCCGGGAACGGGGACTGCAGGAACCCCTTTTCCCAAAGCGCTCAACACGGGTTCCCGACGCGGCGGGGCTGCCCCCAGACCCAGCATCGGGCGGGAGCTGCGCGGAGCCGCGGCCGCCCCGGGGGGGAAGCGGCGGGGCAACCCCGCTGCCNCCGGCTCGGCTCGGACACCCCCCGCCCGCGGCACCGCCGAGGCCGCCGCTGAGCCCCGTAGCCCCGGCGAGGCTCTCGCTCGCCCGCCTGCCGGGATCCACACCTCCTGCCCCGGGGAACGAAGCAAAGGGCCTGGCGGAGGCCCAAACGCCAGCGAGAAACAAAAGCGAAGGTCTCCCCGCGCATGGCTGCTCCCGGGCCGGCAGGACCCCAGGGCCTGCCTGTGTTCCTCCGCACCTACCATTGCCGGGGAACGGGGATCCAGCGGCCAAGCTGCCCCCGCCTGCCCTTCAGTAGAAGGGAGAGTGCATCTCCCAGCAGCAGGATGCTCGGGAGGTAGCTGTCAGCTTTGCACAGACCTCCCTCCTGTCACAAAGGGGAGAACGTGTGGGTAACTCAACACGGTGCGTCTGATGAACCGGAAGCAGTATACGTGCCAGGATCTGCATTTCTTTCATCATAAGAACTGGAGATCACTGGACACCTTCCCAGATTGCTTTTTTTTCCCTTCCCATTTATCTTCTGTAAGCATCTGGCCCTTAACACCTGAGCACTCCACGGTTGGAAGCACTTGCTCTCCCGGCGACCCCGTAAAATGGACCGATACACTGCTACCCCATTTGTCAGATGGGATCCGAGACACTCTGATTGATTTTTCCCAACGCTGCACCCAAGGAAACCTGTGGACAGGGCTGAGCACAAGTCTGCCAATCTTTCAGTGAGACCAGGGGACTGTGCTGATGCTCCAGAGCTCGTGACATTGCTCTTTGCATGAATATGCCCAGTTATAATTTACACTCAAAAAAAAAACCCAAAATCAAAAACAACAACAAAAAAAACCAACCCAGTGTTTTTTCTTGAGGGGCTACTGTGCTGCTCTCCAGGCAGGCTGTGCCAACCCACACAGCATTTCAGCTTCCCAGTTCCACCACTCACTGCAAACTGACCTCTAGCTCCCTCACTCCCTCTCTCTCCCTTCCCCTTTTTCTCTACTGAGGCAGCAGGCGGCCAGCAGGAGCATGCATCCCAGCCCTGTTCACTCCTTTGGCATGGACAAGACACCAGCAAGCCCTCACACCCCACCAGAGCAGGGAGACAGAGAGCCACAGGGCAGCTGCCTGGTGTGACCAAACACCCAACCATGGTGTAGGGTCCTCTGGAAGGAGCCAGACGCTACGGCTGTGGCTTGCAGGGCTCCAGGTCAGAGCCCATGATTTTCCAAGTTACCTGCTGACTTGTATCTTACAATACTACAGCTTTAGAGGCAATGTTGAATAATCAGGGGAAGTATGGGGCTGCGTTTTTTTCATTCTCCCTTATTACAAACCTGGGATTCTGGAGCATGATTCTGGGTCAAGTATAAATTCCATTTCAAAGCAGCAGAAAACACAGTGATCTCTTTATACCTTTGCCATAACAAAGCACCCGGTTTCAGTAATGTGCATCTCATTCACCAAACCTCTGCAAATTACTCAGGATAATCTTATTCTCTCCACTTAACTGCTGCATTCACCCAGTCTGTGCCATGGCCTGGCAATTTCTTGTCCCAGATCTAGGGCACAGACTTTCAGGACAAGGAAACATCATGCTTTATACCACTGTTGTTCACCAGGACTGCATAATTTCTAATCCATTTTGGCCTTCACTTTAGGAACCTGTAGAAATATTTGCCATCAGAAAGATTCCTTTAAGGAAAAAGAGGTGCCCAGCTGCACACTGTACCCTCCCATCACCCAGTTGGTACAACTGCTTTGGTCATGTGCCAGCAGAGTGGGAATTCCCTTTAGTGTGATCTACTGCAGGTCTCCCTCTTTCATCTCCATTGTAGGCCAGAAAGTACCTCCTCCCCTGTGCTTGGAATATATCCACCTTTGCTCCTGTTGAATGAAAGAAAAGCCCCAATATCCAATGGATGTGCTTGGGCAACAAGAAATGCACATCTGCAGGAGTTCTGATTGCGGATGAACATCTGATACAGTGTTTCAAAAGCTTCAATACCATAGGAAAAAACTACCAGACTTCCTGTCTTTGTTGTCTTGGACTCCACTGGAGCCCACAAAGAAAACACCTGATACTGAATATGACTGATAAAATTAATCTGTGCAACTCACCTTTCCTCACTGAGGGCTAAGAGTTCAGATGTTGTCTCAAAGTCAAGTGAAATAAATTTGATGGACCTTCACTTAGCTTTTTTAAGTTCAAATCATGGTACCACTGCCCACTTTCCCATCACTGCTTGTCATCCTTTACTGAGAAAAAGCAAAGACTGAAACTGCAGAACATGCTGCTGAAAACAACACAGAAGCATGAGCAGAGCTTAAGGATGAGAGCCTGAAGAACCTGTAGGTCAGAGCCATGAGATCATCCCTTCCTACTTACTGCATTTATTCAAAAAGCAACTTATTCAGAACAGCTCTAGATGCCAATACTTACAAGTTTTTATGATTTCTCAGGCACATATGTGTTGAAACTTCATTACTGTGCCGTAGAAGTAGCATTCTGGAATAACTATGGGTAAATTTAACTAGTCTGCCTCTGCAGTGCCAGGGCACAGTTTATCCTCCTTACCACACCAAGCAAAGCTCATTGCTCCCACCTGAGCACATCTGCAGCACTTTCATATTCTCTTCTGTGTTCACCTGGATATACAAGATGGTTTTTGCTTAGCTCCTGTAATTCAAATCCTAATGGAAAGTAAGCTGGAGAAGGACATTTAAGCAGCAGGCCAATGAAATCACATTGATGACAGCACAGGTGAAGAACTAACTTATGGTTTGACAAAGTAGTCTACGTGTACATTTTCAAATGCTTGGGTTAGCTTAACACTCATAGGACTGGTAGAGATAGAGAAGAAAGCCAAAGTACTCCGCTTTCTGCGAGTTTCAGGGTTTGTGGTCCTTTTTCTTTTGCTATGTCTGTAATTCCCCTTTGCTTCTGGGGTGGAAAGAAAGCACAGACTTCGATTTCAACATCCCATTACCTGCATTTCTATGCTGGCTCAAATTTAGATGGAGCAAACCTGCCAGCTGGATCAAGGCCAGAGGGAAGAAAAAAGAAAGATTCAAGTGCAAAGAACCAATTTATCAGGAACAAATCTTAACAACCAAAAGACACACTTCTGCTGGTGTATTCTATTCATGTGCGTAATAAAACCCCAGTACAAGGTAACATAACAAAATACTCTTTAGTGGCTATCTGAAGTATCTCAGGGTAGATAATCCTCAACCGCCAGTCTACATTTCACGTTTTCTGGCTAAATTTGGTACCTGTGAGGACAAGGAATGCTGACACTGAATAGCAAAGGACTGTGCAGAGAACATCACCTTTCACTTGGCTCCGAAAGTATTTGAGCCTGACCCGTGGCCTCTGGCTTCTCCAATACTCCACACACTGGGCCAGCACATCTCACGTGTCCTCCAAATATAGCCCCCTCCTCCAGCACAGGCTGCAACACAGGCTTCACCCTTCCATGAGCACTGCTCTCAGACCTACTCTTTCCTATTGCCCTACACACCTCAAAAGGGAAAAGGTGACGAACTCAACTTTGTCAGAGGTTTTGTCACTGATTTCGGAGAACAGAGGAAGAAAATAGGTGAGGAGCTGCTCTTGGTGGCTTGCCATCCCTGCGGGGCAGACTGCAGTCACACATACAAGTCACATGAGCCTGGACAACGCAGTAAGGCACACAACAACCCACCAGTTTGCAAAGCATGGTACTGCTATCAGCTGAATATCCTTTAAAAAAAAATTTTAAAAATTAATTTAAAAAAAAATAAAAAGAAGGAAAAAAAATGCAAACAAAACCACACAAGTCTTAAACAACACAGACCTTGGAGCTAAAAGTGTCAAATGGCACTGCTCATGTGGAGGAACCTCAAAGCCCTCCACAGAGCCTCAGGGCCACCAAGGCCTGGGATGCACGAAGCCAAGGAACCCAGCATGGAAGCAGTGTCCTTCTACAAAACCAGCACGATAAGCTCCACTTTTTGCCCGAAGAACATACAGAGCAAACACCAAGACTCTATATGAAGTCTCCACTGTCCTTTTGCTTACCTGGACTACTGGGTATTGGTAATCCATACAATACACACCATACATAGCCAAAGATCCTCCAGCTAAAGGCCAAATGGACACAGGACTGGAAGCTTCAAACCCGAGTCTCCGTCTTTGAGCCTTGTGGGAAGGACTCTGGCAGCCCTGCGCAGTGCTTGGCTCGGGCCTCTGGGGCCACTCAGGTTGACACTAGCTCAGCTGAAAATAAAAAGGAGCTGCCTGGCTCGGCTCAGCTCAGCTCAGCCCCTCTCTTCTGGGATCCAGCAAGGCAGCACTCAACCATAGGCGGCAGAGGCTCCTAAAATTAGAAATCCCCTACTGAAAACGGCCCTGCAAGCCTCGACTGAAGGAGCGTCCTGCAACTCCCAGGCAGCACACACGAGTGACTGACTGCCAGGACGAGGGGGACACAGGATCTTCGCAGCCACTGCCGCCGGGGATGGGAGGAAGCAAACAGCATTTAAGATCTGAAAAGAGCATATGTTCTGGGCTCTAGGTGCGTCAGAGGGAACACTCCCAATCCAGGACAGAGAAAAACATATGGGGCTGTTCCTCCCCCACCCCCATACCCTCCTTGCTGTCCCCGGCAGGGACAGGTGCTAGGATTAGCATAGTAAAACCCTTTGGTGTCAGGGAGGGAGGGAGAAGGGGAGAAGCCACATTGGTATCTGGAGCTGAAGGGATCTCTTTCACACGGGAGCATGTGCCCGTATCATTTAACGCCTGTCCCCCCCTCCCCTCCGCACTTGAGGCGGGCAGGGACAGCTGCCGGAACACNCCCCTCCTCCTCTTCCCGGGAAGGAATCCGCTCCCTGACGGACAGGGACAGACGGGCGGAGGGAGGAGGGCAGGCTCACCTCGCTGGCCCTGCTTGCCGGGAGCCTTGCCGGACACCCAAGAACCCGCTCCTGCCCCTCAGAAAACACACCGTGGCACCAGGGGGGGCACCGCAAGGAGGTTTCACCCATCCATCAATACACCGAACCGCACCCGGCAGACGCCAGCCCGAACCTGGGTTCCCAAAGAGTTAACAGACCAAAACCGCAAGCGATTCCCACCATCCTCCAAAGGACAAACCCCTCCCTCCGAGGTTTCGAAAATATGGATGTTACAAGTAATCGAACCCAAGAAGGGCTATCCAAATTCCTCCCCCTCCCACTTTAAATGCATAACTGGATTTTTTTTCTTTTTTTTCTTTTTGCATTTGTAATCTTTACATTTTCTGCAGTGCTGCTGTGGACCAATAAACAGCTACCTCAGCCCAGTCCTGGGGCTGCTGCCTTTCCATCGTTGCTGACAATATATTCCCCCTCAGAAAGAGTTAAACTTCTGATTTTATTTTTTTTTCTTTTTTAAGCTTAAATGAGTAGATCACGTGCAAATCTAACACGATTTGCATGCGCGGCACTTTGTAATTTAGGGAAGGGGTGCCTAACCCACAGCCCTCTGACCCACCCAGCCCGGCAGGACCGCTTCTGGCCCCTTCTCCTCGCTTTTTCTCCAAGAGAGAAGGAGAAGGAGAGTGAGGAGCTGGATGAGTTCTTACGGCAGCTGCCACCCACTCACATCATCTTTCCTTAGGGCCAAGAGGCTGCATCTTCTTTACACAAGGAGCATGGCCAGCTTGGGGAGTATAAGGCTGACATTTTCTACTTATAAAAAAAGAGTAACAAAACTTTATATATCCGTTTTTTCTGTGCGAAGATTTGCAGAGTGAGGAAAATTAATTTCCCGTAAATGGAAAAGCTGCTTTGCTTCTAGATCTCTTCACTGGGGAAAAAGGATGAGGGTCCCACAACAAACTTCCACCTTGTTCTACCTTTGACCAGACCCGGACCAGGTTTCTGGCGCTCACCCGGTCCCTCCCCTCCATAGGGCGGTTCGGCCGTCTCTCAGCACTTACTGAAAGCTCCTGGCTTCGGGGCACAGCTTGTATCTGGTTTCCTCCAAACAGCAAACACTTTTTTTTCCCCTTCTCCTTTCTGTAACTCCACGTTCAGTAGGTGCCTGCCCTTCATTCTTTTGCGTAGCTCATTACTATGCACTCATGCAATTTAGTATCTCCTGTAAAATCTTTTTTCACAAAAGGCATTCATTTATAGAAACCTCAAGTCTTTTCCACGGCCTGTTTTTGATACTCCATGCAACTGCCCCAGGTTTTAAAACCAAATCCCTAACTACGTTAAAAACCTTACATTTCTCTCACAATCCAATTCTTGTCATTTCCAATTGGGCCTCAGGGGAATAAAATATTTCCAAATCCTCGTGCAGATGTCCTACTAGCTATAAATAACCATCAAACGGGCAAAACAAAACACGGAGGGCGAGTAGGGAACATCACCTTTAAGCTCCTCTGTTTTTTTAACTACAAGACCAGGTAGAACTGCCATGCTTTTCAGTTTTTGATGTCGATTTAAATACTCTGCCTTAACCAGCACTAAGGTACTTGTGTGACACTCTGGTAACAAAGCATCGTGCCTCCTGTGTCCCACAGAAAGTTAAACGACGAAATATAGTTTTAAACTTGCATAGAATGAGGGAAACAGAACACGACTAAACTAATTTTATCGACTAGTAATAAACTACTCCATTTTCTGCAGGTCTGGCCATAATGGTTGGTTTACTACTGCACGCTGACTTGCAGCCAATATTATTCAAATGTAAGATGGCGCTGCACTCCATAATTTTATTTATTTGGAGCTAAAAATCCAACTCCATTACCATGCAACCTGCTATGCACATATATTTCCAGTAACACGAGTTAGGTAACTGTTGTAAAACCACATTATTGTTCCTGCAAATGCTTACAACATATGAATAATTTTAAAATTCCAGAAATACTAATACTGGAAAAGACCTCCTGACACACTGAATGAGATCAATTGCTATCATACAAAGTCATCTAATCTTTTCAGAAAATTTATCACACTACTTAGAATATCACACGCTTAGAATTGGGTTCTGCAGCTACACTACCCCGGCCAAAAGGCTGCTCTAGACCAGCACTCTTGAGCAGCTGGGATCCGTGTTTGTCTCCAGCTTAACGTTATTCCTCACCAATTTCTGTTTATTCTTTGTTCTTCTGCCAGCACCGTCCTCTGGTTTAACCATATTTTCTCTTTCCCTTACAATTAACCTCCCTGCTGTATCTCTCTCTCTACCCATCTAAACAAGCAGCTGTTCCACTCTTGTCACATGACAGGCATGCTATTCCCCAGCCTCTAGAAGCCCTTTCTTGCACCTGATCTAGCCTATACTCATCTTTTTTTTTTTTTTTTAAAAAAAAAAAAAGACATTCCCCAGAGCAACACTTAGCTCCTAATCAGTTTCACAATTCCAGCACTAACCTGCATCTTCTCTACCCTCATTAGTACTTTCCTCTGTAACACCATATCCAGATGCTGTAGGACCCCATTATGTAAGACATAATTCTGTTAAGAAAAATGCATGTTATCAATTCAAGAAAATTGCTTCTCTTAGAAACAGATACACTTACATGGTACAACCCTATTTTGATGGATGCGTGTTGCTTTTAATTGAATTTTTCATTTGTTTTCAAGCCTTTGATGTTTCTGTGTCAGCATACAGCAGAGGTTGGACCAACCCTCCTGTATTTACCCAGACCATCCTCCACCACCAGCCAGGCTATTATACTTCCTCTTCTCCAAATACATGACAGCAGACATGATTTGATAGATTATAACTTGTATCAGATCTGCAACTTCATGAACCAGTTCTTTCACTTTCAGGAACAGGCATCACCCTTGCCCAGTCCACCCTGCTCCCCAACCCAGCCTGAATGCTCTAGGGTTTTGGAAATGTCCAACCTGGTTGCTCAACAGTAGGTTCATGCCCATAACTCAGGCATCCCAAGACCAGCTCTACCTTCAGGAACAAGAAAAAAAAGATATGTTCAATTCCATTAACACAACATGAGTATCTTCACTACACTATCACCAGCACTAAGCAGCACCACATCTTCCCTTCTCTCTAACTGCATTTTGAGAAACTATCACTCATTTCATTTGCAACACCTCTAAGGTTTAACACAGCCTAATTTTAGGCCGTTCTTGTTTTAGTCCTATTGACTTTAAAAGGAACAGCAATCTCTGCTGAATAACTATCCTTTGCAAATCTTTTTGTACCCAACAGCCTTAATAAGGTGATTATGCCTCTATTTCATCTGACGTTTCTTTGTACAAGTTTTTTTTCCTTCACTTACATAATCAAGAATTTTTATCCAAGGTACTTCTAACAAAACAAAAAAACAACCAACAAACAAAAAATAGAAAACACTTCTACATTCAAGTCTGAGTTTCCAATCCATTTAACTGACATCCTTAAATATTTTATTTCATATATCCCAGCTTGTATCATGGTCACCTCATCAAAGGTGAGGACATGAAGGCTTCTAAATAGCTTATTTTCCTGTAATAGCCATAGCACCAATAATTTACTCACTGTCTCAAAAACAGGTGATGATGCTACAGTGATGAAATCTTTTGACCCTATTAGTATTAGCAGCACTTGCTCTTCAAGCTGTATTTGAGAAATTAAAGTTTCTCATACTATTATTTATCTTTCTAATGGTACTGTGAATAATATCATTTCAGAGCCCCAACTTTGTACACGATTCCAGTCCTATGAGGGATTACAGCAGACTCACAGTACTCCCTCTGGGACCTCTTTACCATTCTTCCCCACAGCAATTTTGACCAGAAACAGATCCTGTGTTATCAGTATTACTCTCCTTTACAGTCTACTGCATAGAACACAGCCTATCACCTTTTACATCTACCCTATCTGAACCACACATAACCTTGAATACATGTTAAAACCATGATTACTATTCTTGCAGATTGATATTATCCCTGTAATATCCAGTTCCATGTTCTGCACCAGTAGCTCTAGTTCCTCTACTTGTTATTTCTAATGCCAGGAGCCTGAAAAAAAAAACCAAACCCTGATGTGTTTGTGCATTTACCGATCACAGAGCTCCCAGCTCCCTCAAGTAAAAGTATCATCCATCTAGTTACCACTGAATTTCATTAATATTTTCATGACATTGCATTTTATTATTTTCCATCTCCTACCTACCCATCACTTTGCCTAGAGATACTGTTTTACATGCTACTGCAGCAGCATTTATCTAATTTTCCTCTTTCTGTGTACTAAGCAAGGCATGGAGATTACACAAGTTTTTCACGTTCTCAAAACCCAGTATTTTGCTTCACCTACACTGCTCTCTTTGATGTCTGCAGACTGACAAACATTTTTGGAAAATGCAAGACCAAAGCCCAGGGCTTTGCTTTGCCTGCTTTCTTCTGACTGCTTATAGGAAGCATGCTAAGTCACAATTACAACTCTAAAACCATAAACTAGCCATAGTCTTTCTACACTTGAAGTGCATCCATGGTAGCTCCAGACATTTTCTTTTTTAATTTTTTTTTTTTAATTGCTAAAAACTGATACTGTGGGGACACAGCTATACAGCATGGAGTCTGAGATATTTCCATGCTGCAGTTATTACATCACATTGATCTTTACTAAGGAAATTACACCAACAGTTTCATTTTATAAACTGAATTTATAAAATCTTTAGTATAATTCTCTGTTCTCCAGACAAATCAATCCAAGCCTTATCTAGTTACTCCCACTAAAGAGCTCTTACCTCCGCTGATTCTAACTCTCCATCGCTAGAAGCCTGGCTGATGCTCTTCCTCTCACCCACCAAAAATGGCATCTTTAACAATTAGCCAATCACTACATCTGCTAAACTGGGTCATCAGGGATCTGATGAGCAGCTTACAATATGCCTCTGCTTTTTAAAGACTGATGTAAATGTAGGATACATGCCAGCAAGCAAGGATGCATTTTCTGGCTGGGTATGTACTGATTTCCATAGCAGCTAAATAGATCAAGCAGCTCAGCCAGCTCATACCGGTGTTAGACAAACAGCACACAGCACCAAGATTACATCTTTCCATCTGCAAGAGATTCTCATTTTGCACTGAAGTCCCATGTCCTGAGAATGAGGGCAGCTTTTGCTCACTCCAGGTGAGGATATATATGTGCTGAGAAGTCAGCATTCCACGATAGGGCTGTATTTTTAGGCTGTATTACTTGTTTGGTTTCAATAGGTGTAATATTTTTTATTAAAAGGCTGAGCGATTTTCTTCCCAGTTTTAATAAAACCAACGACTGAAACATTATACATGCTCTAGTTGTTATTTTGACCCTGAAATCATTAGAGATTTAAGTGGGGAGGACATAAATGTAACAAGAGCATGTAAAGGAAAGCTCAATATTCCAAAATGGCAAGCAGAAGCAAGGATGATGGCAAACAGGTGACTGCATAAATTGATGTTTTCCCTCACATTTCAGAAACTTGAGTTTTACTTGGATGTCTCGATCTCAAAAGCAAGAAGATCTGGTGGTGGATCAGCTATGCAGGAGAGCGATTAACTCAGCATCAAGCCAGTGCACTCTCTGCGAGTGAAACATGTCAAGCATGCAAATGCTGAAGATCAGGAATGAGATGCATTAAGCAGAAATCGAACCAACAGTTCTAGGGGATGTGGAACAGCAGCAGAAGCAAACGAGCATTTTGGATAAGTGCAATAAGGACATCACAGGAAAGAATTTGAATATGTAGGTAACGCTACAGGAACCACTGCTTGCCTGAACCCAGTCTGATTAGTTGGTGCTACTGATTCCTTGTGTTCATTAGCATTAATGTTCCTAAATTACATAAGCACAAACAAAATTACCAAAAATATACTTTCAACCCAAGGAAACTAAAATCCCTTTGGCAAAAGGCGTAAGAAGCCCAAAGCTAAAGAAAGCAGCAAACTCCAGGTTATGTATATCAGAGAAACACAACCCCATCGTGCTCAGTGTTCCTATCAAGGAAATACCACAGGTAGACAATGAAACCTCAGACATTTAACAGTCCAATTTTCATAGAATCATGGAATCATAGAATTGGCTGGGTTGGAAGGGACCTCAGAGATCATCAAGTCCAACCCTTGATCCACTACCGCTGCGGTTACTAGTGCCTGAGTGCCACGAGACAAAAATAATAAAGACAGTATGCAATAAAATGGGAGCTCTGAAATAGCTCCTGGTCATGTCCCTTCCCCTCAGAATACTGGAGATGTCCCTTTTTCATCATCTTCTGTGACACAACCTCCATTCACAAGGCAACTTAGTTCCAAGTATGGAGTTTGCACCTGCCTCTAAACACTCTCCAACCAAGACCTATAGTCCTGAAACTGGTCTAAAGGGGCTTAATAGCTAGGCACCTTGCATGCTTTAAACTATAGACGTAAGACACTTGCATCCTGTTATTGCCATGTGCTCTTCACTGCATCATCTACACATAGCTATTAAATTATTTATGGTTTGTCTAGACTGGAAAACTAGCACAGTTTTAAAGCACAATTACAAATACACAGCATAAAAGGGCAGGTTAGAAATAAAAATAATTATTTCTTAAGTATCACTTATTTTCAAAGCCTCAAACTCTGCTTTAGAGAATGACACGGAAGATGGAGGCAGAGCAAGGATACTGTGTCAGTCTGCTATAGCAGCACATCACAAAACCTTTGTCTGCTGGACAGCTGGGGTTTTCTGTTTTGTCAAGCTGTCCAAGTAGAACTGTTTCATGACCAAACTCCAGAAACCTGCAGACACAAACAGAACTCGTGAAATCCTAAGCTTGGATCTTCCTCAACCAGAAACCATGCTCCCTGAATACTTGATCTATGCAGTCGAGGCTGTCAAGAAAAAACATGACTCTTGATGAAACTGCAGGAGAGTCTTTACCCTTGATGCTGAAGTTAGATCTGTGTAGGCAGAATCTTCTTGAAGTTGGAAGTACAGATCCTGCCCACGCAACTTCAGCTGACGGACAAGGACCCGGAGTCAATTCAGGCAAAACTCAAGATTGCCCAAAGCCTGTCTCTGAAATTATTACAAAGGAAAAATCTGAGGCAGCAATGAACACACATTCAAGTTTAAAAAAATCCTCTGTCAAAAGACTGTGCTCCCAGGACCGAGGTTTTATGCACGATGCTTGCTAAAGAGCTGGCTCCCAAGAAAGCAGCTTTAACACAACAGTAACTCACAAAAATATATTGGTGATGAAGTTGCAAAATAAAGCTGGCAACAATCTGGATATACTAGCAGCACATATAGAAGATACGACTTCAACCTTCATTTCTACCTCAGCCCATCACTTTACATGCATTACAAAACAGGTTTTAATTATGCTATCTTGAGAAAACTCCAGCGCACTGGAGTACAACACGCGACAAGTCCAAAAGGATCTTCCAAAACCAGACAGGCTCCACTGCCTCAGTTACTACCAGGCACACAGTATAAAGGGGAAAAAGAAAGTATACACAGATTTTCCAGAAAAAAAAAATATCCCTGTGTTGGGCCTGGGCCTCCTTTCAAGGAGAACTGTTAAGTGCTTGGCACTGCTTCAGGAAGAAAATAAGTGTACTTTTGGGCTAAAACATTTGGCAAAGGTGATCGTAGCACAGCTTTCTTTTGGGACCACTTGTATATGCACTGATCTTGGTAAAGCAACATGTCCATCAGAATGCTTTTTGCCTGTTCCACAGCAAACAAAAAGGTGTCCAGACTTCCAACATCAAAGAAGAGAATTTTTCTCTTGGTAGCTTAGATAATACATGACAACCACGCTGCCTTTCTGTATTCCTCTGGGGGCTGTAGAGAAAGGGGACACAAAGAATAGAGCAGAAGCAGTTTTCCTTCATTGCAAAGGCTACTAGATCTATCAGCTAGTCCCAGAAATGGAGAGAAAAGCTTTGCCCATTTTGTCTCTTATATTCCCACTTGATTTTTCACTTAACAAGCAGCAGCAGCAGTTCAATTAGGCAGTCTTTAAGGGGACAACTTTTATACCTAGACAGTTAACGGGGAGATGCAAAAGAGAAAGACTTGACTCTTCTACAAAATACAGCAGATTAAGCCTGAGAGTTTCTTCAGATCTACGCTAAGCCTACAAAAATTAAGGTTAATTCCTTAATTAAAGAACTTTCTTCCTAAGAAGAAATATTATTAAAAGTCACCAGATGGTAGTACAGTGACTCTCACCAAGTATTTTTAATTGAATGAATCACAAGCTAGGGCTGGGCCAGGCAGGTGATTTCCCCCGTGGCGTTAAGTATAGCTACGCCGTTACCTCAGCCCCCCCGTCCCGTCACCACAGGGCCATTGGCAGTGCCATGCACATTCCCAGTCCCTTGCAAACGTTTGTGGGATAAACCACTTTCACCAAGGGTGCGAGCTAACGTGTTTTACCTTGCCTTTGCCTGGGGTGAAGGGAGCACATGATCAGCTATGGCAGGGCATTTCAGTACGTGGCTGGGCCTTACTCATCTACCTGAGCGCTTGCTCCCTAACGGAGATGGTTTGGGCATGGATTTTCCTCCCCACCTCACCTCATGGCTTATCAAATTGCTTCCATGTGACCAACTAAAATAGAAAAAGGTACTTGTTCCAAGTTAAAGAGTGTCCACACAATAAATTACACTGGTATCGACATTAATGTATCCCCACCCTAGAGCAGTATGGCTTCCCAGATACACAAACAAAAGCAGAATTTGGGGGAAAGGTTTTCTTGGGCAGCATTTTCTTCTTCTGACATAAGAGCAGAGGCATTCCCTGCACAACTTGGTTCATCTAGAATAGCAGAGAAGCTGCCCACACACTGGACTGTGCAAGCAAGAGACAAAATACGTCAAACATACTAAATTAAACTCTTATTTGAATGAAAGTAAAAGAGAAATAAACAAGCAGCACAGTCTACATGAGGTAGCTGAGTCTGAGACCGCATTAGTGGTAGGAACTGAGGAACTGGAGAACATCATGCAGGCAGGACCTTTAGCTGCTGCAACATCAGATCACCAAATAAACCTCAGGGAATCATCTGGAAACAGTTTCAGTGTGGTGCTATGCAGAATATGACACCTTCAGTGTAAATCTGCAAAGACAACTGCATGACAGAAGAGTGAAATCTGTCCATTAATTTCCACAGGCCTCGGTTCAAAATCCTGCGCAACAACGAAGCTTCAGGTAATGAATTCTGCTTTTTCCCTCTTCCCATTTAAAATAAAAATTACAACAAACGAACAAACCTCTCAAAAAAGATTCAACGACACAGTATCAGAAGTGCTGTAGTTAAGCATTCGGTGCATTTGCTGAGTGCACAGGAAGGATCCAGAAATAGCATGAAAAGCTGAGGTTTGGCAAGAACTATGCAGTTTACCCTGAAAGAGTCAAGTCATACAGACTAAATGAATGGTGACAGCATCAAGTCACAGTTTACTACAGGGAGTAACCCCAGGGACTACTCTTGTTGGGGCAGAGGTGCTAGCTATTGCTGAGTCCCTCAGATGAGGTATGTTGAGGCTATGCCAGTCCTTTGGCAAGAAGTACTCCTCATATCACTTTCTGCTTCGGATTAAGGACAAAAATAGCAAAAGGCAGCAACCATCTAGGTTTTGGTTGGTTGGTTTTGAAACCTATCTATTTCTGAGAAAGAAGAAGCGATCAAAATTCTGGAAAGAGTATTTCTTCTCACCAAGTCCCAAGACGGGAGCACAGGGTCTGCTATGGGCACATAACTTAACTGCTACCCACACTTCTCCCCAAGAGGACAGAAAAAAGCCTGTACACAACAAGGCCACTGCTCAGTACAAAGCCCTTTCTTGCAGATTAACTTCAACTCTCAGCAAGCTCTAACACAAACCACGGCAGCTAAAATCCTTGGACAACAATCACCAAGGGCTTTCTCCGGTTCCACCATCTGCACAGTCAAGATACCTGCTCTTTGCAGCAACTTCTGTGACCTCTACAAAAAAATTCACACATGTTCATTAACCCAATTTGCCATTATCTGCATCCTCTATCCCAAAACCAGGAAGCCATAAAGATGGTTTCCTGGTTCCCATGAAAACCTTTATCCCTGTTTTCTGTCACTATCACGAAATCACCACCAAAGGCTTGAATCATGTTCTCTGCACTTGTCTCCAGTTATTCTGCAGTGGGGTTACTCTCACTTCATGGTAACAGGACTGCAAAAATTAACTACAACCCCTCTGCATTATCAGCAGCACTCAAAGTTCAGCTGCTAAGGCTTTATGAGTCTCCTAGCATGAATTTAAAAGAACCACTTATCTCAGGCTAGAGACTCACGCATAGGCCAGAGTTAATGTAGGGCAATACTTCAGTTGCATCTTGAGCTCACATTGTAGTGAAGCAAAAGCTGCAACTTCAAGCTCTGAAGGGGCACAGCAGGCACACCTCCTGCAACTGCTCTGAATTAGATAGCTTCTGAAAAACTTGCATGAATCTTGAAAATTTATTACAGCTTTACAGCCTGCAACTGAACTGCTTTAGCAGGCAGCTGAGCTGCAGCAACCTCTTTCATATACATTACCAGGTCCTCAGTACTGTCCTGGGAATGAGACCCTTTTCTTCAGCAGAGAAAAGTGGTAGATGCACAAATGCTTTAGTGGGAAACAAACTTCAGAATGGCAGATTGCCAAAGGCAGCTCTGGGCAAAATGAAGAAAAACACCACTGCCACCCCACTGCCCCAGATTGTCTGCAACAGAACAGGAAAATATGTAACCACCATCAAGATGAAAACAAAGAAAATGACAGCCATATCAAAAAACCCACCACGCTTTCTGCACATTGTGTTCCTGACTTACCTTCTTTACAATTATGGGCCAGATCTAATAACAGCCCCTAGAAATCCAGCTGTCACATTTTGATAGTTCACTGATTGCCCACAGAGATCTAATTACCTTGGCCAGTCCACATGCCTAAAACCTCACGTGGGCATGGCCATTCCTCAGCCTCACCCTGCCAGAGGTCTGTAGAGTGGAAGCAACAGCAACGTTAGGATGATCAGATGATTTTTGGAGCCACCAAGGTCAAAGTATAGGGACAAGAAGAAGGGAAACAGCTGCTTTAGAGGTAAAGACAACAGAATGCTTAAAATAATTAAATGAACTAATGAGCCATAGTTGGCAAAGGAACCACACACAGGTCAAGGAAGATACAATTCCTTGTTGGGGGGAAGAGGTGAAGAAGGGGAGAAGCGCTCCCGTGTCAGGGCAGCTGCTAACCAAGTTAGCAGCTCCACAGCAGAAAAAGGGACATATGAAGAGAAGAGGCGATTTATTCTGGAGTTTCAGGGCTAAAAAAAGCAGTAGAGGATGAACAAAAGCTAATGTCTGTGGTGGATCCAAACAGGAGACTGGGGTGGGATGGCGATGCCACAGGCTTTGTTTTCTTATTGGGTTTATTTGTTTTAAAAGGAAGTTAATAGAAAAACAGCAGCAGCCTAAAATGCTCCAAGCATACAGCCTGCCACTCCTCCTAGGTCATGACAAAAACATCCCAGCCCCTCACAAGAAGGGCTTCTTGGGATCAAGCAGCCCTCCGACTCTTCACCCCTGATTGGGGGGCGGAGGGGGTTCCCATATCAGCGGCTCAGCAGCACGGAGCTCCCTGCGCGGGCACCGGCCGCCTGCCCAATTCAGACCTGTAATCTCCCTCGACTTTGATTTAATGCAGCAATTACTGGTAATGTGGTTTGAAGGAGATAAATGCCCAGTACAGGGCTGGCTGGCACTGACGCTCATTCCGCTCATGATGCGAGAACAGTTTTAATTAAAATCCCCTTTATGATAAAGGAGCTGCTTGACTGGATGTTTCTGTGCAGCCCTGATACGGAGACTCCTCCAAAGCGGATTAGAAATCAAAGTTTCCCCCTTCTTGCTACTGGCAACACATAAAAATAGGGAACACAGTCACCATGTCACCCCTCTGCAATTTCCTTAACCCTAGAACTGCTGGGAGAATGCCCACGTTTGCTTAAAAGCAACTGCAACCTCTTGTCACAGCTCTTAAGTGTTTTCCAAAAGCTAAGCAGCAGGGCTCCTTTCATTAGGATAAACGCATCCAGAGAGCTCATCCTCCATAATCCAAAATCAGTTTCCCTTCCCTCTGCTTTAAAAGGGAATCAGCTTGGCTACTTGTATGACAGACCCATCCCTACAGCCTGCATTCTGGCAAGGAGGGAAATCAGACCCATGGTGCTCTGGCAAGGACAGTAAGAAGTTGGGATCTGGCTGAAAGGCTGGAAAAGCAAGCAGAAGCCTCTGCTGGATGAGGCAGAGCAGCACAGTAGGGGAAGAGGGAAGGAGCAGCACTGCAAGAGAAAGGCATAAAATTTGGCAGAGCAGTAAGGATCCCAGCACAGACATGTTTCAGAAATGATCTGTCAGCTCTTGATCGAGTTACAGAAAATGCAGGTGCAATTTTGGGTTGGTTTTCTTCTTTACAGTATAGGAAATACCAGAGATGAATACATAAAGCACAGCTAGTTTCTATTATTGCAAGTGCCAGGAGCAGATTGTCACAGTGAGAAATTGGCCTTGTGCATTACACAGAAAAGGCAGCACTGGGTATGGCAGCCTGCAGACAGTGCAATGTGAAGATAAAAAGCCTCAAGTCTGAATGTGCATTATTCCTCTCCTTAAGCCACCGAACACAAGTAAACATAAAAAGGCTGATTTAAGCAGCTGAATTTCTCTGTGACCTTCAGAATATATCTGTGGACCATGGGACTGTCCAAGCCTTCTCCTGGGATGCCTCCCTCCTTTTCAGAGTCTTTTCCTCATCACCCTAGGAGTGTTCCATGCTGCCTGAAACTGCCTTCTCCCCCAAAGCCCACAATGCCAGTTAATGGAATTCAGCTCTAGAAAACCTTTTCCTTTCAAGTTTCCTTCTTATTTCGAAGTGGCTCTCGTGTTCCCTGATCCCCCATCCCTTTCAGACAGCACAAAATAAAACAACAGTTAAAAAAAATATATATATCCTGAACAGAACCAAGAGGGATTTGGCACAACAGCATGACCAGTTTACTCCACAGGAATCTGAAGCAGCAAACATCAGACCACCAAAAGCTGATGTGGCACAACTGCAATTGTAAAACCAGACTTCAGGAGCACCTTCCTCTTCAACGGGATGAACAAAGGGCAAAAACACCAGGCCAGAGACAGCAACATGAAGATTTAATGTGGTTTTGCTGGTCCACAAGGGAAAAAAAGAAACCAAAGAAGGCCTGGTATAATTAACAAGATTAAAGGGGGATTTAGGATCAGGACAGAAAAGCAACGGACCAGATTGATCCTTACAGGATTAAAGCTGGAATCCTACTAAGAGTCCAGTGGTTGAGAGATCAACGCAATGTAATGGGATTAAATCAACATCAGCTTTTGTTTTTACACAGCTGAACCCCCAGCACCCACGCTTTTACCACTTCAAATAAGCAGTGGAAGAGGTTGACTGGCACCCACAAACAACCCATGTGCAGGTTGGCCAGTACACTTCCCCCTCCAGTCCTCTCAGGGCAGGGGAGCAACAGGTACCACTACTTTCAGAAACAAAGGGGGGAAAAATGTGGTTTATAACAAATTATCTAAACAGCCAAGAAAGCTGAGGATTTACCAAAGTCTGTATTCCAACACAGCTCTAAATTAACTGGTATCAAGTGCTCTGGGATCACCTCAGAACTGATGGATGGGAAAGCCAGGAGGACAGTCCCAGCTGCATTCAGACATGCTGCCGACAGGCAATTGGATTTTGATATTGTCTCTTGCTGGAGAGGAACAAAGGACGCAGTATACTCTGTGGAACATATCAGCAAACACATTTAAGACAAATTGTCACATGTCCCTATTGCACAACAATATCCAAGAATTACAAAAGTGAGAAAAGCCTCTTTCAGCATGTATCATTTGCATTACAGCTGGTGCAACACATGCAGGCCAGCTGCACCTCTATTCCCCTGCCCCAAAGTTTCCAAGGCTTGCTGGTAATTTGAGTTGGTAGCAGGGGGGAGGGAAGGAGGGAAACAGGACCAGGCACTCAGTTCTTTCTAGATATGTATACTATTTTTAAAGTTTTTATTCCTGTAGGAGAGAAAAACACGCATGTTTAAATGAGAGGGTATCCATCACCACCCTGCTTGCCTGAAGAGGGAAGGGGTGTTTATCGCACACCTGTTCGCAACAGCTAAACAGCTGCATTAAAGAACAACACTCCCCAGGCAAGGAAAAAGCATTTAGGCATCTCATATTTCTACAGCACTTCTGAGTCCTTAAGTCTTACACTGCATACATTGAATCAATGTTTGTCCACTTTTCAAAGGACAGGATATTGCAGCAGAGGAAAAATTTCCCCGGCACCAAAATTTTAAAATGCAGACACCACGCATATCTTAAAAGATGCCACAATCCACAGCCTCACCTAATGCTGAATGTGCTTCTTTTTCAGTTGGTTGGACCAAAAAAAGTAATTGATATTCACTGCTTCTCCTCACTCAAGCAGCAAATCTCAGTGTAATAAATGGGAGGTGGGGGGGGGAAATAGCTGAAATTACCGCAGGATCCAAAAGGCCTGTTCACAAAGCTGCTCTGCTGCATTACCCAGACAGTCCTGATGGAGCTATGTAGCCCAAATAGGCTCTGCCCTCTTCCCAAGAGGCAGCATCTTTACTCGGAAGGGTTCTCCATCCAAAAGATACATCATGGATGCAAGCAGACATCACCGTAGTGATTGAGTGGGGGACAAAAAAAAAGAAGGCCTCTACGAGAGAAATGAAAAGTTGAAAAACAGCAACAAGCAGATCACACTACACACTATTTATTTTCTAGCCACGTATATGTATTTGAATTTCAGCATTTTTCTGCATTTAAACTTTGCTTCAACACTAGATGATTTATAATTCGTTTTAAAAGTAGATTTTTCCAGTATCATCTTAGTGCCATCTCCTTACAGCAGGATGAATAATAAAGCCTAAGAATATCTAAAAATATTGTCATCTGGTCAAAATATTTTCACTTCTTCGTTGTCCTAACATCCAAGATTCAATTAAGAGTATTGTGTGGGGGACAGCATGTTTCATTAAAGGCAGAATAAAACTAACTGCATTTGCCCTGGATTCATCTACAAACCCAAGAACCATCAAGTAAAAAATGAGCCAGGCCATTGTGCAGGCAGTATATTAGTCATGAGACGTAGGACTCTGAGAACAATGAAAACTAAATTTAAGGGACAG
Organism: Florisuga fusca; assembly: GCA_038090715.1. Lineage (NCBI taxonomy): Eukaryota > Metazoa > Chordata > Aves > Apodiformes > Trochilidae > Florisuga > Florisuga fusca. Next base: position 5,885,563 of record JAAWXA010000003.1, read on the forward strand.
ATGAGGGAAACTTAATTACTTGTTTAAGCTTCTTCATGGCTTTCAGGAATCTTTTAACACTTTCAGCAAAAGAATTTAGTGCTGGAGGGCACAAAGCACATCCCTCGATTGATTTCTTAATTGTCTGCAAGCCCATTTTCACTTCCAGCATGATCCACACTGGCCCATCAGCAGAGACTGCCTCTCCAATTCAGGGCTGCAGTATGCACCATCTCACCCTTGGTATGGAGTGCCATCCAGAGCTGCAGATCCTCCTCCAAAAGAGGTCCCTAAAGAAAACATTTTGTCTGACCCCACAACCTGATTCAAACTCCTGCTGTACCCAGCAGCCCTCACTGAAGGGATGAAGGGATCTCTTCCAGCTAACCATGCAAACCATCCAATCATTCTTTTTGGCTAAGTACACACACATCCACGGTTGATACCATAGCGACCGCTAAGAGCTGTGGAAAAAAAAGCCATCCAAATTCAGATCCACTCAAAGACCTTTCCTATACCATCACCATAACCTTGGGGGTTAGGGCAAGGGAAAAGTTCTGGAGCTGCTGGAAGCAAGATCTGCAAATAAGTACCATGGGAAGTGATGGAAACAGATGTTCAGCCTCAAATTGCTACTATCTGTACTCTTCTCCTCAAGCTTTCAGCTGGAAATCAGGAAGGCTGAGGTTTATTCTCTTCTTATTTATTTTCTTACGGTTCGTTCTCTTCCGTCCAAGATAAACAGGCTGTTTTGTGAAAAACTAAATTAAACAGGACCCAGTCCCTGTCAGTCTCCCAAGACTTGGACAGGCTTAGAGCAAACAGAGTCCCCTGCGTTCATCGCTGTTTGGACAGGTGGGAATAGAGTAGAGACAGGCAGAAGAGCCACTGGAGAAATTCACACTGACTCAGGCAGCCTACATTGCTCTAGTGCTTTTGTTTAGACTCATCAAGGAAGGAAATTCCTGAATGTGATGGCAATGTGTTAGACACTGATTTTACCTGTTTTTATATTAATCAAATGCAGCCTACAGAAAAGATGCACCTGACTCTGAATCTCCCTTCTCTGAAGCCAGCCCCTTAATTTGAAATGCCTTCCCTTTTTGAACTCCACTGGGCTTTCTTGTCTCAGTAATGACCTTGGCATCTTCCAGGATTACAGGCTTGCAGGAACACAGAACTGGAAAAGATCACCTGGATTATCAGTCTAGTCTCTAATAACACAGGAGGTCACATTATATAATCTCTTCCATAGACTCTTCTTTCTTTGTTTCCCAAATCTCCAAAGGCTGTATAAAACCCTAGATGCAAACAGATGCAAGTTGCTTTGTCATATTAACCTCCAGGGTAACACAATCCAGACAACCCCAAACCAGCTGTGTACGGAGCAGTTTGGGTGTGGAAGCAGTATAACCACGTTCACAAGGTGTTGCACCAGAGCTAATAAACCTTATCAAGCAGCACAACTCCTTATCTCAGTTGCAGTGATGGACAAACACAACTATATCACTTCTCGATTCACGCTGATACATATGCATGCCACAGGATGGGATGTCAGGGACTTGCAAGGCTGGGGAATCAGCTTACAGGCTACTAGCTCGGGGATCTTTGCACGAGCTTCATTTTATTATCTTCCAGGGTTTTCCTGCTCTGGAGCAGGAATCCAAAACCGGTGTTTATATAACTACGAAGTGCCCTATACCATCTTCACAGAAATTCACCCACACCTGACCTCTAAGATGCACTCAGGAAAACCTTCCTGCACCTTCACAGCCACAGCCTCCCACAGGCTACCACCCCTTAAGCTTTTTTAGCATCGACCACACTCTGTGAGCACCTTTCACACAGCAGCTGTGCACTCTCCATCCTGTCAGAGCTCCAGTTGATGGCTGACGTGTTTATTTGCCATTCCTACCAAACAGGTTCCAGCCAAAGGCCTAAAGGCACAGCCAGACTTCCCCAGCAATAGCTGCCCCAGGCTTGGCACCAGAACAGAGCAGGGAGGCCGTTTTCCTTGGATAGCCACTTGGTCTGCTGCTATCAAACACATGCTTTGAAAGCCACACCATAATGACCACAATTTTCACTGGCAGTAGCTACCTCTCATGAAAAAGACCAAACAAGAGAAAGACACAGTGTGAGGAAGAGCTCAGACCTAAGTTTGGCAGCAGAGTTGGGTTTCCAGTCCCTTGGTGGGAAAGATGATGAGCTCAGAGCCTAGAGGGAAAAATTGTTCCGGTGAATGCAAAGAGAGGCTTTTAAGTGACAAAAAATAGGTAAAAAGCAGGTCAGGAAGAAAACAAACAAACAAAAATATTTCAATATTAGTTTGGCAAGCTTACTAGCACTGTTCTTGCTTGTATGGTAGATAATTAGTAGGTATACGTAAGATCTTCACTTTCACAGGTCTCTAGTGAAAGAAACCATTTCTAGTTGCAATAAGCAGCCAGCCTCTCACAAACACTCAGCATGTGCTCTGTACATGGCTGCGAGAAATGAGGAAATTATCTATACCCACTATAATACGAGATCAGAGCGATGAATCCAGTGCTTTCCTGCCAGAAGCCTAGCAACAGCATGGACCTCCCCTACCTTGGTCCCTCCTGCCTTTGATAGTTTCATCTGTCTTTGAGCACAGGAGAAGGATGGTTGATAAATTGCTTTCTAGGGCTACTGCCCCTTCCTTTCAACCTTTCTTGTAACAACAGACCTCCAACAAGGCAACATTCATACATGCAACTCTCAGAACACATCATGCTCTTCAGAAAATACTTGGAATGAAATGACTCTAGATTGTATCTTATGACTCACAGTACAGAAAGATTCATCTGCTCATAAATGAAAAAAATAGGGCTTTCTTATCCAGAAAAAGGCTGAACAGCTTTCCCACACTCAAACCACTCTCCTCCTCACTCTCACCAGCAGAACACTTGCACCCATAGAGCTGATACACATCTCCCTCTGAGCAAAGACCCTCCTGCCTTTGTATCCCAAATTACCCAATGTCCCATCCAGAGAATTGAGGACTAGGAGTCCTCTTGAGCCATTCAGGAGCCCAAACAGCTGCAGGCAAACAGAGATGAGTGAGAGAAGAGAAAAAAGGTAGATTTAGGTGGTCTCCTACAAACCAAATACTCCTGTCTGCAAAAACAGAATTCCTATATGCACCTGCTATAGGTAAGGCAAAGTATCTATCTTGAGTTTCAAGATTATCAGATGCATGCACTCAAATGGGCTGCAACATCAGAAAGACTCTGCTTCAGAATGACTTTATACAACTGCATCCTACACAACAGAAGTGTTAAGATAAATAGTCTCTCGATATTTAATGGCACAGTTAGTCTGCCGCCTGCGCTTCCCTCACGATGCCAAGCATTAGGTCACCGTGACAGATATTTTAAGTTTCCCACTCTCCAGCTCTCCACAGCCCACAATCCCCTGCAGTTTACAAGGCCCTCATTTAAGAGTATCCTGCAACAAGTCTCACCTGAGGGAATACAGATCAGCAAGGAGGAATGTCAGCCTGAAACACGGCTGCACCGCGTCACTTCAGAGACAGCATTATAATCTGGGACTGTGAAGTTGCAGGTAACCTGTATTTTTGAGTTCAGTATCCCTGCCATACTACAGCCACACAGAAAGGCACGTTCTCCTCTTTATTTTATTATTTGTCAAATGTGACAGCATTCAGTATTGCACAATCTCTTTAAGGAAGATAATTCTGTAACGTGCACCCCTGAGGGGGGTGGTTATGGTTGCTGTGGGAACCTTAATTCTGGATTTCAGGACTTGCATATTTAAAACCTCATATTTAACATTGAATTAATGTAGCTTCATGCACTGAATTAAGGAATGACTCAGTACAAATCTCCATGCATCTACTGAAGTCCTGATGTTCCAAGGACAAGAGGCACAGAACAGGAAAAACATGGGGAATGGGGGACCAGTGAAGAGGAAAGCAAGAAATCTCCACAGCTGAGACACAGCATACCCCACACCAAACCAGATCTGTCACTTGAGGCTCCTTGTTGTCACTACTAAAGGTTACATAGCCTGTCAGGATAAAAAGAGCTTCAAACAGAAATACAAATGGGCACAGAAGTAAAGATTCCTGAAAGGACAGAGGAGAGGGGAAGTTTCTCCGAAAGTCATAGGGTAACCTATACTGAGAAGGGAAAGATCATATCCTGATAGCACAAATTCACTAATTTTTTATAATTATTATGGCACAATGCCTGGATAATGCCCTTATACCCCCTTCAGCTATTCAAGTATTATTTTCCCCACTCCTCTCAAGTATAACTACAATGTGAGCACAGCAACGGCGTTGCCCAAAGTTTAGGGTGAAAGCAGCAGCCCATGGAGGGGCACTTGGCTTTCATCCATCAGCAAGCACCCCAAAACACAACCCCCTCTTGAGACTCCAGGACAGCACTTCACCTTTCTGGGCTATGCAGGCTGACACCTCCACTTTATACGACAGTGCTTGTGCAACCCCTCAGCAGCCAGAGCTGAGGAGGCATCCGGGCAGCTCCCCCGGGCTCCCACTCACGGGCACCCACCCTGGGCCTTTCAGCTGGGTAAGGAACATCGCCATTGTTCAGTGCTTATCTGAAATCAGCAGCAGCATGGCTGAATTACTTCTCCTCTCACCCCACCCACAAAGCTGAGCCATGAATCTTCAGCAGAGCCACAGGACCTCTCCAGACTTTCTGGCTAAGAACCGGCGCCCCCAGTTCGGGGTCCTGCACACCAGGATGGGGTGGGGGGTGGGGGAGAAGGGGGGTAAAGTGAAGCAGGTGGACGTGCCTGCCAGCAGGGCCTGTGGGATGAAACCAGGCAAGTGTGCATACCCCAGCACAGAATCAAGTTACCCTGCAACAAAGATAGTGTGTGTATGTGCAAAGGAGGGAAGTCAAATCCTTCTACCCGGCTTCCAAGGCGTGCTTTGTTGCTAAAATAAACCAGTGTTTGTTCCTGGGAGTGATGGGGAGCTGGACTCTAGAAGCAGGGGCAGTGAGAGCCTCCACCTTCAGAGTTACAAATAGATTTATTAAAAAAACAAGAACGAAAAAAAGAAAAAAAACCCAACACAAAACAAGCTAACAACAACTTGGGAAATGATTACGCTTCACCTCACGTATCTAGGTAAGGAACCCAAGGGCAAACTGCTAATCTCAAGGGTGCCCAGGAGCAGACAAAACTACACGTAGGTGACTAACTGAGCAGCCTAACAGCTGCTCCAGAGGAAATTCCAGTCCTTGCTCACAGGCTAGAAATATATATGCTTTTATATATGCTTTTACTTTGCTTGCTGGATCTGTATAACACTGCACACATGTTTTTCCTGACATTATTTTCCATACTCCACCAGAAACCCAAGTAATTATTCTACTTCTGAAAAAATGATTCTGTATCCAACTTTGCTGAAACAGCGTCCCCCCTCTGCCCCGAATTCCAGAACTATCCCTGCTCCTCTCTTAACCCCCAGTGACTACAGATTCCTTCCAACAGCACTCCTCCACTACCTGGGATGTCTCTCAGTAACACTAAAACCCCATAAAGCAGAGGCACATGGGAACAGTCTTATGCATGTGGAAAAAGAAAAATATACTTATATACAGGTTTCACAAATGGCAGATAATGAGCAGCACTACGCTAAAGATTTTGCCTTCCAGGCACCTGCCCAGAACTGTTCTCTCCAGAGGAACTTTTAACTTCAGGAAAACCCTGCTTGATACACAGTTAACAGTACTTGCTCTATACAATATTTTTGACAAGGGAAAAAAAACTACAGCCCACTGTGTGTAGAGGCTGCAAAGAGCTAAGCCCAATGGCTAAGGCCACTCACGTTAGTGCAGAGTCCTTCAGCTTTCCATTCCTTATATGTGCAAAGTGTGCAAGCCCTCACACACGCTTCTCTACTCACCCAGAGGTACATCATGTTAGCCTGGGTTCTTCAAAACCCAGCAGTGAGATGATCCGGCAACGCAAGACACACTTCAGTACAACAGTCGAGACCGAGGCTGGTTGAGGGTTTGGTGTTGGTTTTTGAATTTTTTTTTTTTTTTTTAAAGGGGGGAAAAAAAATAATAATTAAAAAAAAAAAAAAAAATCTGAACGGCTCAGTTTGAGGCTTAGAAAACGTCTCGCCTCCTCCACCCCCCTCCTCCAGCTCTGGCTGCTCTGAGCTCTTCTCTCGCACTTAATCTCTCCCTGGGAGTTCCCAGCCCCGTGTGTCTGTACTGGCGTGCACAGCACACACTCTGCATTCGCCTCCAGGGAATTTCTCTCTGTCATTCTGCTTCTAAAAACATAATCTCGGCCTCACAAGATTCTTGCAAGAGGCAGGGATGGGTGGGGTTAGTAATAAAGGCAGCCCGGCTCCCAGTGCCCGAGCGGGCTGACTGTAGAAGAAGGATCTTCAGACATGAATGAAGCAGTATCTCGTCCTCCAAGGTCACTAGGAGCGGGGACCCATTTCCCCCCACCCTGCTAATTGCTGCTCCAGGAATCAGAAATCTGAAGATGCACAATGCCATAGGCAGGCTCTGCTGCACCTTTTCATCCACCCGACTAGTCAACACCCGAAATTCAGTCACTGTATTTAATCATTAACCAGTGATAGGCACAGAGGAGCACAACTAGGGGGATCCCGAAGGTAAGGAGAAACTCTTGTGTTGTGACAGCCACCCTGGAGCTCCCACGGGAGAAACCACCAGTGTCAGTGTGAGCAGGGAAGGGAAGCGACTCACAGATAAAGGGGTTAATGCAGGTGGCTCTGCATGAGTATTTTACAGACTTGCATATTGCTAAAGGGAAAGCAGCAGCTGGCTCTGGTTCCTCTGAGTGTATCGGGTTCCCACTTGCCTGAAGGCTGCTTCCCCCGAGTCTGACAGGGGCAAGCACCCTCTCGCAGCCCACTCGCCCCATTTTCACGTTTGCAAAGCTCTGCCGGTGGGGCAGCAGCCCCAGCAAATCCATGCTGAGCAAAAGACAAGTCTCGCTCCAGCTACCTCGACAAGCTCCAGCAAGTCCTTCCCCGCACCAGTGAATCCTCCTCGTCCCATCCCCCACACCCGATGCCACAGGACAAGTGTCACCTCTCATCTCATTAATCAGTTAAACCACTCTTCCAAACTAGGAAAACGGGTTCCTCGCCCCCTTCCCACCTCAAAATGAAGAATCGACTTCCCTCGCTGGGCTCCAAAGACCAAGGTTAAATTGGCCTCTCCTCAAACAGGGGGGGAAACAAACAAAAAAACCCCAACAAACACCACCAAACAACAACAAACAAAAAAACACAACCAAACAAAAAAACCCCACCCAAACATGTTTTCATTGAGGCACTGGTCTCCTTGGAAATGAGTCCTGAGGAAATATTTTTATCTCAGCCAAAGATACATAGAAATGGTGCTCTTGCAATACCACCTCTACTCTCTCTACTTACAGATCACTCAGAGGCAATCCAGTGGGCTCAGAGCAAGGCAAGCAAGCAGCCATGCAGCCCGTCATGCTCCACCCAGAACTCAAGCCCCATCTACACACAGGGCAACACGCTGGTGTAACTCCCACTGGAGAGAGCACAGGCATCCCAGGCATGCTCCATGCTCCCCACACTCCTCCTGCCTTCAGCAAGCTGCAAACGCACCCCAGGCCCAGCTCCTCCCAGGTACAGGTGCAAAGACATAGGATGCCGACAGGCTCTGAGGAAATACATGCCTGTTTTTGCAGTCCCACATTAAAAAAAAAAAACTAGAGAAAAAGGTTATCGTCGTGACCAGGACACAGAAGCCACGGGGAGAGACAGGGAGGACACTGCTTGGCTTTCCAGCTTGGATAACCCAATCCCTGCTGCTCAAGGGAAGGAGCAGGAGCACTGATTCAGGAAGCTCAGATGTCATGGGTTTGTTCAGCTGCAGCATCTCTCAGGACTCCCATCTGCTCTCACCTTTTGGCATGACGGGTCCGGTTGAGAGCGTGAAAAGCGACGTTCCTAAAAATCACTTCCTCCACCACAGTCTCCAAAGAGAAAAACATGTGATCCATAAACCTGTTCTCAAACGCTCAAGAGGAGCAAAACAGCAGCCATGCTGACATTTGCATCACGGTTAGACATTTCAGTTAACATTTCAGCAGTAGGGTCACACCAGTAGAAGCTACTAGTTCAGCCAGCCTGCAGATTCAGGCAGAGACTTCTGCACCCAATAACCCTGATGGCACTTTCAAGGTTTTCTTCTGATCCAGAATCCTGATCCAAAAATGATCTTGCCATCATTTTAATGAAATCTGAGACTCCTTGTATGTAGAGAAGAAAGTGAGAAGACATGTTGCCAAGGTGAGCAAATCCAAATAAATGCTACTCCATATGCATTTCCATAAAGACTTGAAAAAGATGAGTGGTTAAAACTACGCCGACGAGTGACCAACAAGCTCCAAATAAAAAATAAAACCTTGTTAAAAAATGAAAAAATTCCCCCCTCTCCTCCCCAAGCTCTCTCATCCTTTAGGTTACTCTTACACAGGAGAGAAAAGAAAAACTTTCAGAATAAGGCTGTTCTTTAATTTTATCAACTGGGACTCATTACAAATCATCCCAGTAACTCCACAGCTGGACAGGTCACATTCAACCTCCAAAGCAAAACAAGACCTATGAACCCTCTCTCAAATAATCCAAATACTGGCTTGAAATCCATCTGCCACTGTTGCTACTAGGCCACCACCTCTCCGTTGAAAATATATGGGATGTTTACTGAGAGCAGCAGACTTCTGGTAATGAAATACCCTCAGTCCTGGAGCACTCTTTGATGAACTGCAAAAGCAGGTTTCTAAACGTTTAATATTCTCAAACAGTGAGAGGAGCATCTGACCAGTCAGGAAATTATGCTGCAGTATTCTGGTTCAACTGAACTGTTACTGCCCAGAAGTTCAAATCAGCCTTAAGAATATGAAGTGCATGCCCAAGACTATCCACAGTTGTAGACAGTACTGGCACAGAGGTGACTGTGTCAGCCTCAAATGATAAGCAAGAAAAAGATTTATTTGGCAAAAAAAATATGGGGGGAGAAAAAGAACCAGATGACCTATTAGGCCTTCTTTAAGCTTTTATTCAGATTTTTCAACTACATTAGCTGATATGTAGAAGGTATCAATAGAAGATGATATTTTCCTGTAAGTAGCAAGGGGATGGCAGGATATTAGCGAGTCTAATTCCAGAAAAACAAAGACAGACATGACTGTGACAGGCTTCTGAAACAGGTAGCTAGGATCCCCTGAAAATGCTTTGTCTTAATCCTAACAACAGTGCTTTACAGGATATATGGCAGAGAACTTGGAAGGCTGCTGTAGGGATCTTTCCTGTCTCAAAAAGGAGTAAAAGCAGAAGAAAAATATTTTAAATTTTATACATACAGGACTGAAAAAGAAGAACGTTCAGAGAGCTGCAGCCTAGTGAAACACTGGTGTCTCTTCTCTGATGGGAGGCTGTTGTGTAAATCAAAGTGAAAGGGGAAGAAAGCAGCCTGCAGATATTAATGATTGTTCGAGAGGTAAGGAAGGTGTTAGCAAACAACAAAGGAGAAAGAGTAAAAGACAGCAAGTAACCACCTATTTAATATTATATCAAGGTATTCAACAAAAATGTCTGATAAAACAGGGGGAAAAAACGTACCTGCTTCTGTACCAGTATCAAAAGCCTTAATTACATATAAGCAGAATTTCATCTGCTGAGGTATGTGAATACATTCAACCCAAAAATACTGCTAGTACGTAAGTTTCAAATAAGCCAAATCCTTTTAAAATAATTTACAAAAAGTTCTAACCTATTTAGGAATGATCTGAGTGGGCAAACATGGAGTAGGTATGGCACGGTTTCAAACTGACGTTATCTGCTTCTCGCTGATTGTGTCTCAGAGGCATATGATTTCCAATGCTCATGGATTAACATTCTAGCAGATAAAGCTCAAGACAGGGTACAAGTCTGCTGCACACTACCAAAATCACATTAGATAGCACGTAGGATGAGTGACTAGCTAAGCACCTCTTCATAACAGAGGAAAAAAAACCCAAACATCTGATCACCAGGAATTTCAATCGGAAAGACACTTGCAGGGGCCATCAGGGGGCTAATGCCAAAGAACACCCTCAAAATTTCTAAATTACAGAAAATAATTTCTCACTTCAAGAGCTGTTACACAGAAAAGGAGCAATTCCATGTTAGATTCCATCTTGACCGAAAAGAGCAATCAGTCATAAAAATAGAAATTAGCAGTGTCTTAGGTAAAACTGATTGTGACAATCACATTTGGATATATGGAAAGAGAATAGAGAATAAATCAGTGTAACTACATACACACCCAGCACTTGAGTGGCACCAGAGGTATATTGATATATTTTTCCTCGACAGACAGATTGCTTATTAGGCTTTCTTGTCACATACCCACACTTGAACACTTGTATATATCCTAGCAAGAGGAAAAAAAAAAAAAAAAGCACTGAGAGAAGGAAATAGAAAGGAAATTAGGAAGGAGGAAGAAGAAATTACAAGGGAGTACTAATGACAGGAGGTAAATTCCACAGTCAGAGCTGGAAGACAATAATGAATTTTTCAAAGCTTCTTCAGAATAGCAACCCCAGCAATCATTTTGACCTGCTACTATAGGGAAAAGGTAGAAACACCTCCCATACTGACGAAAGAGCCAAACCATCCAATATATATTCCTGTTCTATATTTGGAAAAAAGTCAGCTGTTGCAGCTTGTGATAAAGAAATGCTTTCCATTCCAGCAGTAACTAAGGAAGATGTTCCAACAGCTACCCAACAGACAGCACTGTTGTGCTCTTATCTAGCTCAAGCCTTCAAACAGAAGGGATGTAACCAGATAACTACTGGGTTTTAACCAAACTACAGCTGTGAACAAATTCAGGTGTGGACACTAAGGAAGGCCTGCAGTCTGCACCAAATTGCATTTGCAGCTCTAATGAGCCCTAACTATAGTACTAACATTAAACCTGCTGTAAGGCCAGAAGTACAACTGTGGTGCAATGACATCCCTAATTGTAGGTGTTTGTTGGAGCCCATAGTATGAAAGCCTTGCTGCTGTTAGCTAAGTTTGGCCAAAATATTATACCTTTGTCAGCATCAGAAAACTGCATCAGGAAAGCAGTGAGGTCACCAGTGCCAATTTTTGCAGCATCTGAATTTTCCTAGAAGAATCCATGTCGGAACTATTCTACTAATGAGAGGCAAAAAACATCTCTGTGGTGAACAAATTGAAAAATGAAGTGGAGCCTGATAATGGGAGGTTTGCAGAACAAGATGCAGGTACAAGGCCTCAGGTAGGGAAGCACAAACTCAATTATCCACCTGAACACATCTAGAAGTGTTCAGGAACATGAATGAAAAACACTGATGATAAAAACATCTATTCCGGGTGTTTAATAATGCTTCCTGGAAACCTGTCCTGTAAAACAAAACTGTAAAATAGTTTTTTAAAAACAGCTTGAACTCTAAAATAAGATAAAATTATTTACAGTTGATAAGCGCTTTTGAACCTACGTATTCCTCTTCTCTATGCAATCTTCTTTGGCTGAGAAGTGGGAGAAGAGGAACTCTGAGGCTAGGCTAGGTTGAAAAGAGAAATCTTATTTCAACCCAAAGAAAAACAGTTGCTCTCACAGACAAGAGCCAGACCAAGCTTTCACATTGTATGCTGAAGCTGGATTCTGACTGAGGATAAGGACTCAGTCGTTGTCCCACCATGATAAACATTTCAAGGACTATCTACAAAAGGTCTGACTGGAGATGGGAAGGCAGACATGCTCTGTGGTGCTCAGAGTGAAATTTCTCTGACTCAGTGGCTGCTTTCCACGGCTTATCTGACTCCAGCAGAACGTCTCAGCCAGAGAACAGGGGAATCAGATTCCTGCTAGTTGTGGGGTTTGAGTATGCCTTGTGTCTTGTTTTTTTTTATTTGGTTTGGTTCATTGGTTAGTTTTTGTTTTGCCTTTTGGCTTTTTTGTCTGGTTGGTTGGTTATTTTTTGTTTTTTAAAGAAGATTAGAGACGGTGCTGGGACGCCTGGGGAGAGGCACAGAAGGAAGTCCAGGGCACACGTGCAGTTCCTATGGAGATAAGAGGATCTTCTTTGAGGTTGCCTTACTCCTTTGGGTGCAGCTGAAGACTACCCTGGTGGCAAAGCACTGCTCATTTGCAAAGACTCCCTCCACTCAGGATCCTGGTATAATCTTTGATTATCAGAATTTGTAAACCACAAGGTAGATTTCCTCTCAACATCCAAAAGGACTGCAGGAAGCCTCTTTCTGCACTATCCTGTTTGTGAAAGGAAGCAAGAAGAATATAAAGTGCATACAATAAATCACCCAGAAAAATCTCACAATCCCTTTTAGATGTTTTGCCAAGCACATAAGCTAAATGTTGGCATATTATAAGGGAAAAAGCCATTTTGTTATAAAGCAACCCATTTCATTACTGGAAAATTAGATTACCTGTTCTCTCTACTGCAGGTATAGTTCAGCTAAGCAGCAAGAGGCTTCTGGAAAAAGATTACTTATTTAAAAGCACACTATCAAGGGATAGTTTATTTTTCACAAAAAGCAGAAAGCCTGAAACAATAAAACACCTTGACATGCAAACAAACCAAACAATTTTCAGGGACTGTCCTGCTACTGATTTCATTTAGTAATCAAATCTCTAAATAAACTTCAAAAGGTCTCAGTTCACAGGCTTATCATTCAAGTATGTAGGGAAGGAAAAAAAAAAAAAAAAAAAAAAAAAAAAAAAAAAAAAAGAAAAAGGGAAACTGCTACCAAGGAAAGCTTTTTAGACTGACTTTGTTTGGGATTTTCCTCTTCTCACAAGTATGCTCAAGAGCACTATTCTGGAAGGCACCGTCAACCCTTCAAGAGATCCACAATAAGCTCAGTAACTAGAAAAAGTACGTCACTGAAAATGTGTTCCCAGACAAAAATACATTTTTAAATTAAAACACAGAACACCCACATTAACCAAACTAAAACGAAACGTCAGAGAATTCAAAGTTAAACATTCACAAGCATGCAAATATTTAGATGTAAGGAATTCTTACAGCTGCAATGTACTGGTTTGGGCACTCATCTGCAGAAACAAAGTTGTGGTGCAGCTGCTCCCAGGATACAGCAAACATGAGTTTGGGCAGCCAAGTAGGAATTTCCACGCATTACACCTGTCAGCCTTACTATGGTAGAACAGGATTTAAGTTTGCAATCCTCCAGCACCTTCTGAGAAGGTAGCAAACTTGAGATCTGCAGAAGAAAAAGCATTTCTGCAGCTGTGTTACCACCCCACACTCAATTTTCAAGCTGTATCTTCTTCAGTCCATCACACCTGGATCTAGTCTGAAGTCCATACTGAACTGGCATATAGCAAATATATTTAGATACTTTTAAGAGGGGATCAGAATAAGCTTAAATCTTTAAATCTTTACTTTTATGTTTAGGTCATCAGTAGCTGCCTTAATATCTTCCCTAACAATGTCCAGAGAAGATAGTTTGATCTCCCTTCAATTTTTCCATGAAGCAGCAGAAAGTATTACACAGCATCAAACTCCAGCAAGTCTATTTTTAGTGTCAAATCCAGAACACAGCATCCAACAGAACAGATAAAAGGAAGAAAGATTCTCTGTGCCCTAGGACTTAGTTGTCAGTGCTAAAGAAGGTATTTATTTAGTTGTGAATTTTGAAAAGGAAGCCATAAATAAAAAATACGTAACTCGGCTCCTACCTCAACAACTCACGTCCTTACAGTCCACAAGAGAAACTATACAGAAGGATGTACTGATGGCATCCAAGTGTTACCCTATTCAAGGTGTGAGACTTCAGTTGGCAAGACAGAAACTGCTTCGAATTCCTCATCAATGGAGCTACAGCATCATTATGCCACTTCTTGTCTCCATGCTTACCATGTCAAGTGGCTGTACTGCATCAGTGATTCATCAGCACAGGAACAATCCAGCAAATTAAGAAAGGATATGAAGATGAGAGCATTGCAACAGTAGGGAAAAGGCGACAAGAGGAGATAGCTCTCTTCCCTGGACCACCTATGGTCTGAAATTCATGGTCTGAAAATATGCTGAAATTTTGGCTTAGGCCTGCTGCTGATAAAGGGAAATACAAACAGAGAATAGTACCATCCTGCAGAAAGAGACTCCTTCTGGCTTGTTTGTGCAGAGGAAGGTTAACAATGTTAGGGAGTTATTCGTGAAGTAATGGATACCGTCTTGCCCTGAGCAAATTCCTTTTCAATAACAGTAGTAATTTCCTAGGCAATACAACTATATCAAGGTATAATGGCTACTATATTTATCTACATAGGCCCTGTGCTGCTGGGATCTAATTTACTGCAGCGTAGAAAGCAGTTTACAAATCCTGGGATAGTAAAGTTGATAGAGACAGGAATAAAATTCTATCCTGTACTGCTTGGTTTGAAGACTGGGTTTTAAAATCCCTTTTTAAGAGTACAAAAGATGTTCTTTCCAACTTAGAAAGAGTCAAAGGCTAATAAACCCCAGGAGTGGACTGCAAATACACCTATGAGAGGGAAGAAATCAGCTTAACAAATATTACATTGTGTATGTTATTTCTATCTTTATTGTCACAGCTGCTTTATTTCTTCTTTTATTCAAATAACATTCTTTCATTTGACCCTCTGAAAAGAAAAATAATCCATGACGTTCACCTTGAATCCTTGCATACCTAATGAAGGCAAAATATCTGAAATCTGTGTTGTTTTTGTTAGCTGAATACCTGAAATGTGACTTCAGGATGAGAAATGGCTCAAGTATATAATCAGTAAAGAAGAAAGGAATGAGTCTAGCTAATGAACAGGTAACACCAAAAAATTTCCCAAATCACATTTCCCAAGAAACATCAAAACTAAATTCCTAAAAGACTTTGGTGGAACACAGCATCAGCCTATGATAAGTAAGGGTGGGTGAAGGGAGACCAAACACATGTGTCAGGGGACTGCAGGTACCTCCATTACATAATGCTAGGAAGAAAATCCAGGTGAAATTGCTATTAACAGCACTAAAAGCAAAATATTTCAACAAGGGTATTGGCAGTTGTGAAACCACATAAAGGAACAGCAGGCTGTTCAAATGTAAAAAGCATTAATAAAGCATAAGACAAGAGGCATAAATAGATATAAAACACGGGGGAAGATTTCTAGAGGACAGAAATGCGACTGGAAAAATTTAGTTACAAAATACAATATCCCCAACTTCAATTCACAATGATAGCAAAGGTCAGTTGTCAGAAAAAGCAATTCTGCTACTGATCTCATTCTGAGCAAAGTGATCCTTAACCATACCTCTGCCACCAACTTCTAGCTGAATTATTCTGATGGCTGCAGAGCAGCTCTCTCCATCTGTCTGGTTCCTCAGGGAATTACAAACATCAGACAATTTAGAAAAGTATGTGTATGTAAAGTCTAACTCTTCCTGCTTTTTAAGCAAAAGACTGATCATTCTTCAAAGTCTTTTTAGTGTTCTGACTTAATAGGGGACTTTGTGCTAGTGTTTGGCTGAAGCAGAGTTAAGTTTCTTTATAGTAGCTAGTATGGGGCCATGTTTTGGATTTGTGCTGATATCAGTGTTGATAATACTGGGGTGTGCTTTAGTTACTGCTGAGCAATGCTTACAAAGAGTCAAGGCCTTTTCTGCTTCTCACACCACCCACCCAAACAGCAAGCAGGCTGGGGATGCATATGAAGTTGAGAGGGGACATAGCCAGGACATCTGATCCCAACTGACCAAAGGGATATTCCATACCATATCATGCTCAGCAACAAAATAAGGAGGGGAAGGTTGGCAGGGGGTTAGGTGCAGGGTTCTGATCAGAAAGAGGCATTGCTTGGTTGGGGGTGAGGAACTGTTTTATTTGCATCACTTGTCTTTCTTGGGTTTTAATTCTCTCTCTTCGTTATTTTCCTTCTCATTACAATGTTTTTATTATTGCTGTTTTAATTACTTTTTATTACATTATTTCAATTATTAAACTGTTCCCTCAGTCTGTGAGTTTTCTCCCTTTTACTCTTCCCATTGTCTTTCCCCAACCTGCTGAGGGAGGGTGAGTGAGCAAGAGGCTGCCTGATGTTTATTTGTCATGCTGGGATTAAACCACAACAGACTTCCAAGAAGGCAATCAGATGGATACTACCTGCACCTTTTAATAGGGCATTATGGCATTCTGTAGACCTTGCATACACTAAGTGGAAACACCCAGTTTGCAACATGGGGTGTTCCAACAGATTCAGATATATTTGTTGGTACTTGTGTCAACTGACCTACTTGAATCAAGAGGATTTTGGCTTTCACAAGAGCAGACCAGTTACAGATCTGGTCTTCAGCATCACTGCAGTCTGTGGGGTACAAACACACTGTGACCCTCAAACACCTTCAGCTGAGCTTGTGCTAGGGCTGTTCCACCTTTCCTCCACACTCTGGCATGAAAAAAAAAAAAATACAGTCCTATAAATTCTATTCCAATGGCTTGTCTGATAAAATCTTGGCAAAATTAGGTTTTTCCATTAGAGGGTGATTGCAACTTCTTTACTCTTCCGATTCCTTTTCAAGGCAGACAGATTGAATTACTGGCAGATCCTTTATCTGTAGTTTAGATGGGATGAATGGTATGAAGTAACTATGGCCAGTCAACATGTGCCATTATCGTACCCTAGGTCCTATGCAACACATTCTCATCTTATCTTAATCCAAATTTAAGCTCTGAAGTGTAGCCAAGATGTCTGACAACTACCCACTAAAGAAGCTATACAACAAAAATACATGAAATTCTTCCCCATTCCCAAATTCCCAGAAAGCAAGTGACAAGAACAATCTTCTTTTCATCCTTGTGTGACCTGAAGAATCTATGTTTCCTTTCAGATAAAGGCCTTGCTATGGTTATCTATTGCTAATGTAACTACAAGCTAGATTTGAGACACCCAGAAACCTCAAAATACGTACAGACAGTCAGCAGTATCCCAATTCTAAGTCTGAAGGAAATCAAATGCTCCAAATTGTGCCTAATGTAGTTAAGTTTGCCCTTTAGGTAGGATAGAGCAGTAAGAACATATTACACAGAGATATTAATTCTTGAGTGAGATTCAGAGGGCTGAATTCAGAGGCTCTGTCTGTAGATTGTGTCAGTGTATTTCAAATTATTTCAGAGACTAGCACTCTTCCACAACAACAGCTACTCAAAAAATACAGCAGTTCTCTGTCTGGGGTGAAGTTGGCAGCAACTGGGGACTACACTGCTGTCAGAGTTCAGCTCCCAGTTCTGAAATGCCATTCTACTGGAAATACCAAAGAGCCTAAATCCAGCTACATATACTGAGGGACGTAAAATATCTCTATCTCAGCTTTCAACACAAAGCTCTGGAGTCTCATGACATTTATTCCTTTGACCCCTGTCAGTCTTCCTCCAGACACTGCAAAGGACTTGAGCTAGCTGCCACAAATGGCTGGAAAACAAGATGTTCTCCAAGCACTTGGAATTGAGGTGTACTGTTTTAGCTCAGGGAGACCATGGCGAGAAGCCAGGGTGACAGGTGTCCCAGAAAGAGAGATGATGATGAAACTGTTGCCAGCATTGGCCACTGCTGTCCTCTTGACCTATAAGGAAGGGTAGCACGTCCTCTCCAGGTGTATCAGGAACAGATGGATCAGAAAAGGCAAGGAGAATGTGTTTGCTGACAGTACCTGAAGTCTCTCCTTAATAAAATCCAAACATGAAGGAATTTCAGTGGGTCTCATCAGATACAATCCTACTGGTAAACTTTTATTAGGCCTGGAAGCAAGCACAGCTCACTGCTGCCATGACATCAGAGTGCAGCTCATCACAATTCACAGGCACCAAAAGAGTTAAAAATGCAGATTCCTGCTAAAACTGCCAAGAGCTACAAACCTTCTCCTGTGTGGGCGGCAGCAGCAACTAAATCCACTTCCCAACAACTGTCTGGTCTGGAAAAGAGAGGCAGGAAGAGACAGGTCATGGGGGACAGCCCCCCCATACACACCTCAAGTAAAGAGCAGCACAGCATCTGCTCAGGTTTTCAGCTAAAACTGGTGAGATATCGCCAGACTCTCGAGACGGCAGCCTCTGACCTTTATGAGGAAGAGCTCCCTTGTCCTCTAATCACAGACTTCCCAGAAAACACAATCTAGTCGACAATTAATACAGAATGGAGGGGGAAAGCAGCTTCATACATCAAATTACCACTGTGAGATTTCTATATACATCTCCCACCAAAACAGCAGAAGAATTCAAGCATGTTCTCACAAGCCATCTCACTCCCACTAGCATTATTTAACAGTACTTATTAAAAATATTTTCTTTCACCTCTCCCCCCACCAAATAAACCTGCCCTCCCCCCCCCCAGGTNCTGTCCTGGCTTAATAAGTCTCTTAGATTTCCCAGTGGAAATGGCACATGTAATTCTGCCCAGGTCTTGTTTTGCAGATGTTGCCTGCAGCAGCACAGCTTCTCGCCGTGAAAGCTTCAACACAGGTGTGCAGAGTGTGACCTGGGCAGAATTACATGTGCCATTTCCACTGGGAAATCTAAGAGACTTATTAAGCCAGGACAGTGCCGATTAATCTACTAATGGAATGAATCAAAAGTGTGTTCCTGGCCCTTTCCCTTTCACATCCCAAAGCCTCGGGGGAGCTGAAACCATCTGGCAAATGCCTGCTCCAAGCAACATTATGCTACTGCTGGCAATACCTCTCCCTTAATACTGAAAAGAATGAAACCATCTCCTCTCCACTAGCTATTCTCAGGAGCACCTCCTTAGCTCGTTGAGGTAGTCCTCTCGCACGCAGCATCCTTCCCCAGCCGACGCAGAGCTGCTCACTCACCATGCAGGAGAAGCCAGCAGAACAGAAAGCAATCTCATTCATTTACTCCGGGTCCTGCTGAAGCAGCTGGCAGGAGCAGGGAGGTGAAGCAGTGGCCACACTCGGTGTCAGGCGGGTGGGCTGTCCTCCCACAGCAGCTCCCGGCCTGGGGCCGCCCAGACTGAGGGATTGCTCCTGATGGATTCTCTCAGCCCTTTCTTCATGCAAAGGGAGTTGCAGGTAGGGTAGCAAGGAGGTTCATGTTCTTTTAATTTATTTATTTATTTGTATTTTTATCTCCTCTAAGCACACTCTAAATGGAGAGTGTATGTAATGGCCAGAGAGCTTACAGGGAAATCAAGATACTCAACATACCTAGAAGCAGGGGACTTGCTGCCACAGGATGTTGTGGATGCCAAAGATTTAGACAGGCTCAAAAACCATCAAGACAAACTCAAGGTTCATACATGATACACGTTATTACTGTGAGACAGAGGGAAGGTTTGACTCAGAGATGCTGAACACCCCGCACCCTTTGAGTAATAAGCAAGCTCAGGAAGAAACAGAGCTATGAAGCAGCTGTCACAAAGAAAAGATCTCTGGCCCTTTTAAAATCATACAGAAGCAGAGGAGCTTCCTATCCTGCAATTTAGACATATTAAAAATAAGAACAAGAAAAAAGGAGAGAGTCCCAAGACAACAGCAGTCATATGGCTGTGGAATTATGTAGATGGTAACAACTGGCTTTTGACTGTCACAGAATGACACAAGTACAGGGCAGGGGAGATAAGAGGTCCTCCTTGCTCAGAGGCAGCACAGAGCATGTTTAGACAAACATCCATCAGGAAGTGCCTAACTTGTTATTACAGACTTCTTGAAACAGCAACTTTGGTCCCCTAAATTACTGTTCTAGATTGAATCAAAGTGTTTTAGTCCATGATATCTAATATAAGCCTTCCTTGATGCAAATTAAGCTGCCTTCAATGGACACAGTAAATATTCAACCCCCATCCTCCACACTTCTCTACTCTTCCCTCTTTTTACAGAAGGAACAAGCTCAATACTTTCCTCCTGTCTGGCTCTCTCAGACACCTTTTCTTGTTATTTCCTGAACTTTTTCCAAATTCTGTCTGTATCTTTCCTGAAATGCCTAAAACTAGGTACAGTACTCCACTTGCTGGGCTGAGCTCTGAAGAATAGCTTATAATAATATAATAATATAATAATTTCTGCGGTGACTTGACACACCTAGAAATGCATTTCAGGTTTTCAAGACCACAAAAACCAGCACCACATCTGCAGTTTATCTTCTGTTATCCCACATCTTTCCTCCATTATTACTGCTTAGCCACCTATCCTCCATTTTATGTTGTGTATAGTTTCTTTTGTTAATGCAGCTTGGTTTTGTTTAATTTCACCCGGTTGGACTTCAGATCATTTCTGCAGTTTACTGTGATCTTTCTGAAACTAATCCTACTTTCCAAAGCCTGACAGCCCCTCTACATACATATACTCAGTCACTAATTCATTACCATGATGTTTGATGAGCAGCAAGAGCAGACCACGTTAAGACACACACACACACACACACACACAGAGAAAAGCATGACATAATTACTCCAAATACAGTTTTCCAAGAAGATGCTCACCCCCTTCTTAATTTCACCTTTCATTTGCCCAGTTTATGTAAAGGTCATGTGAGACTGGGTTCAAAGCCAGTAGCTTTCTCCATCTGCCAGGCCTGCTGCTGTGTCAGAGGAGAAAATTAAATTGATCTGACATGACTGGCCCTTCAAAATTAACATAGTATGTCTGTTGTTGCCTTAATTTTCCTTACTAAAGGATCTGACCATAAGCATCCGATCTTTTCCAACATCTTTCAAGGTTCAGTAACTAAACTGGACCAGTTTTATTTCTTGGGATCTCTAGCCTCCTTTAAAAACTTTAGGATGGAAGAACATTTATTCACACACACTCCCTCCTTTTAAAACCTGTGAGATTTCATGATGTTCAGAATACACGCTGGAAAGAAACAATAGCTCTAGCACAGCTTACACAGACCTGGAGGAGCACATCCCTGAACCCTGGCCCTAAGTGTGCATCCATCTTGCACTGCCCTCTAACCAGGAGCAGTGCTATGCAGCACATGTGCCTTTTGATGAAATGAGCTCAGGCCAGATGTCTGCTCAAACCAGGGAAGTGCTGCTAGAGATTGCCTGCGCAGGGTCCCCCCTAAGAGCAACTCTCTTATTACCACCACTCCTTCCCAAACCTTCCTCCTGCATATCCCCTCTGCTGACTCCAGAAACATTTTGGAAGAGCAAAGACTTGCATTAGGAAAAATCACAGAATCATATAATGGCTTGGGTTGAAGGGACCTTAAAGATCATCGAGTACCAACACCCTTGCACAGGCAGGGACACCTCCCACTAGACCAGGCTGCTCCAAGCCCCATCCAACCTGGCCCTGAACACTTCCAGGGATGAGGGGCACGCAGAGTAACAACCAGACTGGTCTGTGACAGCTGTAGGAAATTGAGTGCCCTCTGTGCTAAAAAAACAACAGGGCACAGAGTTTGCTTCGTCACCCACGAAACCATTCGGAAGACCAGATGCCTCAGCAGGCCCCGTGGAGGGGCAGCACTGCCTGTCTCAGCCCTCTTCGGATGCTCCTTGTTCTGGGTTCAGGCAGCCACACATCCTCCCCCCAGCCCTCTACACAAAACTTCCCTCGGCGAGGAGAGCCGCTCCAGAAACTGAAGACAAATTACCCCTAAACTCTTGCAGGGCGCATCAAACCCAACCCTCTACCCCCTCCCTCCTACGGCCTTAGCCCTTCCCGCCCCTACCAGGGGCTTAGACCAAGAGACAACCCGAGACACAGCAGGCCCGGAGGGAGGAGAAGCGGCCGCCCCGGGCCGGGCCCCAGCGC